>OZ038383.1:140190079-140790079 GCA_964036045.1 Eutreptiella sp. 'Long Island Sound 2002' | reverse complement strand
AAATGTTCGGTTGCACGGTCCAAGAGTTATATATCACTTTCTACCCTCTTGATCATTATCCCTTGCTACACCGGGCATGTGTACACACCAAAGGCGTTTGATGCTTCCTAAATTCAGTTGAGACCAAGGCGGTTCCAACCCAATTCTCGAAATTGATATTCCCCGCTGTGAGCCGGAGATATGATTCTTCAAAGTGGCCTCACGAATCACTTTTGTTTCGACTATATCTCCAAGAAAAATGAAGGGGATAACAAAAAGAAGGTTGATTCGTGATCGGGGAAAAATGTAGGACCACTCGAGATTCATCATATCGAGTGCGGCGATGTTGAAGTCGAAAATCCGATTCTGAAAGTCTGAAAAAATCGGATTAATTTTGCGAGTGTATAATATGAAAATTGCGGAAGCAACGAACCCTTTACTGATGAAATCTGACCCTTCATCGGGGTTTCCGCCAAAATATCTGGAAATAACAGTTAACCAATCGGTTACCGCAAAATCGCGAGCCAACTGACAGTCGCCGATACATTGACCATTAGAACGGAAGGCGGAAAAATTACGGAAACATTATGATAAAAAAACCCTGTTGATTCCTGATATTCTGATATATAAATCTCAGCTAGCGGCGCCTCGGTACTGAATATGGCCGCTCATAGCCGGAATGGCCAAACCTATCACACTATCACATCGGGTTAGGTCAGGTGGATGGGAGAGTATGATATCAGCCACTGGCGGCTTGCCGGCACATAGATACACACCCCAAGTGACCCAAAGATGGCCACGGGGGTCCGAACCGGCTTCACCCCCCTTCTCAGAGCGTTGTTACCGCTCGGAAGTCATTGAAGAGAGGACGGGAGGACCCCAATGGGCTCCAACCCCCCCCCCATGTCCCAAGGACACATGGAGGCCCCACACACGTCGTAGGCGTCCCCCACGCCCCAAGGGAGGGGTGAGGACACTCATAATCGGTGTCCTACGCCATATCCGGTCTCCTCTTGATCTACAACACGGATCAAGGGGATCAAGGATAGAAAAACGTCGTCGGTCGACCTAAATAAGTATACCACAATGAAATATATATGTGGAGATCGAGTGAAGGGGGTATATGGCCAATCAAGGCCCAAACATCCCCGGATGAACGCCCTCACCCATCTCCCAAGCACAAAAACAAACAAAAATGCCAAGGGGGATCCATTACGGTGCTACTGCAGCCACCAAATGGACCAACACGTCCTTGACATCCAAAGAAATGTTCTTTTTCTTCAGATAGTCCATCCAGACCGTGGTGTACCTCGGCACGAAACTGCTTCGAGGCTCCCACGAATCCCTGGATGCGGCGAATCCCTTCCAACGGACTTTATAAAGCCTACCCCCAGGCGTCCCCGGGTCCGGCTTGTCCGCCAGGATCCTCTCGGCGGTGAAGTCGTCGTCCTCACCCTCGTCGTCCGAGTCCACGTCGCCGGCCGTGAACTCGAAGGTGACGTGACGTCCGCTGGGGTCTGGTGCTCGGGGACGAAGCTGGGTATCGTCGCGGTCCAGGATATTGTTATCCCCCACACGAACCGCATACACATCCTGCCCGACCTTCCGCACGATTACCCCCGGCACATACCAAGATGCCTGCCGATGCCTGGACAGGACATCCTTGTGGTGCCGCTCCACCCATACGGTGTCTTGGAGAGCATACTTCTGGACTTTTCCCTGCTTGAAGTACTTGGCCCTCTTCTCATGCTCGTCCTGAAGTGCCTTGCACACCTTGGCCGCCGTGTCGTCCGCCTCAGCCATCATAGCGTTCGCATCCCGGGCCACTTTGCCATGGTTCAACCACGGGAGAGTGCGTGACACTCGATCCCGTAGGAACAGGATACGATGGGGGAGAATCCAGTGGGTCCCGGAAGGTCGTGATACGCCTGGAGAACTCTCCACAGCGAGTTATACCAGTTCCGGCCCGGTTCGTCAATGTGCAGCTGGCGGAACCTTTCGAAAATCTGCCGCCCGGCCACCTCAGCACGGCCATTCGACCGGCTGTGGTACGCCACGGTCTTGGTGTGCCGAATCCCCATGTGCTTGCACATCGTCTTGAACCACGTCCCCACGAATTGACTGCCCCGAACGCTGCAGATGACAGCTGGGACATCAAAAATCGTCAGCCAATGCCTGATCATGGCAGTAGCGACGGTCTTGGCCTGCAGCCCCACTCCATGCTTGTCCTTCTTGTCCTTCTTCTTGGACTTCTTGCCCGGGACTGCCGCGATATACCCGCTGTGCCTGTCCACCGCTAGGATGACAAAATCATATGTCTCTCCTTCCACGGTGACCTCCAGCATGGCGAACACATCCATGGCCACGGACCGCATAGGGGCCTCGGGTATAGCCGTATACACCGGGTTGCCCGCTGTGGAGTGGTTGGGGCTCTTCGTGGCCGGACACACGGCACAGTCGCTGCAGTACCTATCCAGGATGGCGTAGTACCCCGGAGGGAACTTGAAACGCCACTCCAGGTCCTGCTGCATCTTGTCTCGGCCAGGGTGCATGAGCTGGGCGTTGTGCCAATGGTCAATGAGCTCCTCCACTCGGTTCGCGGGCACCAGCAGCTTGTCCTTGAGGAACAACTTGTCTCCATCCTCGGTCAAGCCCTCGGGCCATTCGTCGTCCGACGGGGCGCTCACGGCATTCCAGTACTTGCTCCAGTGCTCGGATGCCGCATAGTCATCCGACCAGTCCTCTGTGAGCACCGACCTGACTAGCTCTACTGGGGCCACCATCCACTGCTCGAGGGTTTCCTCTCGAATAGCTTGGACTCGGGCGCCCCGGAACTTGGCCAGGTCCGTACGGTTTGCCATCACCACAAAGCACTTGACCCCCTCTTGCTCCATGGCCTTCTCCATCTCGATGACGCGCTTGGCCTCCTCGGTCTCCTCGGCGTCCCCATGGCTGGACATGTCCATCCAAGCCTTGCCCGCGGGGTAGGCCCACCGACTGAGGCAATCTGCCACAGTGTTGTCCTTCCCCGGGACGTATACGACGCTGAGGTCGAACTTGGCGAACGTCTCATGCCATCGGGCCCTCCTTGCCGCCGGTCCCGAGGGGATGTCGACGTGCTCCTTGTGCCAGCTCTGCAAGGACTGATGGTCTGTACAAACCACCACCGGTTGCAATCCGATGTGGCCAGACCACTTCCTGAGCGCACAGACAATGGCATACGTCTCCTTCTCCCTCGCGGTCCATGTTCGACGTTGGCCCTCGGCCAGGATCCGACTCCAGAACGCCACGGGTACGTGCGACCCGTCGTCCCGGATCTGCTCGAGGACTGCCCCTACAGCATAGTCTGAGGCGTCCGTCCGTAGCACGAATCCCTTGTCCGGGTCCACCAGGCATAGCCCCAGCTGCCCCAGGAGTCGCTCCTTCAGGCCGCTGAACGCATCTTCGGCCTCAGGGGTCCAGGCAAGCTTCTTCTTGCTCCCCTTCCGGCCATCGAACTTCCCCACCTGCAGCATCTTGCGCAGCGGCCCCGAGAGTTCTGCATACATGCGGACATAGCCCGAATAGTAATTGCAGAACCCCATGAAGGACCGGAGTTCGCTGATGGTCTGGGGCTTCTCCCAGTGGTGCAGGGACGCCAGCTTCCCAGGCATGGGACGGCGTTGCCCATGACCAACCACGTGACCCGCGAACTCCACTTCCTTCACAAAGAGTGAGGCTTTGGTGGGCTTGCACACCATGTTGTGCTTGTCCAACTCGCTGAGCACTCGGCGCAGATCCTTCTCATGCGCGTCCATGAGCTCGTCCTCAGTCATGTTCTCCGTGCCGGACCCGATGATGATGTCATCCACCAAGGGATCGGCACAGTCCCGGACAGGACCTAGTAGTTCCTCCATCATGCGCTGGAAAGCGGCGTTGCCATTCTTGGCGCCCATAGGCACCACTTTCCACTGCATGGGCCCCAGCGGCGTCGACATCGCTGTGCAGGGCCTGGAGTCCGGGTGTAGCGGCATCTGGTGATAACCGTGTTTCAGGTCCAACACCGTGAAGATCCGCTTTTTCTGTTGTTTTTGGAGGATGGAGTCGATCAGTGGAAGCGAGTACGAGTCGTGCTCTGTTTGCTCGTTCAAACCCCTGTAATCCACCACCAACCTCCACTCGCCCTTCTCCTTCTTGGGCACGATGAAGGCTGGGCTGGCCCACTCACTATCGGAGGGTTCGATCCATCCTCGCTCAATGAACTCGGCCAACAACTTCTTCATGGCCTCGGCCCGATCGCCCTGAAGTTGGTACTCCCGATGACGATGGATCTTGGCGTTCGGCTTCAGCTTGATCCTCGCTGTGCCAAACCTCCCACGATCTGGAGGGTTCTTGTTGGCGACGCCACTGAATAGCCGCGGATAGGCATTGATCAGCCTCTCCTTCAGCTCGGCGACCTTCGGGTTCTCCTGGGCCTCTTCAGCCGCTTGCTTCGGTATCGATACAACCGACCGCACTGCGGTGTAGGCCTCTTCCGGGTCCGAATCCGACTTCTCCTCGTCCGATATGCCGTCTTCATCGTCGTGGGGCATGCTTCCCACCGATAATCTTCGAAAATTTGCGGCATCGGGCTGGTTCTTGTCGCTCTTGGCACCCATTCTTGGAAAATCCCATGTCGGCGGATCCGACCCAACCGGACCATCATATTGGTCCGCGATGTGATCCATGACCCTCGCCACGAACTCATCCTTCTCGTACTTGCCGGTGACCAACATCTTGTCATCCCACCAATGCGGAGATGTGACCATGGCCCGCCTCTTCTTGGCTGCCACACGGTCGTGCATCCCCATCCGCATGTAGTTGACGACCTTGTCGATCTCGGCGCGGGACAGGACGTCAATGCCATCGATTGGCTGATCCGTCCCCTCCTTTGGCTCAAACATGACCTTCATGGGCACCACCTCCACCCTACGGATGAATGCTTCATCACCCGTGGGCTGGGCTTGCGCCCCATCCACCAGGAAAGCCTTGGTACGCCACGCTTGACCCGGGGAGGGCATTGATACACCCTTGGCGTCGATGAACAACTCCTCCTCTGTCCCGAATGACATCTCGTTCAGGGTGATGGAGTCCAGCGTCGACTTGAGACCCTTCAGCGGACATGGGGTGGATCCTATGCCGGTTATGACCAGGATCCCCTTCGCCCTATCCGCGACGATCTTCTCCACCGTACGTCTGGTATTGTCCAGGGAGCCATGCCAATACATGGGCCCCCACTCCTTCAAACCCCAATGCCTATGCCAGGCTGAGTCTCCTCGATGCCCATGCCTCCTACACTTCCGCAAAAGTGGGGCATCCCGGGAAGCGAAGACGTCCGTCTCGGGCGCTTCGGCTCCCAGTGTCTGGATCATCCTGGCATACACCTGCGGCGCCATTCCATACTCCGTGAGCTGAACTCCACGGTCTCCTCTGGACTTGGCACCCACAGCTTGCACCGCTTGGACGATCCGATCCTCTTCCTCAGCATTCCATTGGGATGATCCGCATGCATAGTCTGTGGACAGCCATGTGAGGCATTCATCATCCTCCCGGACCAGCGTTGCACGATGGGGAAGGGCTCCAATGGCGTTTGCCACCATGAAGTCATACCCCATGATCATATCCCAATCCGTGATGTCGGCCACATAGAAGTTCCCGGATAGAGTGCTTCTCTTCGCCAAATCAGGGCGGTTCAAGCGCTCATGCTCCCAGAATTCCATACTGATAGTGGCCTCATGGGTGCCACCACCCATAATCTCTCCGTTGGCGACCTTCAGGCGGACCGGTCTCCGGCTGGGCTGCAAGAGTTCCTCCTTGAACAACCCTCTCCGGACCAGGCTCACCTGGGCACCCGTATCCACCAACACATCCACCACCTTCTCCTCTCGTCCGCACCGTACTCGCACTTTCAAGTGCAACTGCCGCTCGTCACCATGAGGCCTATGGACGACTCTCACGGCATGCAACTCTAGCACGTCCGGGTGCATCAGGACTTCAAGGGTATGGTCACGGATGGTGTAGATCTTGGGCTGGTCCTGCCCATCCACCGGGCTCTCCGTGGTCGCTCCTTCCTTCTTGCCATGCCCGTACCCACATGTACTTCCCTTGGCAGGGCGCTCCAGGGGTTGGGAGTGGCGAAACTCAGTTGTTTTGGCTCTTCTGGAGCCTTCTGCGGCACCCGACGTGCCTCGGATTCCTCAGGGATTCCACTGATTTTCGGAGGAGAGACCTCCGAGGTCCCACTCCCGTGGGGGCTCCTCTAGACTTGACTTCCCGCAGCCCCTTCCGGCTGCGATCCGCCAGGACTTTGTCCACCACGTTGCTGGGCTTTGAGTTCCTCCAACGTCCTCAACATGTCCTCAGCAACCTCCTCGATCGACCTCACTCGTCGGTCTTGGCCAGGTCCACCACCATAGCCTCTTCCTCCGCCTTTCCCTTGGCCTTTGCCTTGGCCTTTTCCCCCGTCTCCGCCCTTCGCCTTCCAATCGTCAATCCGCTGCGCCTTGGGCTTCTTCTCGGGGTGGGCAGCGAAGTAGGCCTTCTTGTCCGCCTCATACACCTTGCACTGACGGTGGTCGTGTGCGTGGTTGTTTCCCTTGCCGAAACAGACCCAGCACCCGTCGTGCTGAGACCTGTACTCCCGGAACGAGAGCGGTGGGTTCCCGATCCTCCTTGGCTCTCTGCTCTTCTTGGGTCCCACCTGGTTCCATCTGGACCGATCCTGCCCATGTTCCCTCACGTTGTGCGCCACAAACGCGAAGAAATGGGCCTCCTCGTGATCCTCCCGGGACCAGTTGTCTTGGCCACTTCCACTACCATCCTCCGCAGAGTTGGCCGTGTCCTCCTGGATCTCCTGATGATGGCGGTCTTCTCGGTGGCCTCGTTGTCCATGACCATGTCGATCCTGCACGTGGGCCTCGTTCTTCGCATTGAGCTTCAACTCCACCGTGATGTACTTCACGATCTCGTCCAGGCTCATGCGGGCGAAGATGACTTGCATCCTCAGCTGCTCTCCGCGCCTCCACTCCACGTTGTTGAGGCGCAGCAACCTTTGCCCCATGGTGTCTCCAAATACCTCCACGTACACAGCGTTCTTCAGTCCCAACATCCGGTTGGGCTTGCCCAGGTTCCTCCTGAAGAACTCCATGATACCCGCATGGGTATCCTCCGCCGCCATGATCCTCACCGCCACGCGCTTCTTCGCTCTCTTCTTTTCCTCGTCCTCCACTCTCCTCTTCCAGTGCCCGGGGAGGACGTCCTTCAGCAGGTGGCGGATCTCGCTGGACTCGTTCCAGTCCTCAACCAGCTTGAGGCTCCGTCGGTACTTCCGCAGATACCGGTTCCACTCCCGGACCCGCAACTCACCGCGGTCCAGCTGCAGCGGGATGGACCACAAGTCCTCCAGCTTCTGGTTTGGAGCGTCCACCCGCTCCTCATCCTCCAACCTCTGGAGGCAGGCCTGCTCGGTATGGATCAGTCCTTCCCGGATCTGATCCAGCAGCTCCTCCTTCAGGTCCTGCGCCAGCCGGTGTGGGAATGTCCGGCATACCCACTTGTCCCGCGGCGCTCCCCGCATCTCGCCGACGACCTCCTCGGCGAAGTCCTCACAATCCAGGATGAAGTCGTCCAGGTTGGAGGGGTTGCCATCATAGTAGGGGATTTTGATTCCCCTGAGGTCGTCAATCCTGATGGCGTCTCCGACGTCACCAGCCACCACTCCACCGAGACGGATACCACCTGTGGCCGGGGGGTGTGAGTACACTCCCCGTACATCCCTCTCCTCCATGGAGTGCGGTCCAGTTGGGCCTGAACCCATGGGGTTTGGAATGCGGGAAGGACTTGCTCCTCCGGCCGTCCATATCCCCGTATTGGGGTCCTTCGCCCACAGGTTTCCGCTGGGATGACCTCGACCATGTCCGTCGGCGCTTCCCATGGTTCGCCCCTGCATGGTCTGGCTCTGGATCTCCTCTTCCGCATAAACTGCGTGGGCAGTCGTAGTGATCGGTAGATCCTGGGCGGCATGGGACATCTGTACCGTCAGGCTCCTCGGGTCCGTGGTTACGTGCCCTTCCCGCATGGACCCGGCCGGTGCCGTGTGTTCCCCGGGCATTGTGGATTCGCTGAACATGGGAACAAACGGCAGCGCACCCGGGTCAACACGCGGAGGCGCGTATGGTGCCTCTGCCGGGCCGCCCATGGGTTTATCCATGGCGCTCCGGAGGGTCTTAACCCGCTCCACCAGCTCTGCCGCTGCTGGCTTTGCCGGGAGCTCCGGACCCGAGGTGAGGGGCTGTCGCTCCTCTAGCCTTTTCAGGCGTCCTGACATGTCCTCCACTAGGTGGAGGAGGCTGTCCACCACTCGCTGCTGCTTCTGCAGGGCCAGCTCCAGATTCTCCCGGTACCGGTCCCGTTCTGCTCGCAGCTCCGCCATGTCTCTCTCCGCGGCCGACTGGTCATCCAGGATCCCGGCGACGTCCTCCTCTAGGCCGTCCTTCGCGTTGTCCGGGCTGTCGAGGCGATGCACGATGGCGTCCATCCCCATCTTTGGGTACTTGCCCATGAGGAAGGACACGTGCTCGCAATGGCACTCAGCGTGCTTTCCACCTGATCCGGCGCATCCCGCGGTTCCCGGCGCCTCGGACTCCTCCGCCATGGGTGTGTCGCCCATGCTATCCCGCGTTGGCTCCGTGTGCCGGGCCACAGGCGCCGTCCTGGCTCTGGCGGGCCTCTCCAACGCCTCGGCGTCATGCTCCAGGCTGGGTTCTGGGGCCGTGTTCGCCCTTGTGGGCGGTCTGGCCGTCTCCTCCGACTCTGAAGGTTGCTCATAGGCTGTCCGATAGCCCTCGGAGTGCCCCTCGGAGTCCCACAGCCTGACCGGGCTGGGGTCCGTATCCATAGCCCCGGCGTCCCCTGCCGCGGGCTTGGGTGACCCGCGCTTCCGGTAGCGCCGGGCCCGTCCTCCACTGCTGCCTGAATGGCAGGTCTCCTCAGAGTCCTCCGCGGCGGAGCGGAGGTTGCATGCCTTTCGGCAGCGACGCTCACACATGGAGACCAGGTCCTCCATGTCAAGTCCTCCTCTTCCCGAACGTCGTACTTCTCTTCGGGCTTCAACTTCCGGAGTTCGCCATGCTCCTGAGCGTCTCGGCTCTTCTCTGGCTCCAATCTCCGGCGTGGTCTCCACCGAGTCCACAATACGCACCCGGGGCGTACTTGGGCAGGGCTCATAGGGGCCCAAGTCCCCGGGTCGGCGGTAGGTAGGGGCAGCAGGTACGCCTCTGCTACCATAAAGAAGGTCCCTACCAGAACCGGCCCCCGCTGTGCCCCTTCCGCCTGTCACCCCTGCTGACTTGCTCCTGATCAACGATTGCATTTATCAAAATCCAGGGTCCAAAAACCAAAAATATAGAAAATCCAATCCTCCTTCAACCCTGAACAGCAATCAGATCCCACAAATACAGCAATAACCCGATCTACAATCCAATCCACACTGCGGGCTTCCGTTCAGCACACCGGTCGTCCCACGGTGGCGGGCATGTACAAGAATTGCACCATAGAGGAAAGCCCTGAAATTGGCATATGAACACTAATAAAGCAAAGTTGGGGAAAGATGGAAACCTACACAATCCCAGCCATAGACCCTTCATTCCCTGGACTCAAGACCTTCCCTTGACTCACCAACATGATGCCCTGAACCCAGTCAAATAAGATGGCTAAATGCCATGTGTCAAAAGTCACTTCATAAACCCCAAAAGTGTGTTCACTCCCAAGCCTCTAAATCCTAGCCCAATAGGGGAGGTGGCGTATCATGGCCTAGAGTGGCACTCAGGACCATGCCCTACCCTGACATATACTTAGTTGGACTTGGAGTCGAATGGGCTTAGAGATATGCCCCATGAGTTTGAACTCATAACATGCCAAAAACTGCCAATTCACACCATATTGGCCATATATCAAATATATGCTCAAAATTGAAGTTACCACTTATCCGAAGGCTCAAAGCATGCATGGAATTGAAGTCTAATATTCATGGAGGATGAAGACCAAAGGTCAATGCCCATGTACATCCCCACTTTACCCTCGAAACCCCTTCGGATATGGGCGCCACGCACTGCCCAAGTCAGCCCATGATCTTGAGACCAATTCTTGTAATCCTTCGTGCACCAAGCCAAATGGAGTACGCGATCCGGCATATGGTGGTGTCCAACTCCGAAGCATATGCCAACATATGAACAACATACCATGGTTCGACTCTCCATCGGCTTCTAGCTGTTTGCCGACCAGGTAAGTACACAAAACGCAAAAATGAGCAAAATTAAGGTCAAAAACATGAAAATATGTCCAAATACAAAGTTGTCATGATAGTATATCTCTATGCTCACCCATGATATCCGCGCATGGTTCAATATACAAATGATTGGAACCAGTTGCGAACAATTCCCCCACTTGGATCCCCAATCGGGCGCATGGAGATACCTTCGCCACTCATATCTACATGCCCCATGAAAATGGGAGTGCACTCATGGATCTCTTTGCCAAACATACCATGAGCAATACATACGCGGTAGACTTAGTCTAGCGCTTTGAATTCCACAATTGGGACATGGGCAAAGCCCTTGTCACGTGTGGCTCCCCATCTCCTCGGCCAAACGAAGATATATAACATGGGCGTGAGCATATCGAAGCACATACCATGCATATAACACATACCCTCAAAACGTGACTCCCACCATGGTATGCAATGCCCCTCCATGGACATAACTTCACGTTAAAAATACGTGGGAACCCAAGGAAAGTATCTATGCAACCCCAGCACTCATGCGGTACACTCGAAAGTCGCAATAAAATGTTCGGTTGCACGGTCCAAGAGTTATATATCACTTTCTACGCTCTTGATCATTATCCCTTGTTACACCGGGCATGTGTACACACCAAAGGCGTTTGATGCTTCCTAAATTAAGTTGAGACCAAGGCGGTTCCAACCCAATTCTCGAAATTGATATTCCCCGCTGTGAGCCGGAGATATGATTCTTCAAAGTGGCCTCACGAATCACTTTTGTTTCGACTATATCTCCAAGAAAAATGAAGGGGATAACAAAAGGAAGGTTGATTTGTGATCGGGGAAAAATGTAGGACCACTCGAGATTCATCATATCGAGTGCGGCGATGTTGAAGTCGAAAATCCGATTCTGAAAGTCTGAAAAAATCGGATTAATTTTGCGAGTGTATAATATGAAAATTGCGGAAGCAACGAACCCTTTACTGATGAAATTTGACCCTTCATCGGGGTTTGCGCCAAAATATCTGGAAATAACAGTTAACCAATCGGTTACCGCAAAATCGCGAGCCAACTGACAGTCGCCGATACATTGACCATTAGAACGGAAGGCGGAAAAATTACGGAAACATTATGATAAAAAAACCCTGTTGATTCCTGATATTCTGATATATAAATCTCAGCTGGCGGCGCCTCGATACTGAATATGGCCGCTCATAGCCGGAATGGCCAAACCTATCACACTATCACATCGGGTTAGGTCAGGTGGATGGGAGAGTATGATATCAGCCAATGGCGGCTTGCCGGCACATAGATACACACCCCAAGTGACCCAAAGATGGCCACGGGGGTCCGAACCGGCTTCAACAAGTACTTCCAGTTGCCCTCTCGGTGTAACAGGATTGAGATAGATGAGAGCTGTGTTGCTGGATCTACTCTGTCTATGCCGCTGCTAGGCCATTTTCATGGATGTTGAAGAGGAGAACATCTCCCATTACCTGCTCACTTTGTTTTTCCAGCCAGATGATAGCTTCCAATTTGCTGATGACAGCCTATACGAGTGACGTGCCTACGCCTACAGCAACTGCCTCCTTTCTTGCACGACTTCAACGAGATGGGGTTTGAGGTTTGATTTTGCGGGTACTAGACGCCTTTCGGCCCTGGGGGGCCACCTGGTCGGGCCAGGTGATATCCTCCCCACCGGGCCCTAGTGGGGGGCCCTCCAAGACGCACCTCCTGCCTGGTGGCGGAGTCCCCCGGGTTCACAGAGCTCCGAGCCCCGTCCTTCCCCGGCGTCCCCGTTTCGCCACTCCCCGGTCAGTGCATCAATTCGCAGCCGTGGCCGCGGGCGCTTACCCACTGCGTCGCCCCCCTAATGCGTGGTCGCCCGGGGCACCGGCGCCGCCGGGCCCGTGCTACTGGCTTGTCGCCAGTGGGACCCCCTTGGGCTGGCGCGGAGGCTGCCTAGCCTAGGGGTTGGGGCGTGGCGCTGTGCGCCACTACTGCCTTGGCGGGTGCAGTGTCCCGTCTGTGTGTGCGCGGCGCTCGCGGCCGGTTCGGGGGGGCTCGGGCCGGTACCTGGTGTTGTGTCCCCCCTTCTTCCCCCTTCCCACCCCGCGTGTTCCGCGCTGCGTGTGGCGGGCCGTCCCGTCCGGGTGTCCCTTATCCTCGCTCGCTGGTACGCCATTCCATGCGGTCTGTGCGTTCCGCGCGCTCGGTCCTGGTTGCCCTTCTGGTGGTCCCCGCGTGTCCTTTTCGTGTGTGTGCGCTCGCGCTCTCGCGGTGTCCGCTCCCCGCTGGGTGGTGTGGCGCGCGCATCTCGCGTGGTCCCGGCACTGGGCGCTGGTAGGGCCGTTCCATGTGGTCCGTGCCCCTCCGCGTGTCCTGCTCCGGTCCCGTGCTCCGTCTGGCGTGCTTGGGGGGGGGCGGTCCGGTCCCGGTTTCCCCCCTACTTGGCTTGGGGTTGTGGGGGCGGCGGCAGGGCGTCCCCGGGGGGGTGCCTTCGACCGTTGCGTGGGGCGTTCTGGGTCTTGCGCTCCTCTTCCCCCGACTGCCCGTCCACTATGTGGGCTGTCGGGGTCTGCGTTGTGGGCGTGCGGTTGTGGGGGCCCCGCTCTGTTCTTGCGGGGGGGGAGAGAGGTGTCGACCTGGTGTCCTGGCGCCGGCCCGCCGGTTTCCCATGTCGAGCCTGATGCGCACGGAGCTTCGCCCTGCGGGATGCGTGGGGGGGTTGGGGTGACCGTGGCTGGAGTGGTGCACCATTGTTCCGGTTCATGGCCCAGCAGAGCACCCCTACCGCGGGCTTACTCTTAGCACAGGGGGAGGGGGTTGCGGGCGCGTTTGTTCTGTGACCCGGGTGCCAGTGTATCTCGGAAGGCAGCCGCCCCGGAGGTAGCGCACCAGGCGCGCGCCGCGAAGGAGCTGGTTCGAACCCCGGGATCGGTGGTCTCCCACCGATCCCTTCGAATACCGGACGAGGCCTCCCATCGACCTGTTCGAGTACAGGTGACAGTGCGCACTGCTGCAGGGGTGGGTGGCTCCCATGTGTTTTGTTTTTCTTGGGTGGGGGGTAAAACGAACGAGACCTCCACCCGATCCACCGGTATCTGTGGTGGCGCGAGTTGCTGGAGGGGGGGGTGGTTCCCACGTCGCCAACTAGAGAGCTCTACGTGCAGGGATCCCAGGAGCACCAACGCCCGGGATCGAACCCCCGCACTGGACGATTGAAGACCGACGCTCTCACTACTGGGCCGCGGGATTCTCTTACGCCACTTAGGGGTGTCGTCGGCTATGAATCCAGTCCTGAGGGTGGGGCTGTGCGTTGTGAAGCGTGTTGCGCGTGCCGGGAGGCCCCAGTCCACGTGCACGGGGTCGGGACAGGGGGGGAGGGGGCTGGGTGGGGTGCGGCACCGTTGGATCGCCGACTGACGTGCACAGGGGTAAGAGGCGGACAGTAGCACCGCCGGATCGCCGACTGACTGTAGGGCGGGGGGTCGCTCTGCCTCTTTCCGTCCCTCTGCCTTCCCTGGGCAGGCAACAAAGCGGGCGTCACTGGCGTTGTGCTGTCCATGGGGGGCGTGGCCCCCCATACCACTCCGGTTCGTGTTCACCCGGCTTCTCTGGGTACGATCTGTGCGGCGTCCCGGTGCGCAGGCGTGGGCCCGCTTGTTCTTCGCGGCCCCGGTGTGGGCCGGCGGCTGGAGCGGGGGGGCGGGTCACACTCCGGCTCCCCTCTCGGGTGGGGGGGGCCCATCCCCCTTGCCTCGGGGGGGGTGTCGCGCCGCGGCCTGCCCGCTCTCGTTCCGGGCGGCGGCCTGCGGTACCCCTTTCTGACTCTCTTCGTGCCGCTGGCGCGCTCCCTTCCGGCGCGCGCGTGCGGTCGGGGCTGAAGTGCCGCCCCGGGGTGGGGGGGGGTGAGGGGCGGCCCGTGGACCGCTCCCCTGGGGGCCCCAGCTGACCTGCAAACCCCCCCTCTGTCCCCTCTGAGTGGGCTGTGGTTACGGGAGGGTCATGCGGGGCGCGGCCTCCTTCGTGTTCCGTTGTGCGCGTTGCTCCGGCACGCCGGTGTGGGTTCGCGGGAGCAGGTCCAGCCGCCGTTGCCCTTACCGTGTCGCCGTTCCTCCTGTGGGTGGGGGCGCCCCCCCGGCCCTGGGGGGGCGGAGGGCCGCGCCTGTGGCTCCCCAGCTGGGGTGGGTGCGGGGGGGGGGGGGTGGGGGGGCCGCCCCCCCGCCCGATCTCGGGCCTGTGTGGGAGGGGGGGGGGGGGGGGTGGGGGGGGGCCTTCGGTCCCCTGGCGATGCCTCCTGTCGGCCAAAGGGGGGGGGGGGCGGCTTGGCGGTCCCGGCCCTGGGGGCCAGCCATCGGCCAGGGGGGTCGCGCCCTTCCCCCGCCCCCCTCTACCGAGAGCCGGATTCTCACGCAGTCCCTCTCTGGGGCCCCTCATCCCCCGGCCGCTGCCCCGCGGCGCTGGCCGGCCGGGGGTGGCCGTGAGGGTCAGCGGTCAGTGGTTAGCGGGTTGCGGGGCAGCAGGTTTCCCCCCGCGCTTGTTGTCTCCGCACTCCCTCCCGCGGGAGGTGGCGCGCCGCTTTCCCTGGGTAGGCAACAAAGCGGGCGTCACTGGTGTCGTGCTGTTAATGGGGGGCGTGGCCACCCATACCATTCCGGTTCGCGCCCACCCGGCTTCTCTGGGCACGATCTGCGCGGCGTCCCGGTGCGCAGGCGTGGGCCCACTTGTTCTTCGCGGCCCCCATTTGAGCCGGCGGCTGGGGCGTGGGGGCGGGCCACACTCCGGCTCCCCTCTCGGGCGGGGGGGGTCCATCCCTTCTGCCTCGGGGGGTGGGGGCCGGGGCCCCCGTGGCTGGCGGGCCGGTGGGGGGGCGCGGGGGGGGGGGGGTGTCGCGTCGCGGCCTCCCTGCTCTCGTTCCAGGCGGCGGCCTGTGGTACTCCTTCCTGGCTCTCTCCGTGTCGCCGGCGCGCTCCCTTCCGGCGCGCGTGTGCGGTCGGGGCTGTAGTGCCGCCCCGGGGTGGGGAGGGGTGAGGGGCGGCCCGTGGACCGCCCCCCTGGGGGCCCCATCTGACTTGAAACCCTCCCTCTGTCACCTCGGAGCGGGCTGTGGTTACGGGAGGGTCATGTGGGGCGCGGCCTCCTTCCTGCTCCGTTGTGCGCGTTGCCCCGGCACGCCGGTGTGGGTTCGCGGGAGCAGGCCCAGCCGCCGTTGCCCTTATCGCGCCGCCGTTCCCCCTGAGGGGGGGGCGCCCCCCCGGCCCTGGGGGGGCGGAGGGCCGCGCCTGTGGCTCCCCTGCTGTGGTGGGTGCAGGGGGGGGGGGGGGGGGTGGGGGGGCCGCCTCCCCGCCCGCCCTCGGGTCTGTGCGGGGGGGGGGGGTGGGTTGGGGGGGGCCCTTTGGCCCCCTGGCGATGCCTCTCGTCGGCCGGGGGGGAGGGGCGGGGGCGGCATGGCGGTCCTGGTCCCGGGGGCCAGCCATCGGCCAGGGGGTCGCGCCCTTCTCCCGCCCCCCCTATCGAGAGCCGGATGCTCGCGCAGGCCCTCGCCGGGGCCCTTTATCCCCCGGCCGTTGTCGCGCGGCGCTGGCCGGCCGGGGGTGGCCGTGAGGGTTAGCGGTCAGTGGTTAGCGGGTTGCGGGGCAGCAGGTTCCTCCCCGCGCTCGTTGTCTCCGCACTCCCTCCCGCGGGAGGTGGCGCGCCCTCGCACGTCGTGCCATACCGTGGGGGGGGCGTGGGTTAGGGGGCCCGTCCCCCCGCCCCCAACCCTCCCGTACCCGCCGTCTGGGCCTTCACTTGCGCCGCCGCTTGTGTGGGGGCTGGGGCTGCGGCGGCGGCGGGTTGTGCCGGCGGTAGCGCCAGTGGGCGAGGGCGCTACGCAAAGCCCGGGGGAGCCAGTTGTTGGCGTCCGCATCCGTGATGCGGAGCACCGCTCCCCCTTCCAGGAAGGCCGGCCACGTCGGCTCCCTGTCGGGCCACGCCGCCCGGATCACTGACCTGAGGACCCTCTCGTGGTCCTCTGGGGCCGCCCACCCCCCCGGGGGTGCCTCTCGGTTTCCTCCGTCCCTCCGGAGGAGCACGGCATCGAAGGGCCGGTTCCGCGACCTCCTGGAGGTCCCCTGGTTGGCCCAGCACAACCACCCGTACACTTCCCCCACCAGGGGGAGGGTCTCCCCCCCCAGCGGGTCCGGGACTGAGCCCCAGTCCCGGTCCCATGGCCGGCTCTCCTCCGCCCCCCGTGCCGGCCCCCCTCGCTGCCCCTGCGCCTGCGGCGCCGATGCCGCGCCCCGTCCCCCCTCCGCCGAGGCCATCCGCGCCGGCTCCGCCCTCGGCGCGGGGGGGGCTTGCTGGTGCTGGTGTCGTGGGGGTTGGGGGGGGAAGAGCTCGCCGGCGTCAGGGTCGATGTTGTAGAGGTGGTGGTGGTGGTGGTGGTGGTGGTGGTGGTTGTGGTGTGCCGGCATCTGTTGGATGCCGGGGGGGATGCACCTCACCGGCTGCACGTCCGGCTGCGGGGGCGCTCCGCCCTCCGCCCCCCTCCCTGCGCCCCGCCCTCCTCCCTGGGCTCCCATGCCCCGTCCCTCCTGTCCCTTGGGGCCCTTGCCCTTGCCCTTGCCCTTGCCCTTGGGCCCCTTTCCAGTCCCATGCCCGTGTCGCGGGTCCCGCCTCTCGTCCCCCACGCCCTGGCCCGCTCGCTCTCCCATCCCCCCTCGTCCTGCCCCCTGCACCTGGGTACCCTTCCCGCGCCCCTGAGCACCCCTCCCGCGCCCTGGCCCCTCCCCGGCCCCCTGCCCGTGTCGCGGGTCCCGCCTCTCGTCCACCACGCCCCGGCCCGCTCGCTCTCCCACCTCCCCTCGCCCCGCCCCCTGCACCTGGGCTCCCTGCCCGCGCCCCTGCGCGCCCTTCCCGTGCCCTGTCCCCTCCCCTGCCCCCTGCCTGTCGCGCCGTCCGCTGCTCCCCTCCCCCCCGCCGCTGCGCCCTTCCTGGACCACTCGCCGGGCGTCCCGCTGCCTTTACAGTTGCGGCAGCGTGACGCCCGGCGGCGAGCGCTCGCGCGTCGGGGGGCGGACGTGCCGCTCCCGCCCCGGGGGGAAGGGCTTGGGGGGGTACGGCTTGGGGGGGCTGGTGTGGGTGTGGGCGGGGTTGGCGTGGGCGCGGTACTTCGCGCTCTCCCTGCCCACTGCTGCTGCTGCGGCGGCCACCGGCGAGGCGTCCGCGGCCCGTGCGGGGTTCTTCCCCCGCTTGCGCGGCGTGCCGGGAAACGCAGCCCCTCGCGTGCCCTCCTCACTCTCCTTCGCTGCCGTGGCGGCCGCCGACGAGGCGCCCGTGGCCGCGGTCGCAAACCCTCGCACGCCCTCCTCGTTCTCCTCTGCTGCCGCGGCGGCCGCCGGCGAGGCGCCCACGGCCCGTGCGGGGTCCGTCGCAACCCCTCGCGCGCCCTTCTTGCTCTCCTGCGCGGCTGCGGCAGCCCTCGGCGATGCGTCCGGCTCCTGCGCCGGGGCTGCCCCCCTTGTTGGCGGCGTGCCGGGGGCCGCGGCCGGGGCCGCGGCGTGGCTCGCCGCGGTCTCCGCCTCCTGCGCGTCTGGGCGGGGCGGGGCGGCGGGGCTGGCCGCTTGGGCGGCGGGGGCGGCCGTCTCGGCTGGCCCAGGTCCCCGTGCCGGCGGCGGCGGCCCGACCACCGCCGCCTCCGCCAGCCTCCGCTCCTCGCGCTCCGCGAGGGTCTCCCCCGTCCACTCTGGGGAGGAGACGGGGGAGCGGGAGCGGGACCGGCGGTGGTGGCGGTCGTCCCGCCCGAGGGACCCATCGGAGTCTGCCATCACTGTTACTCTGGTAGGCATGCGTGGTGGCAGGCGCGCCCTTCCCACTACCTCCTGGTGCATCAGTGCCGTGCCGTGGGCAGTGCCGTGTGGTGCTCTGCGGGGGGGAGGGGGGGGGGGGGGTGGGGGGCCGGCTGTGGCGTCAGCCCCGCACGGCCGGGGGTCCGCGGCCATCCACCGGCATTGGGAGGGGAGGCGGGGGAGCCACGCGGCCCACGCGTCGCGCCACAGCTCCCAGTCTGGGGCGGGGCGGGGCTCAGGGGCTCAGTTAACCAATCGGTTACCGCAAAATCGCGAGCCAACTGACAGTCGCCGTTACATTGACCATTAGAACGGAAGGCGGAAAAATTACGGAAACATTATGATAAAAAAACCCTGTTGCTTCCTGATATTCTGATATATAAATCTCAGCTGGCGGCGCCTCGATACTGAATATGGCCGCTCATAGCCGGAATGGCCAAACCTATCACACTATCACATCGGGTTAGGTCAGGTGGATGGGAGAGTATGATATCAGCCAATGGCGGCTTGCCGGCACATAGATACACACCCCAAGTGACCCAAAGATGGCCACGGGGGTCCGAACCGGCTTCAACAAGTACTTCCAGTTGCCCTCTCGGTGTAACAGGATTGAGATAGATGAGAGCTGTGTTGCTGGATCTACTCTGTCTATGCCGCTGCTAGGCCATTTTCATGGATGTTGAAGAGGAGAACATCTCCCATTACCTGCTCACTTTGTTTTTCCAGCCAGATGATGGCTTCCAATTTGCTGATGACAGCCTATACGAGTGACGTGCCTACGCCTACAGCAACTGCCTCCTTTCTTGCACGACTTCAACGAGAGATTCGAGAATGTGGGCCGTATTCGGCAAATGGCGCTGAAACGTCCATGAGAGTCAGTTCGACCAGCTATAGTTCCAGTTCCGGCTCCTGACAGCCTATGACCAATGCTGTGACGGTAATTTGGATGAACTACTTTGCCACTGACACCCAGAAAATGATGTGGGTGTTCTGACTGCAGGTTGTTCTTGGGTCCTTTACCCAGTGCTTTACCCTACCTTACCGTGTTGGTCCCAGGTGACTATGGTGAGCACATCGCTGGCCTGGGCGCTGACCCCAAGCACTTGCGGTCTTATGATGAGGGTGGCTTCATCCATGGTCGTTGGGACCTGTCGAGAACTGTGGCTAATGGTCCAGCCCGAGGCGACTGGTCAAGTTCGGTGGATCCAACTTGCCATCCAGCTGTATTTGGGTTGCTGCATCATAGTGTGTCGAGTACCTGCACAGGAGGTCCAACCAAGGGCTCCTCCTCTTTACCACTTGAAGACCCATTTCCCAACGCTAGCAGCTGAACCCAACAAGTCTAACAACTCCAAGAGGCGAACTACCAAGACGATGAATGGTGGGAGTCATCTTTATGGCCACCAGCAACTGCCCAGTGGGAGTGACTCTGAAAATCGCTCTGTTTAGTGCTGGCAGCCTATAGAACGCTGGGTCGCTTTGTTGGAGGGCACGTTTGCTTCTGCCCTCACCTACACGGGCATACCAGGGGAGCCTACTACTTTTGCAGCCCATGACCACCTGGATATCTGGTTTTTGAACCTTGGCCCCACCGTCCCGCGGGCCATTCTGCAGTGCTATCCGGAAACTTAAATAACTGCAGGTTCACTTCCACAGGTGTTTGGCTGTTTGTTTCGCTCCTTGTTGGCGGCATTGTATTTTATGGCTTTGGTGTCTCTCACTCTCTGTCTTTTGCTCACCCTCTCCATCAGGGATTTGCTGCTCTTCGTAGCAGTCACCCTGGGTTCGGGTTTGTTCCCCTCTTATCTCTCTTGACGGTGGTTGGGACGTTGGGGACTGTTGGGACTTCGTCTTGTTATGTATACTTTCTTCTCCTTAATGCAGACCTGCAACCATCTTTTGTACATAGCCTTGAATGAGATAAAAGCAGGGTCCACACGTTTGACAACCTGCTTGCTGCTATATTCTACCAGGCAGTGATGGACTGTCCAAATTGCCTGTATTACAGTTTTCAGCCATGTCACAACCTTTTGGGGAGTATAGGGCATACAACTGATTGCACGTCTTTGATGAGTGGTGTCTCCGCCCTTAGGAAGCATTTCAGGCCAGATCCCTTGTACATACCCTTAGTGATGCATCGCTGCACAAGAAATTGCTGGGTGTTTGACATGATACACAAACGATCAGTTGGTGGAGAACCCATGGACAGCGCTCAGGGCACAGGGTTCACTGGTTTCAACTGCCCAGGTGGCAGCCCTCAGGCCACCAAATTCGCAATTCTGTTTGGAATGTGCTGTCACAAAGTCGATGAAAGGCTGTGATGAAGAATCTCTGAAGGCCATCCATGGCTTCTAAGCCTGCCTGAACTCACTGCAAGTGTTGAGGAGTGTACAGTCATGTGGTGCAGCACGAGAGTACAACAGAAGAGCTACTCCAGGATTTGTAGTTACTACCAGCTGGTGTACGGGGTCGTCTCCCGTTTTTGCCCAGGCAGATCATCTGGGAGACATGCCCTGCGATGCACACAGTTCTTCCTTACCTCCCCCTTTGTGTTGCAAGAAGATGAACAGTGAATGGCCGGGGGGTTCCAGTGTGTCTGGTTAGGTAGTGCCCTCTTGCAGCACAACTGCATCCTGAGCGTCAAATATTTCTTCTACACGCAGCCGACGCTCCCAGTGCAAGGTCTGCCAGGTGTACACAGTCAGCAGTGTGAGTGTCTGCCACTAAAAGCAACATACGCTCCCATCATCTTTTGTGACAGTCGTGATACTACAGTCGGGATTCCACTTGTTTTGTGGTCTCCTGACACAAGCAGATGGTGTATCGGGTTTTCACGTCTGATGATCCCTCAAGAACCCTGCGGTTGTTTTATCGTACAGAGCAGTACTGGTTTTCCCCTCCAGACTGGACCCGGTTTGCGTCTGTTGTTTATGTACCACTCTATCATGTGATCCGAAAGTCAATCCACACCCACTGCTCAATTGTTTACGATGATGGTGCTTCATCGTGTATGGTTTTGTTAATTCGTAGGTCCGATGGTCTTGCTCAGTATACTTGTCTGTGAAGGCCTGTGAGGATTCAGGTCGTTCAGAAACTCCTTAACTAGAGATTACCGAAGGAAGGAATCCCAAGCTTTTTGTATTCAAATGCCAAGTTCTCACTGCATGAGCCCTCCGTATCACACATAAGAACAATCACTACGTTCTCCAGGCCCATGAGGCCTGGCCCGTGAGGCATTTGTGCACCTTTTTGAAGGTCACACACACAATGGCAAGCGGCTGTGTCGTCCACAGGACCAAATGTGGAACTAGGGTATGTACAACTGATACCCGGATGGACACCTGCAGAGTATCTAGACGGATACCCACCGATGCATGCCCTCTGTCTCGGGAGGGACCCGTGAGGCAGACTGGATACTAGCCCAAACAAGCACATATGAAATGTCACCTCTCCAAGTACACATCGGACCTCTGGAGGAGTAGTCAATGTGTGCTTTTCTGTTCCAGCCTCAGTCAGTCATCAGACTCTGAGTGCAACTACAGATACAGATTTTCTTACCTGGCCAGTTTAAACAGGGTTTTTGTCGTCCCCAAGTTAAAATGTGACCTCTCAAGGGTACCTAACTACGGTTCAAGTTACACGAAGACCACTGAACTGTACCGGGGTACCCAGGGTCCGGAATCCACCAGAGGGCCACTACAGCGAGCCCAACGTTCCGGAGTAGGAAACCCAGGTGTCAGCCTTGACTGTGCGCCGGGACCGGAAAAGGAAGGTGGGGTACCGCAGGAGACCTGTAGCCGCAATCCCTTTGAGACGGTCTATGCAGGATTGAAATTGAGACGGACAAGGACTGAAAAGTCAGGGAGGAAAAACTGACCGAGAATTTTCAGTTAGGGAGAAAAATGCTCTTTTGCCCTTATATCAGGGACGCCTGGTGGGGGAGTATGGTCTCTTTTCACTTCAGTGAGGGTGCCATGTATCCTGAATGGAACCACCCTGTGCGTGTCAGTGTAACCCCTGCTCCTTGTTACCTTTTCAGGTGAAAGTGGTGTCATATGGCAGTAGAATCAGGAAGCTGCTGCTTTTTTTTGTAACGAGAGCGGTGGACCCTTCCCGATGTATTGTCAGTCATGAACAAGAGTTACTGATTTCCACCCGCCGGTCTAGCAGGAGTACACTCTGAGTCAGACAGGGTCTATCATATCAGATCTATCCTCTTCCCTATTGCCTTCCTCGGGCACGCCAGGGAGGATTGCAATGCTTGGTCACTATGTGGTGAAGTTACATGTTCACTGTACCATGCGTGATGGCGATGCGAGGTCAAGCGGGTCTAAGACCAGTGCTCACTCTGTCCACAGACTCCTAAACGTTTTTGTGGTCGATTCGACCCATGTCCGTTGGTGCTACTGAAAAGAAGTTTTTTTTTATGGCAAATTTGCCTGGTACTGTAAATTTGACAGTGCTGTTTCAATGGTGGTGAAGGAGAAACATTGGCAACCTGCTACCTCGATGCTATCACTGTATTAACAAGCATCAGCACACATACATACAACGTACCTCTGCTCTTCCCTGCTCTCTGATCCTTTATCTGGATGAGGTTCAACGTGGAGGTTTGAATGTTAGGTCACTGGGTGTCTGGTTATGCGGGGAGACTTATGGTGCAGGAAGTTTAATTTTCTGCAACAGAAGCGATAGCTCTGAAGTCAACCATTTCCCTTACCCTTGCATGTCTGTGTTTCCTCTGGTTTCCACATTGTCCCTGCAATGCATAGTGCAGACGGCTCCAATGATATCAGTTGCTGGGGTCATGTTTGCACAGCCACAGACTGATTGTGAGCCTGACCAAGGTCCTTGTTTTGGTAGAAGGTTCCGTGTTTCCATTGGCACCAGGGTGCCGAGATGGTGTGAGACTACCATTGGAGATCCGAGTGCTTGTTCTGGGGACAGTTAAAGCTAGTTGCTATTGTCACTTAATTTCCGTACAGAAATGCTACAGCTTACAGAAGTACGATTGGGGGGGGGGGTCCTCCGCCCCCCACCTGATACAGTGCATTTTGTGAGTCCTGATGGGGAAGGCGCCCCCCTAAGTCACCCACAGTTTGGATGTGAGGTCTGGGGGGGAGTAAGAAAAAACAGATTTTCCTTAAGGATGCGCCTACTTCAGATGCCGATTGATTACCGATTGTAGTTCATCCATAACTCTGTGCGGAGGAGTGCGTACTGCAGATCGCCGGGCTGAAGACCGCGATCTGGGAGAATTGACGTGCGTCGTCATTTTTCATTAAAAGATTTGATGAAGAGACAGGTTGTCGTATCCCCGTAAATAATTCTGACGGATTTGTCCCTGGGCTGATTTTAAGAGAAGGATTGTCAGTATTACTGTTGGCCGATTCAAGGGACGTCTCGCATGTGTCTGTACATACTCGCCATCTTTCCCCGTGAATATGTTTTCTTTCACGTATCTCAGTGCATATCACATTTGCATACATGAGTGTAGTTTATCACACCACATCCTACCTTTCTCTTTGCAGACATGAGGTGTTAAGGTGCATGGGGATTAGGACTAGGAGTAGTTTGCGTGTTGAAGGTACGATGTGAACCTTGTGGGAGACGAGTAGTAAGAAGCTTGTGCCACATGAGATTTACATAGTATCTTGTGCAAGCTACGATGGTGAACAATGGACTATGAGTCACACATGATATTGGTTTGGCATTTATGTGATCCATTGACACTATGCTTCGCGTCTTTGTTTAGCTAAAGCCTTTAGACTTGAAAGTTTTTATGAATCTTTTCGCCATTTTTATAATGAAACAACACCCTGAAAACGGAGCCACATGGTGTTTTTCTTTGTAATGCACCACAGGGCAACCGTAGGCCGTGTGTATGCGTAGGCCGGCAGTGGGTTGGTTAGGGCAGCCGTAGGCCGTAACCAGTGCCCAGCACTCACTTCAGGTCAAAGGTAAAGGGATGAAAAGAAGTTAAATGGTATCGTACACTAATATTCCGGCCTGCACCTACTGGAATGGTTACCTCTATTACAGTACCAGCGCCTTGCGGCACTTCTCCTCACCACCCTGCCCTACACGGGGGGGACCAGAGACATTAAGTTGAGTTGAACTCAACCGTTAGCATTGGAATCGTGATATCATAAAAGTCAATGCATCTCCTATACTAGCTAGTTAGCTAGCTAGAGTAAGTAAGTAAGTAAGGGTAAGTAAGTGTTGCAAGCTTCTTCCGCGGCCATATACCACCATCAACCTCTCTCATTGAAGGATGGCAGGGTTGGTACAATACAGTATGTGTAATGTCTTGTATCGTTCCGATACAGTACTGTAATGCAATGTATTGTATCCCAACTTTTCCTGACAAAGTACTGTTTGTTCACAGAAGTTATGTTCCTAGAAATTGCAGCTATTCTGTTTTAGTGTACAACCTGCAATTGTTTGCAAAAATAATTTTTTGTCTTAATTTCTTGTTTTTTTTCTGGATACCTTGTGTTCTATATTTGTTTAACCTGGTTGATGACATCATCAGTGATGTGAATGATGATGTCATCAGTGACATCACTGATGATGTCATCATGCATGACGTCATCAGTGATGTGTCCCATCACACAGCACCAAAAACAAACATTTCACATCCACATCCTTAGGGCCAGGCCACCCAGATCCAGACGGCTCTCCACACTCGGTGGCTTAGCAAACTCACCTGTAGGTGGCATGCCACCAGGGGAGGTCCGGTCGGGTTTTCTAGACACCCCTCAGATGTTATTCTCCTCTTGAATTTTTGCAGACTTTAAAAATGGCACCACGTGGCACTGCCCTGCTTGAGCAGCATTTCACACTTAACCTTGCTACAAAAACCAGTAAAACTGGGCAGGACTACAACTGCAAATATTGTGGTTATTTGGGCAAGGGCTGGCAAGGACCTGCAAGAGCTCGTGCCCATTTGTCTGGGGAAAAGGGACATGGTGTTGCTGCCTGCCCCTATGTGCCGAAGGATGTCAAAGAGAAACTGTTGAAGGAGGCTGAGGAAAAGCTGAAGCAAAAAGAACATCAACAAAACAAAAAGAGGATTTTCCTGAGCCAACAAAATCCTGATGCCGCTGCAGAACCAGCTCCAAAGAGGCAGGCAACACTAGACAACTTGCAGGAAATTCTGAAGACAGAGCTTGATGTTTCTTTTGCTGAGTTCATGCACCACGCTGGTATACCATTTCATATCTCTGAAGATGTGATGTCGCGTCGCTACATTGACAAACTGATCAAATGTGTGAAGGCTTGTCTACCAGGTTCTCAGTTGTATCCCCCCAACAGGCACAAGCTTGCTGATGGTTTGCTGGACACAGTTTACGACAACATTTCAAAAGAGATTGGCCCTGTGTTTGCTGCAGATCATCACACAGGGTTGGCAACAGATGGGTACTCGAATATCCGCAGGCAATCTGTCATCAATTACAATCTGATCGGGCGCCGTGGCTCAGTTTTTGTGAAGGCAGACTACCCTGGCAAACAAGTGAAAAATGCAGACCACATCGCACAGGGCATTCACGATGCTTTGGAGGTGGTTCGTCAGTTGCAGCTGCCCTGCCCCACCTCTCAGTTTTTTCCGAAACAGATTCAGAGCCTCTGGGATTCTGAAGGACGAGCAGAAGAAACACAAGGAAAAAGATGCACAGCGGGATATGACGGAGCCTCCACTGCCTGGCGACACACGGCTCGCAACCAATTACCCATGTCTTAAGTTCATGGTGAAGAACAAGGGGCCACTTCAGAGTTCGGTTGTCTCACCGGACTGGTCCAACACCAAGTGGTCGTACGCCACCAGCGACAGCACCAAAGCCGAAGTCATCGCTGAGATCATCCTTTCCACAACCTTCTGGAAGCTGTTGTCGAGTTGTCGAACATTGCTGCAGCCACTGGCGCGTATGATCAGGAAAGCTGACACAGAAGGGTCCACTTATAATAGTCTGGTGTACTACCAGATGCTTTTGTTCCAACAGCACATTGCTGAGCATCAGGGACTTCCCAAACCTGAAAACAAACACGCACAGAGTCTTGTACTCGAAAGGTGGAAGTTCTTGCACAACCCTGTGCATTCAGCCAGCTATGTGTTTAATCCTGCTTTGGGGACTCGTGAGGAAGACCCATTGACGGACAGTGAGATCAGGAATGATGTTGCTCAGGTTTTTGAATCCTTTGATGGCAAGGAGCATGCTCAAACAGCCAAGCTGCAACTGCAACAGTTCCTTATGAGGTGTGGAGAGTTCGCAGATGAACGCCTTTGGACCAAAGAAAGTCTTGCTCTTGGCGGCCTCAATTGGTTCCAAGCTTTCTGCTATGAAAATTCAGTGCTGAGGGACATTGCGCTGCGCGTATATTCAACCCCTACAGTGGCCTCTGCTGCAGAGCGCAACTGGAGTGTGTTTGGTTTTGTGCACTCAAAAAGTAGGAACGGTCTGTATGGCCAAAAGGTGGAGAAGCTTGTTTATATTTATCAGAACATGAGGCTACTGCGAAAGATTAGGGACCCAGCTTTCAGAGAGCCCTGTGTGTTGCCTGACCATATGTTTGACGAAGATGAGGAGGAGGAGGAATAGGAACTCAAACCTGTTCAGGCACACTGTTTCTCCTGCTCTGTGATCCACCAGTTCTTCAGCTCCTGCTCGCTATCCCATAGCATCTGCAGTCGCGACCAGTCAGCGTAGGGCATGGGCTGCCGGCTCTCTCTTTGTTGTCTCCAACAATACGTCTCGTACTGGTGTCTCTGCCATTGCTCTGCAAACACGTGGTCCCATTCATCCCATTCATCGCACTCATCAGAACCTATCTCATCTGCGTCGGCGTTCTGAGCGAGACAATTGGCTTTCGTGTGGTTTGTTTGGATACCTTCTGACTCTTGTATGCCGCTCGTAGCGTTTCCTTCACTGCACGCAGATGTTGTTTGTGGCATTCTACATCTCTGCACGCAAAGTTCGCGACGGCATTTTCTCAGCGCGCAAGTGTTTTCAAACGACGACAAGCATACCGCACGATGCGCAATGGCAGTGGGGACGCAGCGGTGCTATTGGTTCTGAAACACATGTCTTAAATTGCAACTTGGTTTTTATGTCACAACTACTTTAAAGCAATATGTCGGGGATCAACAGTTGACATTTTGGTGCATGCAAAATGTCGGCAGCCTGCAGAAACATGAAAATCTCGCGTTTTGATAGTTTTTAACCTCATTCTCTGCGGCGGCACGCACATCTGGCGCCAGTCGATGGCCCCCCCAGCAGACGCGTACTGTATTGTATTCTCGCGATACAGTACGCGTATATATACATTACGCGTATATATACGCCGTCTTTTCCAACCCTGAAGGATGGTCACAAGGACCCAGAGAGAGGTCAATGCAAATGGTTTGGTCGAGTGCGGTCTTTTAATGTTTCACTTGGGTGCTCCTGCATTGAGTCTTCTCTTCCGCTTTCCGCTCACACCCGTCTTTCTCCACCCTCGTCCTCGGTGCCCTATTTCACCGCACGGCCCAAACTCCGTCTGCGCGGCTACCGGAACAATGTCCAACTCGTGGGCCCTACGCACCATCGGGTACCCCGTAATCGGGCCCTAGCTTCGGAGGAGTCTCCGAGCGGATAGGACGGTGCATGTGGCGGTCGCAAGCGGTCTGTTAATGATTGTGGCCAAGTTTGTTTTGTGGCCGAAAAAAAAGACAATTAAATCTTTCACTATTTATTGTGTGTCTAAGGTAATTCTAAGGTATCTACCTCTCTACCTAGGCTAAGCCTAGTCAGAATGAATCAAAACTGATGCAAACAATCACAAACTGCAATGTCATACAATGATTCAAGGTTAGAAGACCACAATTTCGCGAATGGTTTTGCAAAACATTGATGTAAAAAAAAGTGTTCTTTCTTGAAAATGCCCAACTTTTGCACCATTTTTCTGTACTATATTGTCCAGATGTCAGAAAAAGAATATCTGCATTGTGTAGGGCATGTCCTCAGGTTTTCGAAAAATATTGGTGTCGCCCCAACTCATCGTAAATTCAGAGAAATAGAAGTTGGGGGGAGACACATGGATCTCACATGTGACACATGCTGAAAAACCATCAAAAAGCATTAGGAAATCGAACTTTTTTCACTGTCATCCCATTTTTAATAAAATTCAAAGATCATACATCTCCAAACTAGACACCATTACCTTTCCGAAACAGCTCTGATGACTCACCAACTCACCATAGGCTCTGAGAAAGGTCCCAATCTTGTAGCATAATGACCCAAAAATTTGAAAACATGCTTTCATGCACTAAGTTGACCACCATGGGAAAAATCCATTCTTGACCACACAAATTCAAAGTAAACATGTTTTCAAAACTCTATGCTCCAGTGCTTATAAAACACCATGGTTCAGGTTCGAACTCACCATGGTCCCAGAGAAATGATTAAAACCCCAAAATCAGTTTACATGATTTTTCACCAAGTGGTTTGTGTGGTAACTTGTTGCAATTTTACCATAGCCATTCTCAATTTTCTAAAATGAAAGTGACTCAGGGTTAGAAAGCAGATACTTCAGTGTTGTTTAGAAAAATAATATCAAACCTCAAACCTCTTTTCGCTTGGAGATATGAAAGGAGCTCAAAAGGCACTTTTGAGGGGTTTTCCAAGTGCGGTTCATGGATGAAGTTGTTGGGGATTGGAAATATATTAGAAAAATTGATTTCAACAAAGTGAAATATGGAATAGAAGCATCTTACTGTCTACCTTTCATATATGCTTGGTTCGAATTTTTCCAGCGCAGTGGCGCGAAGATATGTGTAAAACACCCAATGTCATTTTGGGCTTTTTTAGAGGGTTGGGCAAAAAGTGATTCATGGGTCATGTTGAAAAAAATCACAGAAAAAAGCCCTTGTTGAGTTAAAACAAGATGAAAACGCCTTTTGAAAGCCAGCGCTCGCTAGTTTACAATGGCGCTTTCATTGACGTGATTTGCCCCAATGGCGTCGAGTTACGCTTAAAATAGTGTAGGCCACTTTCGACATTTTGGGCCTTTTGGAACATCAAAAGTTAGTGAAAAACTTTAATGAAAACATAACTTGGAAGGGAAAGGGAGGGTGGGAAATCAACAATCAAGCTACTGGCGACACGCCTGCAGCTAGAAAAGCGCGTCAAAGCGCGTGAATAGACGACACAGGGCAACCGAAGGCCGTGTCCAATGAAACAATGAAATGCAACGACACAAACATCAAAGGCATGCTATGTTACACTTCAAAATTGCAAAGCACAAGGCTGCATCAGTCTGCAGCGCCTCGAAAACGCGTTGTCGAAGTCCTCCAGCGCTCGCTCACGCCGCTTAGCAGCGCGTAGGTCCAAGATCTCCACGATTTTCGACTTGTTTTGACCACTTTTCAGGGTATTCTTAGGTAACTCAAAGTAGTCCTTCATGAAAGTTAAATATCTTCAAGAAAATCATACTTTGTTGGAGGCTCCAGAAGCCCACAGCGTCGTCTTTCGAAGTCCTTGTCGTCGTCGTCGTCGTCGCTGCAGCGCGCGTAAAGCTGCGCTCTCCATGTTTTCAAGGTAATTTCAAGACTTTTGGAAGGAAATTGGAAGTACACCTTCAATTCTTCAAAGTTTCGCAACTTTTCATTAAATTCAAGCACGGAACTCACCATTATGGAACAGCGTACGCTGGCCCAGCTTCTGCACGTCGTCCTCGTCGTCGTCGTCCTGCTCGAACTCATATTACTGGACTGTCATGAGCTATAGGCTTCAAATATGAGCCAAATATGAGCAAATATCTTAGTATTCTAGGATCTTGAAGCTCTGAGAGGTCTAGTAGAGATCCCCCAGAAAGCTTCTGAGAGGCCCAAATGCCCCAACTTATTACACAAAGTCGAACCATAATAAGTAGATGACACTTTTCAGTACCTAGGTTCTGAGGTGGGAGGCCACTAAGCTTAACCTTTAAGGAATAGAGCATGAAGTGCCTACTTTATTTTGGTATTTACTTCCATGAAGGAAGATACCTCCGCTCCATTGAGTGGTACAAGTGAACTTCATGGGGAGCTAGGGTCATTACCCTAGTCACTTTGAAAAATGTGCTTAATGCTTCAAAAGATTAAAGAAAGTGATGAAATGTTAGTCTTCAATACTTTCAAAAGAATAGGGGAGGCTTACCCTGGAACAAGTACCCGACTAAAGACGTTGCTAGTGACTTTTTGATACTCCCCTTCTGGGGTACTAGTTGATCAAGCCAGTGGGACCAAAGAAAAACGCTTAAAAATTCGACATAAATCTTTAGAAAATACCTCATACCAACGAATGGCCCTCTTTCAGTTCACAGAAACATGTACCAAAGATTGCTGGTTGCTTGGTTTACTTTGCTGGTTCCTTCTTCTATTGCGCCTCTTGCACCTTCAAACCCACAGCATGCTGCAACATGCCTCCCCTCCCTCCACCTCTCTTTCCGAGCTACTGTGCATCTTGTCACTTATGCGTTGCATACCTTTTGCAACCGGGCGGTGCAAACAAAGATACACATTGTGTACATTACCCTTATGAGATTGCCTTCCCTGCAGCCAACCAAGTGTCCTATCTAGATGACCGCCTTTCGGCAACTGTCAAAAAGAAAAGGTCCATGAGTAGGGTTGGTGGGGAGGGGTAGACAAACGATCACAACAAAAACCCTAACAATGCGAAGCATCCACTACCTATAACCTATGCGCGCACAACAAGCAGCCAATCGTGAACACCCCCTGGTATGCGTCTAAACGGTATGCCTCGGTGGTTGAGTAAGGGAACATGCATGAGCAAGATCCATGGCAATAAGGATGCTCGTCAACCGGCGCTCAAAAATCATAAGCACTTTTCAGTCACAACTCAAGTCGGATTAATGGCGTGTGATAGGACATCGATGGGTTGTGCCACTAGCACCCACCATAAGCTACGCAACTCCTTCATTTTTCGCTTGAGAAATGAATTGAAGGCGAGCAAATGGTAACTCGATTGCAGGAATAAACGGAAATCATGTTTTTTGCCGCCGCCACCAATTGCAATGCTCAAACCATCAATGTCACCAAAATTCAGTCGCCTCGGGTCAACAAAATTCTTCACAAGTGGCCATAATGGCGTGGCGCCAACTACAAGAAGTTAGTTGACACACCTTTGTAAAATCAAATCAAACTTTGTGTGTGGCAGCTTCGGCTTTGCAAGGTGATTGCTCTTCCGCGCACAAGCGTCATAGCTTCCACAAAGGCCAACCACCTTGTCACAAAGATGCAGTGATTCATAGCTACACAACCAACCATTGTTTTGATAACACAAAACCCAACTAGAGGGTCTCAAACACTTTAGAGTGGTGGACAAAACGAGCAGTGGCCCACAAATGAGCAAATTTGCTACATAAACCATGGGTTCTAGGGGGCACCCAATACTTCATAGTATGGTACAAAATCAGCAGTGGGCTGCAAGCAGCCAGCTTGGCTAGGTAAACCGTATCGTCTATGGGGTACCCAACATTACAAAGCGGGGTACAAAAGCAGCCGTGGCCCGCAAGCAGGCATCTTGGCCAAAAAAACCATGCTGTGTGGATCCCCAGCACTTCAAAGCGGGGGGAATTTTTTTCCAGCTGGGATTTTTTTTAAAAAAATGTAAATCACGTATGTGTTAAAAAAATCGTAAAGCTGCTTATTTCTTTAAAAGCGTAATTCACTTGTTTTTTGTACGTTGTGTAAACAAAAAAGCATAATCCCATGTTTTTTTTTGTTAAATAGCGTAAGTTGCATACTTTTTAAAAAAAACATAAATCGCGAAATTCTTTTTAGGCATGGGTCGCGCTACAAAAAAAGCGTAAAAAGGAAGCCAAACATTTCCAAAAAAAATTCCCAAACTCGACTTATGCCAAAAAAAAGCGACTTGCACAAAAAAAAATACGCAGCTTACACCTTACACAAGCGAGAAAGCTGCGTGCCCCCACCCAAAAAAAATATTGGAAAAAGGGAACATTGCATCTGGGAGCCAAATTTTTGTGTACAATGTGTAAATGGTCCGGCCAGATTTACCTGATTGCAAATGTCATTTTTTCCCACGATGGCCGCTCTGGTCTGGCAGGGGGGGGGGGGGATCCAGGGGGGAGCGATACCCCTCCTCTTTCTACCGTGCACGGCCACTCTAATACTTGCCCCCAACCCCTCCCCATCGTGTATGGGCTCTGATCAGCAGCCAAACTGCACCAGAAAACCTCATGCCAGCTGTGGAATAATGCCAAATCAGACATTCCTTCAAGCAGGAAAAAATAAAGATTGTTTAACGTGCAACCAGCTCAACTTAGGGTTCAAGATGGAGTCCCTCTTGCGGCTTCTAAGGACAGCATCCATGGCATGCCAGTCACCTCAGCAAAATGGAGACAGAAGGACAGGCTTCACTGGTGGAAAGACTGATGGCATGCCCCAGGGCCATGCAAGCATTGCGCAAGACGGAAGGAATTTAAATCTTTGGACCCCAGCAAGTGGGGGCGGTACGAAATTCAGGGAGACAGCAGCCGAAATCTGTCACAAAACCTGAGGCTACATTCTGTGGGGAGCTCCAAGCATACATGCACACAGGCGACCATGGACATGCAAAGCATTGCAAACTGCATGAAAGCACCCATGATGCCAGGCTGGAATGGTTGTCCCACATTTGTCTGGTTAGCAACCCCCCGCCTGAAACTGCTGTGGGAAGTGCACCCATGGGGTTTGTGGGATAACAAATAGGTCAGGTCTGCCACCACACACACACACACACACACACCTTGCAAGAGCAACACGAAAGTTTCAAAATTGGACAGACACAAGTGTTGCATGAAGATCATTGTTTTTCTGTGTTTTGGGGCTGGGGATGGTTTTACAGGGATACTGAGTGCTGTCCTGCCACATACTTTCACCCCTTCTTGTCCTCTGAAGGTGGAGAATAGGTAGCTGCCTGACAACTTGTATGGGGAGTGTCTGTGCCGTGCACGCGCCACGCACGCACCGCAGGCTACTTTTACAGCGGGTTTACCCAGAATGGGTTGGCTTACCCTCACCCAAGATGCCCCCTTCGGAGAGCAAACTCTTGGGTACAAGACCTGTGTGAACATTCCTCCTTCCCAAAGAAACAGTGCACAAGTGAAAAGGGCAACTCAATGAGACATTCTGCTGTGTGTCAGCAATCCATCCCCACATGTGGGGATGGAGGGACAAAACTTGATGTTAGGGCAGAAGATATAGACGCATGCCTCTAGTTGGAGGTTGAATGGCTGCCCTGCCCTTGTCAGAATTTTTTGGCCACAGCAGCATCGTGTTTAGATGGGCAACTAACAGTATTTATTTAGTGCCCCGGCTTGCCCTATCTAGTGCCCCCCAAGGTGAAAATACATAAGATGGCCCCTTGGGGGCAACCACCACCCTAGTTATGGGTCTAGGTGCCCTGGTCTCCCTCCTAGATTGTCGATTTTTCCTACCCTTATCCTAATAGCGGAGGGAAGCTATAGCTCTTCCGGCCTGGCCACCAGTTAATCTACAGCTGCTGGGTGGGGCCTGATGGCAAAATCCCCATGCCACGTGCACACCGCGCGCGAACCGCATCAAGTGCTCCCCTGTACATTCACGACACAACGCTCGCCGCTTGTGTGTTCTTGCGGCGCACAGACCAACAGAAAAACGAATCGCCAAATTCCACGGTTCCAAAAGGTGCGGAAACAGGTCAGCCTATTTAGGTCCTGCACGCTGTGCGTACAGGGGTCAGCGCAGAAGCAGGACGTGGCAGAGCCCACCGTGCCGCCCCCCAAGCCTCACCCTTAGTGTACACGGCGCGAGAGGACCCGCGCCAAGGGCTCAGGTATCTTCGCTGTGGGCCTCCCATGCCCCTTACCCGGGGTCTCCGATCCTCTCGGGGGCGCCGACGCTCTCCCCTACCCCTCATCTCAGAGCGTCACAGTAGCTGCTCTGGTGAAGCCCAGAGCGAAGAGGCCGCGTGCTGCGGCTGGGCAGTGACGTCCTTGGGCTGGCGCCCTGCTCGCCGTGTTGGCCCCCGTCACCCCGCCACCCCGCTTGGGGTTGCTGGGGGTGGAGAGCCCTGGCAACCCGCTTGCCCGTGGGACAGCGGTTCGCCCAGGGCTGGCTGGGGTCCCCCTGCCCCCCCCCTCCCCCGGCCAGCCGGCAGGGGGGCTGCCGGCTGGCTGCCCCCCTGTGCCGCTTCAGCCCCCCCCCCCCTGGGGTGGGGGTCCAAAAGGTGCGGAAACAACACCTACGGATGCTCTGACAAGGATGTGGCTCTCACAAGGGGGGCTAGCTGCAATTGCGCCTGCCACCCATGACTTTCATTGCTCTCAGCTCGAGTCTGCCAATTGGACTTCCGGGGAAGGGAGATGGGGGTCGAAGATGGAGAGGGGGGCGCTGGGGGCAACTCTCTAAAAACGAGGACCATCCCATGCTGTTCATTCTGAGATGAAGATAGTGGGGGGTGAAGAGTGTGTCGAACATTTCTCCCCGCTGCCCAGTGCATTGGGTGGTGAGGTAGCTTGGGCAGTCCAACAAAGGGAGGGCGGGGGTGTTGGCATTGACCACCTGAAGCCCACCCACCCACCCATCATTAGTATGCGCACAAGTCCGGTCAGCGCAGAACCAAACCAACCCGATGAACGGGGAGCAGCGGAAACGCTGCATCCACTGCCTGCAGTCTGGAGGCACGCCTCCACAAAACACCACCAGGTGCATCAAACCTACTCAATCTTTACGCATCACACAACAACAAGGCCGTAAACAAAGGATATGATGGAGTTGGGAGGGAAAATAGGGGGGGACAGATACTGAACACACACCCAGACAACACACACACCACACATTTTTGCTTTCTTTGTCCACACAAAAGGGGAACCATGGTACAATTCCAATTCAATACCAACTTAAAAAAAAACAACTCGAATCGCAAACCAGCCTCCCGGAATGTAATGAGAGGCATCAACCCACTGGATTTGCCTGGGGTACAGAAGGGGTGGGGGAATTTAAGCTGCATCTATTTTGCGGAGGCGAATTGTGCTGTGGGATGTTTCTTGGACGCTGCCCACAAGGCCATAGGAAATGGCGCGGGCAATCCCCGGATACCTATTGATGAGTAGGGCTTGGTGGGCGCAGACTTGTACGGTAAATCTTCTCATTTCCCACATGGCAAAAAGGAGCTGGCGTCAGGTGCCACTCCCCTTGCAGGGAAGACCCATGTGCCACACTCCCCCAGCCATAAGGGTCAAGTTGGTCTCAGGTCCTGATGTGTATGTGGGATTTGACACACAACCTCTTCACGGACTCCCATCGAATGTCAGCGGTACCTTTACCAACCAATCTGAAACGCAGAGTATCCCACTCAATGTTGATGCACCACGAAATCCCCATTCCTCCGTGTACTTGGGGTCAGCACCCCAGCAGTGGGTGAAGCCGTTGTGCAATTCCCCTCATTCTGTCCCTTCTATTCGGCATACTCGGGGCTGTCCCCCATGCTGCCCTTATTGTGATCGATTGTCGCGCCCCTCATCAGAGGGAAACCTGCTCTCCGGTCTGGCTTGTCGCTCATGGCCCGTTGGGGATTGGAACTCCGTACCACCTGGTCAGACATCACATGCCATAACAGCTAAGCTTGGCCATAAATCCGACGGTGGCTCTCACCCGGATCAAAATGTGGGGGGGGGGAGGGGAGGGGAGGTGGCCAAGGGTCCGGGGAAGGCTGGCCCTCCAGGGGAGGTCAGGAGGTTAGGCGGGAGGGGGAGAGAGGGGGGTTAGGAGATTGGAGGATGGAGAGGGGGGGGGGGGTGCTTGGAGGAATGGGGCGGGGGGGGGGGGGGGTCACTGGCTGGCGTCGAGGAGGTCCGACCTGACACTCCCTCTGTGGGTGGCCAAAACCCTGTTTCAACAGGATCACCACTGCCACTGTTCCCTTATGCACCCAAAAAAAAAAAAGAAAAGTGAGAGAACACACACCCAGTCATATTCAGGCTGTAACCAACGGTAGTTGGAGGGTAAACGAAGGTGGTTCGACAGCAACTGACGGCGGCTGGAGAGTAACCGACGGCGTTCGAGCGGTTGTTTTGGCCGATCCCCCAAAGCCGCTCCTTGGCAGTAAGAGAAAGAACAGGAGACGGGGTGATGAAGGAGCGCCCCAATCAGCACCACCACCACCGCAGCTTGAGGCAGGACTTGCCTCATGATGAAAGAAAAACCCCATCCCATGACTATGCAGTCCAAATTCGGCCACCCAAAGATGAATCACCATGCCACGCTGCAAAAGCGCGGAAAGGGCCATTTCTTCCGCAGCAGCCCTCAACAACCGCTAATTGGGCATCGGTTAACCAGGGGGGGGGGGAGTTCGGTTCAGTTCCGGACCCCCCCAACCCCCGCGGCGTGGGCAGGGGGTCCGGAGAAGGAGGGGGGGGGGTCAAATTTTTTTTCGGGGTTTGGGGGCATTTTTGAATTACCCGTTTCATTCTGAGCATTTTGAATGGGGGGGGGGGGGGGCGTGGCAGGGGACAGGGGGGAATGGAGGGGAAAGTCTGTGCCCCGGCACAGAGGCGGAAAAAGAAAAACGAACAACTGCCAGGCGCTGCTGGTGCCCAAGTTGGTTGTTCCTCACCGATCACCGCTGGTGTGGGTTGGGGGGTCTTGGTGGGGCGGAAGGGGGGAGGCTTGAAGTGGGGCCCCGGTAGGTGCGGTGGTACGACAATGTTGCACGGCCTGCGCACTGCGTGTAAATGCGCCAGTGGGGCCTTGGTTTCCTGTTCCCGGGGAAACCGCATTACCCGTCGGCGGTTTTGTTAGATGGCCCGCACTTGGGGTGCAGCCAACGCATGCCCTTGAAGGGCCACTATGGGTTCAGGTGTGCCACCACGCACTTAGCTCTTAGCTTTAGTCGTGCCTGCCTTTTGCGACCTTCATTGCTCTCAGCTCCATTGCATGGCTGCGGGGAGGGGGGGGGGGGGGGGAATACCTCACCCTCTTCCGGGGGCAGACCCCCGCCAAACGTTTTGTACCCGACCAATCTCGTCTCCAACCCGCTTCTCCAACCACCGGAAACCGCTTTGGCGACCACTGTAGACGACCCCCTTCAGCCTTCTGCCTCCTCAAAAGCGGCCCTTGACCCAGTGCACTGACAACACGCAGTCTGTGTGAATCAAGCAAAAAAAAACGGAGGCGCAAGGGGATCGGGGGGGATGCGACACCGCCGAGTGCTGTCTCCATGTCTGAGAGGCCCTGCGGGGGCGGGCTGGAAGGGGGCGGAGGACCCCCGATGGCAGGACGGCGCAATTTCGGCCAGACGTACTTTTCTTTGCCTCCGGCTGAGGGGGATGGGGGGGGTCGGGACCATCTTCCCCCTGACGTGGCATGTGTCTAGATCTATCAGCACATGCCATCCAGTGTGTTCACTGACAGTCGACTGCACTTGAAGCTGTCATCCCGAAAAGGTCCCTCCCCCCTTGCACAGCACGCCCCAGGGCCCAGCACAAGATGGTAACACGGAGTGCGGACCGAGCCGTGGACCTACAACCCCATCAATTTCATGCCGTTCAGTCTCAACTTTGTTGTACGCTGTGGGAAGCGCTGTCAAAAGAGACCGCGCGGGCGCAGCCCGGCGGGCGATCTGCCTCCACATGTGTCTTGGTATCCAGATCAGTGCATGCTTTCTCTTGTGAAGCCCCCCCCCCCCCGACCTTCACGGCAGTATCTTCCCTGCAACGCTCCCACGTCCTCCATCTGCCATCTCCAACTGCAGTCAACACAATGGCAATCGGGGTCGGCGAGGGTCGCAGAACAGGGGCCACGCCTGCGGCATTGAAGTCGTGTTTATTGCATAAACACCGGTTTGCATGTGCACGTGTTTCTCAGCCAAACAATCCACAACCCCTCAACCACTGCACAGGCCAACAGAGGCCCTGAGAACCCTTCAAAAGGGGAGTTTTTTTTACACAAGAAATTGTCATACGTGTTTTTTCCCTTTGGAAATCTTCACCCACCAAATCTGCCCCTCCCCCCCTCCGTGGGGTAGGGCAGGAAGGAAACTGCTTCCGAGAGGGCCCCATTGGCCTAACCCGCGGCCCGTTGGAGTGCCGTGCCGGGACCCTTGCACAACCACCAAAGGGATGGGGGGGGGGGGGGCATCATGAATTCTTCAATTTGCTCAAGTTCAACCGGAACGTTCATCGGATGTCTTCCCCAAAAGCGACTCATGACAGACTGCCAACTGTTGCCTTGAGGTACCTCAGCATGGATCACCCCAACATACGAGAGAGCCAAACGATCCCCAACAGCGATGATCGTTTTTTTTTGCGCGGGGGGGGGGGGGGGGGATGGCATTCGCCAACAAAGACCATCAGGGACCGGCAGTGCCTCAAAATTGGTCCGCTGCCGAACCTCACAAAGGCCGGCACGGAGGACACACCGCGCCTCCGTACCAGCCTCATCCCAATGCCAAGGAGCAGGCCTACTCCGGAACCCCCCGCAGCAATACTCTCGTGGCCGCACATCGCACAGTGGATGTGGATGGGGTGGCAACCATGACAGCAGAAAAAAAAAGTTGCACGAGGACAACTTCACAGCAAGCGAAATGCCGGTCACTGACAATCAGCCAAAAAAAAAAAACTTGTGTTCCGTGATCTACGCTCCAGTTTTGCGTCTTTTGCCGGGACTAAGGGCTTGAGAGGTCATTGCCAACACGTTTCGGGCGTTCCTGCCCTCGTGGTCTTTGACCCCCAGGCACTATCATTGGTGGGGCGCGTTTCGGTGCTGTTCTGGACCCAACACCCGCGGCACGAAAACGGGGAGGGTCAAAAGTGTCTGTCTTTGGGTGGGAGGGACATTCGAACTCCCATCAAATTCTGAGCATTTCGACAGAGGCGGGGTTATAAACGGGTGACCATTCACCACAGCGGAGGGCGGGGGGGGGGGGGCAAAGCAGGCAGTTCCGGCGGCAAATTTTGTGTTTTGGGCACAGACCAGCAAAACTGTCCCCTGGACATGGGCAGCTGTCCTTCAGTGACCCTCACGGTGGTGCAGCGTTTTATATCGTTTTAGACCGTGTCGCCGGGTCAGGCCTGCCCAACACGCCCCAAAAAAGTATGAGAGGGCACGGGGGGGGGGGACCGCGCGGTTTGGACCCAGAAAACGCCCCCCGCCCCCACTAACTGTTGGCCGGAGGCCCCCTAACGGGGGGGGGGTCTGCGTCCTGGGGGGCGTTTCTGCACAGCGCATGCACAGCGGCCACCAGTAAAGTAGGTGTTTTCAGTGTGAAACATGGCTTGGTTTAACGCATTACCTGAGTCTTTGGACTGAGTAGGAGAAATCTGGGGCAGTCCTGTGTCTAGGAGCACAGTGGTCACCGCGGTCATCTTGGCCATTCAGGAAAACAGGTCCAAAATGGCCCACTTTTCGCAGGGCGCCCAATAGTAAATGGGCTTTCCCGTGACCGCCCTGAAAACCACCCGCCACCGGGGGACCTGCGTCCGCAGGGCCAAAACAGCAGATTTGGACGGCACTCTGGTATTTTTAGTGGGAAAATCGTTTGTTTGACCTCATCATCTGAGTTCTTGGGCTGAGTAAGAATCTGGGCAGTCCTGTGCGTGGGAACACAGGACTTGTCGCAGTCGCCTTGGCCCTCGGGGACAATGGGTCCAACGTAGCCTACTTTCCGCACAGCGCAGGCACAGCGCGGGCACAGCGCATCCCTCGGACCCGAGGAGCCCCCCCCCCCCCCACCCGTGGGCACGGGGGACCCATGAAGATATTGGCAAGAGCCTGCCGGTCTCCAGCACAGAATGCCGCCAGAATGGGAGTCACCACTGCGAAACGTGAGGAAACGGCTGCACTCCCGATACCCGACCTTCACGTGCCACAACATGGGCCATGCCCAAACATCGCTGCAGTACGAATAGAGTTGCAGAGTGGTGGCGAACGCTATGATGCATCACCCTTCTGAAGCACCCACCGAGCGGTACTGTTGGTGCCAGCAACCGTGAGGGCCAAACCACGGCTGAGCCCTGGGCGTCTGGACCGGGGGTGTCCTCTCAGGGCTGAAGGAGTATGCCGGTTGGTACTGCCGGGCGTACGTCTGCGGCCGCCTTTTAAGGAGGGAATCCCCCACGTGTGGCTTGGGGGGGGGGGGGCTTCTTTTGAGCAGGGGGGGGGAGGGGGGGAGGGGGTTTTGGACCCAAAACTTGGTGTACCAAAAATGGCCCAATCAGATTTTCCCTATTGTAAATTTCGTTTTTTCCCACTATGGTCACTTTGGTCTGGGGAGGGGGGGAGGGGGTTTTGGGGGAGGGGTCCCCCCCTTGGTTTTTAATTATTCTAAAGAAGCCCTGGGGGGGGGGGGGGGGAGTCTGGATGGGGGGTAGGGGTCTGGGTCTCCACCACAACACCCCACGTGCCACACACTACCGGCCCGACAGCACAGAAACCCCCTCTGGTCAACGGATACTGGCCCACACGGCCAGCAACCCTCTGGATCGACGGCTCTTTTCCAGCCCCTTGGCCGATGGCGCTTTGCATGGTGTGTGCCAAGCACTGCAACGTGTGCATGTGGGAGGCAGACATATTTGGCGGTGGTGCCGCTTCTGATGCACGTCACCAGCCGGTCTCCGTGCATTCCTCTGGCAGTGGCTGGCGGCCATGCAAGTTTGTGCTGAATGCATTGGGCCCGTGGCCGACACGAGAAGCCAACGGGGCCTAGAGGCAAACCCCTGTGTTGTGCTCCGGCACAGGCTGAGGCATGTAGCCGGGCACGACCCCCCACTTGCTGAGGTCCACATGGATCTCCTGGACTCGTTTTGACTTTGCGTAACGCGTCAGCACCTGAGAGAGAAGGGGCCGGGGGGTTGGGGAGAAAGGAGAGGGGGGGGGGGGGGGAAGAGAGAGAGAGAGAGAGAGAGAGATTTGGATTTGGGATTTGGGGGCCAATCTTAAGGCTCACAGGATGCCTGGGGTGACGCGCTCCCACCGACTCTGCATATCGGCCGGCCACTCCATATGATGCACACCCAGGTCCTCGACGGGCCTCTCCCACTGGTCTCCTTGGGCCGCGCCAGCCTCCGGCAGCATTGAGCCACATCCCACTAGCCGCACGGGGCGCCCTTGGTGCTCGCCGTGGCAGAGTGCCCACTGTCCTCGACAGTTCAGTTGTCCTAGCGCCCTTGCCCTGACGCAGGCACGCACAGGTCCACGGCCACGCCGCGCCTTGCCCGAACATTCCCCTAGGGTGGCCGTTCCCACTATAGGGTGCTCGCTGAAAATAGTTTTCGAGAATTCATGCCCCCGCTCCCTTTCACCGGTGCTCTCCTACGTGCCCCATTGTCCCCGGCGGGCTGTCCCCATGCGACACCCACGTCCCCCGGCCTACTGTCACGCACATCACGCCCGCGCACCTGGCACCCTGCACCCTCCTGCCCTGCACAAGCACTGAGCGGGTCGTTTGGCGGATAATGCTTCATCGTGTGTACGTTGGCTGTCTTGCATGTTGGCTCTTGTGCGCAAGCCCGGTTGCGCCGCCACTAGCGGCTCATCTTGCCCATGGGGGCGCGGTCATGGCCCACGGGGCTGGGCCCCACTCCCTGGGCAAACGGGTTATACTGGGGCCTTATGCGGAGGCGCTAGTGATCCCTGCCTGGGGCGGCTGGTGGCACCCAACCTAGGGCATGACCGGCATCGAGGGTAGGGGGGAGGGTCTAGGCCGGGCCACAAAGGGTTAGGGGAGAGGCCGGGGTCAGCTCACAAGGTACTCATCGTCCTCGTCCGCCCCAAAACCCAAGTCCAGATCCAAGTCCATATCCTAGTTCGGCATGCCGGCAGGCTCCTTCGGCGGCGGTGGGGGTCCGTCCTCTAGGAAGAGGGCCACGAGCACCCTTAGAAGGCCCTCCGGCGCGCGCCCCACTAGGAACACGGGGAGTAGCCCTCAGCCAAGGGCTGGAGGGTGTGGCGCTTGAGCCGCGTGTGCTCAGTGGTCCCCGGCACCAAGACCATCTCCAGCGCGGCGCCTGTCACGAGGGCGGTTCCCCCACGCGCAGGACAACGTCGGGTGTAATGCCCTTGTCGTGCGGCGTGAGGACAACCACCCGCAGCACTCTGCCCACCAGAGGGCCCGCCACCACGACGACGCCCTCCCCCATGGCATACCGCAGGAGGGTGGCCACATTGGCAAGCGGCCGCGCCAAGCCTGGGTGGAGCAGCTAGGCCTAGCGGGACGCGAGCGGGAGGGAAGTCCATTGAGAGAGAGAGAGAGAGAGAGAGAGAGAGAGAGAGAGAGAGAGAGACAGGGAAAGACAGGGGGGGGGGGGCTTTGGTACACAGGCTGGGACCACTTACACGAGCTCACGGGGGGGCTGACCCCTCGGTTCTGGACGCCAACTACCCCCCCAACTTAGTTTTGGCCGGAGGCCCCTTTTGGGGGGGGGGGGGGGGGGGGGGGGGGGGGGGCATTGGAGGGGGGGTTCAGGGAGGGCGAATGGGGGGGGGGTCTAAGAGGGGCTGGGGGGGCGGCGGCGGATCGGTTGGGGGGGGGGGGGGGTCCAAGTGGGGCAATTCGGGGTGGTGGGGGGGGGGGGGCACAGGCTCCCCTTACCTCCCCTTGCCCTCCCTCTAACCATACCATCACCATATCTCACCATCACCATCACCACATCGCTGCCCTGTGCAGCACCCAACCTCCCACCCCGGGAAGCGCCAACAGGCCACGACCAGGGTGCGCTGCCCAGTCCAGCGCCCATCCTCCCGCCCCAGCGTGCGCCAACAGGCCACGACCAGGGCGCGATGCCCGACCCGGCAGCCCGCCTGCCGCCCCAGCGTGCGCCAACAGGCCACGACCAGGGCGCGCTGCCCTGTCAAGCGCCCAACCTCCCGCGCCGGCGAGCGCCAACAAGCCACGACCAGGGCGCGCTGCCCAGACCAGGGCCCATCCTCCTGCCCCGGCGTGCGCCGACACGCCACGACCAGGGCGCGCTGCCCGGTCCGGCGGCCCACCTCCCGCCCCGGCGAGCGCCAACAAGCCACGACCAGGGCGCGCTGCCCAGACCAGGTCCCATCCTCCTGCCCCGGCGTGCGCCAACAGGCCACGACCAGCGCGCGCTGCCCTGTCTAGCGCCCCACCTCCCGCCCCAGCGTGCACCAACAGGCCACGACCAGGGCGCGCTGCCCTGTGCGGCGCCCCACCTCCCGCCCCGGCGTGCGCCAACAGGCCACGACCAGGGCGCGCTGCCGAGTCCAGCGCCCATCCTCCCGCCCCGGCGTGCGCCAACGGGCCACGACCAGGGCGCGCTGCCCAGTCCGGCAGCCCGCCTCCCGCCCCAGCGTGCGCCAACAGGCTACGACCAGGGCGCGCTGCCCTGTCCAGCACCCAACCTCGCGCCCCAGCGTGCGCCAACAGGCCACGACCAGGGCGCGCTGCCCAGTCCCGCAGCCCGCCTGCTGCCCCGGCGTGCGCCAACAGGGTACGACCAGGGCGCGCTGCCCTGTCCGGCGGCCCACCTCCTGCCCCAGCGTGCGCCAACAGGCCACGACCGGGCGCGCTACCATGTCCGGCGGCGCACCTCCCGCCCCGGCGTGCGCCAACAGGCCACGACCAGGGCGCGCTGCCCTGTCCCGCAACCCGCCTCCTGCCCCGGCGTGCGCCAAACGGGTTACGACCAGGGCGCGCTGCCCTGTCCGGCGGCCCGCCTCCCGCCCCGGCGTGCGCCAACAGGCCACGACCAGGGCGCGCTGCCCTGTCCAGCGGCCCACCTCCCGCCCCGGCGTGCGCCAACAGGCCACGACTAGGGCGCGCTGCCCTGTCCAGCGCCCCACCTCCCGCCCCGGCGTGCGCCAACAGGCCACGACCAGGGCGCGCTGCCCTGTCCGGCGGTCCACCTCCCGCCCCGGCGTGCGCCAAGAGGCCACGACCAGGGCGCGCTGCCCAGTCCGGCGCCCAACCTCCCGCACAGGCGGGCACCAACAGGCCATGACGAAGGCGCGCTGCCCTGTCCGGCGGCCCACCTCCCGCCCCGGCGTGCGCCGACACGCCACGACCAGGGCGCGCTGCCCTGTCCAGCGCCCAACCTCCCGCCCCGGCGTACGCCAACAGGACACGACCAGGGCGCGCTGCCCAGACCAGCTCCCAACCACCCGCCCCGGCGTGCGCCAACAGGCCACGACCAGAGGCGCTGCCCTATCTGGCGGCCCACCTCCCGCCCCGGCGTGCGCCAACAGACCACGACCAAGGCGCGCTGCCCCGTCCAGCGCCCCACCTCCCGCCGTGGCGTGCGCCAACAGGCCGTGACCAGGGCGCGCTGCCCTGTCCGGCGGCCCAACTCCCGCCCCGGCGGGCGCCAACAAGACACGACCAAGGCGCGCTGCCCTGTCCAGCGCCCAACCTCCCGCCCCGGCAGGCGCCAACAAGACACGACCAAGGCGCGCTGCCCTGTCCAGCGCCCAACCTCCCGCCCCGGCGTGCGCCAACAAGCCACGACCAAGGCGCGCTGCCCTGTCCGGCGCCCAACCTCCCGCCCCGGCGTGCGCCAACAAGCCACGACCAAGGCGCGCTGCCCAGTCCAGCGCCCAACCTCCCGCCCCGGCGTGCGCCAACAGGCCAGGACCAGCGCGCGTGCCCTGTCCGGCGCCCTACCGGCCGCCCCGGCGTGCGCCAACAGGCCACGACCAGGGCGCGCTGCCCTGTCCGGCGCCCAACCTCCCGCCCTAGCGTGCGCCAACAGGCCGTGACCAGGGCGCGCTACCCTGTCCGGCGGCCCACCTCCCGCCCCGGCGGGCGCCAACAGGCCACGACCAGGGCGCGCTGCCCAGTCCGGCAGCCAACCTCCTGCCCCGGCGTGCGCCAACAGGCCACGACCAGGGTGCGCTGCCCTGTCCAGCTCCCTACCTCCCGCGCCAGCAGGCCGCGACCAAGGCGCGCTGCTCTGTACGGCCGTCCACCTCCCGCCCAGGCGTGCGCCAACAGGCCACGACCAGAGCGCGCTGCCCAGTCCGGCGCCCAACCTCCCGCCCCAGCGTGCGCCAACAGACCACGACCAGGGCGCGCTACCCTGTCCGGCGCCCAACCTCCCGCCCCAGCGTGCGCCAACACGCCACGACCAGGGCGCTCTGCCCTGTCCAGCTCCCAACCTCCCGCCCCGGCGTGCGCCAACAGGCCACGACCAGGGCGCGCTGCCCAGACCAGCTCCCAACCACCCGCCCCGGCGTGCGCCAACAGGCCACGACCAGGGCGCGCTGCCCTGTCCAGCACCCAACCTCCCGCCCCAGCGTGCGCCAACAGGCCACGACCAGGGCGCACGGCCCTGTCCGGCGGCCCAGCTCCCGCCCCGGCGTGCGCCAACAAGCTACGACCAAGGCGCGCTGCCCTGTCCAGCGCCCCACCTCTCGCCCCGGCGTGCGCCAACAGGCCACCACCAGGGTGCGCTACCCTGTCCAGCGCCCAACCTCCCGCGCCAGCGTGCGCCAACAGGTCGTGACCAAGGCGCGCTGCCCTGTACGGCGGCCCACCTCCCGACCCAGCGTGCGCCAACAGGCCACGACCAGGGCGCGCTACCCTGTCCGGCAGCCCGCCTCCCGCCCCGGCGTGCGCCAACAAGCCACGACTAGGGCGCGCTGCCCTGTCCAGCACCCAACCTCCCGCCCCAGCGTGCGCCAACGGGCCACGACCAGGGCGCGCTGCCCATTCCCGCAGCCCGCCTCCTGCCCCGGCGTGCGCCAACAGGGTACGACCAGGGCGCGCTGCCCTGTCCGGCGGCCCACCTCCCGCCCTAGCATGCGCCAACAGGCCACGACCGGGCGCGCTACCATGTCCGGAAGCCCACCTCCCACCCCGGCGTGCGCCAACAGGCCACACGACCAGGGCGCGCTGCCCTGTCCGGCGGCCCACCTCCCGCCCCGGCGTGCGCCAACAGGCCACGACCAGAGCGCGCTGCCCAGTCCGGCGCCCAACCTCCCGCCCCGGCGGGCACCAACAGGCCACGACCAAGGCGCGCTGCCCTGTCCGGCGGCCCACCTCCCGCCCCGGCGTGCGCCGACACGCCACGACCAGGGCACGCTGCCCTGTCCAGCGCCCCACCTCCCGCCCCGGCGTGCGCCAACAGGCCACGACCAGGGCGCGCTGCCCTGTCCGGCGGTCCACCTCCCGCCCCGGCGTGCGCCAACAGGCCATGACGAAGGCGCGCTGCCCTGTCCGGCGGCCCACCTCCCGCCCCGGCGTGCGCCGACACGCCACGACCAGGGCGCGCTGCCCTGTCCAGCGCCCAACCTCCCGCCCCGGCGTACGCCAACAGGCCACGACCAGGGCGCGCTGCCCAGACCAGCTCCCAACCACCCGCCCCGGCGTGCGCCAACAGGCCACGACCAGAGGCGCTGCCCTATCTGGCGGCCCACCTCCCGCCCCGGCGTGCGCCAACAGACCACGACCAAGGCGCGCTGCCCCGTCCAGCGCCCCACCTCCCGCCGTGGCGTGCGCCAACAGGCCGTGACCAGGGCGCGCTGCCCTGTCCGGCGGCCCACCTCCCGCCCCGGCGGGCGCCAACAGGACACGACCAGCGCGCGCTGCCCTGTCAGGCGCCCAACCACCCGCCCCGGCTTGCGCCAACAGGCCACGACCAGGGCGCGCTGCCCTGTCGGGCGCCCAACCTCCCGCCCCGGCGTGCGCCAACAAGCCACGACCAAGGCGCGCTGCCCAGTCCAGCGCCCAACCTCCCGCCCCGGCGTGCGCCAACAGGCCACGACCAGCGCGCGCTGCCCTATCCGGCGCCCTACCACCCGCCCCGGCTTGCGCCAACAGGCCACGACCAGGGCGCGCTGCCCTGTCCGGCGCCCAACCTCCCGCCCTAGCGTGCGCCAACAGGCCGTGACCAGGGCGCGCTACCCTGTCCGGCGGCCCACCTCCCGCCCCGGCGGGCGCCAACAGGCCACGACCAGGGCGCGCTGCCCAGTCCGGCAGCCAACCTCCTGCCCCGGCGTGCGCCAACAGGCCACGACCAGGGTGCGCTGCCCTGTCCAGCTCCCAACCTCCCGCGCAAGCAGGCCGCGACCAAGGCGCGGTGCTCTGTACGGCCGCCCACCTCCCGCCCAGGCGTGCGCCAACAGGCCACGACCAGAGCGCGCTGCCCAGTCCGGCGCCCAACCTCCCGCCCCAGCGTGCGCCAACAGACCACGACCAGGGCGCGCTACCCTGTCCGGCGCCCAACCTCCCGGCCCGGCGTGCGCCGACACGCCACGACCAGGGCGCGTTGCCCTGTCCAGCTCCCAACCTCCCGCCCCGGCGTGCGCCAACAGGCCACGACCAGGGCGCGCTGCCCAGACCAGCTCCCAACCACCCCGCCCTGGCGTGCGCCAACAGTCCACGACCGGGGCGCGGTGCCCTGTCTGGCGGCCCACCTCCCGCCCCAGCGTGCGCCAACAGGCCACGACCAGGGCGCGCTGCCCTGTCCAGCACCCAACCTCCCGCCCCAGCGTGCGCCAACGTGCCACGACCAGGGCGCACTGCCCTGTCCGGCCTCCCAGCTCCCGCCCCGGCGTGCGCCAACAAGCTACGACCAAGGCGCGCTGCCCTGTCCAGCGCCCCACCTCTCGCGCCGGCGTGCGCCAACAGGCCACCACCAGGTGCGCTACCCTGTCCAGCTCCCAACCTCCCGCGCCAGCGTGCGCCAACAGGCCGTGACCAAGGCGCGCTGCCCTGTACGGCGGCCCACCTCCCGACCCAGCGTGCGGCAACGGGCCACGACCAGGGCGCGCTACCCTGTCCGGCAGCCCGCCTCGCGCCCCGGCGTGCGCCAACAGGCCACGACTAGGGCGCGCTGCCCTGTCCAGCACCCAACCTCCCGCCCCAGCGTGCGCCAACGGGCCACGACCAGGGCGCGCTGCCCATTCCCGCAGCCCGCCTCTTGCCCCGGCGTGCGCCAACAGGGTACGACCAGGGCGCGCTGCCCTGTCCGGCGGCCCACCTCCCGCCCTAGCATGCGCCAACAGGCCACGACCGGGCGCGCTACCATGTCCGGCAGCCCACCTCCCGCCCCGGCGTGCGCCAACAGGCCACGACCAGGGCGCGCTGCCCTGTCCGGCGGCCCACCTCCCGCCCCGGCGTGCGCCAACAGGCCACGACCAGAGCGCGCTGCCCAGTCCGGCGCCCAACCTCCCGCCCCGGCGGGCACCAACAGGCCACGACCAAGGCGCGCTGCCCTGTCCGGCGGCCCACCTCCCGCCCCGGCGTGCGCCGACACGCCACGACCAGGGCACGCTGCCGTGTCCAGCGCCCAACCACCCGCCCCGGCTTGCGCCAACAGGCCACGACCAGGGCGCGCTGCCCAGACCAGCTCCCAACCTCCCGCCCTAGCGTGCGCCAACAGGCCACGACCAGGGCGTGCTGCCCTGTCTGGCGGCCCACCTCACGCCCCAGCGTGCGCCAACAGACCACGACCAAGGCGCGCTGCCCCGTCCAGCGCCCCACCTCCCGCCCTGGCGTGCGCCAACAAGCCACGACCAAGGCGCGCTGCCCAGTCGAGCGCCCAACCTCCCGCCCCGGCGTGCGCAAACAAGCCACGGCAGGCGCGCTGCCCTATCCGGCGCCCAACCACCCGCCCCGGCTTGCGCCAACAGGCCACGACCAGGGCGAGCTACCCTGTCCAGCGCCCAACCTCCCGCCCTAGCGTGCGCCAACAGGCCGTGACCAGGGCGCGCTGCCCTATCCGGCGGCCCGCCTCCCGCCCCAGCGTGCGCCAACAGGCCACGACCAGGGCGAGCTGCCCTGTCCAGCGCCCAACCTCCCGCCCTAGCGTGCGCCAACAGGCCACGACCACGGCGCGCTGCCCTGTCCAGCGCCCAACCACCCGCCCCAGCGTGCGCCAACAGGCCACGACCAGGGCGCGCTGCCCAGTCCAGCGCCCATCCTCCCGCCCCGGCGTGCACCAACAGGCCACGACTAGGGCGCGCTGCCCAGTCCCGCAGCCCGCCTCCTGCCCCGGCGTGCGCCAACAGGGTACGACTAGGGCGCGCTGCCCTGTCCGGCGGCCCACCTCCCGCCTCAGCGTGCGCCAGCAGGCCACGACCAGGGCGCGCTGCCCTGTCTGGCGGCCCACCTCCCGCCCCGGCGTGCGCCAACAGACCACGACCTGGGCGCGCTGCCCTGTCCAGCGCCCCACCTCCCGCCCCGGCGTGCGCCCACAGGCCACGACCAGGGCGCGCTGCCCTGTCCGGCGGCCCACCTCCCGCCCAGGCGTGCGCCAACAGGCCACGACCATAGCGCGCAGTCCGGCGCCCAACCTCCCGCCCCGGCGGGCACCAACAGGCCATGACGAAGGCGCGCTGCCCTATCCGGCGGCCCACCTCCCGCCCCGGCGTGCGCCGACACGCCACAACCAGGGCGCGCTGCCCGTCCAGCGCGCAACCTCCCGCCCCGGCGTGCGCCAACAGGCCACGACCAGGGCGCGCTGCCGAGACCAGCTCCCAACCACCCGCCCCGGCGTGCGCCAACACGCCACGACCAGGGCGCGCTGCCCTGTCTGGCGGCCCACCTCCCGCCCAAGCGTGCGCCAACAGACCACGACCAGGGCGCGCTGCCCTGTCCGGCGGCCCACCTCCCGCCCCGGCGTGCGCCAACAAGACACGACCAAGGCGCGCTGCCCAGTCGATCGCCCAACCTCCCGCCCTGGCGTGCGCCAACAGGCCACGACCAGCGCGCTCTGCCCTGTCCGGCGCCCAAACACCCGCCCCGGCTTGCGCCAACAGGCTACGACCAGGGCGCGCTGCCCTGTCCAGCGCCCAACCTCCCGCCCTAGCGTGCGCCAACAGGCCGTGACCAGGGCGCGCTGCCCTGTCCGGCGGCCCACCTCCCGCCCCGGCGTGCGCCAACGGGCCACGACCAGCGCGCGCTGCCCTGTCCGGCAGCCCACCTTCCGCCCTGGCGTGCGCCAACAGGCCACGACCAGGGTGCGCTGCCCTGTCCAGCTCCCAACCTCCCGCGCCAGCGTGCGCCAACAGACCACGACTAGGGCGCGCTGCCCCGTCCAGCGCCCCACCTCCCGCCCCGGCGTGCGCCAATAGGCCACGACGAGGGCGCGCTGCCCAGTCCGGCGCCCAACCTCCCGCCCCGGCGTGCGCCAACAGGCCGCAAGCAAGGCGCGCTGCCCTGTACGGCGCCCACCCTCCCGCCCCGGCGTGCGCCAACAGGCCACGACCAGAGCGCGCTGCCCAGTCCGGCGCCCAACCTCCCGCCCCGGCGTGCGCCAACAGACCACGACTAGGGCGCGCTGCCCTGTCTGGCGGCCCGACTCTTGCCCCGGCGTGCGCCAACAGACCACGACCAAGGCGCGCTGCCCCGTCCAGCGCCCCACCTCCCGCCCCGGCGTGCGCCAACAGGCCACGACCAGGGCGCGCTGCCCAGTCCGGCGCCCAACCTCCCGCCCCGGCGTGCGCCAACAGGCCACGACCGGGGCGCGCAGCCCAGACCAGCTCCCAACCTCCCGCCCCGGCGTGCGCCAACAAGCCACGACCAGGGCGCGCTGCCCTGTCTGGCGGCCCACCTCCCGCCCCAGCTTGCGCCAACAGACCACGACCAAGGCGCGCTGCCCCGGCCAGCGCCCCTCCTCCCGCCCCGGCGTGCGCCAACAGGCCGAGACCAGGGCGCGCTGCCCTATCCGGCAGCCCACCTTCCGCCCCGGTGTGCGCTGACAGGCCACGACCAGGGCGCGCTGCCCTGTCCAGCGCCCAGCCACCCGCCCCAGCGTGCGCCAACAGGCCACGACCAGGGCGCGCTGCCCAGTCCAGCGCCCATCCTCCCGCCCCGGCGTGCGCCAATAGGCCACGACAAGGGCGCGCTGCCCAGTCCCGCAGCCCGCCTCCTGCCCCGGCGTGCGCCAACAGGCCACGACCAGGGCGCGCTGCCCTGTCCGGCGGCCCACCTCCCGCCCCAGCGTGCGCCAACAGGCCACGACCGGGCGCGCTACCATGTCCGGCGGCCCACCTCCCGCCCCGGCGTGCGCCAACAGGACACGACCACGGCGCGCTGCCCTGTCCAGCGCCCCACCTCCCGCCCCGGCGTGCGCCAACAGGCCACGACCAGGGCACGCTGAGTAGTCCGGCGGCCCACCTCCCGCCCCAGCGTGCGCCAACAGGCCACGACCAGGGCGCGCTGCCCTGTCCGGCGGCCCACCTCCCGCCCCAGCGTGCGCCAACAGGCCAAACCGGGCGCGCTACCATTTCCGGCGGCCCACCTCCCGCCCCGGCGTGCGCCAACAGGACACGACCACGGCGCGCTGCCCTGTCCAGCGCCCCACCTCCCGCCCCGGCGTGCGCCAACAGGCCACGACCAGGGCGCGCTGAGTAGTCCGGCGGTCCACCTCCCGCCCCGGCGTGCGCCAACAGGCCACGACCAGGGCGCGCTGCCCAGTCCGGCGCCCAACCTCCCGCACCGGCGGGCACCAACAGGCCATGACGAAGGCGCGCTGCCCTATCCGGCGGCCCACCTCCCGCCCCGGCGTGCGCCAACACGCCACGACCAGGGCGCGCTGCCCTGTGCCGCGCCCAACCTCCCGCCCCGGCGTGCGCCAAGAGGCCACGACCAGGGCGCGCTGCCCAGACCAGCTCCCAACCTCCCGCCCCGGCGTGCGCCAACACGCCACGAGCAGCGCGCGCTACCCTGTCCGGCGCCCAACCACCCGCCCCGGCTTGCGCCAACAGGCCACGACCAGGGCGCGCTGCCCAGTCCAACGCCCAACCTCCCGCCCTAGCGTGCGCCAACAGGCCGTGACCAGGGCGCGCTGCCATGTCCGGCGGCCCACCTTCCGCCCAGGCGTGCGCCAACAGGCCACGACCAGGGCGCGCTGCCCTGTCCGGCAGCCCACCTTCCGCCCCGGCGTGCGCCAGCAGGCCACGACCAGGGCGCGCTGCCCTGTCCAGCTCCCAACCTCCCGCGCCAGCGTGCGCCGACAGGCCGCGACCAAGGCGCGCTGCCCTGTACGGCGGCCCACCTCCCGCCCTGGCGTGCGCCAACAGGCCACGACCAGAGCGCGCTGCCCAGTCCAGCGCCCAACCTCCCGCCCCGGCGTGCGCCAACAGGCCACGACCAGGGCGCGCTGCCCTGTCCAGCGCCCAACCTCCCGCCCCGGCGTGCGCCAACAGGCCACGACCAGGGCGCGCTGCCCACACCAGCTCCCAACCTCCCGCCCCGGCGTGCGCCAACAGACCACGACCAAGGCGCGCTACCCCGTCCAGCGCCCCACCTCCCGCCCCGGCGTGGGCAACAGGCCACGACCAGGGCGCCCCCAGTCGGGCGCCCAACCTCCCGCCCCGGCGTGCACCAACAATCCACGACCAAGGCGCGCTACCCTGTCCAGCGCCCAACCTCCCGCCCCGGCGTGCACCAACAGGCCACAACCAAGGCGCGCTACCCTGTCCGGCGCCCAACCTCCCGCCCCGGCGTGCGCCAACAGGCCACAACCAGGCCGCGCTGCCCGGACCATCTCCCAACCTCCCGCCCCGGCGTGCGCCAACAGGCCACGACCAGGGCGCGCTGCCCCGTCCAGCGCCCAACCTCCCGCCCCGGCGTGCGCCAACAGGCCACGACCAAGGCGCGCTGCCCCGTCAAGCGCCCCACCTCCCACCCTGGCGTGCGCCAACAGGCCACGACCAGGGCGCGCTGCCCTGTCCGGAGGCCAACCTCCCGCCCCGGCGTGCGCCAACAAGCCACGACCAAGGCGCGCTGCCCTGTCCAGCGCCCAACCTCCCGCCCCGGCGTGCGCCAACAGGCCACGACCAGCGCGCGCTGCCCTGTCCGGCGCCCAACCACCCGCCCCGGCTTGCGGCAGCAGGCCACGACCAGGGCGAGCTGCCCTGTCCAGCGCCCAACCTCCCGCCCTAGCGTGCGCCAACAGGCCACGACCAGGGCGCACTGCCCTGTCCGGCGGCCCAGCTCCCGCCCCGGCGTGCGCCAACAAGCTACGACCAAGGCGCGCTGCCCAGTCCAGCGCCCAACCTCCCGCCCCGGCGTGCGCCAACAGGCCAGGACCAGCGCGCGCTGCCCTGTCCGGCGCCCTACCACCCGCCCCGGCTTGCGCCAACAGGCCACGACCAGGGCGCGCTGCCCTGTCCGGCGCCCAACCTCCCGCCCTAGCGTGCGCCAACAGGCCGTGACCAGGGCGCGCTACCCTGTCCTGCGGCCCACCTCCCGCCCCGGCGGGCGCCAACAGGCCACGACCAGGGCGCGCTGCCCAGTCCGGCAGCCAACCTCCTGCCCCGGCGTGCGCCAACAGGCCACGACCAGGGTGCGCTGCCCTGTCCGGCTCCCTACCTCCCGCGCCAGCAGGCCGCGACCAAGGCGCGCTGCTCTGTACGGCCGTCCACCTCCCGCCCAGGCGTGCGCCAACAGGCCACGACCAGAGCGCGCTGCCCAGTCCGGCGCCCAACCTCCCGCCCCAGCGTGCGCCAACAGACCACGACCAGGGCGCGCTACCCTGTCCGGCGCCCAACCTCCCGCCCCGGCGTGCGCCGACACGCCGCGACCAGGGCGCTGTGCCCTGTCCAGCTCCCAACCTCCCGCCCCGGCGTGCGCCAACAGGCCACGACCAGGGCGCGCTGCCCAGACCAGCTCCCAACCACCCGCCCCGGCGTGCGCCAACAGGCCACGACCAGGGCGCGCTGCCCTGTCCAGCACCCAACCTCCCGCCCCAGCGTGCGCCAACAGGCCACGACCAGGGCGCACTGCCCTGTCCGGCGGCCCAGCTCCCGCCCCGGCGTGCGCCAACACGCTACGACCAAGGCGCGCTGCCCTGTCCAGCGCCCAGCCTCTCGCCCCGGCGTGCGCCAACAGGCCACCACCAGGGTGCGCTACCCTGTCCAGCGCCCAACCTCCCGCGCCAGCGTGCGCCAACAGGTCGTGACCAAGGCGCGCTGCCCTGTACGGCGGCCCACCTCCCGACCCAGCGTGCGCCAACAGGCCACCACCATGGCGCGCTACCCTGTCCGGCAGCCCGCCTCCCGCCCCGGCGTGCGCCAACAGGCCACGACTAGGGCGCGCTGCCCTGTCCAGCACCCAACCTCCCGCCCCAGCGTGCGCCAACGGGCCACGACCAGGGCGCGCTGCCCATTCCCGCAGCCCGCCTCCTGCCCCGGCGTGCGCCAACAGGGTACGACCAGGGCGCGCTGCCCTGTCCGGCGGCCCACCTCCCGCCCTAGCATGCGCCAACAGGCCACGACCGGGCGCGCTACCATGTCCGGAAGCCCACCTCCCGCCCCGGCGTGCGCCAACAGGCCACACGACCAGGGCGCGCTGCCCTGTCCGGCGGCCCACCTCCCGCCCCGGCGTGCGCCAACAGGCCACACGACCAGAGCGCGCTGCCCAGTCCGGCGCCCAACCTCCCGCCCCGGCGGGCACCAACAGGCCACGACCAAGGCGCGCTGCCCTGTCCGGCGCCCCACCTCCCGCCCCGGCGTGCGCCAACAGGCCACGACCAGGGCGCGCTGCCATGTCCGGCGGTCCACCTCCCGCCCCGGCGTGCGCCAACAGGCCACGACCAGGGCGCGCTGCCCAGTCCGGCGCCCAACCTCCCGCACCGGCGGGCACCAACAGGCCATGACGAAGGCGCGCTGCCCTGTCCGGCGGCCCACCTCCCGCCCCGGCGTGCGCCGACACGCCACGACCAGGGCGCGCTGCCCTGTCCAGCGCCCAACCTCCCGCCCCGGCGTACGCCAACAGGCCACGACTAGGGCGCTGCCCAGACCAGCTCCCAACCACCCGCCCCGGCGTGCGCCAACAGGCCACGACCAGAGGCGCTGCCCTATCTGGCGGCCCACCTCCCGCCCCGGCGTGCGCCAACAGACCACGACCAAGGCGCGCTGCCCCGTCCAGCGCCCCACCTCCCGCCGTGGCGTGCGCCAACAGGCCGTGACCAGGGCGCGCTGCCCTGTCCGGCGGCCCACCTCCCGCCCCGGCGGGCGCCAACAAGACACGACCAGCGCGCGCTGCCCTGTCAGGCGCCCAACCACCCGCCCCGGCTTGCGCCAACAGGCCACGACCAGGGCGCGCTGCCCTGTCGGGCGCCCAACCTCCCGCCCCGGCGTGCGCCAACAAGCCACGACCAAGGCGCGCTGCCCTGTCCAGCGCCCAACCTCCCGCCCCGGCGTGCGCCAACAGGCCACGACCAGCGCGCGCTGCCCTATCCGGCGCCCTACCACCCGCCCCGGCTTGCGCCAACAGGCCACGACCAGGGCGCGCTGCCCTGTCCGGCGCCCAACCTCCCGCCCTAGCGTGCGCCAACATGCCGTGACCAGGGCGCGCTACCCTGTCCGGCGGCCCACCTCCCGCCCCGGCGGGCGCCAACAGGCCACGACCAGGGCGCGCTGCCCAGTCCGGCAGCCAACCTCCTGCCCCGGCGTGCGCCAACAGGCCACGACCAGGGTGCGCTGCCCTGTCCAGCTCCCAACCTCCCGCGCCAGCAGGCCGCGACCAAGGCGCGCTGCTCTGTACGGCCGCCCACCTCCCGCCCAGGCGTGCGCCAACAGGCCACGACCAGAGCGCGCTGCCCAGTCCGGCGCCCAACCTCCCGCCCCAGCGTGCGCCAACAGACCACGACCAGGGCGCGCTACCCTGTCCGGCAGCCCGCCTCCCGCCCCGGCGTGCGCCAACAGGCCACGACTAGGGCGCGCTGCCCTGTCCAGCACCCAACCTCCCGCCCCAGCGTGCGCCAACGGGCCACGACCAGGGCGCGCTGCCCATTCCCGCAGCCCGCCTCCTGCCCCGGCGTGCGCCAACAGGGTACGGCCAGGGCGCGCTGCCCTGTCCGGCGGCCCACCTCCCGCCCTAGCATGCGCCAACAGGCCACGACCGGGCGCGCTACCATGTCCGGAAGCCCACCTCCCGCCCCGGCGTGCGCCAACAGGCCACACGACCAGGGCGCGCTGCCCTGTCCGGCGGCCCACCTCCCGCCCCGGCGTGCGCCAACAGGCCACACGACCAGAGCGCGCTGCCCAGTCCGGCGCCCAACCTCCCGCCCCGGCGGGCACCAACAGGCCACGACCAAGGCGCGCTGCCCTGTCCGGCGCCCCACCTCCCGCCCCGGCGTGCGCCAACAGGCCACGACCAGGGCGCGCTGCCATGTCCGGCGGTCCACCTCCCGCCCCGGCGTGCGCCAACAGGCCACGACCAGGGCGCGCTGCCCAGTCCGGCGCCCAACCTCCCGCACCGGCGGGCACCAACAGGCCATGACGAAGGCGCGCTGCCCTGTCCGGCGGCCCACCTCCCGCCCCGGCGTGCGCCGACACGCCACGACCAGGGCGCGCTGCCCTGTCCAGCGCCCAACCTCCCGCCCCGGCGTACGCCAACAGGCCACGACTAGGGCGCGCTGCCCAGACCAGCTCCCAACCACCCGCCCCGGCGTGCGCCAACAGGCCACGACCAGAGGCGCTGCCCTATCTGGCGGCCCACCTCCCGCCCCGGCGTGCGCCAACAGACCACGACCAAGGCGCGCTGCCCCGTCCAGCGCCCCACCTCCCGCCGTGGCGTGCGCCAACAGGCCGTGACCAGGGCGCGCTGCCTTGTCCGGCGGCCCACCTCCCGCCCCGGCGGGCGCCAACAAGACACGACCAGCGCGCGCTGCCCTGTCAGGCGCCCAACCACCCGCCCCGGCTTGCGCCAACAGGCCACGACCAGGGCGCGCTGCCCTGTCGGGCGCCCAACCTCCCGCCCCGGCGTGCGCCAACAAGCCACGACCAAGGCGCGCTGCCCTGTCCAGCGCCCAACCTCCCGCCCCGGCGTGCGCCAACAGGCCACGACCAGCGCGCGCTGCCCTATCCGGCGCCCTACCACCCGCCCCGGCTTGCGCCAACAGGCCACGACCAGGGCGCGCTGCCCTGTCCGGCGCCCAACCTCCCGCCCTAGCGTGCGCCAACATGCCGTGACCAGGGCGCGCTACCCTGTCCGGCGGCCCACCTCCCGCCCCGGCGGGCGCCAACAGGCCACGACCAGGGCGCGCTGCCCAGTCCGGCAGCCAACCTCCTGCCCCGGCGTGCGCCAACAGGCCACGACCAGGGTGCGCTGCCCTGTCCAGCTCCCAACCTCCCGCGCCAGCAGGCCGCGACCAAGGCGCGCTGCTCTGTACGGCCGCCCACCTCCCGCCCAGGCGTGCGCCAACAGGCCACGACCAGAGCGCGCTGCCCAGTCCGGCGCCCAACCTCCCGCCCCAGCGTGCGCCAACAGACCACGACCAGGGCGCGCTACCCTGTCCGGCGCCCAACCTCCCGCCCCGGCGTGCGCCGACACGCCACGACCAGGGCGCGCTGCCCTGTCCAGCTCCCAACCTCCCGCCCCGGCGTGCGCCAACAGGCCACGACCAGGGCGCGCTGCCCAGACCAGCTCCCAACCACCCGCCCCGGCGTGCGCCAACAGGCCACGACCGGGGCGCGCTACCCTGTCCGGCGGCCCACCTCCCGCCCCAGCGTGCGCCAACAGGCCACGACCAGGGCGCGCTGCCCTGTCCAGCACCCAACCTCCCGCCCCAGCGTGCGCCAACGTGCCACGACCAGGGCGCACTGCCCTGTCCGGCCTCCCAGCTCCCGCCCCGGCGTGCGCCAACAAGCTACGACCAAGGCGCGCTGCCCTGTCCAGCGCCCCACCTCTCGCCCCGGCGTGCGCCAACAGGCCACCACCAGGGTGCGCTACCCTGTCCAGCGCCCAACCTCCCGCGCCAGCGTGCGCCAACAGGCCGTGACCAAGGCGCGCTGCCCTGTACGGCGGCCCACCTCCCGACCCAGCGTGCGCCAACAGGCCACGACCAGGGCGCGCTACCCTGTCCGGCAGCCTGCCTCGCGCCCCGGCGTGCGCCAACAGGCCACGACTAGGGCGCGCTGCCCTGTCCAGCACCCAACCTCCCGCCCCAGCGTGCGCCAACGGGCCACGACCAGGGCGCGCTGCCCATTCCCGCAGCCCGCCTCTTGCCCCGGCGTGCGCCAACAGGGTACGACCAGGGCGCGCTGCCCTGTCCGGCGGCCCACCTCCCGCCCTAGCATGCGCCAACAGGCCACGACCAGAGCGCGCTGCCCAGTCCGGCGCCCAACCTCCCGCCCCGGCGGGCACCAACAGGCCACGACCAAGGCGCGCTGCCCTGTCCGGCGGCCCACCTCCCGCCCCGGCGTGCGCCGACACGCCACGACCAGGGCACGCTGCCGTGTCCAGCGCCCAACCACCCGCCCCGGCTTGCGCCAACAGGCCACGACCAGGGCGCACTGCCCAGACCAGCTCCCAACCTCCCGCCCTAGCGTGCGCCAACAGGCCACGACCAGGGCGTGCTGCCCTGTCTGGCGGCCCACCTCACGCCCCAGCGTGCGCCAACAGACCACGACCAAGGCGCGCTGCCCCGTCCAGCGCCCCACCTCCCGCCCTGGCATGCGCCAACAAGCCACGACCAAGGCGCGCTGCCCAGTCGAGCGCCCAACCTCCCGCCCCGGCGTGCGCAAACAAGCCACGGCAGGCGCGCTGCCCTATCCGGCGCCCAACCACCCGCCCCGGCCTGCGCCAACAGGCCACGACCAGGGCGAGCTGCCCTGTCCAGCGCCCAACCTCCCGCCCTAGCGTGCGCCAACAGGCCGTGACCAGGGCGCGCTGCCCTATCCGGCGGCCCGCCTCCCGCCCCAGCGTGCGCCAACAGGCCACGGGCAGGGCGAGCTGCCCTGTCCAGCGCCCAAGCTCACGCCCTAGCGTGCGCCAACAGGCCACGACCACGGCGCGCTGCCCTGTCCAGCGCCCAACCACCCGCCCCAGCGTGCGCCAACAGGCCACGACCAGGGCGCGCTGCCCAGTCCAGCGCCCATCCTCCCGCCCCGGCGTGCGCCAACAGGCCACGACCAGGGCGCGCTACCCAGTCCCGCAGCCCGCCTCCTGCCCCGGCGTGCGCCAACAGGGTACGACCAGGGCGCGCTGCCCTGTCCGGCGGCCCACCTCCCGCCTCAGCGTGCGCCAGCAGGCCACGACCAGGGCGCGCTGCCCTGTCTGGCGGCCCACCTCCCGCCGCGGCGTGCGCCAACAGACCACGACCTGGGCGCGCTGCCCTGTCCAGCGCCCCACCTCCCGCCCCGGCGTGCGCCAACAGGCCACGACCAGGGCGCGCTGCCCTGTCTGGCGGCCCACCTCCCGCCCAAGCGTGCGCCAACAGACCACGACCAGGGCGCGCTGCCCTGTCCAGCGGCCCACCTCCCGCCCCGGCGTGCGCCAACAAGACACGACCAAGGCGCGCTGCCCAGTCTAGCGCCCAACCTCCCGCCCTGGCGTGCGCCAACAGGCCACGACCAGCGCGCGCTGCCCTGTCCGGCGCCCAAACACCCGCCCCGGCTTGCGCCAACAGGCTACGACCAGGGCGCGCTGCCCTGTCCGGCGGCCCACCTCCCGCCCCGGCGTGCGCCAACAGGCCACGACCAGGGTGCGCTGCCCTGTCCAGCTCCCAACCTCCCGCGCCAGCGTGCGCCAACAGACCACGACTAGGGCGCGCTGCCCTGTCTGGCAGCCCGACTCCCGCCCCGGCGTGCGCCAACAGACCACGACCAAGGCGCGCTGCCCCGTCCAGCGCCCCACCTCCCGCCCCGGCGTGCGCCAACAGGCCACGACGAGGGCGCGCTGCCCAGTCCGGCGCCCAACCTCCCGCCCCGGCGTGCGCCAACAAGCCGCGACCAAGGCGCGCTGCCCTGTACGGCGCCCACCCTCCCGCCCCGGCGTGCGCCAACAGGCCACGACCAGAGCGCGCTGCCCAGTCCGGCGCCCAACCTCCCGCCCCGGCGTGCGCCAACAGACCACGACTAGGGCGCGCTGCCCTGTTTGGCGGCCCGACTCTTGCCCCGGCGTGCGCCAACAGACCACGACCAAGGCGCGCTGCCCCGTCCAGCGCCCCTCCTCCCGCCCCGGCGTGCGCCAACAGGCCACGACCAGGGCGCGCTGCCCAGTCCGGCGCCCAACCTCCCGCCCCGGCGTGCGCCAACAGGCCACGACCGGGGCGCGCAGCCCAGACCAGCTCCCAACCACCCGCCCCGGCGTGCGCCAACAGGCCACGACCAGGGCGCGCTGCCCTGTCTGGCGGCGCACCTCCCGCCCCAGCTTGCGCCAACAGACCACGACCAAGGCGCGCTGCCCCGGCCAGCGCCCCTCCTCCCGCCCCGGCGTGCGCCAACAGGCCGAGACCAGGGCGCGCTGCCCTATCCGGCAGCCCACCTTCCGCCCCGGTGTGCGCTGACAGGCCACGACCAGGGCGCGCTGCCCTGTCCAGCGCCCAGCCACCCGCCCCAGCGTGCGCCAACAGGCCACGACCAGGGCGCGCTGCCCAGTCCAGCGCCCATCCTCCCGCCCCGGCGTGCGCCAATAGGCCACGACAAGGGCGCGCTGCCCAGTCCCGCAGCCCGCCTCCTGCCCCGGCGTGCGCCAACAGGCCACGACCAGGGCGCGCTGCCCTGTCCGGCGGCCCACCTCCCGCCCCAGCGTGCGCCAACAGGCCACGACCGGGCGCGCTACCATGTCCGGCGGCCCACCTCCCGCCCCGGCGTGCGCCAACAGGACACGACCACGGCGCGCTGCCCTGTCCAGCGCCCCACCTCCCGCCCCGGCGTGCGCCAACAGGCCACGACCAGGGCGCGCTGAGTAGTCCGGCGGCCCACCTCCCGCCCCAGCGTGCGCCAACAGGCCACGACCAGGGCGCGCTGCCCTGTCCGGCGGCCCACCTCCCGCCCCAGCGTGCGCCAACAGGCCACGACCGGGCGCGCTACCATTTCCGGCGGCCCACCTCCCGCCCCGGCGTGCGCCAACAGGACACGACCACGGCGCGCTGCCCTGTCCAGCGCCCCACCTCCCGCCCCGGCGTGCGCCAACAGGCCACGACCAGGGCGCGCTGAGTAGTCCGGCGGTCCACCTCCCGCCCCGGCGTGCGCCAACAGGCCACGACCAGGGCGCGCTGCCCAGTCCGGCGCCCAACCTCCCGCACCGGCGGGCACCAACAGCCATGACGAAGGCGCGCTGCCCTATCCGGCAGCCCACCTCCCGCCCCGGCGTGCGCCGACACGCCACGACCAGGGCGCGCTGCCCTGTGCCGCGCCCAACCTCCCGCCCCGGCGTGCGCCAAGAGGCCACGACCAGGGCGCGCTGCCCAGACCAGCTCCCAACCACCCGCCCCGGCGTGCGCCAACACGCCACGACCAACGCGCGCTGCCCTGTCCGGCGCCCAACCACCCGCCCCGGCTTGCGCCAACAGGCCACGACCAGGGCGCGCTGCCCAGTCCAACGCCCAACCTCCCGCCCTAGCGTGCGCCAACAGGCCGTGACCAGGGCGCGCTGCCATGTCCGGCGGCCCACCTCCCGCCCCGGCGTGCGCCAACAGGCCACGACCAGGGCGCGCTGCCCTGTCCGGCAGCCCACCTTCCGCCCCGGCGTGCGCCAGCAGGCCACGACCAGGGCGCGCTGCCCTGTCCAGCTCCCAACCTCCCGCGCCAGCGTGCGCCCACAGGCCGCGACCAAGGCGCGCTGCCCTGTACGGCGGCCCACCTCCCGCCCCGGCGTGCGCCAACAGGCCACGACCAGAGCGCGCTGCCCAGTCCAGCGCCCAACCTCCCGCCCCGGCGTGCGCCAACAGGCCACGACCAGGGCGCGCTGCCCTGTCCAGCGCCCAACCTCCCGCCCCGGCGTGCGCCAACAGGCCACGACCAGGGCGCGCTGCCCACACCAGCTCCCAACCTCCCGCCCCGGCGTGCGCCAACAGACCACGACCAGGGCGCGCTGCCCTGTCTGGCGGCCCACCTCCCGCCCCGGCGTGCGCCAACAGGCCACGACCAAGGCGCGCTGCCCCGTCCAGCGCCCCACCTCCCGCCCCGGCGTGCGCCAACAGGCCACGACCAGGGCGCCCCCAGTCGGGCGCCCAACCTCCCGCCCCGGCGTGCACCAACAATCCACGACCAAGGCGCGCTACCCTGTCCGGCGGCCCACCTCCCGCCCCGGCTTGCGCCGACACGCCACGACCAGGGCGCGCTGCCCTGTCCAGCGCCCAACCTCCCGCCCCGGCGTGCACCAACAGGCCACGACCAAGGCGCGCTACCCTGTCCGGCGCCCAACCTCCCGCCCCGGCGTGCGCCAACAGGCCACAACCAGGGCGCGCTGCCCGGACCATCTCCCAACCTCCCACCCTGGCGTGCGCCAACAGGCCACGACCAGGGCGCGCTGCCCTGTCCGGAGGCCAACCTCCCGCCCCGGCGTGCGCTAACAAGCCACGACCAAGGCGCGCTGCCCTGTCCAGCGCCCAACCTCCCGCCCCGGCGTGCGCCAACAGGCCACGACCAGCGCGCGCTGCCCTTTCCGGCGCCCAACCACCCGCCCCGGCTTGCGGCAGCAGGCCACGACCAGGGCGAGCTGCCCTGTCCAGCGCCCAACCTCCCGCCCTAGCGTGCGCCAACAGGCCACGACCAGGGCGCACCGCCCTGTCCGGCGGCCCAGCTCCCGCCCCGGCGTGCGCCAACAAGCTACGACCAAGGCGCGCTGCCCTGTCCAGCGCCCCACCTCCCGCCCCGGCGTGCGCCAACAGGCCACGACCAGGGCGCGCTCCCTAGTCCAGCGCCCAACCTCCCGCCCCGGCGTGCACCAACAGGCCACGACCAGGGCGCGCTGCCCAGTCAAGCGCCCAACCTCCCGCCCCGGCGTGCGCCAACACGCCACGACCAGGGCGCGCTGCCCTGTCCGGCGGCCCACCTCCCGCCCCAGCGTGCGCCAACAGGCCACGGCCAGGGCGCGCTGCCCTGTCCAGCGCCCAACCACCCGCCCCGGGTGCGCCAACAGGCCACGACCGAGGCGCGCTGCCCTGTGCAGCACCCAACCTCCCGCGCCGGCGTGCGCCAACAGGCCACGACTAGGGCGCGCTGCCCTGTCCAGCGCCCCACCTCCCGCCCCGGCGAGCGCCAACAGTCCGCGACCAGGGCGCGCTGCCCTGTCCAGCCCCCATCCTCCCGCCCAGGTGTGCACAACCTGGCCACAGCTAGGGCATTGGCCGGGGCGTCTCTGTCGTCAGGTAGCTCCTCCCCCGCCCCAGAGTGTGCGACCCGACCACGGCCGGGGCACTTTGCCTGTCTAGTGTACCCCCTCCCGCCCGGCGTGCGCGCACCAGCCACGACGGGGGCGAGTTGCCTGTCACGTGTCCCTCTCCCGCCCCGGCGTGCGCGCACCGGCCACGACCGGCGCGAGCTGCCTGTCACGTGTCCCCCTCCCGCCCCGGCATGCGCGAACCAGCCACGACCGGGGCGAGCTGCCTGTCGCGTGTTCCCCTCTCGCCCCGGCGTGCACGCATCAGCCACGACCAGGGCGAGGTGCCTGTCACGTGTCCCCCTCCCGCCCCTGTGTGCGCGCACCAGCCACGACAGGGGCGAGCAGCTTGTCACGTGTCCCTCTCCCGCCCCGGCGTGCGCGCACCAGCCACGACCGAGGCGAGCTGCCTGTCACGTGTCCCGCTCCCGCCCCGGCTTGCGCGAACCAGCCGCGACCGGGGCAGTGCAGCGCCGCACGCGCAGTGCTGTGCGGCACGCCACGCACAGTGTGCAGTGGCGCAACCCAGCACACACAGTGCAGAGGGGCACAACACACATGTGCAGTGCGGCGCGCAACGCTCTGAACGGAGCAGCGCAACACGCACGGTGCAGTACAGCACGTCACGCACAGAGCAGAGCGGTGCGCCGCACTGAGCAGTGTAGCACAGCACGCAAAGCGCAGTGTACAACACAGCACAGCACCGTGCAGTGCAGCGCGCACCGTGCAGCGCGGCACAACACACGCAATGTGGTGCGGTGCGCAGCACAATGCAGTGTGGCGCAGCACACATAGTGCAGTGCAGTGCGCCCCCCTCCCTCCCGCCCCCCCCCCACCCTCCCACCACCCCCTTCCCCGCCCAACCCGCGGCACGGCGGCGAGCCTGCCCCCCCCCCCAGCCCGCGGCGGCGGCTGGGGGCGCGCAGCATGCATGGCCGGCCGATATGCAGAGTCGTCGGGACAGCCATCGAGCGCCCCCCGGGCGGCCTGTGAGCCTCAAGATCGGCCTTCAAATCAAATCAAATCAAATCATCACCATAAACCTAACCCTAACCTTTGCAGCAAGCTAGTTTGGCCATGCCAGCCATGTTGATTGGGCTGAACAAGATCCCCCAATTTTTGTTCATGGCTGCTTTTGCCACATCCTTGCTCCATTTTGGACCCCAACACTCACTCTGACCCTAGCCTAGGCTGAGAGCTAGAGCTAGGGTTAGGGCTAGGGTCACCGAGCTGGTGGAACCAGTCTTGGTTTTATAACCCTTTTTAGTGTCTAGGGTGGACCTACCAGGTTTAGCAGCAGCAGCAGCAGCAGCAGCAAGCAAGCAAGCAGCGCGAAATGGGCAAAAATCAGAATTCCGTCGTGGTGCTTCAGATTCGGGTGAAATTTTGGTGCATGATACCTATGGGTGTGAAATACAATCACACAAAGTTTGAGCAAGAAACTCAACGGTGGCGGCCGGGAACGGGATTCGCAAGTGGCGGACCTCAGTTTCAAAAACTGCAGTTTAGGGCCAAAAACAGCCATTTTTGGGCAAAAAAAGCCCTAGAACACATTCAAAACGGCCAAACGAAGGGAAACGGTGGGTACACTCCACGTGCGGTGTGACTTCCACGTGTCAACGAGCTCTTTGCGGCCCTCTAACTCCATGATATGTCCCGGAAACGGCCCAAAAAGGCCCCTAGAAGCTCCAAATGCCGACAGCCACAAACCAAGAATAGGCCATATCTTTGGCTACATGGCTCAAAATGCGATTCCGAGGGCACCTACTCCACCCGCAACCCCCCACTTTTTGTGGTTTCCACCCCTCAGAATTGCCCAAACGGACGCCTAGACCCCAATACCCAGGCCCACTAGGCTGCGGCAAGCTGCAAGCTCAAGCCCAAACAGGTGGGTGCCCAAATGGGTCAACAGGGTCGAGGGTCCAATAGGGGCAAAAAGATGACTTTTCTCAAAAATGATCCTAGACCATGTGCGACGTTAAAACAAGTGTTTTTGGACCGTTTTGAGCTTGTGGTGGCCCATTTTGGTCCTCCGAAAATCCCAAAATGCCTTGAAAATGGGCTGTTTTGGGACCAAAAATGGGTCAAAAATGGGTCAAAACCGCATTTTTCCAAACCTCATCCTAGACAATTTGGGGTGCACAAACGGGTGAAATGAGCCCATTTTGAGCCCATTTAGGGGCATTTTGGCCCCTCAGAAGTCCAAGCCTTGAAAGGGGGCCTCGTGGTGATGGGGTTCACATGCAAGCTGATTTCACTTTGTCAAGAGCCATCAATGTGTGAATCATTCTTGATGTCCCTCACCATTCATAGCTGATGTTCCCTCCCCCACGAGCTCGGTCCCAATATTCAGTCTTGATTAGGGTTAGGTGGAAGGTGAGGAGTAGGCTGAGGGTTGGGGGTGGGTGTCAGAATCAAGGTTGGGTTTAAGGATAGTGTTGGGGTGCAAAGTGGACCAAATTTTCCTTAGGGCACCTTTGGTGTCCATGGAGCGCCGGGCGCCTTTGGCGCCCATGGACGCCTGAGGGCGACACCTTTGGCAACTAACTGTTGGCCAGATGCCCCCAAGGGGGAGGGGGGGGTAGTTGGCGTCCTGGGAGCTGCGGAGTCGCCCCCCCCCCCCCCCGGGCAAGAGCTTTGTGTGGTTGGAAGGGTTGCACTTCAACCAGCCCGGGAAAAGGCCGTACGCGAATACACAATAAGTGCTCCTAGTAGTCCAAGAACTTCCATCAGCCCTAAAACAAGCATGCACAAACAAGTGTTGCAGGCCAGCACCACTCCCTGCACCCTTGGAAAAACCACCGAACAACAAAGGGCTCCCCTTAGGCCACGGCCACCGCCGGCACCCCCGGAAAAACGGACACCCAAAGTAGTGTATCTCGCGGGCTGGGACCAGGTCCATCGGCCGAGGAATATCCGGAGGTCAAAACAATGCCTCCCGCAGACTAGCGCCACTTCTTGCAGCCCTAGAATAACAATGAACAATACGCTATGAAACACCCAACAAACGCTATGAAATGCCCAAGAAATGCCCATGATATGCCCATAAAAGATGATGGAACACCCACGAAACCCGATGAAACACCCATGAAATGCGAAGAAATACCCATGAAATGCTCATAAAACTCCAAGAAACGCCAGTGAAACTCTGTGAAACGCCCATGAAATGCTGAGAAATGCCCATGAAACGCCCGTGAAACACTATGAGACATCCGGTCCGGCATCCGGTCCTCATCTAATTGCGATTCATATATCGCCTTGGGCATCTGGACACACATTTCTGCTGCGCTACAGGGAGGGGGGACAATTTTGTACGGGGATTATTCTGCCAGGGAAAACATCGGAAGGGGGGAAATTTCGCCACCCTTGCAAATCCCAAAGCTTACACTGCCCACGCACACACTGCATTGCCAAAGCCCCCAGAGTTCGCCAGGGGAAATTTTCGTCACCTTCCTCAAAGACGAACTTCAAAGTGCATTTGGGAATGGGAAAATGGCCGGGCTTTGGTGAATGTAGTGGCAGGGGAGGGGGCAGAGGTAGACAAACTGTCGTTCCCCAGGATGAGGGAAGGAAAGCACGTTGAGAATACTCTGAGAACGGAGGAGACCTCCTTCACTTCCCTGTCGTAGCAGATGGTGTGCATGCGGGATCTGCAGATGGGACAGAGCCAATCAAAAGTGTTGCACTGCTCGCTGGAGATCTTCAAGAAGGAGTCCAGGTCACAGCACTGCAAATGTGCACAGTGCGGCCCTCTGATGGGGTGCTGCATGCGCATGGCGGTGATCGCATCCTGAAGCAAACACCGTCAGAGAAGCGAAGGCAAAAGTGTTGAATGTGCACATGGCTTTGCATTACGTCCGCAGGGGCCGCCACCGGAGCAGGCTATTGCTAAGGGACCCCGGGCGGGGGGGGGAATCTATGAAAAGGGGCCGGAAACTTGTAGCAGATTTCAGGTACACGAACTTTTTTTTTGCCTCTGACCCCCCCAGCCCCCCCCCCCCCACCCACCCCTCTCCTTAAGCAATAGCCTGCACCGGAGATTTGGCTACTTAGCATCGGATAGCAGGCGCATAAGAGGAGCGTAGTACGGGCATAGCAGGGGCACAGTGGCCGCACAACAGGCGCGTAGCGGGGCACAGTGGCCCCGTCAGGACGAAAATGTTGGATGCTTCTGTCTCTGGATGCAGCTGTTAGGCAGTTCCTTCCTCAAGACCTCTGCCGGGTTTTGGGGTTTCCAGGCCCAGGCCAATACGAAAGCAATCTCAGTTGCCAATGGCCCGAAAATGAGATCAAGCGACATGAACAACTGCAGGCAAACAAGAGGTAAATCCAAGAAAGACTGGGACAAACCTTGGGCAGTCGATGCAGTGCCATTTAGTTTTTTGTTTTCTCATTTTGCAGACACCAGACAAGAGGGGCCGGGTGATCCATGACGTAAAAAAAAGCAAACAAACTCTGGGGTACCGACACTGAGCCAGCGGTTGGTGGTTAACCAACAGCGGTTGGGCGGTAACCGCCGTCGGTTGGGCGGTACCTGCCGACTTGGCCGGCGCTCCTCTTGGGCGGTCCTTCATGAACAATGAAACAAACACAACAACTGAGTCACGAAGGAGTGCCCAAGAGGGCGGTGCGATCAGAATACCTCAATCCATAGGCACATTGAAATCACAGGTAAACTGCGAAATTGGTCCTGCGAAACCGTTTCAGGGGTTCTGGGTTTGCGGAAATTTGCAGACCGCACCTCCCCAACCCCACCCTATCAAGGACCCAGCGCTGCCCACGCAACACCTGCAGACTCAACCGGGTGGTTGCAGACATCTCGCACAGATCGTCGTCATCCTCCAGATCGTTGTGGCCAGGGCGCCACGTGCTCGTGAACAACCGAGGGAGGCGCACTTGCAGGAACGATGCGGGCGTCATGATGCGCCCGATGGCCGTCACCAGATAGCCACAGGACAGAGTGCCCTCCTGATATAAGTGGTGAGGGGTGGCAGACTAGGCAACAGAAATGGCAGGCACTGCTCGAGGGATGAGATGGCGTGGGATGGGACCGTGTCAAATACCACAAACTCCTGTGCCTCCAATACCACATACCATAATACGCTGTTTCAGGAAAGCTTACCAATCAGGCGTCGCAAGCTCCCCACCCCTCCCCATCCCAACCTCCGAAGAGGCTCAAAGTGTTGGTGTGGTCAGATCCAAACTAGGCAGCCCCGGCATTTGGTACTTTTTGTGTAGTCTGAACGCTGCTCCATGATTTGTGTTCACTGCCGCCAACTTGCGGGTGCTCAAAATGGTCAGAATTTCATGGAGATAGTAGGAAGTCCGTCCCTCCCCAACCACAAACACCTGCAGGATCCTGCTAGACCACCAGCTTCTCCCGCAGAAGCTGATATTTGCATTCCGATGCCCCCACTTGTGGAGCGTCAAAAGGGTCAAAGTTCACGGGGATCTCAAATATGCCACTGAAGAAGGGTTTGGGGTCAACCCCCCCTCCCCCAATTGGAATGACATGCCCACCTTGTGGCTCTGCACCCACTGCAGTACTTCCCTGAGAGGAAAGCTTAGCAAGTCGCGTTTTTTTTGGGGGGGGGGTGTAAGTTGCGTATTTTTTTTAGGCGTAAGTTGTGTCAACATTTTTTTGATGTATGTCGTGTGTGGAAAAATTTTTTTTAGAAAAAAAGGAGATTACCTAGAAAAAACACAAGAACCACCCAACAACCGCCATTGCTACCGGAGGAAGTGAAGCATATAGCCCCCCCCGGACATTTTGGGTACCCCCGGCACGGGTAAAGCAATGGACCCTTGGCGTGAAGGGTGGTTTTTATACTCATTGCCTGCAGATGGCGGAAAAAAATGATGTTGGAGCACATCCATATGAGGTGCTCATCATGATCGCAAACGAAAAATGCAATTTGCCCTTCAACCTTTGGCAAGCGATATCAAAATGACTATATTGCTACCGGTGCCACCGGTTGCGAAGCTCAAGCGAGCAATACACCTGAGTGCGGTCACCTCAGGCCAACTATATTCTTCGCAAGCAACCATAATGGCGTGGAGCCAACTACAAGAAGTCGGCGAACACACACTTGTAAATCAAATCCGACTTCGTTTCTAGTGACTTCGGCTTTGCACACGGGTTGCTGTTCCACGCACCAGCGTCAAAAATATCCTTTACAAGGTACTTGTTCAGGTCACCAACAAACTGTTGATCGTTCACCAACCGACCCTCCGCGCCCTTTGGATATGCCTCGGGGACCTTGAATCGCTTCCCATGGATGAGCATGTATGGACACACATCATCACTTGTGGGGGGGTTAGAACAGGCAAAGGACTGCGGGTTTGGTGGGGGACGTCAACATTGCCCTTCACTAATTGCCCATCTGGGGGCACGTCCTCGGAGTTGGGGGCTCGGGAGGCAAGAGATTCTCCATCTTTCAGCTCCAAGGAGGAGGTAGCAATGTTGCCCTCGGGTCGCGAAAGAGGATCCTCTTCATGGGCAGCTTGGCTACATCTAGGGTCCCATCGCTTCAGAGCAGGGGACAACATCAGAAGTGGCCAACAAGCGGGCAGCTTGGCTACAAAACCCTTGCCGTCTATGGCATCCCTAACGCTTCACAGCGGGGGGCAAAATCAGAAGTGGTCCACAAGCGGGCAGCTTGGCTACATAACCCCTGCGTCTGCGGGGTCCCCAACGCTTCAGAGCGGGGCACAAAATTAGAAGTGGCCCACAAGTGGGCAGCTTGGCTACACAACCCATGCCGTCTTGGGGGCCCCAACGCTTCACAGCGGGACACAGCTTTTCTGTTTTTTTGGCGTAACTCGCGTAGTTTTTTCAGGTGTAAACGGTTTTTTGGCCTAGGTCGCATAACAAAAAAAGTGTACATTGTTTAAAGCGTAAGTGGCGTAACTTTTTTAGGTGTAGGTCGTGTCACCAAAAAAGCAAATGTCACATGCGACACATTTTCAGGTTTTTTTGCTATACTCCACTTAAGCCAAAAAAAAACGGGACGTACCCCAAAAAAGAAAAGTAAGCGACGTACGCTTGACACCCTCCCTGCTATCCTCGCGCAACAGCGCAGTCTCCCTCTTTCGACTCTACACGCGGTCTAGGATATCAATGCCCACTAGCTCACAAGCCACACACAACCCAACACAACACAACACAACACAACACAACATAACACAACACAACACAACACAACACAACACAACACAACGCACCGCAGCGCACCCCGCACCCCGAACCCCGCACCCCGCACCCCGCACCCGGCACCCGGCACCCGGCACCCCGCACCCCGCACCCCGCACCCCGCACCCCGCACCCCGCACCGCACCGCACCGCACACCGCACACCGCACACCGCACACCGCACACCGCACACTGCACACCGCACACCGCACACCGCACACCGCACACCGCACACCGCACACCGCACACCGCACACCGCACACGCACCGCACACGCACCGCACACCGCACCGCACCACACCGCACCACACCACACCACACCACACCGCACCGCACCACACCACACCACACCACACCACACCACACCACACCACACCACACCACACCACACCACACCACACCACACCAAACCACACCACACCACACCACACCACACCACACCACACCCCGACCAGGTCTTCCCGACTCCCCCTCTCCCCGCCGAGGCCTACACACATACACACGGCGCGCACACAACACACACAGCCCCGCCCGTTTACCTGTACCCGTGGGTAGACATCCCGGCCTTTTGCCTTTTGGTAACAGCGCCTTCGGCACACCACACCAAACCACACCACACCACACCACACCACACCACACCACACCACACCACACCACACCACACCACACCACACCACACCACACCACACCACACCACTCGACCAGATGGTGGGGCCACGGGCGGCCCCAGTGCGTCACCAGCTGTGGGAACCGACTGTGCTGGAGCAGTGGGCGGCAGCCCTGCGGACCCCCCCCATGCAGCTGGCCCACCTGGAGTGTACGGGGCCCCACTCGCTGGGCACGGAGTTCCTCCGCCACGTCGTGGAGGAGTCCATACGGATCTGGTACGCCCACGCCAAGGCGCGTGCCACACTGCTGAAGGCCCGCCTGGGCCCGGGCAGCACGATGGCGTGGGCGTTGCAGGAGCTGCGCCTGCACCAGCAAGCAGAAAGGGAAGGGGTGCAGCGGGAGCTCCTGGAATAAGCGCGGTCGCCAGAGGCGAACTCACCAGGTCTCCCCGACTCCCCCTTCCCCTGCCGAGGCCTACACACTTACGCACAGCGCGCACACAACACACACAGCCCAGCCCGTTTACCTGTACCCGTGGGTAGACATCCCGGCCTTTTGCCCTTTGGTAACAGCGCCTTCGGCACACCACACCACGACACACCACGACACACCACGACACACCACACCACACCACACCACGCCACAGCACACCGGACCACACCACACCACACCACACCACACCACACCACACCACACCACACCCTGAGTACTCCCCGGCTCTACTCACGGGCTGGGTGCCGGGTGCGAAGCCCCCGACGACAGGGCCCGGGCACTGCCAATAGGCGGTGTACTAACAGTGTCGGGTGCGCGCACGTCCCAGTGCCAAGCACCATCCCCAGGGACCCCGCGGCCCCTAGTACCGGCCGCCTTGGCCCTGGGAACGGTCAGCGACCCTCCGTAGAGGACGGCTGACCAAGCCTCCCCCTCGTCTCTTCCCCTACGTGCCCGCCCACGCGCCAGCCCACGCAGGAGCCCGGACATGCGCCCCCCCCGCGCCTTTGCCCCACCCACGGGGCCCTCTGCCCCGACTCCATCCCGCACACCCCCATGCAGCTCTCGGTGCCCCCCATGCACTACCTCCCGCAGCCACTCCGTGCCGCCTCCCCTGCCCACTGCCCCCCCCCCCACCCCCTTCTCCTGCCCTTGCCCCTCTCACAGGCCGGCAGCGCCCGTGCGGCGCGCCTCCAGGGCCCCGCATCGGCGGCCGGCCGCGTGAACAGCTGGACCCGGGCGCGCCGACGAGGAGGCTCCAATGCGGGGTCTTCATGGCAAGCGTCCAGGTGTGCAGATGGAAAGGGCCCTGAAGGGTGCATGTGAGAGGCCCCCGCCCTAGCAGAGGCGCGGTGCCTGGGAGGAGAGGGTGGCCAGTGGCGTAGGCATGCGCGGGGGGGCCCAACAACGACCCCCCGCCCTGCAGCATGTGCGAGGGTATGAGGAGGGATGAGAAGCAGGCCTGAGTGGTACAGGACTGCAGTGGAGCAGGCGGCCATACCAGCAGCCGTTGAATGTGGGTCAGTCGATTGTAAGCCCGGAGACACAGTCCCTGTCCCCGTCCGGTTGGACACCCCGGTATCGGTATCCAACATCCTTTAGGTACGGTATAAGGCCCCCCGGCCACCACCCCGGCGCCAACACCAGGGAGGGCGTCCGGGAGGGGTAACAGCCCCCGATCCCCCAAAGGCAGCCCCAAAGGTGAGCGCACCACTGGAAGGGGCATGTCTGCGGGGTAAGCAAATGCGCTAAGTAATTCCCTAACGTAATGAATAGTGCCTACTGCCGTAACTAATGCTTAACAGGGTAAATGGCCCCCCCCCGGGGCCAGTTTAGTGCGCAACCCCCAGAGCCGGACTCGACCGGCCGTACTGAGGCGAGCCCAGAAATGGGTATGGCAGGCCACAGTCCAGCTGGTAGCCACGCCTCAGTACACTCCGTGGGCTCATAAGGCCCACGGGGGCCCCAAACACCGTTACGTTCGGGAGTTAAGCCCCGGCGGTGTTTGGGGTTGTTCCTGGTTAAGAGGACTCACGTTGAGTCCCAGATACTGTTACCCCGAGGTTATGACCCCCGGTACCGCCTGCTTACTTGCCTGCTGCTGCTAGGAGACTCCGAACACCCCCTGAGCTGGGCTCCCCGTCCCCCCCAGGCCGGTGCGCCCGGTTCTCTGAAGAAGATGGCCCCCCCTTGGCCTGGCAGGAGACTCCGAACACCCCCTGGGCAGGACTCCCTGTCCCCCCAGGGCCGGTGCGCCCGGTTCTCTGAAGAAGATGGCCCCCCATTGGCCTGGCAGGAGACTCCGAACACCCCCTGGGCAGGACTCCCCGTCCCCCCCGGGCCGGTGCGCCCGGTTCCCTGAAGAAGATGACCCCCCATTGGCCTGGCAGGAGACTCCGAACACCCCCTGGGCAGGACTCCCCGTCCCCCGCGGGCCGGTGCGCCCGGTTCTCTAAAGAAGATGGCCCCCCATTGGCCTGGCAGGAGACTCCGAACACCCCCTGGGCAGGACTCCCCGTCCCCCCCGGGCCGGTGCGCCCGGTGCCCTGAAGAAGATGACCCCCCATTGGCCTGGCAGGAGACTCCGAACACCCCCTGGGCAGGACTCCCCGTCCCCCCCGGGCCGGTGCGCCCGGTTCTCTAAAGAAGATGGCCCCCCATTGGCCTGGCAGGAGACTCCGAACACCCCCTGGGCAGGACTCCCCGTCCCCCCCGGGCCGGTGCGCCCGGTTCCCTGAAGAAGATGGCCCCCCATTGGCCTTACAGGAGACTCCGAACACCCCCTGGGCAGGACTCCCCGTCCCCCCCGGGCCGGTGCGCCCGGTTCTCTAAAGAAGATGGCCCCCCTTTGGCCTGGCAGGAGACTCCGAACACCCCCTGGGCAGGACTCCCCGTCCCCCCCGGGCCGGTGCGCCCGGTTCTCTGAAGACGATGGCCCCCCCCTTTTTGGCCTGGCAGGAGACTCCGAGCGCCCCCTGGGCAGGACTCCCCGTCCCCCCTGGGCCGGTGCGCCCGGTCCTCTGAGGAAGATGGCCCCCCATTGGCCTGGCAGGAGACTCCGAACACCCCCTGGGCAGGACTTCCCGTCCCCCCCGGGCCGGTGCGCCCGTTTCTCTAAAGGAGATGGCCCCCCCTTGACCTGGCAGGAGACTCCAAACACCCCCTGGGCAGGACTCCCCACTCCCCCCGGGCCGGTGCGCCCGACTCTCGGAAGAAGATGGCCCCCCCTTGGCCTGGCAAGAGACTCCGAACACCCCCTGGGCAGGGCTCCCCATCCCCCCCAGGCCGGTGCGCCCGGTTCTCTACAGAGGATGGCCCCCCATTGGCCTGGCAGGATGCCCCGACCGCCCCACTGGGCTGAGCACCCCCCTGCTCCCCCCGGCCGGGAGTGCCCGGTGGACGTGGAGGCGCAACCCCCCGGCAACAGATCTCCCCCCCCCAGACCCAGGTGCCCCAGTGTGCGAGGCAGCAGCCAACGAGTAGCGCGCAGGGCCGCGTTTCCGGATAGATTCTAAAGAACGGGCCCGTAAGGCCGGCCGCCGTAGGCCACCAACGCGCGAGCGAGAGCAGGTTCCGGCGCCTGAGCACTGGGCGGCCCGGAGGAAGGGGTGCGCAGTGCCCATGCATGGGCTTCCGGCCTGCGACTCCCTGCTCTTGCTCTGCAGCCCAGTGACACAGCATGTTCCCATCGTCGCCCGCAACTCCTTACATGCAGCGCCCTCCTATCACCGGAGGCCCGCCTGCAACACACCCCGCGGGGTCCCCGGCTTTTGCCGCCCCCCCCCTCCCCCGCTATACCCACACCCCATACGCGCCCCACCAACCGCTGGTGGAGGTTCACTCCCAGCCAGCATACCCCGCCTATTACCTGCGGGAGCCGCGGTATGGGCTTCCCCCGCCGCCCTCACCGCTCCCGGCAGTACCGCCCCTGGACCACCGTGACCTGGAGTTGGCCTACCTACGGGGCCACGTGGCAGGCCTGGACCGCCGCACCGAGGGGCCTCCGCCCCCTAAGGAGGCGGCGCAGAGGGCGCCCCCGGCGCCGCAGGGCCCTGCCCCCGACGCGGTCGGCGAGGCGACGCCGGCACTGCTGCTGGCATCGGCGAGGGAGGCGGAGCCAAGGCAGGACCGCCGGCCCCCGGCACCTACGGAGCCCAGGCAGGACCGCCGGCCCCCGGCACCTACGGAGCCGCCACGCCGGCCCCAGGGCGCAGCCTACCGGAGGTCCCGCTCCCCCAGACGGGACCTACGCGAAGATCGCCGGGACCACGGCCGTACAAGCCCCGGTAGAGGAGGCCGCACGACCCACCGCCGGCCCTACCGCTCCCCAGAGCGGTACTACCGGCGCCGGTCCGAGGAGCGCCCCTCCGAGCGCCGAGCCCCCGCCGCTAGAGGTGGAGACCGTACCCCCGACCGCCGGGATTACCGCTCCCGCCGTAGCCCGCCCGGGTCGGCCCCCGGGCCGGGCCGGGAGCGACGAGGCCCCGACGACCGGCGCCGGTACCGCTCCCCCAGCCCGGATACCGCTAGACGCCTGAGGTATGATGCGCCAGATACGGGGCGCCGGCCGCAGTGGGAGCCCCGTACGGCTCCCGACGTCCAACCCCCGCATGTACCGTATGCCCCGAGGGACAAGCCCCCGCGCAAGCGGCAGCGCAATAACAAAGAAGGCGGACGGCCTGCGGCGCAGTCGCCCGCGGGCACCCCGCACAGGCTACCGGTGCACGCTCTGACGGGGACCCAAACGACGCCGGGCCTCCTGGCCCCCTGTGCACAGCAGGCACAACTGCCACAGGACGGCGCCCCCCGCACGCCCCAGAAGCACCGTACCGGTGTCACGCAGACCACCCCGGGCCTCCGGGGCCCGGGCTACGCCTCCCCGAGCGGGGCAATGAAAGCCCCCCAGCAGCCCCGCGCCGCGGACCCGCCGTCCGTCCTGCACATCCGGCGCCTCCCCACAGGATGGTCCCACCGTCACCTGGCGGACCGTTTCATGTGGCTGGATGGGGCGGAGGGGGTGGCGGAGGAGTTTTATGGAGGAGAGAACCACGGGTACCTGACCTTCCGCGCCCACACGCAGGCGCTGGCGGCGTGTGCGGTAGTCAGCGCTGCCCTGGGTACGGTAGCGCCCCCGCCCGGCCGCCTGCCGGCGGCAGTCCACTGTGTCGACCGCAGTGTCGTCCGGGACCTCACCGTGCACACACAACGAGACGCCCCGGGCGAGGAACGGCACGACACGCCGTCCGCCGGGGCTGCCCCCCCGCACACGGATGGCCCCTCCCTCACCGAGGATGACGTCCGGCGCCTCATAGCCGATGCCGTGGGCGGAACGCGGCAGGAGGTACATCCGCGGCCGCAGGAGCCCACCCGGGCGCCTACAGCCGACGCGGTCGGTGGCGCCGGCCGCCCCCTACCCCGAGGCCCCCCTCCGGCGCGACAGGCGCCCATCTCCCGGGAAAGAGACCCAGCGTTGCCCAGGGACGGGGCAGCCCCTGAGCGACGCCCAGAGGCCACCGCGGCTCGGGTGAGCCCGCCTGCGCGGCCGCGAGCCGCAGCCAAAGGCCTTGCCAGCCAGCTAAGCCGGCGTGTCCTGGCGGCTACCGGGACGCCTAGTGACCCCGGCCAACCGGCTGCCGGGCATGCCAGCGCAGGGCCCCCCCGGCCCGGCCCCTCGGATGTTGCAGCTGAAAGCGTGTCCCAGGACCTCTTGGGCGCGGATTGCCGGGAGGAAGGCCATCAGCAAGCCCTCGCCAGCGCCCCAGGGGCTCCTGCGGCCCGCCCCCAAGCGCCCGCTGGCAACCCCGAGACCGCCCAGACCCACGACGGTACTGAGGCCTCAGCCCCCCCGACGGGGGGCCAGACCCCCGGAGGGACCCGCCCTGGATTGGTGTACAGTCTGTCGCTTCTGGCGCCCCAGCCCATGCGACCAGTGCCCCCCGCAGGGAGCCCCCCAGGAGGAGGACGAGGCTGCGGAGAAGGCCCCGGAAGGAGAACGGGAGCTTAGGCCCCATGAGACCTCGCCCGCTCTCGGAACTCCCGCTTCGCACGCGGCGGATGACCCTCCGCCCCCCCCCTACGATGTGGATGCGTCCCAGGGCACGGCCACCCAGCTGGCTGGCCTCCTGGATGATGAAGCGGGCGCCCTCAGCCCGCTGGAGCCCCTACCGCAGGCGATAGAGTTGGATGACGACCCTGCACCGCCGGCAGCCGGCCGCGCCGACAGCCCGCCGGGCGAGCTGGACCCGCACGAGTCCCGCCTGGCGGCGCTCATCGCCGATACTGCCCTGGAGGAGGCAAACCCCTGCAAGGCCCTGGACGTCGCTGTCTTCCTGGACAGCGAACGCCTGTCGGCGGTGGGACGCCGCATGCGGGCGGCGGGCCGGGACACCACCCCCGTCCCCGGCCCCCATTCCCCGGAGGGAGACGGCCTCCCTCCCCTCCTGGCCCAGTATGCGAAGAGAACCCGCGAGCTGCTCCAGCTCGTGGGCTATACCTTGGGGGTCCCCTCCTTCTCCCTCTCCAGCTGGGAGGGAGATGCCATCCCGGCCCCTCACCCGCCGGGACTTGGGATCACGGTTTATTACGTGATCGAGGGGAGGGTGCAGCTCCGCCTCCCCGCCCCCGAGGGCGGCACGCGCCCGGGGTGGTGGCTCCAGGCCATGGCATATGCGTACGCCTGGTCTGCCCCACCCCCGCCCCGGGCGGTCCCCCCGGATACCAAAGCCCTGGTGCTGGTGTGCCAGTGCCCGGTACATGTCCCCCGGGGCACGCCGGCCACCGCTCCCCCCCCGGTCCAAATCTGCGTCAAGCGCGGGGACCGGTACACCCCAGTCAACACGGCGAGTATGGACCTCGGGGACCACAAGGCCACCCTCACCCCACCCGGAGGCAACCCCCTGGCCATCGCTACGCCCATGGTGGCCAGGGCCACCTACGACAGGGCTCGGGGGGGACTCGTCGTCGTCCCCTCGGCCCTGGGGGCCCAGCAGCTCCGCGACGCCGACTGGAAGGGATGGAGCGCCTCGTGGGTCAGCTACGCCCGGGCCCTCCAGCCGACCAAGCCGGTCGGCTTCAAGGTCCTGGGGGCGCAGGCCCCGGCCCTGCGAGACTGGGTGCTCCCCAGGCTCACGGGTGAACGGCCAGCGGGGACTCCCTCCCTGACCACGGTGTTTGGCCTCATCGGGCGTGACCTGCGGGCGGCCCAGGGGGCAGCTGGCGGCTCGGCCACACACGCCGACCCCCAGGGCGAACCCACTTCCTCAGAGCCGGACCCGGAGCCGGAGCACCCCGCTCCCCCGCAGTCCCAGAATTGAGGGCACCCCGGAGGACGTGCACGCTGTGGGGTACCTGTGGCTCAACGTCCGGGGCCGGTACCTCCGGCAACGCCTCCTAGCGCAAGCCCTACACATGGCAGCGCGCCGCCCTACCCTCCTCGTCCTGGCTGAGGCCCAGTCCCGGGCAGGCCCCGAGGACCCCCCCTTTCAGGACTACGCCCGTCACGTCGTGCTCCCCGCCCACGGCAAGACAGGGGCGGGCCTGGAAGTATACGTCCGCACCGGGACAACCACCCGGGCTTCCCTCCTCTGGGGCGCGGAGGATGCCAACGCCCTCCTCATGGAGGTCCTCACCCCGTGGGGTCGGCATCATGTGCTGGCAGCCCATGCCCCCCAGATCAGCATAGGCGTGGAGCCTTACGTGAGATGGTGGGCCGCCGTCTGGAGGGAGGTCACCTGCCTGGTTGACCCGACGACCGTCCTGGTTGTCGCGGACACCAACTCGGCGGCCCGACCGGCGGATAGAGGGACCCCGCGCCCCGAGGACACGGGCTACCGCACGTTCCTGAGGGCCTTCAACCTCAGGGATTTGGTGGACCTACACCCGGTCCCGCAGGACACGTACTCCTGCTTCCAGGGAGCCGCGCGCTCCCGCATCGACACAGCCGCCCGCCACAGCGAAGCGCAGTTCACCATCGCCTCGTACCACTACTGGGCGAGCACCCTCCTCTCGGACCACCACGTCCCCCTCCTTCTCACCATCGCCTTCCCGGTGATCCGGCTGGACAAGCCCAGCCCCCATACCGTCTCCCGCACCCCGGAGTACCACCTGGGCCCAGTGGCCCTGTCCCCGGCCGACACGGCCGATTTCCACAGCTCAGTACTCCGCAGGAGAGCCGTGGACCCCCTGCTCGCCCCGGATCGGTGGCTGAAAGGCCTGCAAAGGGCCATCTACGATTGGGCCCACGCCACGGGCAGGGTCCGAGCCCTCCGCTTCCGGCAGTACCGCCTCAAAACGCGCCCGGCGGAGCGAGCTCCCCCCTCGCGGGCTCCCCAGCAGCCCTTCCCAGCGCGCAGCATGCTCCCCACGGTGGGGCGTTTTACAGTGATGGCCCAGAGCATATTGGGCACCTCAGTGACGGCGGGGCACGCCCTCAAGCGGAGCCTCGTGGCCTTGGGAGAAGCCCGGCGCCAGCAGAGCCTCCGGGGGGTGAAACGCAGGGCCCTCCGACGCAAGCAGGAAACCCTCAACTTGAAACGCACCCCAGAGCAGTGGAGGGAGGTGCAGCGTCGTAGCACGGGCCCCCCGCGCGATGTCTCGGAAATCCCCCTGGACAGCAAGGCGCTCCTCAACCCCAGGGAGACGTTGTCTGCCCTGTACTTGAGCCGCCTACGGCTCCAGGGCCATAGCTACCGGATCCGAGATGACCCCGACCGATGGGCCCACTTCCAGAGGTACCTGGGGCTGCTGCCGCAGCATGCCCCGCCAGCCCGCGGCGACTATGTCCAGCCCCGCCACCTCTGGGAGGTGCAGTCGGGGAAGGCCCGCGGCCCTGACCTCCGCCTACCCGAAGCGGACATCTGCATCGATATCTCCTGGTACCGACACCTGACGGAGGCGGACCAGAAGACCCTGTGCACCGTGGTGCGCAGCCCCCCGGTCAGCCGCACGGTGGGCAGGCGGGGGCGGGTTACCCTGCTCCTAAAAAACCCGGACCAGCCGGTCCAGGAGGCGAACCTCCGGGGGATAACCATCTCCTCCCACGTCTCCAAACTCGAGCCCACGGCCTTCTATGCCGTGGCGACGGCCGTCTACGAGCGGGCCCTGGGGGGCCCCTGCCTAGTGGGGGGCATGCGGGGGATATCCCTCCAGGAGGTCGTCCGCACGGTGCACATGAAGCTGGACCTGGCCAGGCTTCCAAACCGGATAGTGGACGTCCTGATCACGGATCTCGCAAAGTTCTTCGACGTGATCGCGCAGGACATTCACCCTATAGTGGGAGCCCGGGTGGGCCTGGGAGAGGCCGACCACCTCGCCACCCATACCGAGGGTTTCTCCTACACCCTGCCCTTGGGCCCCTGGCAGTCCCACACCCTGACGCAACTCCTGGGTACGCCCCAGGGTACCGTCCAGGGGGTCCATGCGGGGGCGACGGCGGCGCTCCCCTTCTTGCGGTACATGGACATCGCATACCGGTCCTCGGCGGTAGAGCCCTTCCGCTTCCCGGGACTCATGTGGGTGGACGACACGATCGTCCTCTTGGAGCGGGGCGATTCCCACCCCATACAGGGGGTCCTATTGGATCAGCGGGTATCCTACCAGGGGATCGTGCGGGTGGACGTCCCTGACCGCAAGATCCAGCACGGCTCCACGTCAGACCCACGGCCCCTACGGTCGCCTACGCCAGCAGCCGTGGCCCGCCACCTAGGCCGCGCGTGGGTGACGAGTACCCCGGACCAACGGCGGGAGGCACTGGCAGGGGCCCCGGAGATACAGCCCTCCAGGGTCCTCCGATATATGGGAACCGACATTTACCTCCAGGGGGCGCCTACGGCCCCCCGCATCCTGCCGGAGGTCAGGGCGGAGCTTTGGACGCAGCTCCGCCCCCAGCGGCTCTCCCCGGACGCGGCCATGATGGTGCTCATGGCCAAGCTCCCGAGCAAGCTGCTCCCCCTGGCCAGCGTATACCGCCCCACGGCCAAGGTACACGCGGCAAACAATGCTCTCATGGTGCGAGCATACAAGCACGTGACGGGCATCTCCCGCCACGCTCATACCGACGCGCTCTGGGGACCCTGGGAGCATGGGTGCCAGGGTCTCACTCGGTCAGAACACTCGTGGCAGGCGGCGGTGGTTCGAGAGTGGGTTCGGCAGGGGGCCTGGGCCAAGCAGGAGTTCCGGGACTCCCAGGCCTACTACCTGCAAACGCACCAGGCGCTCAGAGGGGGCTGCCCGGCGGTGCTTACCCCGGGGCAGTACACGCATCACCCCAAGTGCCCCCACCTCATGGCCACGCTGCAGCGGGTCGTGGATGAGGTGGCCATGCCCATGTGGATGCCGGGCCAGTGCTCAGGAACCACCCCCATCCTGGTCCGAGGTCCCGGTGGGCCGCGATCGGCGGCGGCGGCGGCCCCTGCCCCCCGGGTGGAGGTGTACACAACTCTGTATGGCGCCGTCGCGCAGGTGGTCGTCCCCCCGACGGTGTACGAAACGGTACAGGCCCTGGGCTACCATCACCTCGGCGACCTCTACACAGAGAATCACCAGGTGCTGCCGGAGCGAGCATTGAAGAGACGAGCGCCAGCCCGCAAGGGAATCCCGGGGCTACGGGCGTGGCTGGCCCGCCACGCTGCGGTACTGGTCCCGCTCCTGAGGGAACCCACGCCGCGATGGCAGGCGGCGCCCAAGGACTGGATCCCGAGGGCCGTGCCCGCCTATCAGGCGGAAGTCATCGTGGGGGGCCGGGCGGCCAAAACCACCCGAATGGAGACGATATACCATAGGGGACACCCCCTCCGGATGACCGCGGCCCTGCAGGACACCATGGAGACCGCGGGCTGGGCGTAAGAACCCCGGGTGTGCCAGCAGCCCCCGGGCACCCTGCCCAGCGACACCAGGCTCCACCGCCTCCTGGTGGCCCTCCTGGATATCCAAGTGCAGGTGGATGCGCCACTGCACGCCCAGCTGTGGGGCGACCACCGGCAGGAGTCCCTGGCCCAGCTCCAGCGCACTGGGGTCAGGGCGCCCACCGTCGTGTGGGCGACAGCCCCCCCGACTGCCGCCTACTGGAGCTGGGCCAGCACATCGCAGGCCCCTCTCGTGACGATCACCTCGACGCTGCCGCCGCTTCCGTGGATCGCCATAGCCCCGGCGGCGGTGGCGCGTTTCAAATATCCAGCGGAGTGCGTGGCGCACAAGTGCCCGGGGCACCCGCACAAGGGACCCCTCTATTACTCCCTCGATACGGTGGGGACAGTGCCAGCGGAGCTACACCAGGCCCTGCGCACCCACCTCAGGGAGCACCATGGGGACATGGCCCTCCTGGCGCCCCACGGCCGGGCAACCGACCCCCCGCGAGTGATGGCCCCTGAGACTCGCCCAGGCGTCTGGTTCCATGACCTGCCTGCGCTGGCGACCCTCCGAGGCAGTGTCGTGGCGGTGGATGCAGGAGCCACGCAGGCGGGTATGGCCATGGCCGGGGTCGTCCAGAGCGGGCTTGGGGAGTATCAGGCCCAGGTGGCCTCAGGAGTGGGCACCTCCCAGGAGGGGGAAGCGATGGCCCTCCTCTCGTATGCCCGCCGGCTGGCGACACAACAGGGGGTTTACTGGCTGGTGCCGGACTCGGAGGCAGCAGTGGGGGCCCTCCGCACGTACCGGGAAGGAGGGCACTGCGGAGATGGCATCCACCACCTCTACGCCACTGTCCTGGGGGGGCAGCGCCTCTCCCCGAGGTCTGCCATCAATGTGGTGACCACACCGTCGCACTGGATCACGGACCTCAACGTCCGTGTGGACGCGGCAACGCGGGAGCCGCCGGAGGTAGACCTCACGTGGCTCCTCAGGCGCCCCTACTCATTTATCCCCCCAGTGCCCTTCCGCGACCAGTGTCAGCTCTCCCCGGAGGCGCTGAGTGACTGGTTGCAGAACCGGGCCTCCATACCGGCGCAGGCCATCTACGAGGCACGCTGGGGGGAAAATTTCATGCCAGGGGGGGGCCTCCCCCTGGACTGGTTCGACCACGACCAGCAGCGCCACATCACGGCGCATCGCATGGACAACGTCCCGACCATGACCGTCCTGGCCCACCGTTCCTCCCACCGGGGCACGGTGCTGGATACAACGTGTCTCCTGTGCGGGGCACAGCCCGAGACGGCGCCCCACCTGTGGGCCTGCTCGGCTCAATCGCACGAGTGGAAGCCAGCCCGCCGGCGCCTCGCAGCGTGGCTTGACCAGAAGTTGGGGCCACGGGCGGCTCCAGTGCGTCACCAGCTGTGGGAACCGACTGTGCTGGAGCAGTGGGCGGCAGCCCTGCGGACCCCCTCCATGCAGCTGGCCCACCTGGAGTGTACGGGCCCCCACTCGCTGGGCACGGAGTTCCTCCGCCACGTCGTGGAGGAGTCCATACGGATCTGGTACGCCCACGCCAAGGCGCGTGCCACACTGCTGAAGGCCCGCCTGGGCCCGGGCAGCACGATGGCGTGGGCGTTGCAGGAGCTGCGCCTGCACCAGCAAGCAGAAAGGGAAGGGGTGCAGCGGGAGCTCCTGGAATAAGCGCGGTCGCCAGAGGCGAACTCACCAGGTCTCCCCGACTCCCCCTTCCCCTGCCGAGGCCTACACACTTACGCACGGCGCGCACACAACACACACAGCCCAGCCCGTTTACCTGTACCCGTGGGTAGACATCCCGGCCTTTTGCCCTTTGGTAACAGCGCCTTCGGCACACCACACAACACCACACCACCACCACACCACACAACACAACACAACACAACACAACGCACCACACCACACCACACCACACCACACCACACCACACCACACCACACCACACCACACCCTGAGTACTCCCCAGCTCTACCCACGGGCTGGGTGCCGGGTGCGAAGCCCCGGACCACAGGGCCCGGGCACTGCCAATAGGCGGTGTACTAACAGTGCCGGGTGCGCGCACGTCCCAGTGCCAAGCGGCATCCCCAGGGACCCCGCGGCCCCCTAGTACCGGCCGCCAGGGCCCCGGGAACGGACCAGCGATCCCTAGAGAGGACGGCTGGTACAGCCTCCCCCTCCATCTCCCCTCAACGCCTTTGCCCCACCCACAGGGCCCTCTGCCCCAACTCCATCCCACACACCCCCATGCAGCTCCCAGTGCCCCCCATGCACTACCTCCCGCAGCCACTCCGTGCCGCCTCCCCTGCCCACTGCCCCCCCCCCCCCACCCCCTTCTCCTGCCCTTGCCCCTCTCACAGGCCGGCAGCGCCCGTGCGGCGTGCCTCCAGGGCCCCGCATCGGCGGCCGGCCGCGTGAACAACTGGGCCTGGGCGCGCCACCGAGGAGGCTCCAATGCGGGGTCTACATGGCAAGCGTCCAGGTGTGCAGGTGGAAAGGGCCCCGGAGGGTGCATGTGAGGGGCCCCCGCCCTAGCAGAGGCGCGGTGCAAAGGAGGGCCAGTGGCGCCCCTGTGGAGTTGTCTTTTCCGACTGACAGCTGGCCTATGTGATGTGTATGTGTATGAAGATAACAAGAATCTGAATGCCCCCCCTGGGCACCCGTCCGGCTGGACGCCCCGGTAAGGGTATCCAACATCCTTTGAGGTAAGGTATAAGGCCCCCCGGCCACCACCCCGGCGCCAACACCAGAGAGGGCGTCCGGGAGGGGTAACAGCCCCCGATCCCCCAAAGGCAGCCCCAAAGGTGAGCGCACCACTGGAAGGGGCATGTCTGCGGGGTAACCAATTGCGCTGAGTAACTACCTAATGTAATAAATAGTGCCTACCGCCGTAAATAATGCTTAACCGGGTAAATGGCCCTCCCCCGGTGCCAGTTTAGTGCGCAGCCCCCAGAGCCGGACCCGACCGGCCGTACTGAGGCGAGCCCAGCAATGGGTATGGCAGGCCAGACTTTAAGTGCTGGTAGCCACGCCTCAGTACACTCCGTGGGCTCATAAGGCCCACGGGGGCCCCAAATACCGTTACGTTCGGGAGTTAAGCCCCGGCGGTATTTGGGGTTGTTCATGGTTAAGAGGACTCGCGTTGAGTCCCTGCTACTGCTACCCCGGGGTTATGACCCCCGGTACTGCTGCCCTACTGCCTTGCTGCATAGCGTAGTGGGACTAGGGGTGGGGGGCCTTAAACTCCGAACACCCCCTGGGCCGGGCTCCCCGTCCCCCCCAGGCAGGTGCGCCCGGTTCTCTGAAGCAGATGGCCCCCGATTGGCCTTGCAGGAGACTCCGAACACCCCCTGGGCTGGGCTCCCCGTCCCCCCCAGGCCGGTGCGCCCGGTTCTCTGAAGCAGATGGCCCCCCATTGGCCTTGCAGGAGACTCTGAACACCCCCTGGGCTGGGCTCCCCGTCCCCCCCAGGCCGGTGCGCCCGGTTCTCTGAAGCAGATGGCCCCCCATTGGCCTTGCACGAGGCTCCGAACACCCCCTGGGCTGCGCTCCCCGTCCCCCCCAGGCCGGTGCGCCCGGTTCTCTGAAGCAGATGGCCCCCCATTGGCCTTACAGGAGACTCCGAACACCCCCGGGGCTGGGCTCCCCGTCCCCCCCAGGCCGGTGCGCCCGGTTCTCTGAAGCAGATGGCCCCCGATTGGCCTTGCAGGAGACTCCGAACACTGCCTGGGCTGGGCTCCCCGTCCCCCCCAGGCAGGTGCGCCCGGTTCTCTGAAGCAGATGGCCCCCCATTGGCCTTACAGGAGACTCCGAACACCCCCTGGGCTGGGCTCCCCGTCCCCCGCAGGCCGGTGCGCCCGGTTCTCTGAAGCAGATGGCCCCCCATTGGCCTTGCAGGAGACTCCGAACACCCCCTCGGCTGGGCTCCCCGTCCCCCCCAGGCCGCTGCGCCCGGTTCTCTGAAGCAGATGGCCCCCCATTGGCCTTGCAGGAGACTCCGAACAGCCCCTGGGCTGGGCTCCCCGTCCCCCCCAGGCCGGTGCGCCCGGTTCTCTAAAGCAGATGGCCCCCCATTGGCCTTACAGGAGACTCCGAACACCCCCTGGGCTGGGCTCCCCGTCCCCCCCGGGCCGGTGCGCCCGGTTCCCTGAAGCAGATGGCCCCCCATTGGCCTTGCAGGAGGCTCCGACCACCCCCTGGGCTGGGCTCCCCGTCCCCCCCAGGCCGGTGCGCCCGGTTCTGTGAAGCAGATGGCCCCCCATTGGCCTTGCAGGAGACTCCGAACACCCCGTGGGCTGGGCTCCCCGTCCCCCCCAGGCCGGTGCGCCCGGTTCTCTAAAGCAGATGGCCCCCCATTGGCCTTACAGGAGACTCCGAACACCCCCTGGGCTGGGCTCCCCGTCCCCCCCAGGCCGGTGCGCCCGGTTCTCTAAAGCAGATGGCCCCCCATTGGCCTTACAGGAGACTCCGAACACCCCCTGGGCTGGGCTCCCCGTCCCCCCCGGGCCGGTGCGCCCGGTTCCCTGAAGCAGATGGCCCCCCATTGGCCTTGCAGGAGGCTCCGACCACCCCCTGGGCTGGGCTCCCCGTCCCCCCCAGGCCGGTGCGCCCGGTTCTGTGAAGCAGATGGCCCCCCATTGGCCTGGCAGGAGACTCCGAACACCCCGTGGGCTGGGCTCCCCGTCCCCCCCAGGCAGGTGCGCCCGGTTCTCTGAAGAAGATGGCCCCCCATTGGCCTTGCAGGAGACTCCGAACACCCCCTGGGCTGGGGTACCGTCCCCCCCAGGCAGGTGCGCCCCGTTCTCTGAAGCAGATGGCCCCCCATTGGCCTTACAGGAGACTCCGAACACCCCCTGGGCTGGGCTCCCCGTCCCCCCCAGGCCGGTGCGCCCGGTTCTCTGAAGCAGATGGCCCCCCATTGGCCTTACAGGAGACTCCGAAAACCCCCTGGGCTGGGCTCCCCGTCCCCCCCAGGCCGGTGCGCCCGGTTCTCTGAAGCAGATGGCCCCCCATTGGCCTTACAGGAGACTCCGAACACCCCCTGGGCTGGGCTCCCCGTCCCCCCCAGGCAGGTGCGCCCGGTTCTCTGAAGAAGATGGCCCCCCATTGGCCTTGCAGGAGGCTCCGACCACCCCCTGGGCTGGGCTCCCCGTCCCCCCTAGGCCGGTGCGCCCGGTTCTCTGAAGCAGATGGCCCCCCATTGGCCTTGCAGGAGACTCCGAACACCCCCTGGGCTGGGCTCCCCGTCCCCCCCAGGCCGGTGCGCCCGGTTCTCTGAAGCAGATGGCCCCCCATTGGCCTTGCAGGAGGCTCTGAACACCCCCTGGGCTGGGCTCCACGTCCCCCCCAGGCAGGTCCGCCCGGGTCTCTGCAGATGGTGGCCCCTCGTGGGCCTTGCAGGAGGTTCCGGACACCCCCTGGGCTGGACTCCCTGTCCCCCCCGGGCCGGTCCGCCCGGTTCTTAGACAATGCTGCCTCCCCATGGGCCCTGAAGGTTACTCCGACCACCCCTTGGGCTGGACTGAGGCAGTGTATTGCTGGAGGTCCACTGCCCACTGCCCCCAAGCAGCGGGGCAGTGTATAGCAGGAGGTCCACTGCCCACTGCCCCCAGGCGGTGAGGCAGTGTATTGCAGGAGGTCCACTGCCCACTGCCCCCCGGCAGTGGGGCAGTGTACTGCAGGAGGCCCACTGCCCACTGCCCCCAGGCAGTGAGGCAGTGTACTGCAGGAGGTCCACTGCCCACTACCCCCAGGCGGTGAGGCAGTGTACTGCAGGAGGTCCACTGCCCAGTGCCCCGAGTCAGTGGGGCGGTGTATAGAAGGAGGTCCACTGCCCGCTGCCCCCAGGCAGTGGGGCGGTGTACTGCAGGAGTTCCGCTGCCCACTGCCCCCAGGCAGTGGGGCAGTGTATTACACGAGTTCCACTGCCCACTGCCCCCAGGCAGTGAGGCAGTGTACTGCAGGAGTTCCACTGCCCACTGCCCCCAGGCAGTGAGGCAGTGTATTGCACGAGGTCCACTGCCCACTGGCCCCAAGGCAGTGAGGCAGGGTATTGCAGGAGTTCCACTGCCCACTGCCCTCAGGCAGTGGGGCAGTGTACTGCAGGAGGTTCACTGCCCACTGCCCCCAGGCAGTGAGGCAGTGTATTGCAGGAGATCCACTGCCCACTACCCCCAGGCAGTGGGGCAGTGTACTGCAGGAGGTCCACTGCCCACAGCCCCCAGGCAGTGAGGCAGTGTATTGCAGGAGGTCCACCGCCCACTGCCCCCAGGCGGTGAGGCAGTGTATTGCAGGAGGTCCACTGCCCACTGCCCCCAGGCAGTGGGGCAGTGTGTTGCGAGAGGTCCACTGCCCACTGCCCCCAGGCAGTGGGGCAGTCTATTGCGGAAGGTCCACTGCCCACTGCCCCCAGGCAGTGGGGCAGTGTATTGCAGGAGGTCCACTGCCCACTACCCCCAGGCAGTGAGGCGGTGCATTGCAAGAGGTCCACTGCCCACTGCCCCCAGGCAGTGGGGCAGTGTATTACACGAGTTCCACTGCCCACTGCCCCGAGGCAGTGAGGCAGTGTACTGCAGGAGTTCCACTGCCCACTGCCCCCAGGCAGTGAGGCAGTGTATTGCACGAGGTCCACTGCCCACTGCCCCCAGGCAGTGGGGCAGTATGTTGCAGGAGATCCACTGCCCACTGCCCCCAGGCGGTGGGGCAGTGTACTGCAGGAGGTCCACTGCCCACTGGCCCCAAGGCAGTGAGGCAGTGTATTGCAGGAGTTCCACTGCCCACTGCCCCCAGGCAGTGGGGCAGTGTACTGCAGGAGGTTCACTGCCCACTGCCCCCAGGCAGTGAGGCAGTGTATTGCAGGAGATCCACTGCCCACTGCCCCCAGGCAGTGAGGCAGTGTATTGCAGGAGGTCCACTGCCCACTGCCCCCAGGCAGTGGGGCAGTGTGTTGCGAGAGGTCCACTGCCCACTGCCCCCAGGCAGTGGGGCAGTCTATTGCGGAAGGTCCACTGCCCACTGCCCCCAGGCAGTGGGGCAGTGTATTGCACGAGGTCCACTGCCCACTGCCCCCAGGCAGTGAGGCGGTGCATTGCAAGAGGTCCACTGCCCACTGCCCCCAGGCAGTGGGGCAGTGTATTGCGGGAGGCCCACTGCCCACTGCCCCCAGGCAGTGAGGCAGTGCGTTGAAGGAGGTCCACTGCCCACTGCCCCCAGGGCAGTGAGGCAGTGTATTGCATGAGGTCCGCTGCCCGCTGCCCCCAGGCAGTGGGGCAGTGCATTGTAGGAGGTCCACTGCCCACTGCCCCCAGGCAGTGAGGCAGTGTGTTGCAGGAGTTCCACTGCCCCCAGGCAGTGGGGCAATGCATTGAAGGAGGTCCACTGCCCGCTGCCCCCAGGCAGTGCGGCAGTGTATTGCAGGAGGTCCACTGCCCACTGCCCCTAGGCAGTGAGGCAGTGTGTTGCAGGAGTTGCGCTGCCCACTGCCCCCAGGCGGTGCGGCAGTGTATTGCAGGAGTTGCAGTGCCCACTGCCCCCAGGCAGTGGGGCAGTGCATTGCAGGAGTTGCACTGTCCAATGCCCCCAGGCAGTGGGGCAGTGCATTGCAGGAGTTGCACTGTCCACTGCCCCCAGACAGTGCGGCAGTGTATTGCAGGAGTTGCACTGCCCACTGCCCCCAGGCAGTGGGGCAGTGCATTGCGGGAGTTCCACTGTCCACTGCCCCCGGGCAGTGAGGCAGTGCGTCGCAGGAGTTGCACTGTCCACTGCCCCCAGGCAGTGGGGCAGTGCATTGCAGGAGTTGCACTGTCCACTGCCAATGCCCCCAGACAGTGCGGCAGTGTCTTGCAGGAGCTGCACCGCCCACTGCCCCCAGGCAGTGAGGCGGTGCATTGCAGGAATTGCACTGCCCACTGCCCCCAGGGCAGTGAGGCAGTGCATTGCAGGGGTTCCACTGCCCACTGCCCCCAGGCGGTGCGGCAGTGTATTGCAGGAATTGCACTGTCCACTGCCCCCAGGCAGTGGGGCAGTGCATTGCACGAGTTGCACTGCCCACTGCCCCCAGGCAGTGAGGCACTGCATTGCAGGAGGTCCACTGCCCACTGCCCCCAGGCGGTGCGGCAGTGTATTGCAGGAGTTGCACTGTCCACTGCCCCCAGGCAGTGGGGTAGTGCATTGCAGGAGTTGCACTGTCCACTGCCCCCAGGCAGTGAGGCAGTGCATTGCAGGAGTTGCACTGCCCACTGCCCCCGGGCAGTGGGGTAGTGCATTGCAGGAGTTGCACTGTCCACTGCCCCCAGGGCAGTGAGGCAGTGTATTGCAGGAGTTGCACTGTCTGCTGCCCCCAGGCAGTGGGGCAGTGCATTGCAGGAGGAGGAGGAGGAGGAGGAGCGCCTGCCGCGGTCCCACGTACGGTGAGCCTTGGCGTCGTCCCTCGGGGGCCCCACGCAGGCTCTGCCGAGGGAGTCCTCCGTCTTACCTCCGCTAGAGCAAGACGAATCTCGTCGCACACCTGAGAACGCTCCTCCCAGCAGGCCGTCTGGGTCACAACGTCGGTGTACGACAACGCTACGGTCCGATCTGCTCTCCGGTCCCGGCCACCAACCGCTCCGACCTGTCCTGGATCCACCCGAGTAAGCGTTCCAAGATCAACGGGCACGGAAGATGTGGGTCTCCCGGGGCATCACCTCCGACTTAGAACGCCGCCAGACAAGGAGTGCGGTCCGGCACGACTGCGCGCAGCACCGGAGCGGTCCGGGCGCGTGAGGTCGAGGACGGGTCACGGCCGGGGACAGGGCCAGGGGGCGGGCCGACCCATGGCCACCTGCATGTCCTTGAAGACCGTGCGGGGTCCTTGGGAAGCCGCAGTGAGGATGGCCGAGAACGCGGAATGTAGTGCGGCACACCACGAGGGGATCACATCTCCACAGAGGCCGGCCTCCAGGCTCCGTCCATTGCCACCGTAATGGATGGCCCAGAGGCGGCGCCGACCTGGGAGATGAGGGGCAAGCCCGTGCCGTCCGAGACTGTCCAAGATGATCACGTCATGGGCTTTCAGCTCAATCTCCTGCCGCACGGTCGGCGGAATCTGGTTCGTCTCGTTGTACACATACAGGACGCGGTACGGACTGTGCCTGTTCCGGGTGGAGATGACGGACTTCACCTTAGGGGCCAGGAGGAGGTCCCCTGATAGCCAGAGTCCTAGGAGGACGTCCCAGGCCGGCCACCTGCCCGAGCCGGGCGTTGGGGCCCAGTTGGCAACGTGATACCACTCTGGCGGTGGGTTGTTGGCGAGGGACTGGTTCACGGGGACCCGCGGCAGGGGGGAGAGGTGGTCGGCAAGAGGTAGAACGGGCACCGCGTGCCGCTTATGTAGGAGGACGGTAGTGAGAACGACGTCGCAGAGTAGGCGACGGAGACGTGCAGGACGCAGACCTCTGTGCAGCAGGGCATCCCTGTGTGGCGTGGAGATGGCTCCGAGACGACCAATAGTGTAGGTTGCGATGGTGTGGTGGGCCGGGGAGCCATCCACAGCCAGTATGAACGGCTCGTCCCCCCAAAGGACGAGGGTGCCCCAAGCAGTGGGCGTACAGTGGCGCCAGGCATGGCACCTCTGAGAGAGTCGGGCCGCAAGCCACCGATGGTAGTGGGCGCGGATGAGCGGGTCCAGCGGGCATGAGAGGATGTGGTCCCCGGCGGCGGGCATGGTGCAGAGGGGGCACGACGCGTCCCTCGGGGGGAACAGGGAGAGGCGGATGCCGGTGACCGTGAGGTGGTCCCCCCATGTGATGAGGCCGTGGCTGACGATGTTGGCGTACTCGCTGAGGTCGGGGCGGCGCTGAGGCGGGGGGGACGCAGAATAGGCGTGGTGGGAGACGAGCAAGGCGCGGCGCGCGTGGGGCACGGCGTCGTGGACCTAGAGGCCCGCGTGGGAGAAGCAGACGCGGGGTTGCTTTAGGGGGCCGAGCCATCCCACGGCGTCTGGGCAAGCGTCCGCAGCCTGCCTTGCCGCTTCGTCCACCTGGTCCAGCAGGGCATCGAGCCAGGTGCCGGCGATATGGGAATAGAGGTGACGGGGAGGGGCGTGACCGTGGGCCATGTCGCGACACGATCTTATGAGATCTCCTTGTAGCGAGTCCTCCGGCTCGCGGCGCCCTTCCTGCGCCGTGATGTACCCTTTGCAGTCCGCAAAGTGCCACGCACCGGACCGGAAGCCGATGGCAGGGTCGGCTGAAGGCCCCTTGGCGGTGAGGGCCACCCATGCCGTGTACAGCTCCGCCGTGTAGGCGTTGTCCAGCCTCAAGGGGATGGGGACAGGGTACACCTGGTACCGGAGGGTGACGGGGCAGAACACCGCCACTGCCCCGCCGCAGCGCCGGGTCTTCGGGCACCACGACGCGTCGTGGAGGATCCCATAGTTCTCAGGGAGCCAGGAGAACGTGGGGACGGTCGGAGTCACCGCTTGGCAGCGTCTAACCGGGGGGACGGTGCCGACCGGCGGAGTGGGGCGGGGCGAGGCCCGGGGCCACCCCTTCCTTCGCGCGTCCTCTGTACTGCGATGGCCTGCAAGCATCCACGCGTGGGTGTCCTGGACCTCGAGTCCGGGTGACGACAGGGCCAGCACATGGGGGGTGTGGTGTGGCAGATGGCTGTCAGGGGGTAAGTGGATGGCGATGTCGCACCGGTGGCACAGGGCGACAAATAGATCGTGGTCCGTGGGGTGTGCGGTGCACCGGAGCCCGAGCTCTGGGGTGAGGCAGGGCTGGGAAGGATGGAACCGCCAGAGGGCAGTCAGGAGCCCGTGGCGCGTGGACCGGCAGACCAGGGAGTTGGGGTGGTTCAGGTGCCGGATGTAGACGCCGAAGAAGTTAGTAAACCCAACGACCGGTGCCGGGGGGATAACGACTCCCCCTTCGGGGACCTCGCGGAGGAAGTGAGCAGAGGCGGAGAGGGTCCACCCAGCGGTGGCGCGCATGGCCGAGGCGGTCATGGCATCCAGCACGCGCAGGGCCCCGTAGGAGGGGGGGCGGACACTGGTAAACCAGTTGACCGTCCCATGACACTTGGCGGTATACATGGCGAGGGGGTAGTGGGCGGGGAGTCGCGGGGCGCGGAGCGCACGGCACGCAGCGCGGGTGCCCGAGAACAGGCGCCTGGAGTCGACGGGATGGAAGAGGTGGGGAAGGGCATGGCGGCCAAGGACGCGGACGTAGTCCTGGCTCGTGGCACATCGCACGGGGTGACCATTGAGGTATACCGTGTCGTTGAGGAAATAGACCTGACCATCGCGCATGTCGGTGCCGGCCAAGACTGTTTTGGTCGGGTCAGAGTGGAGGTTGGTGAGGCGGCCCGCCCTCTCAATGCCGCTGGCGAGGGCGGGCAAGTGGCAACGGTCGCCGGGCAGCCACTGGGTATCATCCATCAGGAGAACCCGGTTCAGCGGGCCCGCGGGGGTGTCGGTGGGGGGGACGAAACGGCAGGCCTCATGCCCCCGAACTTCGCCATATATGCAGTACTTCATGCCGGACACGGGGCATCCTTGCCCCGTGCCGGCCCCCAACCGGGTGGAGGACGGAGAGCGACCGTCAGCCCCCCCCATGTGCACCTCAAGGGCGCGGTCATGGTGCTGAAGGGTCGCGGCGTCGGCCGGGGAGATCCCTGCGGCGGTGAGGACGGCGTACTCGGTGGTGTGGTTGATGGAGCCATACGCGTGGCGGACATCGTCCGACAGGACCCACGCCTCGAGGCGCCTGCGCCAGCGGTCCCACCATACATCGTGTAGGACGCGGAGTAGCTCCACGGAGGAGCAGTGCGGGGACATCCCGAACTGGTAGGGCGGCAGGATGCCGCCCTGAACCAGGCGGGGCTGGTAGTGGTCTTTGATGAGGGCGGCCGTGAGTTTCCATATCGTGGCCAGATTGGTCAGCGGCCTGCCGTTTGCAATGGGGCCGTGTGGCGTCTTTTTCGGAAGGTTGATGAAATCTGCAGAGTGTGCCTGGGGCACGGGCACCCCACGGAGAATACTGTTGATCAGGTTCACGATCGTCGCAAATTGGGCATCCTCCAATTGTCCGAACAGCCGGTACTCCAGTAAATCGTGGTACGGCACAGTGGCCGCCGCCCGGCGGATGATGGCTCGCAGGTTTGCGGTGGTGGCGTTGGGTGGTGGGCCGAGCGGCCTGCCCTCCCATCCCGTGATGGTCCGGACGCGCGCGAGTGAGAGCGCCTCAAGAGGGGCAAGGTGCCTTTGGCGCAGCTGGTCCAACGCAACGGCGGCTTGTTGCTGGAGAGGTACCGGGACGCCCACCACGTAGACCGGATCCGCTGGGGGTACATAGCGCGCCCCTAACGTGCGGCGGTAGTCCATTTTTGTGGGCTGGCCAGGGGCAGCGGGTAGGGGCGCCAGCCCTACATCCTTCTCCAGAAGGAGAACGTCCCAGGCCGCTCGGATGCGTTCTTTGAGGCGGGCGACCTCCACGAGGTGTGACGATTGGGATGCCCAATCCGGATAGGCGAGGGTGTAGCGTTGAAGGTTGGTGACGTGGACACGTACCGTCGACGGTACCGGCTGGCTGGGGACGGGGGGCACGTAGGCAGCCGTAGCTGCGGCGTATAGCGCTGAGGTCACCTCGGTATAGCGTGGCTGCTCTTGGGGCGCGCCTGGGGGCGGCGTAGCGAGTTCGGCCCGAAAGGTGTCGTTGAGGGTGCGGAGCTGGCTGGCGAGGGGCTCCCGCGGGATGGGGAAGCGGCCCTTTTTTGAAGGGCATACCAATTGGGGCGCTGGCGGGAGGTCATGGAGGGTGGCAGTCACGGGTAGGTGGTCAGATGGGAAACTGGAATCGGAGCGCACCTCCGTGGTGTGGGCTGCTTCCGAAGGGGCGCGGAGGAAGATGTGGTCCAGGGCACCGGCGAAACCTTGCGGGCTCACCCACGTGGGGGCCTCCGCAAGGGGGCGTAGACGGCGCATCCCAAGGCGCGTGAGCGTGGGGAGGACGAGGTCACAGAGGGAGGCAGGGGAGACAGGGGGGTGCGAGACCCAGCGGCATTTGGCGTTCAGGTCCCCTGTCAGGACAACCAGTCTAGCCGGGGTGAGGAGGAGGTACGGGTACACCCAATCCAGGATTTCTTGGAGGGTGTCGAGGTTCCCGTCGGCGGGGAGATACACGTTGGCGTGGCAGTGGGTCACGCCAGCCATGGCGAAGTGTGTGACGAGGGCCCTTCCCGACGGGTGGGCGTTGTGGCTGGTCACGACCAGGTCCGGGGTCCTGTAGAGGAGAGTGGCACATCCCCCAGCCACTCTTGCTGGTGCCTGGATGGTGTGGTACAGGGGGTGCACCCGTTGGATGATCAGGGGTCCCGCTTCTTGAACATGCAGGGCTAGCGGGTACTGGCACTCGCGCACCAGGACGTCCAGGGCGCGGAGCTTAGGTCGCAGGGACATCTGCACGTTGAGGGTCATCACGTCTCGGCGGGGCGACACGTGGCCGGTGGGGGGGGGACCAGGGCAGGAGCCGGCGGCGGTGGAGTGCTGGGTTAGCTTGCGGTCCACGGCTGCGGGGAGGGCGCAAGGCAGGCCTCGCACCCACTTGCGGAGGTGCCGGTGGTGGTACGTGGCTGCTATCGCCAAGACACTGGCCCGGGTGAGGCCTGTGGCTGTGATGGAGACACGGCTGTGTAGGGATTGTGGGAGGACCACGTGGTGATGCTCGGGCAAGATGAAGGAGGTGGGTGGCAGGCCCTTGCGGCAGAGCTGCAACTGATGGGAGCCCATCACCTGCACACAGTGCACGGCGCCCACTAACGACAGAACGTCACGGGGCCAGGGGTCTGCCCCGCTGCACGCCCGGTAGTAGTGGACACCCACCGGCAGGTGCAGGCACATTTCGAGGGCGTAGGGGGGCGTGATGAACTGGGCAGTGCCCGGGGCCGGCACCGGTACCAGGCCCCACTCTCTGGGGGGGGAGCTGGGAGTGTATGCGCCCAAGTGCAGGTCCCGGACATGGGGGACGCCGTCGAGGTGGGAGTGGCGGAGCTGAGACACGGCGGCAGGGATGTCCTCGTTGCGCCCCGCCATGTCCCGGGTTACCGGTCTCGCGGATGCCGACCGAAGTACGGCTGGTAGCGGTGGGGGTCGGCTGGGGGGCTCCAGGGCGGGGGAGCGTAGGGGTTGTGGGCCATGGCCACCCGGGGGTCGTGGGGGTCCCCCGAGTACGGGTAGGGCAGGAGGGGGGCTGCTGCATGGTGGTCGTGGCGGCTGGAAAGCGCTTGGGGCTCATCGCGGTACGCGCTACGACGCCTCGGCGGCGGGCTGTCGCGGCGATGGCCTGGGCTGCGGCAGCGGGACGGGGACCGGTCCGAGCGGCGGGGGCTGTACCTGCGCTGATATTTGGAGTCTGGTTCTCCGTCCGATCCCGACGTTGCCGTAAGGTCCACCTGATCGTCAGGGTCCCGTGGACGGCGCTGCTTCCCGCGGCTTCCCCGATGAGTCTTCCGGGGCGGATGGTCTCGGTCAGGGTCAGGCACCCAGGGCGTGAACGGTTGTTTCTTCGATTCGGCCCACGTCACTCGCCAGCCACGAGCCGTGTGTTGCCTCGTCAGTCGCATGCCGCGCTCGTACTCTGCTCGTCGGATTCCGACGATTGTGAACTTGGATGTATGGTTCAATTGTTCTTCAGTAATGGAGGAAAGGCCTGCACCAAATTTATCCCGAAGGATACCACCGAGGAGTCCTGCATCAACTTCACCGGACGGCGGATCGTCGACCTCTTGCCAGCCGACCCACAGGGCTTTCGAGAAAACCTGCGGATCAATTTTTTGGGGTGTATACCCCTTCTTTTTCGCTGCGCCCTGTGCCTGGTTGGCGGCTGCAGCTTCTGCTGGGGAGGTAGCCGGGCTGTCAGAAACTCGTTGGAAACTCGAGGTTAGGTGCCTGGGGCGAGGTGAGAACTGCTGCGGCGAGGATGACCGGCACGAGGACCAGGAACTGCTGAGAGCCGGGGGGAGGCAGCTCGAATGAAGCCGGAACGGTACTGCGCACGGCGTTGGCGAACGCTGGCGGCGTGGACTGGAGGCTGTGGAGTCTGGTGGCGATGGACAGGAGGGGGGGAACCGACCTGGTGAAGTTGTTGAGCCTAACGGCTTCGGTCTGCCGCTGTGCCGCGGCGCAACGCTGGGCCTGCTGCTGGGCATTATCCCGTTCGGTGCGCATTGTGTCCAGATCCCGCGTGAGGGACTCCAGGTCGCCCCGTGCCACGGCCAGCTCCCGCCGTTGGGCCTCATACTCGTCATGCAATTGAGCGTAGTCGGTGGAGTAGGCCGTGACATCCAGGTCCGGGACGAAAGGCTCCCCCACCTGGGAGGGACTGGGGGGGGCCGACCCGACGGCCGGGGCCGGTGACTCCGGGGGCGTGGGGTCCGCGGCAGCCGGTGGTACCTGGGAGGCAGGTTCTGGGAGATTGAAAGAAAGCCTTGTCTGTTCGGGCAACAGTGACGAAGGCGATGGTTCGGACCCTGAAGGGGTGGGCTTGCCTTGGGCCTTGTATAGGGCTGACGCTGGGGTGAACGCCGCCGTGGCGAACAGAGTGCCGGCGGGGCTGGGCGCTGCCTGCCCTTTGGTGAGGTAAGGTGCGTGGCTGGGCGGCGTGAGCGGGGGCGGGTTGGCGGTGTCGGCGATGCCGGCCTGCAGGAGGGCGAAAGTGGGGGCTGTGGCCCAGGAGTGCTCGCCAGCCTGCTCGATCTGATGCAGCAGCTCCACGCTGCGGATCGGCAAGACCGAGCATTCGAGCAGCGGCCGCAGCTGCTCGGGGGTCCACATGCCCTTGTTGGCGAGGGCGGGGGGTGTGGGAACCGGGGCTGGCGTGTACTGTCCTGTGAGGCAGACGGAGGAGGCCCACGCCAGGAGTCCGAACTTCAGCGGGACGAGGTCTGCCGTCGGGATATGGGCTGCCTGCAGGACCGCGTGCACGTCTTTGGGCAGCGCCCAAAAGGCCGCAACTACCTCTCGGGTGCGGAGGCGGTCCCATGACGGTCTGAGGTGGGGGGCAAGGAACTGGCTGATGGGCTTGTGGATCTTGTGGGAGACCTTCTGGCTTTGGATGTCTGGAGGGACGGCAGTGTCGACGGGCGGTGGCTGTTCGCGGGCTGTGTACAGGCCCTTGAAGACTTGGCTGCGGAGGTCTGACGCTGAGATTGGGGCATGGCTTGGGCTCCAACGCGTGACGAGCGCCGCTGTGAGGGCCTCCTTGTACCAGCGACAGGGGGACGTGTTCGATGACCTTCGTGTCAGACGGGCCTGCGGCGACTGTTACGGTGGCTGTGAGCAGGAGCCCCCGCGGCGTCCACACCCCCGCCACCGCCGTAATAGCCTGGATGTCGCCGTTGGCAGCCGTCCATCGCAGGGCATCACACAAGTCAGCCAGGGCGGGGTCGGTGGCCTTGATAGCCGTATCGGCCGCTTCCAGTGCGTCATCCTTCAGCATGTCCAGCTCTCGCAGCAGACGGTCAGCATCGTCGGACTGGGCGATGTCCATCAGAAACATGGGGAACGGCCCCCGACGAATGGCGCCGCCTCGACCGGTGTCGGGGGCGGGAGAGGGGGTGTCCTGGGACGGTGTTGAGCGGTCTGACATGGTAGGCTGTGGCAAGGAAAGAGCGGGTGGCCTGTGGCCGCAACACGTCGGGGGGGGGAGCAGATCGAGGTGTTGGTAAACGGAGGTGTACTGACATCATAGGCAGCCCCAATCGGATGGGGCGCGCAGGAGAGAAACAAGGGGTACCACGAGCGTGGCCATAGTATGACAAAACAAAGAGCATGGCGCGATGGCGCGGAGTAACATGGGGCCGCCTGGCGGACCGGGTCGGCGAGCGGGGGTCCCAGGACACACAGGGCGGGGGTGCGAGGGGAGCAACGCGCTGGCGCGTGGTGCTGCAACCCTAGTGGCGTACGGGAGAGAGGGGCCCCACGTTGGGACGACGAATCGGACGACTGATGATACCCCTGCACAAGGCGTCACGCTTGAGCGGCGGATACGTCGAATGCAGTCCCCGTCGCGGCTCCCCGCGTAGCGGCCTGGAAGATTGCCACGGCGAGGTCGACGTCTTGCCAAAGCCGAACTTAGAACGACGTGCCCACTGTGAGCAGGAAACGGCTTGCAAGGGGGAGGGACGCACTTGAGGTGCGGCACTCAGCCCTTGGAGACACGGGATGAAGAGGGAGAGAGAGAGTGCACCATACGGGTGGAGTTGGGCGGAGAGGGGGCCACGATGGTAGAGCTGAGTCACGTGGTGGCACGACTATCACGACGATTCACGACTGGTGTCGAGCGTGGCAGTGCGTGTAGGCAATCCGTCCCACAGCTACCATCCTGAGGGTTTTTAGACTGGTGCCAGGTCACCAGCCATTGCAGGAGTTGCACTGCCCACTGCCCCCAGGCAGTGAGGCAGTGCATTGCAGGAGTTGCACTGTCCACTGCCCCCAGGCAGTGAGGCAGTGCATTGCAGGAGTTGCACTGCCCACTGCCCCCAGGCAGTGAGGCAGTGCATTGCAGGAGTTCCACTGCCCACTGCCCCCAGGCGGTGCGGCAGTGTATTGCAGGAGTTGCACTCTCCACTGCCCCCAAACAGTGCGGCAGTGTATTGCACGATTTGCACTGCCCACTCCCCCCAGGCAGTGGGGCAGTGCATTGCAGGAGTTCCACTTTCCACTGCCCTCATGCAGTGAGGCAGTGCGTCGCAGGAGTTGCACTGTCCACTGCCCCCAGGCAGTGTGGCAGTGCATTGCAGGAATTGCGCTGCCCACTGCCCCCTGACAGTGCGGTAGTGTATTGCAGGAGCTGCACCGCCCGATGCCGCCAGGCAGTGAGGCGGTGCATTGCACGAATTGCACTGCCCACTGCCCCCAGGCAGTGGGGCAGTGCATTGCAGAAGTTCCACTGCCCACTGCCCCCAGGGCAATGAAGCAGTGCATTGCAGAAGTTGCACTGCCCACTGCCCCCAGGCAGTGTTGCAGTGCATTGCAGGAGTTGCACTGCCCACTGCCCCCAGGCAGTGCGGCAGTGTATTGCCGGAGGTCCACTACCCACTGCCCCCAGGCAGTGGGGCAGTGCATTGCAGGAGTTCCGCTGCCCACTGCCCCCAGACAGTGCGGCAGTGTATTGCAGGAGTTGCACTGCCCACTGCCCCCAGCCAGTGAGGCAGTGCATTGCAGGAGTTGCACTGCCCACTACCCCCAGGCAGTGAGGCAGTGCATTGCAGGAGTTGCACTGCCCACTGCCCCCAGGCAGTGCGGCACTGTATTGCCGGAGGTCCACTGTCCAGTGCCCCCAGACAGTGCGGCAGTGTATTGCAGGAGTTGCACTGCCCATTGCCCCCAGGCAATGGGGCAGTGCGTTGCAGAAGTTGCACTGTCCACTGCCCCAAGCCAGTGAGGCAGTGCATTGCAGGAGGTCCACTGCCCACTGCCCCCAGGCAGTGAGGCAGTGCATTGCAGGAGTTGCACTGCCCACTGCCCCCAGGCAGTGCGGCAGTGTATTGCCGGAGGTGCACTGCCCACTGCCCCGAAGCAGTGGGGCAGTGCATTGCAGGAGTTCCGCTGCCCACTGCCCCCGGACAGTGCGGCAGTGCATTGCAGGAATTGCACTGCCCACTGCTCCCAGGGCAGTGAGGCAGTGCATTGCAGGGGTTCCACTGCCCACTGCCCCACGGCAGTGGGGCAGTCCATTGCAGCAGTTGCACTGCCCACTGCCCCCAGGCAGTGAGGCAGTGCATTGCAGGAGTTCCACTGCCCACTGCCCCCAGGCAGTGAGGTAGTGCATTGCGGGAGTTGCACTGCCCGCTGCCCCCAGGGCAGTGCGGCAATGTATTGCCGGAAGTCCACTGCCCACTGCTCCCAGGCAGTGCGGCACCGGATTGCAGGAGTTGCGCTGCCCACCGCGTCCAGACAGTGCGGCAGTGTATTGCACGAGGTCCACTGCCCACTGCCCCCAAGTAGTGAGGCAGTGCATTGCAGCAGTTGCACTGCCCACTGCCCCCAGGCAGTGAGGCGGTGCATTGCAGGAGTTGCACTGCCCAGTGCCCCCAGGCAGTGCGGCAGTGCATTGCAGGAGTTGCACTGTCCACTGCCCCCAGGCAGTGGAGCAGTGCATTGAAGGAGGTCCACTGCCCACTGCCCCCAGGGCAGTGAGGCAGTGCATTGTGGGAGTTGCACTGCCCACTGCCCCCCGGCAGTGCGGCAATGTATTGCCGGAAGTCCACTGCCCACTGCTCCCAGGCAGTGCGGCGGTGCTTTGCAGGAGTTACACTGCCCACTGTCCCCAGGCAGTGAGGCAGTGCATTGCAGGAGTTGCATTGTCCACTGCCCCCAGGCAGTGAGGCAGTGCATTGCAGGAGTTGCACTGTCCACTGCCCCCAGGCAGTGGAGCAGTGCATTGAAGGAGGTCCACTGCCCACTGCCCCCAGGGCAGTGAGGCAGTGCATTGTGGGAGTTGCACTGCCCACTGCCCCCCGGCAGTGCGGCAATGTATTGCCGGAAGTCCACTGCCCACTGCCCCCAGACAGTGCGGCAGTGTATTGCAGGAGTTACACTGCCCACTGTCCCCAGGCAGTGAGGCAGTGCATTGCAGGAGTTGCATTGTCCACTGCCCCCAGGCAGTGAGGCACTGCATTGCAGGAGTTGCACTGCCCGCTGCCCCCAAGCACTGCGGCAGTGCATTGCAGGAGTTGCACTGTCCACTGCCCCCAGGCAGTGAGGCAGTGCATTGCAGGAGTTGCACTGTCCACTGCCCCCAGGCAGTGGAGCGGTGCATTGAAGGAGGTCAACTGCCCACTGCCCCCAGGCAGTGCGGCAGTGTATTGCAGGAGTTACACTGCCCACTGCCCCCAGGCAGTGAGGCAGTGCATTGCAGGGGTTCCACTGCCCACTGCCCCAGGCAGTGGGGCAGTACATTGCAGAAGTTCCAGTGCCCACTGCCCCCAGGGCAGTGAGGCAGTGCAATGCAAAAGTTGCACTGTCCAGTGCCCCCAGGCGGTGGGGCAGTGCATTGCAGGAGTTCCGCTGCCCACTGCCCCCAGACAGTGCGGCAGTGTATTGCAGGTTTGCACTGTCCACTGCCCCCAGGCAGTGGGGCAGTGCATTGTAGGAGGTGCGTTGCCCACTGCCCCAAGGCAGTGTGGCAATGGATTGCGGGAGGTCCACTGCCCACCGCCCCCAGACAGTGGGGCAGTGCATTGCACGAGTTGCGCTGTCAACTGCCCCCAGGCAATGAGGCAGTGCATTGCAGGAGTTGCGCTGCCCACTGCCCCCAGGCAGTGAAGCGGTGCATTGCAGGTGTTCCACTGCCCACTGCCCCCAGGCAGTGCGGCAGTGTATTGCAGGAGTTACACTGCCCACTGCCCCCAGGCAGTGCGGCAGTGTATTGCCGGAGGTCCACTGCCCACTGCCCCCAGGCAGTGGGGTAGTGCATTGCAGAAGTTGCACTGTCCACTGCCCCCAGGCAGTGAGGCAGTGCATTGCAGTGAGTGGCACTGCCCACTGCGCCCAGGGCAGTGAGGCCGTGCATTGCAGGGGTTCCACTGCCCACTGCCCCAAGGCAGTGAGGCAGTGCATTGCAGAAGTTGCACTGCCCACTGCCCCCAGGCAGTGAGGCAGTGCATTGCAGGGGTTCCACTGCCCACTGCCCCCAGGCAGTGAGGCAGTGCAATGCACGAGGTCCACTGCCCACTGCCCCCAGGCAGTGGGGCAGTGCATTGAAGGAGGTCCACTGCCCACTGCCCCCAGGCAGTGAGGCAGTGTGTTGCAGGAGGTCCACTGCCCACTGCCCCCAGGCAGTGGAGCAGTGCATTGAAGGAGGTCCACTGCCCACTGCCCCCAGGCAGTGAGGCAGTGTATTGCACGAGGTCCACTGCCCACTGCCCCCAGGCAGTGAGGCGGTGTATTGCAGAAGGTCCCCTGCAACTGCCCCAAGGCAGTGGGGCAGTGTATTGCAGGACTTGCACTGCCCACTGCCCCCGGGCAGTGAGGCAGTGCATTGCAGGAATTGCACTGCCCACTGCCCTAGGCGGTGAGGCAGTGGATTGCAGGAGGTCCACTGCCCACTGCCCCCAGGCAGTGGGGCAGTGCATTGCAGGAGGTCCACTGCCCACTGCCCCCAAGCGATGAGGCAGTGCATTGCAGGAGGTCCACTGCCCACTGCCCCCAAGCGGTGAGGCAGTGCATTGCAGGAGGTCCGATGCCCACTGCCCCCAGGCAGTGGGGCAGTGCATTGCAGGAGGTCCGCTGCCCGTTGCCCCCGGGCAGTGAGGTAGTGTATTGCAGGAGGTCCACTGCCCACTGCCCCCAGGCAGTGAGGCAGTGCAAAGCAGGAGTACCACTGCGAGAGTGCACTGGTCCGGCTATGCCACAACACACTTACACACAGCGCGCACACAACACACACAGCCCAGCCCGTTTACCTGTACCCGTGGGTAGACATCCCGGCCTTTGCCTTTTGGTAACAGCGCCTTCGGCACACCACACCACACCACACCACACCACACGGTGTGCCCGGTTCTACGTCCCCACAGGCCCTGCAGGACGCTCCGACCACCCCCTGGGCAGGACTCCCCATCCCCCCAGGCCGGTGGGCCCGCTTGTCCATCCCCGCAGGCCCTGCAGGAAACTCCGACCACCCCCTGGGCTGGACTCCCCATCCCCCCAGGCCGGTGTGCCCGGTTCTACGTCTCCACAGGCCCTGCAGGACACTCCGACCACCCCCTGAGCAGGACTCCCCGTCCCCCCGGGGCGGTGTGCCCGAATCTACCTCCCCAGAGGCCCAACAAGACACTCCGACCAACCCCTGGGCAGGACTCCCCATCCCCCCAGGCCGGTGTGCCCGAATCTACCTCCCCACAGTCCCTGCAGGACACTCCGACCACCCCCTGGGCAGGACTCCCCATCCCCCCAGGCCGGTGCGCCCGGTTGTCCATCCCCGCAGGCCCTGCAGGAAACTCCGACCACCCCTTGGGCTGGACTCCCCATCCCCCCAGGCCGGTTTGCCCGGTTCTACGTCCCCACGGGCTTTGCAGGACGCTCCGACCACCCCCTGGGCAGGACTCCCCATCCCCCAAGGCCGGTGGGCCCGGTTGTCCATCCCCGCAGGCGCTGCAGAAAACTCCGACCACCCCCTGGGCTGGACTCCCCGTCCCCCCAGGCCGGTGTGCCCGGTTCTACGTCCCCACAGGCCCGGCAGGACACTCCGACCACCCCTTGGGCAGGACTCCCCATCCCCCCAGGCCGGTGGGCCCAGTTGTCCATCCCCGCAGGCCCTGCACGAAACTCCGACCACCCCCTAGGCTGGACTCCCCATCCCCCCAGGCCGTTGTGCCCGGTTCTACGTCCCCACAGGCCCGGCAGGACACTCCGACCACCCCCTGGGCTGGACTCCCCGTCCCCCCAGGCCGGTGGGCCCGGTTGTCCATCCCCGCAGGCCCTGCAGGAAACTCCCACCACCCCCTGGGCTGGACTCCCCGTCCCCCCAGGCCGGTGTGCCCGGTTCTACGTCCCCACACGCCCTGCAGGACGCTCCGACCACCCCCTGGGCAGGACTCCCCATCCCCCTAGGCCGGTGGGCCTGGTTTCCCATCCCCGCAGGCCCTGCGGGAAACTCCGGGCACCCGCTGGGCTGGACTCCCCGTCCCCCCAGGCCGGTGTGCCCGGTTCTACGCCCCCACAGGCCCTCCAGGACGCTCCGACCACCCCCTGGGCAGGACTCCCCGTCCCCCCAGGCCGGTGGGCCCGGTTGTCCGTCCCCGCAGGCCCAGCAGGAAACTCCGACCACCCCCTGGGCAGGACTCCCCATCCCCCTAGGCCGGTGTGCCCGGTTCTACGTCCCCACAGGCCCTGCAGGACGCTCCGACCAGCCCCTGGGCAGGACTCCCCATCCCCCCAGGCCGGTGCGCCCGGTTGTCCATCCCCGCAGGCCCTGCAGGAAACTCCGACCACCCCTGGGCTGGACTCCCCATCCCCCCAGGCCGGTTTGCCCGGTTCTACGTCCCCACGGGCCCTGCAGGACGCTCCGACCACCCCCTGGGCAGGACTCCCCATCCCCCAACGCCGGTGGGCCTGGTTGTCCATCCCCGCAGGCCCTGCGGGAAACTCCGACCACCCCCTGGGCTGGACTCCCCATCCCCCCAGGCCGGTGCGCCCGGTTGTCCATCCCCGCAGGCCCTGCAGGAAACTCCGACCACCCCTGGGCTGGACTCCCCGTCCCCCCAAGCCGGTGTGCCCGGTTCTACGTCCCCACAGGCCCTGCAGGACACTCCGACCACCCCCTGGGCAGAACTCCCCATCCCCTCAGGCCGGTGGGCCCAGTTGTCCATCCCCGCAGGCCCTGCAGGAAACTCCGACCACCCCCTGGGCTGGACTCCCCATCCCCCCAGGCCGGTGTGCCCGGTTCTACGTCCCCACAGGCCCTGCAGGACACTCCGACCACCCCCTGGGCTGGACTCCCCGTCCCCCCAAGCCGGTGGGCCCGGTTGTCCATCCCCGCAGGCCCTGCAGGAAACTCCCACCACCCCCTGGGCTGGACTCCCCATCCCCCCAGGCCGGTGTGCCCGGTTCTACGTCCCCACAGACCCTGCAGGACGCTCCGACCACCCCCTGGGCAGGACTCCCCATCCCCCCAGGCCGGTGTGCCCGGTTCTACGTCCCCGCAGGCCCTGCAGGACGCTCCGACCACCCCTTGGGCAGGACTCCCCATCCCCCCAGGCCGGTGGGCCTGGTTGTCCATCCCCGCAGGCCTTGCGGGAAACTCCGGGCACCCGCTGGGCTGGACTCCCCGTCCCCCCAGGCCGGTGTGCCCGGTTCTACGCCCCCACAGGCCCTGCAGGACGCTCCGACCACCCCCTGGGCAGGACTCCCCATCCCCCCAGGCCGGTGCGCCCGGTTGTCCATCCCCGCAGGCCCTGCAGGAAACTCCGACCACCCCTGGGCAGGACTCCCCGTCCCCCCAAGCCGGTGTGCCCGGTTCTACGTCCCCACGGGCCCTGCAGGACACTCCGACCACCCCTTGGGCAGGACTCCCCATCCCCCCAGGCCGGTGGGCCTGGTTGTCCATCCCCGCAGGCCTTGCGGGAAACTCCGGGCACCCGCTAGGCTGGACTCCCCGTCCCCCCAGGCCGGTGTGCCCGGTTCTACGCCCCCACAGGCCCTGCGGGAAACTCCGACCACCCCCTGGGCTGGACTCCCCATCCCCCCAGGCCGGTGCGCCCGGTTGTCCATCCCCGCAGGCCCTGCAGGAAACTCCGACCACCCCTGGGCAGGACTCCCCGTCCCCCCAAGCCGGTGTGCCCGGTTCTACGTCCCCACAGGCCCTGCAGGACACTCCGACCACCCCCTGGGCAGGACTCCCCATCCCCTCAGGCCGGTGGGCCCAGTTGTCCATCCCCGCAGGCCCTGCAGGAAACTCCGACCACCCCCTGGGCTGGACTCCCCATCCCCCCGGGCCGGTGTGCCCGGTTCTACGTCCCCACAGGCCCTGCACGACACTCCGACCACCCCCTGGGCTGGACTCCCCGTCCCCCCAAGCCGGTGGGCCCGGTTGTCCATCCCCGCAGGCCCTGCAGGAAACTCCCACCACCCCCTGGGCTGGACTCCCCATCCCCCCAGGCCGGTGTGCCCGGTTCTACGTCCCCACAGACCCTGCAGGACGCTCCGACCACCCCCTGGGCAGGACTCCCCGTCCCCCCAGGCCGGTGTGCCCGGTTCTACGCCCCCACAGGCCCTGCAGGACGCTCCGACCACCCCCTGGGCAGGACTCCCCATCCCCCCAGGCCGGTGGGCCTGGTTGTCCATCCCCGCAGGCCCTGCGGGAAACTCCGGGCACCCGCTGGGCTGGACTCCCCGTCCCCCCAGGCCGGTGTGCCCGGTTCTACGCCCCCACAGGCCCTGCAGGACGCTCCGACCACCCCCTGGGCAGGACTCCCCGTCCCCCCAGGCCGGTGGGCCCGGTTGTCCGTCCCCGCAGGCCCAGCAGGAAACTCCGACCACCCCCTAGGCGGGACTCCCCATCCCCCCAGGCCGGTGTGCCCGGTTCTACGCCCCCACAGGCCCTGCAGGACGCTCCGACCACCCCCTGGGCAGGACTCCCCATCCCCCCAGGCCGGTGCGCCCGGTTGTCCATCCCCGCAGGCCCTGCAGGAAACTCCGACCACCCCTGGGCAGGACTCCCCGTCCCCCCAAGCCGGTGTGCCCGGTTCTACGTCCCCACGGGCCCTGCAGGACGCTCCGACCACCCCTTGGGCAGGACTCCCCATCCCCCCAGGCCGGTGGGCCTGGTTGTCCATCCCCGCAGGCCTTGCGGGAAACTCCGGGCACCCGCTGGGCTGGACTCCCCGTCCCCCCAGGCGGGTGTGCCCGGTTCTACGCCCCCACAGGCCCTGCGGGAAACTCCGACCACCCCCTGGGCTGGACTCCCCATCCCCCCAGGCCGGTGCGCCCGGTTGTCCATCCCCGCAGGCCCTGCAGGAAACTCCGACCACCCCTGGGCAGGACTCCCCGTCCCCCCAAGCCGGTGTGCCCGGTTCTACGTCCCCACAGGCCCTGCAGGACACTCCGACCACCCCCTGGGCAGGACTCCCCATCCCCTCAGGCCGGTGGGCCCAGTTGTCCATCCCCGCAGGCCCTGCAGGAAACTCCGACCACCCCCTGGGCTGGACTCCCCATCCCCCCGGGCCGGTGTGCCCGGTTCTACGTCCCCACAGGCCCTGCAGGACACTCCGACCACCCCCTGGGCTGGACTCCCCGTCCCCCCAAGCCGGTGGGCCCGGTTGTCCATCCCCGCAGGCCCTGCAGGAAACTCCCACCACCCCCTGGGCTGGACTCCCCATCCCCCCAGGCCGGTGTGCCCGGTTCTACGTCCCCACAGACCCTGCAGGACGCTCCGACCACCCCCTGGGCAGGACTCCCCGTCCCCCCAGGCCGGTGTGCCCGGTTCTACGCCCCCACAGGCCCTGCAGGACGCTCCGACCACCCCCTGGGCAGGACTCCCCATCCCCCAAGGCCGGTGGGCCTGGTTGTCCATCCCCGCAGGCCCAGCAGGAAACTCCGACCACCCCCTAGGCGGGACTCCCCATCCCCCCAGGCCGGTGTGCCTGGTTCTACGTCCCCACAGGCCCTGCAGGACGCTCCGACCACCACGTGGGCAGGACTCCCCGTTCCCCCAGGCCGGTGGGCCCGGTTGTCCATCCCGCAGGCCCTGCAGGAAACTCCGACCACCCCCTGGGCTGGACTCCCCATCCCCCCAGGCCGGTGTGCCCGGTTCTACGTCCCCACAGGCCCTGCAGGACGCTCCGACCACCCCTTGGGCAGGACTCCCCATCCCCCCAGGCCGGTGGGCCCGGTTGTCCATCCCCGCAGGCCCTAAAGGAAACTCCGACCACCCCCTGGGCTGGACTCCCCATCCCCGCAGGCCGGTGTGCCCGGTTCTACGTCCCCACAGGCCCTGCAGGACACTCCGACCGGCCCCTAGGCAGGACTCCCCGTCCCCCCGGGGCGGTGTGCCCGAATCTACCTCCCCACAGCCCCAGCAGGACACTCCAACCAACCCCTGGGCAGGACTCCCCATCCCCCCAGGCTGGTGTGCCCGGTTCTACCTCCCCACAGGCCCTGCAGGACACTCCGGCCACCGCCTGGGCAAGACTCCCCATCCCCCCAGGCCGGAGGGCCCGGCTGTCCATCCCCGCAGGCCCTGCAGGAAACTCCGACCACCCCCTGGGCTGGACTCCCCATCCCCCAGGCCGGTGTGCCCGGTTCTACGTCCCCACAGGCCCTGCAGGACACACCGACCAGCCCCTGGGCAGGACTCCCCGTCCCCCAAGGCCGGTGTGCCCGAATCTACCTCCCCACAGGCCCAGCGATGCACTCCGACCACCCCCTGGGCTGGACTCCCCGTCCCCCCAGGCGGATGTGCCCGGTTCTACGTCCCCACAGGCCCTGCAGGACGCTCCGACCACCCCCTGGGCAGGACTTCCCATCCCCCCAGGCCGGTGTGCCCGGTTCTACGTCCCCACAGGCCCTGCAGGACGCTCCGACCACCCCCTGGGCTGGACTCCCCATCCCCCCAGGCCGGTGCGCTCCGACCGCCCCCTGGGCCCGGTTGTCCATCCCCGCAGGCCCTGCAGCTAACTCCCACCACCCCCTGGGCTCGACTCCCCATCCCCCCAGGCCGGTGTGCCCGGTTCTACGTTCCCACAGGCCCTGCAGGACGCTCCGACCACCCCCTGGACAGGACTCCCCATCCCCCCACGCCGGTGTGCCCGGTTCTACGTCCCCACAGGCCCTGCAGGAAACTCCGACCACCCCCTGGGCAGGACTCCCCATCCCCCCAGGCCGGTGTGCCCGGTTGTCCATCCCCGCAGACCCTGCAGGAAACTCTGACCACCCCCTGGGCTGGACTCCCCATCCCCCCAGGCCGGTGTGCCTGGTTCTACGTCCCCACGGGCCCTGCAGGACGCTCCGACCACCCCCTGGGCAGAAACTCCCCATCCCCCTAGGCCGGTGTGCCCGGTTGTCCATCCCCGCAGGCCCTGCAGGAAACTCCGGCCACCCGCTGGGCTGGACTCCCCATCCCCCCAGGCCGGTGTGCCCGGTTGTCCATCCCCGCAGACCCTGCAGGAAACTCTGACCACCCCCTGGGCTGGACTCCCCATCCCCCCAGGCCGGTGTGCCTGGTTCTACGTCCCCACAGACCCTGCAGGACGCTCCGACCACCCCTTGGGCAGGACTCCCCATCCCCCCAGGCCGGTGGGCCCGGTTGTCCATCCCCGCAGGCCCTGCAGGAAACTCCGGCCACCCGCTGGGCTGGACTCCCCGTCCCCCAAGGCCGGTGTGCCCGGTTCTACGCCCCCACAGGCCCTGCAGGACGCTCCGACCACCCCCTGGGCAGGACTCCCCGTCCCCCCAGGCCGGTGGGCCCGGTTGTCCGTCCCCGCAGGCCCAGCAGGACACTCCGACCACCCCCTGGGCGGGACTCCCCATCCCCCCAGGCCGGTGTGCCCGGTTCTACGCCCCCACAGGCCCTGCAGGTCGCTCCGACCACCCCCTGGGCAGGACTCCCCGTTCCCCCAGGCCGGTGGGCCCGGTTGTCCATCCCCGCAGGCCCTGCAGGAAACTCCGACCGACCCCTGAGCTGGACTCCCCATCCCCCCAGGCCGGTGTGCCCGGTTCTACGTCCCCACAGGCCCTGCAGGACGCTACGACCACCCCTTGGGCAGGACTCCCCATCCCCCCAGGCCGGTGGGCCCGGTTGTCCATCCCCGCAGGCCCTGCAGGAAACTCCGATCACCCCCTGGGCTGGACTCCCCATCCCCCCAGGCCGGTGTGCCTGGTTCTACGTCCCCACAGGCCCTGCATGACACTCCGACCACCCCCTGGGCAGGACTCCCCGTCCCCCCGGGGCGGTGTGCCCGAATCTACCTCCCCACAGCCCCCGCAGGACACTCCGACCAACCCCTGGGCAGGAGTCCCCATCCCCCCAGGCCGGTGTGCCCGGTTCTACCTCCCCACAGGCCCTGCAGGACACTCCGGCCAACCCCTAGGCAGGACTCCCCATCCCCCCAGGCCGGAGGGCCCGGCTATCCATCCCCGCAGGCCCTGCAGGAAACTCCGACCACCCCCTGGGCTGGACTCCCCATCCCCCCAGGCCGGTGTGCCCGGTTCTACGTCCCCACAGGCCCTGCAGGACGCTCCGACCACCCCCTGGGCACAACTCCCCGTCCCCCAAGGCCGGTGTGAGCGAATCTACCTCCCCACAGGCCCAGCGATGCACTCCGACCACCCCCTGGGCAGGACTCCCCGTCCCCCCAGGCGGATGTGCCCGGTTCTATGTCCCCACAGGCCCAGCGATGCACTCCGACCAGCCCTTGGGCAGGACTCCCCGTCCCCCCAGGCGGATGTGCCCGGTTTTTATGTCCCCACAGGCCCTGCAGGACGCTCCGACCACCCCCTGGGCAGGACTCCCCATCCCCCCAGGCCGGTGTGCCCGGTTCTACATCCCCACAGGCCCTGCAGGACGCTCCGACCACCCCCTGGGCAGGACTCCCCATCCCCCCAGGCCGGTGTGCCCGGTTCTACGTCCCCACAGGCCCTGCAGGACGCTCCGACCGCCCCTTGGGCCCGGTTGTCCATCCCCGCAGGCCCTGCAGCTAACTCCCACCACCCCCTGGGCTGGACTCCCCGTCCCCCCAGGCCGGTGTGCCAGCTTCTACGTTCCCACAGGCCCTGCAGGACGCTCCGACCACCCCCTGGGCAGGACTCCCCATCGCCCCAGGCCGGTGTGCCCGGTTCTACGTCCCCACAGGCCCTGCAGGAAACTCCAACCACCCCCTGGGCAGGACTCCCCATCCCCCCAAGCCGGTGTGCCCGGTTGTCCATCCCCGCAGACCCTGCGATGCACTCCGACCACCCCCTGGGCTGGACTCCCCATCCCCCCAGGCCGGTGTGCCTGGTTCTACGTCCCCACAGGCCCTGCAGGACGCTCCGACCACCCCTTGGGCAGAACTCCCCATCCCCCCAGGCCGGTGCGCCCGGTTGTCCATCCCCGCAGGCCCTGCGGGAAACTCCGACCACCCGCTGGGCTGGACTCCCCGTCCCCCCAGGCCGGTGTGCCCGGTTCTACGCCCCCACAGGCCCTGCAGGACGCTCCGACCACCCCCTGGGCGGGACTCCCCGTCCCCCCAGGCCGGTGGGCCCGGTTGTCCATCCCCGCAGGCCCTGCAGAAAACTCCGACTACCCCCTGGGCGGGACTCCCCATCCCCCCAGGCCGGTGTGCCCGGTTCCACATCCCCAGAGGCCCTGCAGGACGCTCCGACCACCCCTTGGGCAGGACTCCCCATCCCCCCAGGCCGGTGGGCCCAGTTGTCCATCCCCGCAGGCCCTGCAGGAAACTCCGGCCACCCCCTGGGCTGGACTCCCCGTCCCCCCAGGCCGGTGTGCCCGGTTCTACGTCCCCACAGGCCCTGCAGGACACTCCGACTACCCCCTGGGCAGGACTCCCCGTCCCCCCGGGGCGGTGTGCCCGAATCTACCTCCCCTCAGTCCCAGCAGGACACTCCGACCACCCCCTGGAGAGGACTCCCCGTCACCCCAGGCCGGTGGGCCCGGTTGTCCATCCCCGCAGGCCCTGCACGAAACTCCGACCACCCCCTGGGCGGGACTCCCCATCCCCCCAGGCCGGTGTGCCCGGTTCTACGTCCCCACAGGCCCTGCAGGACGCTCCGACCACCCCTTGGGCAGGACTCCCCATCCCCCCAGGCCGGTGGGCCCAATAGTCCATCCCCGCAGGCCCTGCAGGGCGCTCCGACCACCTCCTGGGCTGGACTCCCCATCCCCCCAGGCCGGTGTGCCCGGTTCTACGTCCCCACAGGCCCTGCAGGACACTCCGACCAACCCCTGGGCAGGACTCCCCATCCCCCCAGGCCGGTGTGCCCGAATCTACCTCCCCACAGGCCCTGCAGGGCACTCCGACCACCCCCTGGGCAGGACTCCCCATCCCCCGAGGCCGGTGCGCCCGGTTGTCCATCCCCGCAGTCCCTGCAGGAAACTCCGACCACCCCCTGGGCTGGACTCCCCATCCCCCCAGGCCGGTATGCCTAGTTCTACGTCCCCACAGGCCCTGCAGGACGCTCCGACCACCCCCTCGGCAGAACTCCCCGTCCCCCCAGGCCGGTGTGCCCGAATCTACCTCCCCACAGGCCCAGCGATGCACTCCGACCACCCCCTGGGCAGGACTCCCCGTCCCCCCAGGCTGGTGTGCCCGAATCTACATCCCCACAGGCCCTACAGGACGCTCCGACCACCCCCTGGGGCAGGACTCCCCATCCCCCCAGGCCGGTGTGCCCGATTCTACCTCCCCGCAGGCCCTACGGGACACTCCGACCACCCCCTGGGCAGGGCTCCCCGTCCCCCAGGCTGGTGTACCCGGTTCTTCATCCCCACAGGCCCTGCAGGACACTCCGACCACTGACCGCTGCCCACTGCCCCAGGCAGTGGGGCAGTGTATTGCAGGAGTTCCACTGCCCACTGCCCCCAGGCAGCGAGGCAGCGCATTGCAGGAGTTGCACTGCCTGCTGCCCGAGAACAGTGAGGCAGTGCATTGCAGGAGCTACACTGCCCACTGCCCCCAGGCTGTGCGGCAGTGGATTGCAGGAGTGGCACTGCCCACTGCCCCCAGGCAGTGAGGCAGTGCATTGCAGGAGTTGCACTGCCTGCTGCCCGAGGGCAGTGAGGCAGTGCATTGCAGGAGCTGCATTGCCCACTGCCCCCAGGCAGTGGGACAGAGCATTGCAGGAGTTCCAGTGCCCACTGCCCCCAGGCAGTGAGGCAGTGCATTGCAGGAGTTGCACTGCCTGCTGCCCGAGGGCAGTGAGGCAGTGCATTGCAGGAGTTGCACTGCCCACTGCCCCCAGGCAGTGAGGCAGTGCATTGCAGGAGCTGCACTGCCCACTGCCCCCAGGCAGTGCGGCAGTGGATTGCAGGAGTGGCACTGCCCACTGCCCCCAGGCAGTGAGGCAGTGCATTGCAGGAGTTGCACTGCCCACTGTTCCCAGGCAGTGAGGCAGTGCGTTGCAGGAGTTGCACTGCCCACTCCTCCCGGGCAGTGGGGCGGTGTATTGCGGGAGTTCCATTGCCCACTGCCCCCAGGCAGTGAGGCAGCGCATTGCAGGAGTTCCACTGTCCACTTCCCCCAGGCAGTGGGGCAGAGCATTGCAGGAGTTCCACTGCCCACTACCCCCGGGCAGTGAGGCAGTGCATTGCAGGAGTTGCACTGCCTGCTGCCCGAGGGCAGTGAGGCAGTGCATTGCAGGAGTTGCACTGCCCACTGCCCACAGCCAGTGAGGCAGTGCATTGCAGGAGTTGCACTGCCCACTACCCCCGTGCAGGGCGGCAGTGGATTGCAGGAGTGGCACTGCCCACTGCCCCCAGGGCAGTCAGGCAGTGCATTGCAGGAGCTGCACTGCCCACCGCCCCCAAGCAGTGAGGCAGTGGATTGCAGGAGTGGCACTGCCCACTGCCCCCAGGGCAGTGAGGCAGTGCATTGCAGGAGTTGCACTGCCCACTGCTCCCAGGCGGTGAGGCAGTGCGTTGCAGGGGTTCAACTGCCCACTGCCCCCAGGCAGTGAGGCAGTGCATTGCAGGTGTTGCACTGCCCGCTGCCCCCAGGCAGCGGGGCAGTGCACTGCAGGAGTTGCACTGCCTACTGCCCGAGGGCAGTGAGGCAGTGCATTGCAGAAGTTGCAATGCCCACTGCCCCCAGGCAGTGCGGCAGTGTATGGCAGGAGTTGCGCTGCCCACTGCCCCCAGGCAGTGGGGCAGAGCATTGCAGGAGTTCCACTGCCCAATGCCCCAGGGCAGTGAGATAGGGCATTGCAGGAGTTGCGCTGCCCCCTGCCCCCAGGCACTGGGGCAGAGCATTGCAGGAATTCCACTGCCCACTGCCCCCAGGCAGTGAGGCAGTGCATTGCAGGAGTTGCACTGCCTACTGCCCGAGGGCAGTGAGGCAGTGCATTGCAGGAGTTGGCTACTCATTTGTCCCCCCAGTGCCCTTCCGCGACCAGTGCCAGCTCTCCCCGACGGCGCTGAGTGACTGGTTGCAGGACCGGGCCTCCATACCGGCGCAAGCCATCTACGAGGCCCGCTGGGGGGTAAACTTCATGCCAGGGGGGGGCCTCCCCCTGGACTGGTTCGACCACGACCAGCAGCGCAACATCACGGCGCATCGCATGGACAACGTCCCGACCATGGCCGTCCTAGCCCACCGTTCCTCCCACCGGGGCACGGTGCTGGATACAACGTGCCTCCTGTGCGGGACACGGCCCGAGACGGCGCCCCACCTGTGGGCCTGCTCGGCTCAATCGCACGAGTGGGGGCCTCGCAGCGTGGCTCGACCAGATGGTGGGGCCACGGGCGGCCCCAGTGCGTCACCAGCTATGGGAACCGACTGTGCTGGAGCAGTGGGCGGCAGCCCTGCGGACCCCCCCCATGCAGCTGGCCCACCTGGAGTGTACGGGGCCCCACTCGCTGGGCACGGAGTTCCTCCGCCACGTCGTGGAGGAGTCCATACGGATCTGGTACGCCCACGCCAAGGCGCGTGCCACACTGCTGAAGGCCCGCCTGGGCCCGGGCAGCACGATGGCGTGGGCGTTGCAGGAGCTGCGCCTGCACCAGCAAGCAGAAAGGGAAGGGGTGCAGCGGGAGCTCCTGGAATAAGCGCGGTCGCCAGAGGCGAACTCACCAGGTCTCCCCGACTCCCCCTCCCCCTGCCGAGGCCTACACACTTACGCACGGCGCGCACACAACACACACAGCCCAGCCCGTTTACCTGTACCCGTGGGTAGACATCCCGGCCTTTTGCCTTTTGGTAACAGCGCCTTCGGCACACCACGCCACACCACACCACACCACACCACACCACACCACACCACACCACACCACACCACACCACACCACACCACACCACACCACACCACCACCACACCACACAACACAACACAACGCACCACACCACACCACACCACACCACACCACACCACACCACACCACACCACACCACACCACACCACACCACACCACACCACACCACACCACACCACACCACACAACACCACACCACACCACACCACACAACACGGCACAACACACCACACCACACCACACCACACCACACCACACCACACCACACCACACCACACCACACCACACCACACCACACCACACCTCACCTCACCACACCACACCACACCACACCACACCACGGCACGGCACATAGCACAGGGGGTTTGCAGTCAAGGTCACTACTGCCATGAAGGACACCATGGAGGCCGAAAACTGGGCGCCGAAGCTCCGGGTGTGCTGCCAGCCGCTAGATGCGCTGCCGAGCGACACCAGACTGCACCGCCTCCTGGTGGTCCTCCTAGGTGTACAGGTGCACGGCAATGCACCTCTGCACCCCCGGTTGTGGGATGACCACCGGCATGTGCTCCTACGCGAGCTGCAGGGCACGGGGGTACGGACGCCCACCATCGTCTAGTTGTCCAAGCAGCCAACGGAGGCGCGGACGTCGCCTGCCCTCCTGGTAACAGTAACCACAGCATTGCTGCCGTGGCCGTGGATAGCCATCGCTAAGGCCGCAGTGGCAAAGTTCAAGTACCCCGCGGAGTGTGTGGCACACAGGTGCCCGGGGCACCCATACAAGGGGCCCCTATACTATTCGCTCAGCACGGTGGGTACGGTGCTGGTTGAGCTCCACCCGGCCCTGAAAACCCACCTCCGCGAGCACCATGGGGACGTGGCCCTTCTGGCACCTCACGGCCTGGCCACCGAACCCCCACAAGTGCTGGCCCCCAACGCTGAGCCAGACATCTGGTTCCATGACCTGCCTGCGCTGGCGACCCTCCGCGGAACTATCACCGTGGTGGATGCTGGAACGACCCCGGCGGGCATGGCTATGGCGGGGGTCGCCCAGAGTGGGCATGAGGCCTACCTACCGGACCCACGTGGCCTCCGGAGTGGGAACCTCCCAAGAGGGGGAGGCCATGATCCTCTTGTCATACATCCGGAGGTTGGCCGAGCAGCCAGGAGTATAATGGCTGGTGCCGGACTCCGAAGCGGCGGTGGGGGCCCTCCGAACTTACCAGGAAGGGGGCCACTGTGGGGATGGCATACACCACCTATATGCCACGGTCCTGGGGGGCCGCCGCCTCTCCCCGGCCTGGGCCATCAATGTGGTCACCACGCCGTCACACTGGATCACGGACCTTAACGTCCGCGCGGATGCGGCGACGCAGGAGCCACCGGAGGTGGACCTCAATGGCTCCTCTGCCGCCCCTTCTCCTTTCTCCCCCCGGTGACCTACCGGGACCAGTGCCAACTTTCCCCCACAGCGCTAAGCGACTGGTTGCAGGATCAAGCCTCTATTCCGGCGTGCGTCAAATATGTGGCTCAATGGGGGGTGAACTACACGCCGGGGAGTTGCCCCCCCCTCTACTGGTTCGACGGTGACCAGCAGCGCCATATATCGGCGCACTGCATGGACAACATCCCCACGATGACTGTCTTGGTGCACCGGTCCTCCCACCACAACACGGTGCTGGACACCACATGCCTCCTCTATGGGGCACAACTAGAAACAGCGCCCCACCTTTGGGCCATGCTTCCTGCGCGCCGCAAGCGCCGCAAAGAAAGGGTAAATAGCTTCAATGTACACTGTCCAAGAAAATGACCCCATGGACCATACGGCTTGTACTTGACGTTGCACTTGTTGATGAGATGCTGTTCACAGCATGGACCATCCAATGGAGTCGTAGGATGCGCTCCTCCCAGTTCATCCCCAACTTGGTGCACGGCTCGCAGCACACAGCCCAATTGTACCATTGGGCAAACAAATGCTCTCAGGGCCTCGAATGAAAGAGTGCCCATCACGGATCAACATCATACGGAATCAAATGCACCATTTGTGAAGGATAGAGGCCAATTAAGGGGAATGTACAATCAAATAGGAGAAAAAAGTGGTGTGGGGGGTAAACGGTATGTAACAAATGTGTGTGTATATGCGGCACTATTCCGCCTATATTCTGGTATAATTACCCAAATTGCGCGCCACAGGGCACGCCGCAGGGAAAGCGTTCCCCCAGTCCCACGAGTGGGGGCCGGTTCGCCGCCGGCTCGCGGAGTGGCTAGACCGGAAGGTAGGGAGTCGGGCCGGGTCGGTGCGCAACCAGCTGTGGGAGCCGGCTGTTTTGGAACAGTGGGCGGCAGCGTTGCGCACCCCCTCCATACAGCGGGCCCACATGGAGTGCTCTGGGCCCCACACGCTGGGAACTGAGTTCATACGCCATGTCATCAAGGAGCCCATCAGAGTCTGGTACGCCCACGCCAAGGCGCGTGCCACGTTGCTGAAGGCCCGCCTGGGTCCCAACAGCACAATGGCGTGGATGTTGCAGGAAGTGCGCCTACACCAGCAGCCGGAGAGAGAGGGAGTGCAGTGGGAACTTCTGGGCTGATAGCAGTCGCCTGGTGGGTGACCTCCAGGTTTCCCCTATTCCCCTCTTTCCGCCGATATCCACACACTTACACACAGCGCGCGCTAGACACTCTCCCATTTACCTGTACCCGTGGGTAGACATCCCGGCCATTGCCTTCTAGTAACAGCGCCCTCGGCACACCACACCACACAACACCACACCACACCACACCACACCACACCACACCACACCACACCACACCACACCACACCACACCACACCACACCACACCACACCACACCACACCACACCACACCACACCACACCACACCACACCACACCACACCACGGCACACCACACCACGGCACACCACACCACACCACACCACACCACACCACACCACACCGCACCACAACACAACACCACACAACACAACACAGCACAGCACAGCACAACATAACACAACACAACACCACACAACACAACACAGCACTGCACTCTCCGAGCCCAGAAAAATGGGTGGGGCTGTTGGCGCACCTGGCCCAACTGCACGGGTGCGCATGAGAGAAACTGATTGCATGGTGGTGCCCACGGCTGTCCCCCAAGGGTCCAGCCATACATAATATGGAGGAAAGCACACCTTCACAATGGCTTGATATTGCTGTACGTTCTTCCAAACTCGGATGGTGTAGCCTGGCGTGGGCGGCCATCGTGCCGGATGGGTACCAGACAACACGCTCAGATTTGGAAACAGGGGGCCAAAATAATGCTGCAGACGGTGCACATGCCAGAGATAGGAGGATACCGTTTGCACCGGCAACGGGCCAAAGGCATAGGGTCCAAGTTCTTCCTCTCCCTACTCCCTTGCACAGGTGAGGTGAGGTGAAGATACCTGTGTCGACCACTGAACACGAGCGTAACATTAACCTTGATCCCTCACAGCATCCCTTCTGGCTTGCAGGGTCACTGACACCCTAGCACCCAGGACAGCTGTGCGTTCCGACTGATGGGATTCGAACTGGGGTTCCTCTTGCCCATGCGTTAGGTGCACGACGGGTGAACTACACGACCCCTCTTCCTTACACAAGTGAGGGAGTGACCCTAACCTCCCCCCCCCCTATATCATCACACATCGGAATGATATCACACACACATGAAATATTTTGGACTGTTGAGATAATATCACGCATGTATTTTGCCAACTGACCCAAACCCCAAGTAATAAGGCAAAACACTGTTGGTAAGGTGAATCACTACCGTAAAACACAGCTACTCTATGCCAGGAATGCAACCATGGACAGCTGTCATGCCACTGGCTTGGGGTCCTGCTTTGCAGCTGCAACATTCTGGGGCTAAATTTCTGGTGGATCAAATTGGTAGGATCAATGTAACCAAGATCCTGGAAGCGGGACCTGAGCGCAATGGCCCCTCGTTTTGGCATGCCAAAAAAGGGCTGCAGAGGCAATATCGGGCCTCTTGGGGTCAAAGGACCCCGGGTTACTGGACCCCTCAGCCGAAACAAACCCTCCCCATGCGTATCCAATGCCGCATTCTGATTGACCTCCTGCCTTCGCCAAACACCCCTCCTCTTCCCATGCCGATGCCAAACACTGTTCATGTATCACTGCCAACGGTACTTGGCTCTGGCACTTGGATCCAACCCACCGGCTAACGACGCTTCCAAGCAACGGAATCGTTGAGCCCGTAAACCCCTGCAAAAAAAAGAATACCCCCAAAAAAAAATTATACCCACCGAGGCTTAATGGGCGTTTTGCCAAAATCTGTACCCCCTTCAACCACATACAAGCAAACCGAACACGAACAAATCCAGGGTACAGTACAGTACAACACCGCTGCAAAGGTCACTACTTGAAGAAATCAAGGTCACTCACTTGAAGAAAGCAGTGATTTCGTTTGCTGCTTGACATGGGCATCCAGGGTCGACCACATGCAGTTCAAAAAATCAGATTCAGAATCTGAATGTTTCATGCTGCCAACAAACCAAAACTGAATGACAACCGAAAAAGTACATGCAGCACCTCCCCAACAAACTTGGTACCCCCCTGGCGCTACTGAGCATCCTGCCGAAATCTGTACACCAGGGTGTAGATTTTTTTTGGGGGGGGGTTTACCTCTACGACGAATAAGAGTCACTGCACCCATGGATGACCACCGCACACCTTGCTGTTGTATCGGGCTGGTGTGTAGGCCTGTTTGGGAAGTGGGATGTAATGGGCCCCATCACCCACCTCAATATTGATGAAGATGTTCCACCGCTGCAACCTCCTGAAACAGAGCAAGGGGAGGTGGCATTCAGGATGCTGGGACCAAAATGTGGCAGACGAACACACGTGCCATTGGCGTTTGCCAGGACAGGCGGGGTTAAGATGGGGTGGAGGTGGGGTAGAGGTGGGGTGGAGATGGGGTGGAGATGGGGTGGAGGTGGGGTGGAGATGGGATGGTGATGGGATTTTTGGATTTGGATTTGGGGGCCAATCGTAAGGCTCCCAGGACACCTGGGGAGGAGCATGATGGCTTCCCCGATGACTCTGCATATTGGCCGGCCGTGCCATGTGAGATGCACACCCCAGGCCCTCGACAGACCCTTCCCAGCGCCCTTTGCCCTGGGTTGTGCCAAGGCCACGCTCCGCTCGGCACCCACCCTAGCACCAGGGGTGGTGATGGGGTGGAGATGGGGTGGAGGTGGGGTGGAGACGGGGCGGAGGTGGGGTGGAGATGAGGTGGAGATGAGGTGGAGATGAGCTGGAGATGGGGTGGAGGTGGGGTGGAAATGGGGTGGAGATGGGGTGGAGATGGAGTGGAGATGAGGTGGAGATGGGGTGGAGATGGGGGGAGGTTGGTATCTGGTATCTGGTATCTGGTTGACCCGCCCGAGGCTCCGACACAGCCGGAGGGGTTCCCTGAAAATGTGGGACACCCAACCGCCACATGGCGGCTTACTCGGTCCCGCCAGGGTGGGTCGAAGCGGGCGGCCCATGCCCGCACCCTGCGCCACCAGGGGCTGACACCTGCCGTGGTTTTGGGTGTGTGGGGGGGGGGGGGCTCCGCTGGATTGGGGGTCAGGCTGGGTTCCCCGCGCGTTGAGTGGGTCGCGTCTCGGGGGTGCCAGTCAAGGCACGTCGGGGTCCATGGAGTGCCACCTCTCCACGCCTTGCCCCTGCAAGTTTCACCAAAAATGCAGTGCCTGAAAAGTCCTTGCTGTTGGTGGGTCGGTTTCCCTCGGGGATTTCGTGGCTGTGTGGGGGCCCTGGGGGCGTTTCCGCTGGCTGCCTGGAGGTTGGGTGGAGATGGGGTGGAGGTTGGGTGGAGATGGGGTGGAGATGGGCTGGAGGTTGGGTGGAGATGGGGTGGAGGTTAGTTGGAGATGGGGTGGAGGTGGGGTAGAGGTGGGGTGGAGATGGGGTGGAGATGGGGTGGAGGTGGGGTGGAGATGGGATGGTGATGGGATTTTTGGATTTGGATTTGGGGGCCAATCGTAAGGCTCCCAGGACACCTGGGGAGGAGCATGATGGCTTCCCCGATGACTCTGCATATTGGCCGGCCGTGCCATGTGAGATGCACACCCCAGGCCCTCGACAGACCCTTCCCAGCGCCCTTTGCCCTGGGTTGTGCCAAGGCCACGCTCCGCTCGGCACCCACCCTAGCACCAGGGGTGGTGATGGGGTGGAGATGGGGTGGAGGTGGGGTGGAGACGGGGCGGAGGTGGGGTGGAGATGAGGTGGAGATGAGGTGGAGATGAGGTGGAGATGGGGTGGAGGTGGGGTGGAAATGGGGTGGAGATGGGGTGGAAATGGGGTGGAGATGGGGTGGAGGTGGGGTGGAGATGGGGTGGGGTGGTGATGGGCTGGAGATGGGTTGGAGATGGGGTGGAGGTGGGGGTGGAGATGGGGTGGAGGTGGGGAGGAGACGGGGGCAACAGCAGCTGTGATCACTGAGCAGGGTGGCACTTCAAAGGCAGTGCACTTCAGGAAGGAGGCGTGAGGCCCAGCGCAGCCGCCTGCCCATCTCCGTGCCCCCACGTGACAGCATAAGCGCGGGCCGCCGGCGATACCTCGTCGCGATATTGTACTCCCCAACCCAGAGCGCAGCCTCGGGCTGCGCCAGGAATGAGCACTGCGCCGGCGTCAGTCTGAGGGGCAGATCTTTGGAGCAGACCCCGTCGGGCCGCCAACTGACCTGGAACACAAGGGCAGGGGGAGGACGGTGAAAGGGGCATGTCGCAGTGAAGGCCCCATGGGCAGCCGGGGGGTCGACCAAGGGCACTCAGGGAAGGCACATCGTTCCGAGGTAGGGGGCGACTGGGCACGCAACGGGACTGTCCCTTTTCGGGACATGCTGATCCATCTGCAGGAGGGGGGGGGGGGGTCAGAGACCCACCACAGATTTTTGGAAATCCCGGGGACCCACAACTGCCCCACCCCCAGAGAAGGGCTGCGGGCGTGTTGAGGACGCGCCCACCCACCACCCAACTGACCCAAGGGCAAAACATGGAAACATGGCGCTGGTTCAGACCCTTGAAAATGACCCACACCCATGGGGGGAGGGGAGGGGAGGGGGGGTCATTCCAATGCCCACACTCCCCTCCCCTCCCCCATCGGGTAGGCCAAGCACGCAACACCTTGCCCAATCACTTCAGGAGGGGGGGGTCCCGGGGGGGGGGGGTGGCGTGGGACCCCCCCGTTGGTGCTGAGCCGTTAAAGAGCGCTGCAAGCTGCCCCCCTGATCCCGAAGCACAGTTCTCTGGGTTGGCTTGGAAGCCCCCCCCCCCCCTCTTGGGGGTGGGTCATTTTGAAGGGTTTGAACTGGCGCCCGAAGAATTTATATGCCGTGTTTTGCCTTTGGGTCAGGATGGGCAGTGGGTGGGTGAGTCCCCACTCACCTTTGTGGAGTGCATTGCCTCTGGTTTGCCGGTTTTTGAATTAGGTCTCAAGCCCCCTCCCCTTTGTGCCGAGTCAGATGGGTAGGGGGCCTCCACCACTAGGGACCGTCATCTCTTGGGGAAGGTGCTATCTAGATGGGGCAGCCCCACTACTGCCAGACCAAGTGGAAAAAATAGGGGTGCCAGTCACAGTCTCCAGGAGAGCCTGACTTCCACACTGCAGGGTGGGGGTTCTCACGCACGCTCAGTTTGGTGCCTAGGTACAAGTGGCCAGGAGCCCTCTGGTGATGGTCGCTTGCTACCCTCTTGGAGGACTGACCAGGCAGGCTTTTTTTTAGTGCCTTGCACACCCGATGCGTGCCTGCGTTTTTCAAAAATTTGGGTGCCTCCTTCAGATGGGACCCACCCCCCCGGGGTGGGGTGGGTCAACAATGGGATGGTATTGTTGAGGGGGAAAGTTATATTCCCCCTTTTCCCTTAAATTTTCCTTTGTGCCAGTCAGTCGGTGAGTGGGTAGGTGCCTCTGCCCCCCCCCCCCCCCCTAGGGGTAGGTCAAGTGCTGTCCGTGCCTGCCAAAAGAGGTGCCTCCCTTCCCATTCTGCCCCCTATTGCGAAAAAAAGCCCTGGAACTGACCTATCAGGGCAAGCCACCAGCCACATACCCTTCTTGAGCATCCACGGGCTTCAAGCCACTCGCGACACTCTGAGGGTCAAACCCTGCTGGTCTACAAAACCTCTTGTGACAATGAAGGCCATGGACAATCTCGTTGGGCTGTCCCACTCATACAAGGCCACAGTTCAGTGAGCTGAGACACTTGGGGCTTGTGACTCTCAGCCATTGGCTCAGGAGAGCATGGACCAAGCAGTGCCCATGCCGCACCGTGTGAGGATCTACAGCGTGACCAGCCCGATACACGGGCCGCCCTGTCAGCACCCTCCGTGCAAGGCATCCACCCCGGCAGTTACAAGTGGAGCCCTGCCCCCGGTAACAGCCGCTGTGAGCGTACACAGCACACTGCACTGCACAACCGTTTCACCCATGCTTTGGCTATGGCGGCGGCGGTCCCCAGATGTCTCACGAGTCCGAAGAGGCAACCGCAATGTAGTGAGACACGTGGTGGTGCTCGCCGGGTACTCGGTGCAAGGACTTCAGACTCTGTCCATACCCATACTCATACCCCCCCTTTGTGGAGGTGGGGTCATTTTTGGCACCCGGAGTCTTGTGAAAATCTGTGGTGGGTGGGTCTGTGACCCACTCCCCCCCCCGATGGATAAGCACGCCCCTGGCCCGGGCACACTGTGTTGCAGGGCCCTCCATGCAAATCCTCTGGCACATCAGTCTCGGTCATAGAGGGGTTCCGGGGGGGACCAAACAACGTTGGGTCTCTGGGCTGCCGTTGGGTCGGGGATGCAGAACAACGCCCAACGGCCCCATCCGAAGCCCAGGCCGTGCCCCGGGCTGCCTCAACGCTGGCAGTCCCGCGGCCGGTGTTGTGTTCCGGCGGTTCGCTTTCACCGAAGGCCACCCCGCCGGGCCCGCTCTCTGGACTGGCGGTGCAGCGCCGACCGCCGGCGACGCTGGACATGGGGGGTGGGGTGGGGGCGGGCCCTGTTCGCCCCTTGGCCCACCCCCACCACCAGCCCCTGCTCATGACCACAGTGGTTGGCGTTAGCCACCAGTGGCTGTACCCACCCACGCAGCATTTCCCAGAGGTCCCCCTCCCAGGGATGGATATAATGGGGGGGGGGGGGGCAGCCAGGTTCCCCCCCCCCAGATGATGAAATGACAATTACGAAATGCCGGCCAACCAAAGTAGTGCAGTCACAGCCCTGGGTCCCTCTCTCTGAGACACAAGACGAAGCACTGGACGTAGGTCATTGCTGCAACCCAAAAAAAACAATGTGAACAGTGTCTTACACGTTCTTTTTGACGCATTTTCCCAAAATGCGTTCCATTTCAGCCTCATCCTCAGAACTGGATAAGTCACTTGACGAACTGGGGGAGCAAAAGCAGTGTAAAATTGGAATTTCGTGATCGTCATTTCGTCATTTCAGGGGTCCTCAGCCCCTGCCCCCCCCCTCGCACCCTCACCAAAATAATTGTGGCAGTATTATATCCATCCCTGCCCCCTCCCCGTCGGGTCCGCCATCCCCTACGCACATCCGCGGCCCGGGGGGGGTGGCCTTCAGCAAACACAGCAACGGCGCTGATCCGGAACCCGAAGCCGCAAAGGCGTCCCTCCACATCGCGGTATGAGGACCGCTGAGCGGCACGTCGTGGCGTGGCTGTCATCGGCAGCCAAAAATGTGTGCGGCCTCCCTCACCATGCGCGTTGTGTGGGCACTCCCCCCTCGCGCCCCCCAGAGGGATGTTTGAGGACCGGGGCCCAGGGACAAATTGGAAGAGAGGAGGGGGGTGGGGTCCGGGACCCAAAATTTTGTCCACCAGAAATGGCCCGACCAGATTTTCCCAATGGTAGATTTCGTTTTTTCCCACGATGGTCCCTTTGGTCTGGGGTGGGGGGGGGGGGGGGTCCAGGGGGGCAAGTCCTAGTGGCCGTGATTGCCGATCGTCTTTGAGGGGTTGCAGCAACATGCCATGGAAAGACGAAGCTTCCCGCTGCTCCCCACCCATCCCCTGGCCTTACTCCGCCCCCCGCCCCTCTGTCCCCCACCCCGTCAGCCCTGCACTTCACCACAGACCCCCTCAAGCCTCCCGCACAAGCAAAACCGACACCGCGTGCCGCCGCCACCCTCCTATGGTGCACGGCCATTCGAATTCTTCCTGCCAGGGCCCGCAGGGTTTGTCAGGGGTGCAGGTGCACGGCGGTCCGTGCCAACGGGGGCGTGCAGCAGGTGCACACCTCCTCCACGCCGAGGAACTGGTGGACATCACACAAGGGAGGCACCCCCTTCCATCCGACGGGCAGGCTCTTGCCTGGAAGTCCCAAATGCCTGTCACAAGAGGCAGCAGAGATCCAGCAGAGACCCGTAAAGGGGGGGGGGGGGTAACGGCCTTATGGAGGTGAGCTCAGCGAAGGTGTTGGTGGAGCCTTTGGTGGACTTCACAGCCCTGCCCGGCCACAGTGGAGGGAGTGGTAGTGGCAGTCGATGCTGGTACATGCCCGGGGGGCATCACACTGGTAGGGGTAGTCGGCCCCCCAGTGCACGTGGCAAGAGGCCTGGGAACTTGACAGAAAGTTGAGGCACTAACTCCCCTTAACAAAGCCACCTCCTGGGAGCTACTCGCAAAGGCACAGAAATTCAAAGAGCAGTGGGAAGGAGAGACCAGTAAAGGGGGAGAGGGGGCAGCCTTTGCACCGCGGGCTCCAGTGTGTGTGTATGCGTGCGCCAGCGCACGCGCAAGGCATATGCATATTAGTGCATGTGGTAGGAGGCCAGGGCCGCATGCAGGTCACAAAGTGCTCCCCACATGCACGTCCTGGTATGTGTATGCACCAATGTTCGGCAGTTCCAACTCAACTGGCCAAGGCCATAGACATGCTATGATACAAGCTTTGCTCTGCGGACTTTGATTTGCCTGGTTTGACCGTGTTTTGTCAACCAATCTTGGTTTGCATGGTACAACACCGCGGGGGGGGGGGGGGGGGCGGTCAGGTCACAGGTACGTTTGACACGCGGCATGGTGTTGTGCCGAGGTACATTGGCGGCCGTTGGGGCACACAGCAGGTGTGTGGTGGAATGAGCTGTGTCACTCCGAAAGTGTGGGGGCGAGGAGGGGGATGCCCGCCCTCCTTGAAGCAGATGTCTGAACGCAAGTCCTGTTCTCTTCACTTGGCACTTTGAGCGAAATGAAAAATGGACATGACCAGCGGTCATCCTTCCCTGAAAAGCTCAGCAATGATGTTTCTGTAATCCACTCAACGGCTGGCTGGGGATCACGGGGAGGCGCCATAAGAACACGCGCATGTTCTGCTTTTGTTGAAGGGTCGGGTGGGCGGAGGATGGTTACCGAAAATCCAAAAGCAGGACGCAATATAAGGGGGTCCCACCACCCAACAAATATGTCTAGGAAGCTCCAGTATGTAAAAATACAGGGGAGGGGGGAGATTGCACTGGGATTATTTCGCCGGGGAAAACACGGGGGTGGGGGATGTTGCGACCCTTGGAAATCCCAAGCCCATGCTCGTTTCAGAATCAGAAAGGTGTGCAAATCAAATTGCCACTGAGAGCAGCACTAGTTCGCAACATCTGAAAGAATCTGCGGTTCCATACACCAGCCCAAAAACTATGGACCCACGGCATGCAGCGCCATTGGCATCTTCACTGCCCTGCCCACACCCGTAGGGAAGATCACCAAGGGAAGACTTCACCACCTTCCTTAAAGACAAAATTTTCCCACAAAATTATCTCCGCCCATTTTCCTCATCTGTACCCACAGCAAAAGTCTCAGGACTTGAGTGGGCCCCAGGGAGGGGTTGCCGGTTGGTACTTTCGGGGGTGCCCCCCGAACCCCCCCAAATCCCCTGTGTGACATGTAGTCCAGCTGTGGCTTCTTTACGGGGCCCTGGACAGTCACCTGTTTATTCTTCACCGCATGATGCGTGTCGATCTTCTCCTGAAGGTCCGCCCAGCCGCTGTCTTGACCCCACAATTTCTGTTTCTCCATCGGCGGTGGGTTGTGGTGGTTAAGACATTGAGGATCCATACGGCATTGACCTTGGCTCAACCATGGTGTGGTGTGCCCCCCCCCCCCCCGGGTCCGGACCAGCTCTACTGCGATCACCCCACCAATTATTGGGAGGTGAAAAGGTGGGGGATCCCCACATTTGTCCCTTAAAATGACTGCAGAATAACTACACACATGTTGGGGTTGTAAAATGGGGGGGGGGGGGGGGCTGCAGTGCCTCGACACCCTCTTCCTGTGGGCTTTGTGGGTCACCACTGGGCAACGATCTTTCAAAAAGGAGTGGGGGCGGGGATCAAATGCGGAGTAGGTTTGCTGGTTGGAACTTCCAGTTTGTCCGACTTGGTTGTGCTTGGTGGAGGTGTGCCACCAGGCTGTAGCCAGCCAGTACAGTGGTTTCCGTCATATGACATCACACAGGAGCATTTTGAAATCTCGATCTGTAAGCGATTACACACATGTAGCGTGGAGGCTGGCACAAAATGGGTTGAGCCTGGAAAACTGCCAGGCCTTGTCCCTTGAAGCCCCCAATTCACCACCACAAGGGTCTCCAGCACAATACATGACGTTCGAAGTGGGCACAGGTACGTGAATTCCAAAAAGTATGCAATATAGGTCATCTTCAGGGCTGTTCTTGGCCGTTTTTGACCCAAAAAAAAGGCCATTGCGGCCGAGAATAGCTACCAAACAGGCCCCGTACATGCTTTTCCTTCTTTCAATGTAAATGGCCACCTCTGGGGTGTGCGCCTCCGGGGTGTGCTTGAAGGGAAGAGGGCCGTAAAGGGGGCTTTCAAAGGTGGCTGCACAAACCGCTGGGGACTGCAGAGTTACTGAGTGCAGTTAAAAGAACTGCAGACACACCGCACAAAAGGCAACGGACTGCCTGAGTGAGCGCGCGCGCCACCACACATGCAAGTGAAGCCTGCTCTGTGTTTTTTGCAATTGATTTATCTATATTTTTCAGCACAAATTTCAGCACAGTCTGTACTTTATTTGCTCTGACGCGATTGCCACTGCAGCTCAGTGATCAGCCGATTTCTGCCGCGCCATGCATTTGTTTTTGATGTTGTATAATAAATCTTTGATTTGCCAGCCCTTGCGATGTGTCCCATGTTCTTTTAGACTGATGAGGGCGTAAGCCGAAACCGGTATCAAACTACCACATGGATTTTGGACTTGGTGTGCCGTGACCCCTGAGCTTGAGGCTGTGCTTGCTTCGCTAGGGCCAACGAGGACAAGAGCAAAAGTCAAAAATTTATTTTGAAAAAGGTGTGCGCCTCTGGGGTGTGCTTGAAGGGAAGAGGGCCGTAAAGGGGCCTTTCAAAGGTGGCTGCACAAACCAGTACTATCGGTTGGGAAAGCGGTCGGGAGCCAACTTCTGGAGTGTACAAACCGCCTGGAGGGCCATTGGGGGCAGGAGCGGTGGGTAGGGCTGACTGTCACCCAGAGAGAGGGGGTGGGGGCCCCTCCCCACCTTCAGGCGCAACCCTGCCCCACTCCGACCTATCGGTCGAAAAGGACTGGGGAGGCACAGCCCCCAGTGCAGAGGCACGCGCAGCCAGACGGGCACTCCTGGGCACGAAGGGTGGGGCCCTGGCTTCCTCCCTTGAATGGGCATGCGGCCATCGGCGACTGGGCGCCGTTGTGCAGGGAACAGGCGCACAGCAGCCCCACGGATCGTCCCCGCAGACCTGAGGCGCACACACGCACGCACGCACGCCCGCAGGCAGACAATAGATGTGCCGGCACGATGAGTTGGGTGAGGAGTGGCCGGAGGGTATGATCGGGCTGAAGCATGGACCTGTTCCAGGCAGTTGCCGACAACGGCAAATCGGGGCCGTCATCGATGACCTCCAGCGGCTGCGTGGGGAGTATGGTGCCGTCGGCTTCTTTCTTTGTGCTGGCTGCATCTGAAAGCGTTCGTGCATCCGAAGGCCCCGCCCATTCATCCATCGAACATGCAAGTCGCAGCCGCCCTTGCTGGTGCGCTGTACTGACTGTGTCTTCCCCTCACGCTTGCCTCTCATTGTGGTGTCTTTGCCTTTCGGTCGCTACTAAGGCTCTTCAAGCAGGGACCGTGCATTCGTCTGATCCGTGGACAGCAGTGAACCTTTCTGCAAGGGTTGCAGCCAAAGCGAGGTCCACCTGGGGGCTGTAGCAATGCACAGAGGGGCGGGGGCCACCGGGACGCTGTGTGGAGCCTGAGCCCGCCCAGGGCGGGGGGCAGGCAGATGATGCGCAGGGCAGAGAATCCGCAAAGGGCGCGTCCTTCTCCTTGAGTTGCGTGGTCTTACTTTGGGCGACCCCAAACGGGAAGGCTGTCGCGTTTAATGCTGTTTCTGCGGGCCTCTGGGGTGCGCTTGAAGGGAAGGGGGCGGTAAAGGGCCGCTTACAAACGTGGCTGCAGAAACGGTTACTATCGGTTGGGAAAACCGGTTGGGGGCCAACTTCTGGCGGGTACAAACCGCCTGGAGGGCCGTTGGAGGCAGGAGCGGTGGGCAGGGCTGACCGTGACGCCCTCCCCAAGTGCAAGAGGTTCCGACTTGACCATGAGACATTCGTTGCCCTGCGCGCACCCCGCGCGCCCCGAGCACGGGGCTTTTAACCCTATAAACTACTCCCACAGGAATGCATGCATGGGCAAAACGTGGTGGTGCTTCAATTCAACAACGCGGCCTAAGAGCCCAAATGTCCATAGCCCCAAGCCGTGTTTGGACGAAACATGAGTGGTCTGCAAGGTGTACCAACTGTGAAATAAAATGCAGCAGATTGTCATTCCCTTCCATCAACACAGCAACACAGCAACATGCCCTGGTGGAAAATGTAAGTCGGGTACAAAAAAAAAAAGCCATGTCGTGCAATTTTTTGCTGTCAGCGTGTCTTTTTTTTTTACCGGCAGCGAGTGTAATTATACAACGCGGCGATTTGCTTTGTACACACGCCGACAGGAAAAACAAAATTACAGAACTTACAACACACACCATGCCCTGGGGTAGGAAAAATGCCTTAAAGATGCCCCGCGCGGCCCTCGCAGCAAGTTTCCCTCCATGTAGGCCCTCCTGTTTGGGGTGATAGTTTGTTCCGCCCTAAGCGTGTCCGTCTGCCCTAGACGGCCCACCAACCGCTTCGTCACCCCCACCCACCCGCAGGTCCAACCACCGGTCACCACTTATGGCAACCACTCGTGCACACCCATCTTCATCCTCCTCCGGAGGCGCATCCCTGGCCACGGTACCGCACAACATACTAGAAGTGCTGGATGGCCCTGCTCCGCTCTTCTCGACCTTCGGTTCTAGTACAAGAAGACAGCGAACGTGTGTGAAGCCACCCCATGTCCCATGACGACCACCCACGCTGATGTGCACAGACCCATGGCATGCCTGCGGCTTCGCCACCTCCTGGTGGTGCCTGAAGGAGGAAGTGCTTGTGTGCAGTGCCAACAGGAGACGGGCAATATCAACAACCGAGAGGAAGGGTGATTCCGGAAGCCCAGGGTTTTGCGAACCCTGCGTGCCCCGGATCAGTTCACTCGCAGTTCTGTGTTTCTGCTCAGTCCAATTTGATCGGCATTCCCGATTGGAGCGCACGACTCGCCCTCAAATATGGAGGACGCCAGTTCGAGGCCGGGTGCTGTAAATTCCATTGCTTTTCGCAGCTCCACCTCAGGGAACACCGTCTTTCCAAGATGCCAAAGCGCCACTTTTATGTGCCTCCCTGAGGTCGAAAGAAGAACCCCCACTCCAATCATGTTGTGCACTCGCGGTCCCACTGTCACGGCCACCGCTTCTTCATCCACCGCCACGGCCCGTGCCACATCATCCAGGTGAATCCACCGAGGGGCCAACGCCTCGGCTCGACACATGACACCCCCTACTCAGTAATTGTGATCTTCAGGGGGGTAGCCAACTGGGGGAACCCAGGGGGCTTGCTTGGGGAAGGGGGAGGCAAAATCTAACTAAGATGAGCTAAGCGAACGACCTTTGGTAGACTTACCATGGTTCACACAGCCACCTACCAAGAGCTACTGGATTGCAACCACTCAAATCCAAGGGGAGTGGGAAGGAGAGACAATGCAAATTGGTGTGTGAAGAATGTACTGCGAAAGCACCAGATTGGTGGGGCTGAGTAAGTGTGCCCGTTGGCACTTCGGGTGTGTGCACTGGTTTGGGTTTTCATGAGAATGTGTCTGTATTGCTTGTCCCAAGCCACTGGGGAAATGTATTGTCAATAAGCGAGAGTAGGAAAGTTGTCCCTATGCTCACAAATGCTGCTTCTGCCCGTTGGCGTCCCTCCCATGCTGGCGCCGGCATGCTTCACATACATTCATTCCCATGACAGTGATGTTTGGAAGGGGGCTGAATCGTGTTACATGCAACCACCAAACCGTGTGTGCCTCCGGCGTACGTCATCCAACCGATCCAACAATGCCAACATATGTTGGCAATGGCGATTGCACACAACCTCACCCCAATGGGAGTCACCCCAATGGCAAGGCACCTCAGAGGGCTTGAAGCAAAGAAATATCATCATGTTACACTTGGTCACAGGGTGCAACACAAAATGGCAGTCACCAACATCGCCCAGCCGCATCACCGACGGCGACTGGCTGGCAACTGACATCAAGTGCTGGTTGAGTCACAGAAGGTGGCATTTAACCAACAGCCTTTGGTGGTTATGAGCGGGATGAAGGACGCCAATGTGGAAACCTTGTGCCTGCCTCCTTGTAGCAAGCCGCAAAGGGGAACAGATGTATGTACTCCAGAACTGGAGGGCACTTGCAGGGAGCCGGATTCGCACATGGTACGAATGTTCCTGAAACCAAGGTGCCTAACCATTGAGCTACCTGCTCAGATAGTGGGGTTAGGCGGCCCCTCCACGCCCCTCCACGACCCGAACCTTGCGTTGCTGCAGTGAAGACAGGGCTAGTCGACAACGGTTGGCGGTCGATTGAGGGAGGGAGGGAAGGAGGGAGTGTATGAGTGAGCAAGTGGGTCCAGGAGTGAATGGGTGAGTGAATGAGTGAGTGAATGAGTGAGTGAGTGAGTGGTGCATCAGTGTCCTGAAGGGAAATGCTCTGCGTGGTGTGGTGACAGGGAACTCTTTGTGCAGTATGCCTAGGACCCTCCGTGTGGTTTAGTGAGGGAATGCTGTATGCGGGTTGAGGGGGAAACTTCTGTACGGTGAGGGTATTTCTGATGAGTCTCCCCCAGCCCACCACACGGTGGCCCCAGACTATCGAACGACGGCAGCAATGCCCAGCAACATGCACACTTCAAGGCACAGGATACCACACGGCAGCACATCAAAAACGCTGCAACCCCCGCACCCCCAGAAAACCCAGCATACTTTTTGCGGAGCGAGGGCTTGAAGCTGGAGAGGAGGATGAAAACGAATTGGAGGGAGAGGATGACGAAGGGGACGAATGGTCGCTGTCCAACCAGAGGCAGGGTCGCTTGCCCAAGAGCGTTTCCACAGTCTCTTCATCTCCGACGTGGCGTGCTCCACAATGCTTTCTGCTCGCCTTATTGGGAGCACTTCTGCTGGCACAGGCAAATCAAGCGTGGGAGAAGAAGGGCAGAGGTTGCGGCACACAACAACGCACGCAACACGACGCACACGATTTTGTGCGCAGCTGGCAGGACTACGGAGACGAGTAAGCTCGTGGCAGCCTTTGCGCAAACACGGGCGAGATTACAAGACTAATGTTGGAGGAACAGCACTGGGCAGCGCCCAAGGTGTCTTCAGGGATGTAGTGCCTCAGAGGGGGTGCTAACACGGGGTGCATCATAAAAGCTGACACAAGCCCTCAGTGCCACCCAGAGCTTACACTGTTCCCAGTGCAGATACATAGACACGTGCATACACGTATGCAGCAGGAACACACATATCCAAAATACGCAAATACAGAGGCCATATCTATGGGGATGAACCTTTCGCCCCAAATATGCCAAAATCCTCCAAACTGCCCTTGGTCTGTAGACTGCAACCTGCAACAGGTATACGCCCATTTACAGTTTGCAGACAGCGGTCTATGGTTTGTAGACACCAACCTGCAACTTGCAGAGACGGTGCATAGGTAGCGTACAAAGATGCCCATTGTGGACATCACCTGCAGGTTGTAGACACAAAGAGACAACTCTGTAGGATGTGACCATGGTCTGCAGAATCCAATCTGCGACAAGTCGACACCAATCTGCAGTTTGTAGACAACAATCTGTGGTTTATAGATACCACTCTGCAAATTGCAGAAACCGTGCATGGATGGTGTTCAAAGACGCCTATTGTAGGCACTGCCTGCATGTTGTAGAACTGAAGACACAATATTCACTAAGGGGTCCTTCTCAAAAAGCATTGACCGGTCTGTGGACTCCAATCTGCAACAGGTAGACACCATTGCAGACAGAGAGCAAAAGTTCTGTACAACAACGCCCATTGTAGACACCGCATGCATATTGTAGACGCAAAAAGACAATATTGAGGAAGAGCAGTCAGAGGGTTTTGGCATGTGGAGGGAGATAAACTGGGGATTCCCTGATTGCACATAGCTGCTGTAAACAGATGTGTTGTATGCGCGCATAGAGTGTAAATGTACAGTCCGCTCCCGGTGGCCTTTGTATACCCCAGAGCCTCCACTATACCCAGTTCTTTCAGTGCTCCCCAGAGCCTCCTCCGCTATTCCTCCTGGCCTCACTTCCATAAAGCGAGAACACTTCCATAACAATGGACGTGCTTGGTGTACAGTGCCTCATGCGGATGGGCTGACACTGGTCAGCAATCAGCAAGGAAAATGGGAGTATGAATTGTAAGGTGGTCATGACAAATTCCGCAGAATCCTGAAAATGGAAGGAATTTCGGTTGTGGCAAACTTTTGCAAGAATGGAAGGAACATTTACGATGCATCCACCGTGGCAGCACTGTAGCACAACAAACCATTACACCATTCCTGCACAATGGCACGCCAGTATCACAGCAGTGCACCACAGCACCACTGCAACACAACACCACTGCAACACAGGAAGAAGGTAAGACAACACAACTGCGGCTCCGAGCTGTCCCTCCTCCTAGAGCAGGGTGTCAGGTGATAAAAAGGGCGGTCCGAGGCGGTTGGCAGAACAGTCCGATCCTTCTGCCGTCCCAGACAGGCAGCCCACCAGAAAAACAAAGCGCAGCCCAGCACCAACAAATGCACCCCGGGGCCAAACCGGGCAGCAGCAGCAGCAGCAGCACATGTGTCCTGCCTGCACAGCTCTGAAAATGTGTTTCAAAAGCGATTGCCAAAAGCGGTTGCTGGTGGTTGCAAAAGCGGTTTGGGTTGCAAGGTCTGGCGGTTTTAAAATTGTTGCCGCGCCGCTTGGGGTCAGACATGAGCAATTGGGATGGAATGAACGGTCAGCCCTTGTTCATAAACATCCTTCCTTCCCCAAAAATCCGGACGAGCACTGTTGGGGGAAGGGGGGGATCAGCTGTCTCATTACTGGGGTCTAGGAGCCCCTCCCCCCCCCAGTGGTGCTGGGTTTGTACAGGCGCCGAAGGCGCCGAAGAATTTTTCTGGTCTGAAACAAATTGGCGCCAAAGAAAATTGGCGCCAAAGAAAATTGGCGCCAAAGGCGCCAGAGAAAATTTTTGATCGGCCAAAGGCCCAAGGGAAACTTTGGCTCAACATTTTAAGAGAGGGGGAGGATGGTGGGTGGGTGGGTCCAGGAGAGTACCCCCCGCCAGCCCCCAGCCCTAGTGGCGCCGAGTTGTCAAAAGGAGCCCTGGCCTCGATGGGGAAGCCAGACCAGGCGCACCTCACGTCCCCGTCGACCACGCAGCCGGCGGGCTGGGCACACGCCTTCTAGTGCGGATGTGCTTCCAGGTGGGCCGGGAGAGGGGGGCCGAGTCGGTGTGTGGTGCCGTGCTGCATCCGTGCTCAGGTGGTCCCCCAAAGAGTGGGGGTGGGGGTGTCGTTGTGTTGCGGTGTGAGGGAGGGGGCGGGTATTCCACGGTCATTACGGAGGGGCACTCCTGTCGGGCCGGGGCGCGCGCACATGCCGCCGGGGGGGCTGGACATACGTCTCCGACTGTTGGGCATCGCTCACGCCGTTCTCGGCCACACCGCCGCGTTCTGCCGCGTTGCAGTGGCCGTTGGACAGCGGAGAATCAGTGATCCCGGAGCGGCGGCACGCGCCACAAAACCACCGCCGGCCGACCGGGGGATCCTGCAGAGCGAGGCACGCACCGCCCAGTGCAGGCGCCGGAGAGAGACCCGCAGGCCTTCGGTTCCACGTCAGGGCAGAGCCCAGTCGCATCGGCACCTCTCAACGCATGGCATGGCCCCCGGCATACATTCGCACCAAGATGCCGGCTGGTGTCGGACTGGCCTGGCCCCTGCTGAATTCCTGGCGCGCAGCCTCCACAACCGTTACAGCCTCCACAACTGTTACAGCCTCCACAACCGTTACAGCCTCCACAACCGTTACAGCCTCCACAACCGTTACAGCCTCCACAACCGTTACAGCCTCCACAACCGTTACAGCCTCCACAACCGTTACAGCCTCCACAACCGTTACAAACCTCCACAACCGTTACAGCCTCCACAACCGTTACAGCCTCCATGTAACAGCTTGCACGACCGTGTTGGTGAGTACTGGACAGTGAAATATGTCAAAGGGGGGTTACTTTCGCGTACCGCAGGCCGGGACTCATTCCCCTACTACCCCAAAAACACCAAAACCTCGATTAAGAAGGAAAAAACCACGATTCAATAGCCCTCTAGGGTACTTGTCCACAGAAATGCTACCCAAAAAGGGGGGGCTGCACATTGATCTGCTGACACCAACACTCTCAACAAAGGGGAGAGTGCGGCCCCGCCTCGATGTGCAAAGCGTGGCACGGGTCCTGGCTGACCTATTTCAAAGGCGAGCCGCAGCGCGTGCTGCAGGCGCCCCAGGGAAGTACCTCACAAAGCCCTTTGCGAAGCAATCTAACCAAACAAAACCCAAACAAATACACCCTGTGCAACTGAAACATAGTGCGAAACACTTGGCCAACTTGCGAGACAGGTCTTCTCACAAGCAGGGCGTTCTTGAATCAAAATTGCCCCCCCCAAAAAAACTCGGGCCGTCCAGCAGCCAGCTCAGATTTTAGGCACACAGTTGGACGGCACTTGAAGGGCAACCAACGGCGGTGGGAGGGTATCCACCGACGGTTGGAAGGGGAACCGACGGCGGTGGTAGAGTAACCGACGGCGGTTGGTGGTCGACGTTTTGTTAACAGGAAAACAAATTGTACATTCAAAAACGCCCTGGGTCCATGCAACGCGGTCATTGCGAAACGGGTCTGTTGACAAGCCGTAGCGGATGGTACCGAGTGCCCCATGGTACGCGGCTGATTCCTCACGCAACCCATCCCCCCCCTTTCCAGATACGAGTAGCAGGCCTGCCCTGCACCCGGCAGCGCACGGCAGTACCTTTTCCAGTCCCACGCAGATGTAATGGAACCACTCGTTGCATCCGTCGCAGCAGACCATGTCCCCGTACTCAGGCTGCCGGCATATGCAATAGACGGGCTCGTCGGGGTCTGGCGGGGACTGAGGCCTCGCCTGGTGCGGCTCGACCTGAGGCCTAGCCCCAGTCTCGGGCCTAGCCGGGGGCTTTGCCTGGGGCTGGACATTGAGCTTGACCTGGAGCTTTGACGCGGGTTTAACCGGGGGTTTAGCCGGAGGCTGAGCCTGGGGCTTAGCCTGGGGCTTCGCCTGGGGCTTCGCCTGGGGCTTAGCCTGGGGCTTAGCCAGGGGCTTCGCCTGGGGCTTTGCCTGGGGCTTCGCCTGGGGCTTAGCCTGGGGTTTTGCTGCCTCAATCCTGGGCTTGGGCTGCTCCTGCTCCTGCTGCCGCCGATACTCCTGGAGATGGGGATGTGCTGAGTGGTGCCAGAGAAAGACTAAGTTTCGACCAAAACAATGAAAACAAACCCCATCCGCCGGAAGAATGAAAGGCACAACACTCAGCTTCAAGCCGCATATAAATTCGGGGCCAGAGTGGCATATGGTGGCTTTGCATGGGAGGTTGCCCAGCATCGAAGCAAGGTGTGTGGCTGGCCCAGGCCTTCGCTTCCATGCTCCTCCGCCTCCTCTGTGGTGCGATCCCAAAGCCCCGTCCTATTCTGGCTGGGATGTATGATGGTGTCACCGAGCCGGATTCCAGAATCACATTACAATCCCTTTTATCCCTTAGCCTGAATTATGGATTTGCAGCAGCAAGCAGCACGTGAGCGGCACGCAAGCAAACAAGCAAGCAAAAATCCACCCAAAATCAAAAGCCTACACTGGGCGTTTCGGTCTTGGCCTAAACTTTGGTGGGCTATACCTTGGCTAGAGCATCCTCCTTGTGTCGCTACTGTTCCAGGATGCAGAACCTTGAAATAAATCCGAGAAGCGGACCATTCCCGCTCCGTGCTTTGTCACGTTCACTCACGAAAAACCATGCCGCATGAGTATATGTGCATCATTCTCAAGACTGCCCACATGCAAATACTGTCCCACCAGGATATATGCCGTCAGAGAACAACGAAACTTAGACCACAAAGTGACGGCAAACGCGGTGTACAATGAACACAGCTCAACTCAGCTTGAGCGCAGGAAGGCTAACGCAACCTCGAGCACACAGTCAGGCGTGCACCCTGGGCCATCCCAAGGCGCTAGGGCGTCCTCGGCGACCCCGCGGTCCGCTGGTGCCTGAGCAGTGCCTGGGATACCCCTTGTAACGCACCGCGCAGTCCAAAACGCAGCCACGCAACGATCAGAGAGATGGCAAGGGTACAACGAAACTGGGGGCACAGCAATTCGAACAAGAAGACCCTTTCGTGGGGGGGCGGGGATGAAGGTGCGTTCCTCAGTAAGAGACAAAACAACCAACTGCCGGCAGTTGCTGGCTGGCCGTTGTCAGTTGGCCGCCAAGCGCTGGCGGTGGCAGTGGCAAAATTCTGGCAGGTAGCTGCCAAACGCCGGTGTTTGACCAGTCAACCGCCGTCGGTTGATGAGCCGTTGATGCGCTGCCACTCGGCTTTTTTTTTTTGACGCCGTATCTCTGCGGCGCTTAAGGAAACAACCTTCCAATGGGAGATGGGGTGCAGCAAACAGAAACCCTACAGACTTCAAAGAACAATCTCTGTCTTGCTCGTTTTCGTGTTTGTGGCCCACAACAACAGGGCTATATGAAGTGCTGGTTTTTTTTTGTTGCAGATGGTATCGCTAATGAATGAAATATATCAATGGGCCGGGGCGTGCACGTTCCTGAGAATACAAAACCAGAAACAGCGGGAGGGCCCTTAAGGAGCTTCCTCCTGTGTACAAGGAACCAAAGCAAACGGGAGGTGCCCCTCCGGCAGCTCCCATTGCTGCTGCTCCCCTCCCAGGCTGACCCAAAGGCGCCCCTGTGCTGCATGCACCCATGCATGCGAACAACCTTCGTCTTGTGCAGCACCGTGTCCATCGTTATGACGATGTCGTACCCCTTCAGCACCTTTTTTCTGACCAGCCGCGCACAAGTCGCAGCATCCGACTGTGAGGAAGAGTTGGGGCATGGAATGCGAACACACCCCGGCGTTGGGGAGGGGCTGTCTGCCCGGGGCACGCCCGGCGCGAGCACCACAGCCAGGCAGACAACACTCCTGCAAACTACGAGGGGTGTCTGCCAGGGATGTTGTACCAATCCAATGCCGCACAGGGGAGCGGGCGCCTTAACTCCCCTCATCCGCCTCCATGCCTCTCCTTCGAGCTCAAGCCTGGGCATTTGATAGCAGCAGGCTGTGTGTCGTCCGCCATATTTCCACTGGCCAGAAAAGGATCCCACATGTAAGCAAAAAAAACTGCGTAAATTGTCTTCAAAGAGAAAAAAATGATCAACAATTCGAAAAAAAAGTTTAAAAAGTGCAATCATTGAACAACTACGCTTTCATGAATGAAAAAATTCTACCTGAAAAAATTTCAAACAGAAAAATTGGATATCACCTTCAAAAATCTGCATAAATCAAACTTTTTTCAGGTTGAAGGCGCACTCAACGCCTGATAAAAACAATCTTTTTTTGGTTACAGTTTTCCATGAGGTCAAGGATGTGGCAGTGCATATCAATAAATGGTGTAATTTGGAAATGAAAAGCAATAGGACGGTGCACTAAAAAAACTAGGTCCAATTCAGAAAAGAGAATTAGTGCTATCATATACAGCAGATAACCCTCCTGGTAACCATATGCGCTGCCCAGCAGAAAAGCGCTTGCTGCACTCCCTGAAAGAAGCTTCCGGCAGACCATTGGGGCTGGGTGGGGACTTTATGCCCCATGGTGCTGCCTTCGAGCCGCACTTTGTTAAGAAAGGGCGGTAAACCCCTATCAAAGTAAGCAAAACGGAGGTGTAGATGGAACCTTTGGTAGACTTACCCTGTCTTATTGGTGTGTGAACATTTGTGAGGTCCGTCAGAGTCCGACAGGGGAGCACCTGCCGCAGCACCACTGTGAAGGCAAAAGGGGGCAACCCCGCAGGAGTGGCAAAAGCATCGCAGATAGGAGAGAGGGAGGGAGGGACGGAGGGACGGAGGGACGGAGGGGTGGGGGGAGGGAGAGAGAGATAGAGAGAGAGAGAGAGAGAGAGAGAGAGAGAGAGACAGAGAGAGAGAGAGACAGAGAGAGAGAGAGAGAGAGAGAGAGACCAGCGTTTGCAGCGACGAGTGACTGATCAATAGCCCCAGGGGAAGCCGCAAGAATATCCCGCTCAGCTGCTGCTGCTGCTGATGCTCGCCAGCAGGAGCATGGCAACCAGCCGCAGCCAAGTCTAGTGCAGTAGATTCGGTGTGAAATAGGGAGATCGGCGGTCGTGCCTGGGGCTCCTCACCACACAAGGCAGATTTACGTAAGGGGGGGGGGGGTGATTCGGAACGTGCAAAACTTGGAATGGAAAATTTTTGGTGCGGTGAAAATTTGGCACGAATTTTGAAATACCACTGCAAATTTTGGTACAAAATTCCCCAATTGTGGCATGAGAACAAGCATACACTGCAAATGTTGGTTGCTTGCTGTTGCTTGCCAGAGGCTTCTAGATGGTTGCTGTTAGCTTCTGATGGCATCTGGATACTAGGAGTCATTTCCTAGAGGCTGCTGGGTGCTTGCTGTTACTTCTTGGAGGATTCTAGATGCTTGCTGTCATTTCCGGATGGCTTCTGGATGGCTGCTGTTGAAGTTGACAAGATGCAAGATGATGAGAAATAGGAGCTTCGGCGGTACTACAACTCCCTCTGACCTGGTGTGCCCCAGCATGAGCTTCCAGCAATAACACACTGGGCATCGACTGAAGCAGATGGATCAAAGATTCAAAACCGGACCACAGATCACGCCCCTGGCACCATACCGCACAACATGCCATGCTGAATTCTCTTGGAAATAATGGACCAACCATCATGTACAAACACAAGAGGCCGGCCACAGTAGCCCCCAACTGACCTACCAAAGGGTCCCTGTAGAGCAAACTGCGTGGGCACAAGGGAAGTGTGCATACGAAGAGCGCTAAAACCGACACCTAAAACAATGGCTTCGGTCCTTAAAATACCGTGACAAACTTTGGTACGCCTTTGTTGTGCCAAATTTCGCCATTCCAAATTTCGCCTCTTCCAAATCCTCCCCACCTCGTCCCTGTAGTTTGCGCCGGGTGGACCGTGTGCCTGTGTTGGAAGGCGCCACGGGGCTTCAGCGTTGCAGGCGTGCTCGTAGGGTACGTTGAAGAAGGTATGTACATGGCGCAGATGCACACATTGGCTTCGCGCAAGAGGAGGGGGCAGACCTTCACGACAAACACACGCACGCCCTTGTCCATCATCTCCGTGCAATCCCCAACCCGGACAGGACTGCGGGCGACTGTGAAATGCCTGGCAAGGTGCTGCCTGTTGATGTCATCCCCCAAACCTGCGGGGATTGCAGTTGCGGCTGAGGCACACATGCATGACCACCAAAGCCCATTATTATGCACCAGAAAAACCTCGCTGCATATCGACCACCAACCCGCCCCATGCCAATGGCCCGCGCCGTAATTCTCACCTGCGGATGAGGGGTCCATTGACTTTTGGGGGGGGAGAGGTTCTTAGTTCAGGCCGCATCCGCCCTCGGGTGTTAAAGCGAAAATACAGAACGATTTTGGGCTGTGGGGGTGGTACAGGGATGTGCTTAGCCACGGGGGGGGGGGCTGATTCGAGAGACGCAACCACCCACCCACCCACCCACCCACCACAGATTTTTGGAAACCCAGGAACCCAGAAATGTCCCACCCCCACAAGGGTGGGGGGGGCTGTTGGACCCCACCCACCCACCCACTCACCGAAAAGCAGAAAAGGGCACAATTTTGCTTCCCAACCCACCCACCGGAATTTCGGAAATACCCATCCCACGCGCGTCGTTCATTTTCTGGCTCTGTGCTCAAAAATGTGAACACCTACCCCCCCGTAACCCATATATTTCTGAAACGGCCTTTTCACACAGCGTTCAAAAAGTATACACATACCCCCCCCCCCCCCCAAAGGAACAATATTTTGGCGCATTGGGCAAACAGTGCAGAAAAACCGGTGAAAATGCCAAAACCCAGCGAGTTGGCACATTCTGAATGAGGCCGAGAGATATGCTATGCTGCGGGTCAGGACAAAAGAAAATGGTGCCCGTGTATGGGCACAACTCTGTGTCACACAATGTGGAGGCCGTCAGGTTGGCGAAGGCGGGAGCCAAGTCCATTGTACATAAGATCAAAAGGCGTGGTAGGTCACATGAACTGCAGTCCGAGTGGCGAAAGCAAAAGAGCAATAGAGCTGGGTAATAAAGAGGAACACGGCGGTATGAGTGTGGAAATGTACAACAGATGAGGAGGTGCGGTAAGAAAGTAGGCGAAGAGGCCGCAAGTGGCAAGGGCCATTCGAACTGCGTGACACCGATGTATCTGACCCATTGTGGATAAGGACCATCAATGAACTTCAAAGAACTGCCACTGGCGAGAACTGAAGGCCATGAAAACACCCCCGTGGTGAGGCAATTGGCAATTGGCACACCCCCCCTGGAATGCCTGAAAATGCTGCGCACCACTGATATGTAACATTTTGGTGATCCGGAACCCCCTAGCCCTGTGTTGCAATCCCCACATCAATGGCGGAGAGCACCCTCCGAATCTTAACAATTTGCGAATGGCTGAAAGTGAAGGCTAAAAGTGAAGGCTGCTGGCACCACAGGGGCCGAGCGAGCAATTGTAAGCCGATGAACAACGGCCTCCCGCGACATGTCTCCGTGCTGGGTGGGGGCAAACAATGTTCTCAATTCCCTCGCCCAAACTTGAACATTGCGCACATCCAGAGGCACCAAACAGTATTCCCTCCCCACTACCTTTGTCGTTCTCCTTCCCATGTCGTTTGGGGTCCCATGTTGTAAAGGGGGGGGGGGGGCAGGGCCTCACACAGGGGCAGGGTCCCGGGGTTGTGGCCGCCTTCCCGGGGCTGGATCGCCTGCTACCCAGAGACAGGGAAAAAGAACACAACATTTCGTAATTTTTAACCAAACCTTGGCGGGGGGGGAGGGGGCATGATTCTCGGTTCCGGATGGGGAGTCCATCGATGGGGGTGATCCAAGCGAAGTATAGGTGGAACCTTTGGTAGACTTCCCCTCTTTCACACAGCAATCCACCAAGAGCTACTGGACTGTAACCGCTCAAAGGCACATGACTTCAAAGCGGAGCAGGAAGGAGAGACAATGCGCATCGGAGTGTGAACAATGCATTGCAAACACGCACTGCCAGAGCGAGAACCCACTGCATCTCAGCCTTTCAGCCTTTTCGCCTGTTGTCTGCATGCACATGGCACGACACCAACGTCCTTTTGACACCATGCATTACCGGCATGGCCGTTAATTCCATTGACAGGGAGGGGGGGGGCTGACTCTTTCTGGGTTGGTCGGTCCATTGACATGGTCATTACATGCACATGGGGTGCGGGGGATGCTGTGGACTGCAACTTCCTTGTCCAGGCGACAGGAGTGAAAACAACCGTGAGACCTTGACTCCGCTGTGTTTGCATCCACGGTTGGTCAACCCCAATGGAACCGAGCAAACCACGTTTTCGTACGCTATAAACTGGCGCTCGTGCGTCGGCACTGTGGAAGCCGTTCGCATATGCGGGTCGTGCTTGTGTGTAGAGCCCTTCAATGTGCCATTGTCAGCTCCCTCATACGACCCACGGTCCCGTCTTGGGGCCTTCAAGGCGTGGCATGACCAGACCCTTCGGGTCGGATCCGCAGCAGCGGGTGCGTCCGCCTTTGTACCACTGGAGTGACAACATCCCGCGTGCACTTTAGTGGGGGGGCATCCCCCCGTCCCACTTCGAGGCGACGGTTCATTCCGTCCCAATCACCTTTGTCGTCCCTTGATACCACACGTTGCCCGCAAGCCGCTTCCTCAAGCATCAGTAAACGCTTTGGCAACCACTTCCCAAACCCCCCTACCCTCCAGCGCATCCATGCGTGTCCCTCGGTAACAGTCGCGCCGGGCACACTGTAGAGCATACCATGAACCACAATATACTTGCAACTGTCTGCAGTTTCACGAACATTCCGCTCCTAAAAAGATGAAATGTGGCTTGGGTGCGTATTTGTTGTCATTCCACCACAGTTGGCCGCAGGTGCGTTCAAATTGGCCTCAACCAACGCCATGCCACCCCAGTCCTTTTGGGCAATGGTTGTTGGACCTCGGTTTTTCAGCCTAGCCCTCGGGCCTTTCCTTGGGCAACATTAGGCCTTGGGCGATACCCCAGCACACAATTTCTCACCACACTCCACAGGGCACTGTGCACACAACACAGCTCGTTCTCTTAGGCCAGAGAAGTGCCAACTGCTGTGAGTTCGGCCTGTTTGACAGCCCCTGGCCCTCCTCATTCGATGGCCTGGAGTTGCTGTCGACGTGCTCACGCGTATCATGACATGCTATGCAGAACCAAACTCTCTCCGCACACCTCACATACCACATACACCACACCGACGTCGCACAGCACTACCACTCTACCACGCTCTCTGCGCACACAACAGATACTTTGCCAACCACAACATACATACTTTTTTGCCACCACACTAACTCCGCGGACATACGTCGTATGCAAGCCGCGATGACTTTGCACACCACACTGCTGGATCGCCTATATTACTCCACCCCCAAAATTTTTCTGGAGAATGCAAAATGCAACCGATTGTTGGTTTGCTTTCTTCCTTCAATGCGCGTGCCCTCTTGACATGCCGAGGAATGCAATTCATTGATCATGCGATCAAATGCGATCAAAACGTAGAGAGAGATTTGTGGGTTTTGGCCGATATTGCACACCTCATCTTTTTTCTTCTCCTTTTTAACTTCCTTGGGAGGCTTTGCCGTTTCCCGAGACGTTGCACCGAGCGAAGTCCTCCTCGAACTTCGCCTGGGGGCAATAGCTGTTGCCCCGAGGCTAGGTTGACGGATCTGAAAAAGCAAGAGTTGGCAAGGAGTGTGCAACTCGCACTTCATAACAATCCAAACGTCTCCCATGCGACTTTGCCATGCTCGAATCCCCCCCCTCGGCAACCTCCAAAGGCGCCTCTTTTCAACGAGCCCGCAACCAAACATGCGACCCCGGATGGGATTGAAATGCACTTTTCTACCGTTGAATCGTTCTCCATTTCTATGGTGTACGCCGAGGCCTCGCTTGTGTGCAATCCATCCAAATAGGCATGAAATATCGGTGAGTGACGCTAGCAATACCGGACGTTGAGCATAGCCTTGTGCCAAAAGATGTACGATCGGGTACGATCGGGAGTGTTCCTTGCCGCAGTTCACGGACCCTAGGATAAACCTCGACTCAACAACCCAAACGACATGGCTTGCAACCTTCATCCCCCTTCTAGGCACACCACAAATCCTCGGTACGGGTATCTAGACACAAACCACCATGTGCCTTCAAATATCGGGATGGAGCCGTGGGCGCACGTCGCCAAACAGGCAAGCGACCGTTGAAGAGCAAAAAAATCGATGGAGACTTTCTCCGGAGCGGAGACAAGTGGAAGGGGCAGACCCTCGGCAGCGCTTGCTGAGGATGTCCACCTTCCTCGTGAAGTTGGTGATCGTGGGCCTCTTCTTCGGTAATTGCGTCACCCTCACCAGCCACGGGCATCTGATTGTTGCTTTGAAAGTCGTCATCGAAGGACGCACCAACGAAGTAGATAGGATCATTTTCGTGCATCCGATCTACATCCCCATGGTGGTACATCTCCCCGTCTTGGAACTCCATGCTTGTCTCCGCGTTGTCGAACCGTGCTTCTTCTAAGTCGAAAGCGGGATCATCTTGGGCGTGGCCTTGATAGTCTTCGGCCTCGGCTTCAAAGTCGCATCCTCCGTCGCCCGTCTCCGCGTCTTGCAAGGCAACATCGGCTTCTAGTGCTTCGCATCCTCCTTCTGCGCCCATATCCGCGTCGTCTGCGGGTGTTCCTCGTGCCTCCAAGACACCGTCATCGGCCTCATGGATATGGATGTTCTCCGCATGGCACAAGCCCAATGGCACAATTTTTAGTTGTTCCGTTTCTGTCGCATGCGTCTCTTCGGCGGCCACTTCGATTTGTGTTGCGTTTGTCGCCTCGGCGATCACTTCGCGTCGCACCACTTCACCGGTTTCGGGAGAGTTAATCGGGATCACACAATCGGGAACTATGGGATTCGGGTTGTCCCCGTCCATAAGATGAAACACTACCAAACGAAATCACACCACAAGTTGCTTGTCGAGTAGCAAAAGTTGCGAAACAAGTGTTGTGGTAGTGGTGTTGCCCTTGGTTGCTTTTGTTGTAGGAAAACGGGTAAACGGTCACCGCGGACAAATCATCCGTGGGTTTCCTCGTGACGAGGTGGTGTCCTCTCTTTTGGCGCATTTCTAGGTTGTTGTGGAACGTGAAGCCACCTTTGCGACGTGCACACACGCCAAGCGCAGCACGAGCCCATCGAGAGCTAGGGAGAGATGAAATATCACGATCGATTTCACCACCGAATCAAGAATGAACTTCTTTTCAAAGTTCAATTCAATACGACATCCAGAAGACGGGCTATTACTCGGTGGGGTGTTGTGCTGCCCGTCGAGCGTGTTGGGACGACACTAACCCATGTCGCACTCGCCGTACCAACCAACCGAGTGTTACATTGGTGCTTTGCTTGACTTTATCTCCGCTGGCCTCCACGTACCCCAAGCGGAGGGAGGACAAATGGTCCAAAGTGGGGCGGGATGGGTGGTTGCCCGATGTCGCCGCGGTTGGCTTTGTTTTGAGTTTGTACTCAACTAGACACACGAGTTATCCCGTCATCACCAATGGTTCCCACGGATTTTGGAGAAATCGTTTCATTCATTTATACATACGGGCAACTTTTGTCGCAAGGTGGGCGTGCCGCGAACACGGGCGCCCGAAAGAAAGCCACAGAACCAACGGATGTTGCACACACCACCCAACAAACTTCGCGACCCATTCTTCACAAGTTGCAATGCGGTGACAAATTTTCGAGTGCAACTTTTAGACGTTTGGATGGTGAGGAGCGACCATCTTTGTGCAGCACATTGTGATGCGTCAGCGTAGCACCATCCATCAATACTTGGTTGCATACTCATGCCGAACCGTTCCAAAGTCGAGAGGCCCTCGACTACGCGAGGACCAAGTTGACCACCAAACCAAATGCGCGCCATGTGAGGCATGTGGTGCGAGTCGTGCGAGCACAGTCGACATTTTGGTTCTCAATCTGTGAGACGCTTTAAGCAATCCCACGTCCGGAATGCCGATAAGAATCGACATGCTTGGAAAATTTTCCGGCAGGAATGCCACATCATTGTCTCCTCCCTCCCCTGCATATTGTTAGTGGGATTATGAAGGCTCCCTGGTGCGAGCGGCTTGTGTTGCTCCGCCTCATCCGGCTTGTCTTTTGAGAAGGGCGCATGCGGCGAGGTCCAAGTAGCTAACAGAACTCCGCACGTGCGCCATGGTGCCAACCAATGTGCAGTGGCGTCGCAATCACAAAAACTACTGCACACCTCTTTGCAACGACTGTTTTGCTGGTTGGAAACCTTGGTAATGTGGTGAAGACGCCCAAGTGTGCCTTAAGTGAAAATTTCTGATGAGCATGGGCAAAATAAGGCAAGACATCGTGAAAGTACGCGCGAACCTTGCTTGTTTACATAGTGATTGTTTTGGAATTCCACCGAAGACGCTTGTGCTTTGCCTTGAACACGCATGCTTCGGTTGTGGCGTGCACCGCTTGCTTGCTTCTCATTGCTAAAGCGTCCTATCAACATGCACACATGGATGTGCTTTGTGCGCCGACACATTGTGCTAGTTGGTGGTTATGTGGGTAGACTAAGGGCCCTTAAAAAGGAGCCCAATGCGGATTGCACCGTTTTGAAAACCCAAACTTTAGGCGTACATGTAGCCATTTCGGTTTTCGCCGTGTGGGGGGCACTACTTTTGTTGACAAAATATGCCGGCAAAGAAAGAAGACGTGGATGAGTACGAGCGCGCGGCTCTTGCTCTTTGGGATACGGAGTACTTACTCATCGTTGCGGTGTGTCGTACACATATGATGGGCTCCCACTTTGTTCACGTTGATGCTCCATGGTCGTTGGGTTGTAACACGATGGGTCATGGAGGATATAATTTTCAACTTTTTGAATGGTTCGGACGTGGATGTCCAAAAGTTCGATTAATGGCTCCGCGACTTTCTTCTACCATTCACCACCCCGACGTCACCTTTTCACCTCGTGCATGCGCCACCAGGGCCCAAGTTTCTACGAAGATAGCTCCCGAACAGTGTTTGCCGATGAATGTTGCGACGCCACCCTCATTCAACAAAAGCCCAATACCTTCTTTGGGACTTGGGGTGCTTACTACAACCGGTGTGTCTCGGGCCGTGGTCGGGCGGGTCTACTTGCACTGGCCCTTGTGTGCACCTTGCCCCTTGCATTGAAGTTGATGTTGGTTCTTCAAACGTGACTTGGGACGCGAATAGTTACTGGTATTGGGGCGCCGAAAGCCTAAGCCTTTAATGCGTAGTGCATGCATGATACATTCGGGGAACGGATGAACGGCAAATAGCAATTTGTGACATTTTTCCGCCGACGACATTTGCGACGTCTCAACATCAAAGGTTGTTAATTTTCTCTGGGATCCCGGTGATGGGAACTATCGAGCAATTTGAATGAGAATTTGTGTGCCGTTGTGGTCAAGATCGGAGTTGGCCATTGCACCTCGTGTTGCAAATGTGGGTAAATTCATTCGTGCGGGTCAACGTGGCACTTCGAATGCCATCACCCTCTCTTTTCCATTTGGAGATGGGGAGAGAGAAAACATGGCACTTGGGCAAATGTAGTTGTTGGCATTCTCAAGTTGAAATCCATTATTGCACTCGATAGTTGGTATTTGCAATTGGGGAAACGGAAATGTGGGCAACCTTCGCGACACTATTTGCTTTTTGTATCCATTGCGAAAGTCCCCGGTCCTACAATAAATACCCAATACTCGACCGCTCTGACCATCTAGTACGTCGTTCGCTTGCTATCCGCACTTGCTTGCGTAGCGGAATAATGGCCGTCTAAAGCGGTGTGGTATGCCTCTCCTGTCGTCAAGTAGTGATTTTTTTTTTTGGAACAGCGTCACACCCACTCATCCGCGAGGATTCGTTTCGGCGCTTGTGTAGATATGCTGACAAGCAACCTCATGATGGCTATCACATCTTGCGCAAGTGGCGGGACAGCTATTTTGATGCTTATGGATCAGACATGAGGAAGAGGCAACAACCAGGTAATGCGTCGTAGCAAAACTTGTTCGTATCCCGTTAGGCTTGAGAACGCAATGCGCATGATGATGGTGGTGGTGGTGACATCCTTTCGATTTAGGGAGAAGAACATAAAAGGCCAAGGCAAGCAGGTGAAGGAGCAATTGTTCTCTACATTGCTCCTTGTGAATCCCATAGTTGGATGATTTCATTTTGCCAGTGATCAATTCCTTGCTACCTCGTGTAGCCCCTTCTTTTGGGACAACTTGAGATTGATGGTGCCCCCCCCCTCTTGGAATCAAGGTAACGCAACGGTGGTTGGTAGTAGCATTCCCCCAGTCGTTAAATTGGTGTGCGTTTGCAAATTGCCCAAATCCTGGCAACGGGTTCTTCGGGTATTAGGCGTTGGGGGGCGGGGGGGGAGTACTTTTTGGCCATGGGTTGGTGTTACCACCTATCGTTTGGCCATAGGTACCTATCGTTTGGCAATAGGTACCTGTCGTTTGGCCGTAGGTACCTGTCGTTTGGCCGTAGGTACCTATCGTTTGGCCGTAGGTAGATATCGTTTGGCGGTAGGTACCTATCGTTTGGCGGTAGGTACCTATCGTTTGGCGGTAGGTACCTATCGTTTGGCCAAAGGTACATAAACACATGGGGGAGTAGTTCAAGGTGCCCGTAAGACAAGGGTAGCACTAGATCCTTTTGATGTGTATACATTTGACTCGCTTTCTTGCCTTGGTTTATGTTGCGTTTGCATTTTAGGAATTTTGTCTTGGACGTATCCATTGGCATGGTCTTTTGTGTCGTGTTGTTGAACACATGTGTGGAATGTCAACACACGTTCCGTCATTTGGACATGTGAATTCCATGTGACATAAGGTGTCATGAGATCCCCGGTATGTCTTCAATAATTCCAAACGACACAAAGCAAGGCGACACAACATGGTGGAAGTGTGCATGTCGAAAGGACTTAGGTCGTCTTGTGGTCACTAGTATGTGGTCTCCAGTGCATGTTTGCCAACGCGCCGACATCGTACGAGGAAGACCTAATTCCCCCCCTCCGGCCGGCCCCGGTGGTGTTAACAATGATGAGATGCAACAAGTGATGAGCGCCAGAGTTGTGGAGAAATCCGCCTGTGGTGCGCAAACATCATGCATCAAGCCCACATCTACGCCCGGGCACCGAACACCTTGCCGTGCTATGCTTGGCCCACCACAGTAGCCCCCGAATCTCCTGGTGGATTGTGTCGGGCAAGGTGAGGTTGCCCGGGCGATCTGTGGACGCCAACGTAACGTTATCCTGAATTCCTCGTAGTTTATGGAATGCTCTCGAGTGCAAGCGTCGAGTGCATGACGGCTGGCCTTCGCAACCTCTTGTTGTAGTGGATTGACGTTATGGGCGCATTGGAACTATTTCTCGGGCTTGCACTCCAACGCCTCCGCTGCCATGAGCGGCGCCCGAAGAGCAGTCGCGTGTGGAGGTGAGGGCTTCGTTGGACGCTCCTCCCGCCTGTTTAGGCCGTCCGGCAAAGGAAGACGAAGAAGGAGAGCACACTGCGTTGCAGCGGTGCTACGTGGTGACGGCGACGGTGGATGGCTCGTTCCCGAAAATCGGGTTCCGCGAAGATGAGGTGTATGAGATTTACGGCAGCATCAACCAGTGGCAATGCTGGGTCCCTTGCACACAAAAGGTCTGAACAGGGGTTTCGGCAGCAGGCTGGAATGGGGGCGTTACGCGCTGTGTTGAGCGAGGGAAAGAGGCAAGTCAGCCAAGTATTGCACAACCTGACGATACCAAAGCCATTGTTTCACCCTTGGGGGGACGGGGGGGGGGGCGTGCAGGGCACACTGTGACGGTGTACCGGGACTGATACGGGTTGTAACGGGACTGTATCAGCGCGTACCGGGACCGTCAGAGCTCCCTGGCCCCCGAGAGCGGTGAGGCTTAGCCCCGTTCCCTCGAGAATCAGCCCCAGCTCTTTGCGTGGTGCAGGGGCCCACTACATTTGGCACACAGGCCACAGCCCAGGTCGCTCAACCCATTTCGGGTGGACGCAACTGGGGGCAGCGCACAATTTTCTGAGAAGCATTTTAAGTGGAAAGATGCCGGCGCCTGGGCCACCAAGCTTGGGTCTGACCACACCAACATGTTCGTCTGATAGGTCGCAGCATGCGGCCCAAGTAGCATGCAGACGTTGCATGAGAAATCGAGAACAGACGTCCTTCCTGGCCTCTGAGCCCCCCGCCTTCCCATGCCATTACCGCAGCCCCAGGCGGCGGATCCCCGTAGATGGGTGGGACCCCGATGCGGTTTGAGCGTGAGCGACAAGGGTGTGTCAGATGTGGTGGCCTCGGCACCACGCGAAGTGCTGGGGTTGATTCAAGACGGAACGGGGCTTACGCCTCACTGCTCTCTGGGGCTCCCTGGGAGTGTTGCAGGAGCTGTGACGGTCCTGGTACACGCTGTTACAGTACTGTTAAGCTCCGTTGCAGTTCCGTTCACACCTGGACGTCCTGCTGCAGCACCGAAAACAGATACTTGGTGTCGCCAATCCCTGCCTGCCCTGGCCGCACCCCGTTCAGGTCTGGACCATCGACTCCCGCTTCCGCTTTGAGATTGATCCCAACCCGAATATGAGGGAGGCCAAGCCCATCAAGTACGTGGATGACACTCGTTCCGATTTCGTCCCAGAGGTCCGTGTGTTGTCGGCACCGCACGTGCCCCACGGCACTCGCGGATGTGGGCCTCGGGGCTGTCATTCTGCCGCACATTGCCGCGCAGGGCCGGCCGGGCCCGATCCTGGTCAACGACCCTCTCCGTCCCCATCAGCGAAAGATGGTGCCCCCGCCCAGACGAAGTTAGGCGATTAAAGGGCGTTGGCTGGAAGAAAAAAAGTTGTAAAAAAGGCGTTTTGTTAGTATTATCGATCACCTGTCGTTCATGGGAGTTCATTCGTTTGCCAGCTGCTTCTTGGTCAATTTGCAGACTGCTTATGGCACTTGTTTCGTTTTGTGTCTCCCTTTTTTCTCCAAAGCTTCCAAATCCCCGGAGTGTTTGCAGGACGGGTCCCCTTCTCAAAATGGATAGGACGTTGCCCATCACTGGGCAAAATGCCGGCACCTGCAGCGCACGACCGATGGGTCACGGTTTGTGATCCGGAGCCTCCTGCCGTGTGCTACAACTTCCCACATCAGATGTGGGGAAGAGCACCCTCCAATACTCGTGGTTTGGGGGATGGGAATGACTGATTGTGAAGCTTGCCAGCGCTGGCACGGGAGTGGACGAGTGGATAGAGGCAGCAGTAAGCAGTAGGACAGATATTCCACTCTCACCCATAAAACTGCCACACCCCCCTGCTGCATTTCTTTTTCTCATACCGAAACGCACCGTCTTGCATTCCCGCTCCTTTTGGAAATTATGTGCCTTTGAGGGTTTGCCATCCTGTTGCTCTTGGTTGGCGGCTGTGTGGAATCTACCAAAGGCGCGTCACCCCTTCGCTTAGCTCACCTCAATTAGGTCTTACACTGGCCAACTGGCAAACCTACTCCACCCCACACCCCACGTTGGTGTGTCATGCAAGAACGTGGCAATAATGACTATGGAGCCACCGTGCTTATAGTGAATAACAGGGATGCTAAAACAGTCTCGGAAACCAAAGTTTCTAGGACGAAAGTGTGTCATGAATAGGTTCTGATGCCAATCTCATCAAGCATTGCCACGATCCGAAACATTCAACTATGAAATAGCTTCTTCACAAAAAAAAAAAAAGAAATTTTTGCACCAAGCCTTTTGTTCCTGTGTGCCTGAGTTACAAGCATTGGGCGGATTGTCAGTATATCTTGGCGGCGTGCTGTCTCATGATGCGTCAGCGCGAATTACGTTTCTCTCAGCGCTTGCAAGGGGGCCTGGGGCACCCCCACCCTTTTTTGTGGTGGCGATCAGGGCTCCTTTTTTTTTTCATTTAAAACCTGCTACTTGTGGTGTACAACAGCTATTAGGAAGATCAGATCTGCAACGGAACAGTGCTTAGCTCCAGAAGGCAAAACAGGTATTTTCGTTGACTAAAAGCAGGTTTACTACAAATTGTTTTATCCCGCTGTCTGAATTGGGATAATAATGTCACAGTATGAAACAACGTGGGGCTTGCGTCGGCAAACACACTGTGGCGTCAAAAGGGACGGCTGCACCGCGGTACAAACATCACTCGGCCTCTCAGGCGCATATGCTGTGCGTGCCATGAGCATGGCAAGCATTGAGCAGCGAAACCAGGCGAGCATTGAGCAGCGAAGCCCCCTCCAATGTGTGCCAAGTATACTCTTGGCGCTGCAGGTCTGGAAAGTTGTTGATGACGACGAGGAGCACGAAGACCCGCTGCCCCCCATTGCGGCAAAGGACGCCAAGGGCAACGACAAGCCCATAACCGACGCCGACAACAAGGCCCGCCTGAAGGAGCAGAACACGAGTCTCCTCCGGCGCCTGCACCGTGCAACTGTAGTGTACCACATCCCTGAGTATCAGGAGGTTGTTGACCTGTGGGGTGCTGGGCAGGAGGGTCTCATAGTGTCCCGCTTTTACTCTGCTGCAATTGGCGTGGAGTGAAACTGCCATCGCAGCCGCTGCCACTGAATTATACCTCATCTGCACATACATCATCCTTGAATGCAGGGCCGAAAGGAAGTTTTGCAAGGGGGGGTTATGGTTCTCAGGCTGGACCAGTGGTGTGCTTGGTGCGTGGCCTACCGGGGGGGAGGGGGATGGGTTGGGGAGTAGGTCAAAGCCCAAACAAAGTCTGCCGACGTGAAATGTCGTTCGCCCGCAAGCAGTCTCATTTAAGAGGTGGATTGATTTGGTGTGGTGTTTTGACACTGAGCTGGGACCTTTTTTGACAGATGACATCCCCAGCATCAAGGACAAGGAGAAACCTACCGAAGTTCCTCACTGGGGAAGTCAGAATTTCACTTGGGGGGGGGGGGGGGGGCTGGGGTCAACCAAGGCCACACTTACACACAACATAGAAGGGATGCTTCCCTGATGCACTCCCGGGAGCCATCACCATCCTGACCAAACCAGGAGGAGAAGGCAACCCAAACCTAAGTAAGGGGGTTGCCCCTGCGGGGGGTTGGCAGCCGGCTACGCGGTTGGGCAGCGACCTAAAACATGTACTGCCCGCGAGTAGCTAAGTTCTGTCACCGAGGCCTAGTGCAGGGGCCTTGGGCACACTTATGAGACACAGCGTCCAAACCATTGGTGGTCGCTGCACACGACCAACCAGGGGGTGGACTCACACAAGTCCCTAGCTCCGAGGCGTGGACAGCCCGGAGTGAAGTCCTCAAACGGGGAGCCCCTCAGCAGCCCAGAAAGCAAAAGAGCAACAACGCACCACATTCACCCCAGAACAACCCCAACAAACGCCAGTGACAGGTCAGTTTGTAGATTTGGAGACATGTGCAAAAGTGCCCGGTGCCCCTGGTACCACCCACCTGCAAGTGGGACAACCCGACAGCCACAATGGGAGGCAGGGAGCGACATGCTGCCCCCCCGGCGCCGCACACCAGCAGTGGTGAGCGTGCCAGCAGAAAAAGAAAGAGCCCGAAATTGGGAGGAACGCAAGCAGCAAAGCAACTGGGCACTCAGCCGCCCCACACACGGCAGTGAGCCGAGCCCCAACAGGACACATAACAATACACAAGGGAACCATCAGGTGCGAGCACTGCAGCAGCCACCAAATGCGGCGCACGCCGAGCGAGCCATCAGCAAACACCCACCCCCCCCTCCCTCTACAAGGTGCCCACGTACTCTACAAGGGCGGGGGCTGCACCCCGCGCGCCGGGAGGTGCCCGCCACAGGGGTGGCAACAGGGCCGTGACCAGCCAACCGCGCACGGGACAGTCCACGTCGTACGGAGATGTCAAATCCTTGTAGGGGGGGCAGGCGGGTGGGACAGGAGGGGGTCCGCAACAGGGGCACCCAGGAGCGCCAACAGACAGGGGGAGGAGCAACACAGACACACAGAACGCGGGAGCCACACCAGGAGGGACGAGCACAGCAGACAAGGAGGAGGGGCACAGCAAGGCAGGAGAGGCAACAAGAACAGCGGGAACAGGGAACCAGAATGGAGGGGATGGGAGAGGGTGCGCATGGGAGGCAGCGACAACAAGGGGGATGGCATGGCCAGCCAGCCCCGTCGCTACCGGGTGCCAAGGCAACCCCTGCTCAACCAGCATCGGGTGGTGGGTGTCTCCCGCAGCCCAAATGGGCTGTTTGCGCAACAGGAGCGGGAGCCCATCAGGACAGACCAGCCGTGAGGGGGAAAAGGACATATGGTGGACGGCCGGAACAGCGCGTGGAGGAACAGGGCACCTGGGCCTCATGCACACAGAAACACAGCAAGGCAGGCTATGGACGGCCTGTGGACAAAGGCGCGTGGACAGCAAAAACAGTCAAACGACCCCGCAACAACCAGCACATCCTCAATATGCCAACTATTGGGCGCCGCTGACGCGCAAACGGCACACCATGCCACATTCAGCACAGCCCCAACACACCAGCCACTGGGCTCCGCGAACGCGGAAACGACACCAGCAAGAGCACTGGGCCCAGCGGCCGGGAGAAAGCAGCAACCCGACGCAACATGCGAAGGGCAGAACGGGTGACTGTCCAGGGCCCCATAAAGGAACAACAACCAGACGGAATGTCGGTGGGGGCTGGGGTCAACAGAGGCCCCCAAAACTTGAGGGGGAGGGGTTGTGGAAAATGGCTCAATTGAGAGGGATTATTTGTGTTGGCCTCAAAGGCACTAGAAGGAAATTTTTGTCAACGGTGGCCTACCTCAAAAAAGTCCATGATGCATGCGTGTCCACCACAGGCTGCTAGAATGTTACAATGTATGGTTCTTCCCAAAGCATATGCATTGAAGCCTGCCATCAACCGCAAACCCCAGTCCCACAAGTTAGTTGGGGTGAGGGTCACCGAGCTGGTGGAACTAGTAAGGTTTTATAACACCTCTTAGGGTGTAGGGTGGAGCTACCCCTTTTAGCATGCAGCAAGCAGCAGCAGCAAGAACTGTCCGCCGTTGACCCTGGAGTCACCGTGCTTACACAACGCCATGCTTGCGCATTGACATGAAGGGGGTACTGGATGGGTACATTGGATATTGGCCCCCGGACGCCTCAGAGCCAACAAAAGTGCCTCCAAAGCACAATGCTGTGATGGGCAGCAACAGGTCTCATATGCATGCACCGGCCCCTCTTTCACTCACATTCTGGTGCCACAAGGAGCACTCGGGCTGGGAGGGGCCCTGGACCGCGAACCCCAAGTTTTCACAAAAACTTAAGTTTGGCACACTGCCATCCTCCTCAGTTTTCTTTTTTTGTAGTGGGGCTGTGCAGGCGCCGGCGGCAACGCCCCACGGCACGTTCCCCCGGAAATAATTGAGTCCAGACCTGTGTTCGTGTGACCTGCAGGAGGGCGGCGAGGGCAGGGGACGACCACAGAATGCAGATGCCGATGCAGACACCAGACACCAGCAAAACCGCTTATGTGCGACAACTCCTGCTTCACGCACCGGCTCAGCAAGACCTGCACGCCGATCACCAGCCCCGAGGGCAAGCCACAGTTTGCGGACGAGCTGGCGATGCTGCCCTCCGACATGGCGCGGCTGGAGTGGGACAACCCTCCCACCCCACCGCCGTCGCCAGCCCTGCCGCCCACTGTCCGCCGGTTTGTACCCGCCAGACATTGCCTCCCCACCGCTTTCCCAGCCACCCTCCTGTTGTGTGCAGGTCCTTGCGGACACCTCGGCGTTCGTGGATGCGTTCACTGCTGCCCCCACCTCCAACTACGAGAAGCCCATCGCGTTTCTCTTCCCCGCCCCCGAGAAAAGTGACACCGACAATGAGGAAGCAGTTGAGCAGGTGCGCACGGGCTGGCCTCCGTTTCCCATCCCCTGATTAACCCCCGGGCCTTCATCCTTTCCAGCGCCCCCCCCCCCCCCCAGAGCGAGAGGCCAGTAGGCGCCGCCAACAAACCAACACCAAGGTCTCCCCCCCCCCCCCCAGCAGCTCACATCCATTTAGTTATTACTGCGACTCAAAGAAGTACGTGCGATTTTTGGGTGCTCGCCTTACAACCCCCCCCCAGATACCCCCACAGTACTCTACTAGATTGTCAAATGGGCATGCACTAACTGTGTGACTACCAGTGTACAAGAAATCCATAGCAAGAAGCATACAAGAAATGTGTTGTGGCAGTGGTAGAAGGTCAGATTTTCTCCTACTTTTTTTCCATTTTCCCTTGGATAGTACATGTATGCAAGAGAACCCCCACCGTTTCAGTCAGAAGTTGTTGCGATGCCTGGCCCTTTGCATCGGCCCCCCCTTCTCAAACGATTTAATTCTACAAACCCAATCCAGTGCGTGCACCCGTAAGTACCAGCTGGCGCATTTGCCAGCCCTTTGGGGAACCCCCCCCTCTGCCCCCACCTCTTGCTGCCAACCACAAAAACACAAGAAGAAAGACAGTAGACTCGCCCACTGATGCAACTCCTGTGGAGCCAAGCAGGGGAAGAAATGCATGTTGCGATGTCTTTACGCATCCCACAGTCAGTTCTGTTTGGTGGTCCCAAACCAAGTATTCTGGGGGTCACCGTGTTTCAGGTGAGTCTTGTCACAAGTCTTGCCAACTGCCAACCGCCAACCGCCGCCAACCGCTAACCGCCAACTGCCACCAACCATGGTTGAGCACATGGAGTGCCCGCGGGCTTTTTTGGGAAAACTGGTACCGGAACACTTTTTTTTTTTCCCGTTAAGGACACCCCTGGTCTTGTGAGCTCTGTGATGTGCAGTGGAGGCTGCGTCACGTCTTCCCTTTCCAGGTTCCTGCTGAGACACCAAAGTGCCACGAGACGCCGTATATTTTGCGCGCCCGTGTGAATCACACAATGGCACATTTGTGGGCCCTGCATTTCAATAAGTATTCGTTCCAAGAAGGTATGGTCGCGTGCGCAAGGCTGGTTGCCTGACCCTTCTTAGTGCAGGCGTTTGTGTTTGTGGAGAGGGAAAGAGAGGGGGGTGGTTGCCTTTGAGCCCCGGACCTCTTCCACACGGAGCACACGGAGGAATTCCTCCATCAAAAGACGACGCAAATGGGCCGACCCGCATGTTTTCGTCTGCACGTTTTCGTCCGTTTCTGGGTTACCCTCCACCACGTGGACAGGCGCACCGCGTGACCGCTGCTGCGGTCGTGCTGGCGGCGTGTTCCGCAGCGCGTGTGCGCCTTGGCTGCACTGTCACTGCCCCCTGCGGCATCGTGTGCAGCAGGGCCCTGTTGTGGCGCCACGACGGTGGACTCCCCAGCGGAAACCCGAATGGTGGGTCTATTTCACGCCATCATGGCACCCTCATCTCTGGAGTTTCTGTACCTTACCCCACACGTCTTGTGTGCTGCGTTGTTCGGACGCATTTCTGGTGTACGCCTCCTCCAAGTCGACGGTTTCGGTTACGGAGTGGCCAAATGAGAGCCCAACTTTTTGTTGCACGACGCCTATGGTGAGATATTTTTTTGTTCGGTTGTTTGCTGAGTCTTCCTCCGTAGGTTCCCTTTTAGAAACGCCCCTCTTCGAATGCTCCATTGCGCGCAAGATACTTGCTTGCCCCATATACACAAAACGTGGTTGTTTTTGTGATATCCGATGTGGTACGGAGGACATCAAACGTCGTTACGTTGAAGGAGGACGGATTTTGTGAGAGCTTCATTCTATCTTGGAGGGCAGCATCCAATCCAATGGTTGAATCCCATCAATGTGACGATGCAAGTAATCAACTAGAAGAAGGATTCGGAGGGACATGTTGGCAAAGGGGTCACCAGGGCATACCATCGCGGTTTAGTAGACAGGCCAATGTGCGTATGCGCAACGCCCAACCGGAATGCCTGCAAACCGCCATGGCCTTCCACATGGACACGGGGCTTTACCGATTCCGTGTCCGCAGGCGTGTTCAATACCGTGGACCCTCAGCTGCAAAAGCGAGAGCGGAGCCGACGATGGGGAGAACAGCAAAAATTCTTCGAGTCCACTCGCCCGGACGTGACTCGAAAGCGGAAACTGCACATATATTATTGCGTCAGCCTCTTCATTATGGATGCGGCCAATCCCGGTGTGTAAGTCGCATGTTCGTTGGTTGTTGTGGTTGTGGCTGCGCGTGTTGTTTGTGTTTGTGTTCATGTTGTCAAGCCTGCGAGGTACCCGAATTTGCGGATACCCATGGACACCGTCGATTCCCCCCAATTTTTCCATCCGGATACCGGATACTTAGTTTTTGTACAGCGAACTGATGGGAAGGCCTGCAGCCTCCACAAAAATGGGGGAAATGGAATTGGGGAACAAGGGTATCTCGTCGCATTTTTTCTCCCATTTTTCTCCCATTACCCCCCCCCCCCCCCGCCCCCCCGGGTTTCGCCATTTTTCTGCCCTTGGTACAGGGTGTTCAGACAATTTCTCTCGTGATCTTATGATGATCCCCCCCCCCCATTTTCCCCAATTCTCCCCCATTTACCCCAAATTGCCCCCATCTTTTCCCCATTTTTCCATCGTTTCCATTTTTCCAAAGGCGTATTCAGCCGACAAGTATCTGCTTCCGGTCACCGGCCCACCGGCGTCGGTTAACCATCAACTGCCGCCAACCGCCGTCAGTTTACTGAATCCTGCCTCCAAAAGCCTGAGGCCATCCTGAGCGGAAACAACGAAAGATCTCGCACCTAAAAGACAGCGCTGCTTCTGACAGTCGCCTGCATTCGTGTTGCTGCTGTCGCAAAGGTGAGCTCAGAACACTTGGGGCTCTTTTTCATTATTTCGAAACAAGCGGATGAATGTCCGAGGCCCCATCGAGGGACACGTTCAGTTGCCGTCCGAGGGCCCGTGGCTATGTTTTTACGTGTGTGTACCGCTTCACGTCCCTATCAGTGAGGGAATGTGAGAGTGGGAGGGCGGGGGGGGCAGCAGAGATTGATCCCAAGCGGAGCAGGGCCAGAGGGGGTGTCAGGAGCAGTGAGGCGGGCGGTTGAAGGGGTGGCAGAACGGTTCAAGGGTGGCCACCGTCGGTTGAAGCCTCCGTTGCTTTTAGAAAGGTTGGGTCGCAGGCCCATGTGCCCCTGCGGAGGGGCGGGGGCTTGCCTGCCGGAGCTCAGAGTTTTGGAGTGCGGGTGCGGTCACTTATCGCCGCTGAGCCACCGATGCGCGTTTGGTGCCCGACCCCCGGACACCCACCCGCCCGTATCCTCGTCCAACGCGAAGGCACTTGTGGTCTCTTGTGACCGCTGACGAGCCCTTTCTGTGCCTCATGTGCAGACGCGTGCCGCCGCTCTGTGGTACGCAGTTCTCTCATTGGGGGGCAGGGGGGGGGGGGAGGGGGCGTTCGGCCCAGGGACCGAATGATTTTGGTGGGGGATGGGGGGCTCTGAGGGGCCCGCGATGACGAAATGACGATTAGGAAACTCCTCTGTCCCTCTGATGGCGAAGGGTAGATTGTGCCGCCGAAGCCGCCGATTTTTTTTTCGGAGGGGCCAAAAGTGGTCGAAAATCTCGAAAAAATTTTCTTTCAAAAAACGTCACGAGGCCCATCAAATTGATCGGCGGAATGCGCTGAACGCGAAGATGTATGTGGGGGGGGGGGGGGGGGGGCAAGAACCACTTTTTTTCTCAACGGTCGGACCTGGTGACAATTGGCCTGACACACAATGTGCACCGCGACACGACACGTCCCCCGGGGACTCGCCGGCATCGCGGCCCCGTTGCCCTCCAGGGGAGCGGCCCAACATCAGCGCCGCCCGCGCGGAGCTGCAGGCGGAGGACATCGAGCACGAGGAGGAGAAGCACACCCTCCCCCTGCCCCACCTCAACAGCGCGCGGTCCGCGGGGGGCCGCACCAACCGCAGCAGCAGCGTCCTGGCCTCGGAGTCGTCGCCTGCCGGCAGCCCTGTGGCGGCTTCCACGGCCTCGTCCGTGCAGTACCCGGCAGCGGACGCGAAGCCGCCGTCCCCAGCTCCAGCAGCTGCGCCGGAACAGACCCCGCGCTCCACTGAGCCGTGGGTGCAGGTACGGTGCCCGGGTTCACCCCCCTGCCCAGGGAAGTATTAGAATGGCCGTACACCGTAGGAGGAGGGGGGTTAACCCCCCCTGGACCCCCCCCAGGCCTTTGCTTAGTGGCTGGTTGATAGTATACCGGGGGGGGGGGGTCAGAGGCCAAAAAAAAGTTTGTGTAGCTAAAATCGACCTGCAAGTTCGGGCCCCTTTGATAGATTTCATTTTTTTCCTGAGGAAAATTTTTTTGATGTGGGTGGGTGGGTAGGTGGGTCAGCCAAAATCCCGGGGGGCCAATTTGACCCCCCCCCCCCCCCCCAGTATCACTAAGCAAAGGCCTGGACCCCCCCCCCCCCGGACCAAAGTGACCATTGTGGGAAAAACGAAGTTTACAATGGGGAAAATCTGATCGGGCGATTTTCAGTGCAGAAACTTTTGGGTCCCAGACCACCCCCCCCCCCCCCTCCCTGCCCTTTCCACAGGCTTGCCCGGCGGCGCCCACTGCACCCGCTCATGCGGGGTGGTCAGCCTGTCAGAGACTGGGTCGCCCTGGCCCATAGCCAGGGCGATCAGGGGTCCCAGGGGGGGGGGGGGGGGCAAATACGGCCCAGCACGCAGATTACTTTTCAGGCGTGTTGCACTCCGTCGCAGAAGGGCCCACACCCGACACAGAACGGTGTCTTCCTTGAAAGTCTGATGCTTGAGCTTCCTTTCCTCTGTGGCTTCGCAGCTGGCGGACCAGCCTCGCTGACCCCTGAGCCCCCCACGTGCTACTGAAATAGTCAGTTTTCTTGCGTGGGGCTGTGCTTGTACATGGTGTTGCTGGCGGTGTTGAATTGCGCGTGCTCCGGTATCCTGAAGTCCTGGTCGAGTCCTGTTTCAAGGATGTCGGTTTACATGGTATTCTTGTCTACGACTGCCTGCCCTGGTTTAGGAGGAGGTGTTCCGCTGCCAAGAATGAGACCACGCCAAATTAGGGGGCAGATGAAGCAGGAAAAGCCCAAACAGGGTCATCAGGACATGAAAGGGGCTGACATTGGCGCAGAAATGACAGAAATGACGAGATGAAGACCAGACCGTGTCAACAGGCACATTGTTTCACTGAGACCCTCATCCCGTCCCCCACCCACAGTGCAGCGTGGGTCCAGCATCCCAAAGGAATGTGCACCCGTTGGGTCTGCTCCACGTTTGCTGCGGTGGCGTGGGCCGTGGCGCTGAGGTCACATGTCATGCCATCACAGGCAATCCCAGCCATCCAGTGGGATAGTGAGCCACCCCCCCACAGTTATGGGAAACAGGGATTCTTCATCCTGCACATTTCATGAATACGATGATTTCTGTCGACCAACCCAGTTTGTCCTTCTTCCTACTCAGTCTAGCTGCAGCCCCTACAGATCCAGACGGCTTAGTGGTGAATGTTACCTGTAGGGGGGTGGGGGGGTACTGCTGAGACGTTATGATGCTTTGTCTGGATGTATGGCGGCATTGTGTGCTGCTCTCCGTCCACCAGATTGATAGTTCATAGGCCTTTTGGTGCGGTGAACGGTTATACTCCATGTGTCATCTTGTTTGCTGCAGCGAAAGGCGCCTATGACATGTCACTGAAGAGCTTTTTTCTTCGACTCTTGCTTTGCACATCTGCTTTGTGCTGAACAGTACCGGTCGTGCACACGCATCTGTATCCCATAGCGCGCGGGGGGGGGGGGGGGGGGTCAGAGGCCAAAAGAAAATTTTGAAGCCTCAAATTGACCTCCAATTTCGGGCCCCTTTGATAAATTTTCCTGAGGAAATTTTTTCTGATGTGGGTGGGTGGGGGGGTCAGGCGCAGGAGCCCAGGCTGCCGCCTGCATCAACCCTGAATGCCAAGAACTTTGAATGACCACATGCATCGCATGCATCTTGCATGACTGCTAGGAACAGCGCTAGCTCCATGTGAGGGGCCAAACCCCACCAAGACCACGTTGAGCGGCATGTAGCGACTGGCACCAGCACCATGTCACTTTCCTTCGTTGGGTTCCTGTCACTCGCCTGAAAAGGCCCAAGGGGCCTCGGATTGATGAAATGTGCCAAGGGCCAAGTCGAGCTGATCTACGTAGCCATGCGTGACCAGATTGCCATGGGTGACTGAATCTGGATTGGGCCATGTGAAAGTCAATATAAAGGACTTAAGGAGGACACATTTTGGGGCTCTTGAAGTCAGCACCTCTTGGCTTGTTGCTCGTGGCCAACAGTTATACCGAAAAATCCTTTTTACAGCCTTTTTTTTTGGATTGGTTCATGAGACCATCACAAATTGCTCTGGTGATATGGCACTGATATCTGGTTGTCAAATCAGAAATCATTCTATTGAAGTCGGATTTAGGGAGTGCCCATAACCTGTCTAATTGATCCACACTCCTGTTCCATCCCCACTGTCCTGTCCTTAACCTTAATCTCCTGAACCTTAACCTGTCCTGAATTGCCCGACATCCTCTGACATTACTCTAAATCAGACCAAATCCAATCAGGATATCACATACGTATGGTTGCCTATACTTCGCCTTGAGGCAGTAGCAATTTTTCTGGTTCGCATCCTCCTCACATCTACTCCTCTCCCTGGACCACCTTATTAAGGCTTTTTTTGGGGGGGGGGGGCTCTTGGACCTGATTTCATTCCGCCTGAAGGAACGTTGTAGGCCCACACTTGCATGAAGGCATATGATCACAGTCACTAAGGTGTGGGGACACGATCGTGCACATGTGGGTTCCTTAGATCAGGGCGTCCTCCGGTTCCCGGCCTTCTGTCGCAGGGCACCGGTGGGCGCTGGTACTTCAGCTATGTGCCCATCACGGAGACCCACACGGATCCCGACGGGAACCAGTACGACACCATCCACGTTGAGTTCCCCTACACGGAGGAGGAGCACATTCCCAAGCGCGGGAAGGTGAGTGTCATTGCGGAGTGCTGTGAGTTCCCGGAGCCCATTGTGAAGAAGGAGGACCCGAACGCCAAGAAGGACAAGAAGAAGAAGGTGTTCGGCATTGCATGTGCTGCACTGGTTTGGGTCATCGGAAATAGATGGTTTGCATTGTTTGTCCCAAGCCACCGGGGAAAAGTGATTTTGGTCCGTGAGAATGGCACGGAGTCACGCAGCTTGTCGTTGAGATGAGTGGCAAGTTCTGCACCGGCGCACCGTGCGTTTGCTTGAAAGAGGGGCAAGGGAGGGGGGGGACAAGACCCTGGCCAGCGCATCCCCCCCCCCCCCCCCACACACTATGCCCCTCCCCCGGGGCAGTATGCCCCCTGGAATTTGTGACACGTGGGCACGTGAGGAGACACGTGTCGCTTATTGCGTCGTGGGATGGTTCGAAGGGCGGTGTGCAGCCCAGAATGGACGCGGCCCAGGTCCTTGTCTGAAGTGAGCCCTGCTCCATGACCAGGGAAGTATTAGAATGGATGCACCATGGAGGGGCCGTACCCCCCCCCCCCCCCCTCCTTGACCCCCCCCCCCATGGCCATTGCTTTGTGGTTGGTTGATACTATACCGGGGGGGGGGGGGGGGGCTCAGAGGCCAAAAAAAATTTTGTGTGCCTAAAATTGCCTTCAAGTTCGGGCCCTTTTGATAAATTTCATTTTTCTCCTGAGGAAGAATTTTTTGATGTGGGTGGGTGGGGGGGTGGGTGGGTCAGCCAAAACCCCGGGGGGGGGGGGGGCAATTTACCCCCCTCCCCCCCAGTATATCACAAGCAAAGGCCTGCCCCCCCTCCCCAGGGCTAAAGTGACCATTGTGGGGAAAAACGGGCCATTTTTGGTGCACAAACTTTTGGGTCCCAGACCCAGGGATGTATTAGAACGGTCGTACACCGTAGGAGGAGGGGGGGTAACCCACCCTGGACCGCCCCCCCCCCCCCCCCTCCTCCCATTCCAATGTTTGAGGCTGACAGCCAAAATTTTGCTCGGCGCCTTCGGTACCAAGAGGATTTAAGCTGAAAAATTTTCGGCCCGCCTTCGGCGGGGACCATAGGGGGACCCAAGGAGGAGGGGTGTCCTTCAGCCATCCCCCCCCCCCTTTTCAGACCCCCCCCCCCTCACCCCCTTCTAATACATCCGTGCCCCATGAACCCTGCTTTCCCTTTGCAGGAGGAGGCTGAGGTTTGGCGCCGTTTGGACCCCATTCCAGAGCCCGTCCAGTACACCACTTTTCAGTTGGTGGGCCGCATTGGACTCAAGTCCAAGCACACCAGCAACGCGTCCATGTCCCTCTCGGATACCCAGACCCAGTCCCTTCGGGGCCCAGGGCACAAGGCGCCGCCGGTATGTGCACTTGCCCCAGGGCCTGCGAGGGCATGACGGGGCTGCAGAGCCGGGCCGTATGGCTGGGGCTTGGAGGTCAGGTGAGTAAGGCAGCCCAGGGCTGAGGGCGGGTACAAGGGGGGGGGTTCATAGGGGGACAAGTTCGTTTTTCAGTTTGGTGTCGAACTTTTCACCACGAAATTGTTTTGCGCAATTTGGCCCCTTGTGCCTCCTCAGTGGAGCTATTCCCCCCTTCAGTATGGAGAGCCAACCCGGGCCTTGCAGGGCAGTATTAGAACGGCCGTACACCGTAGGAGGAGGGGGGGTAACCCCCCCTTGAACCCCCCCCCCCCTCCTCCCCTTCTAATGTGTAATTGAATGCATGAAATTGGGACCCGGTTCATCAGTCAGTCACAGGCCTTTACGCCCCCCCCCCCCTGCTCTAGAGCCCTTCCCCAAACCTCTGTCAGTTCCACACCCGGCCTTGCTCTTTTTTTTTCTCTGATGAGTTGGTACTGTTCAAAATTTGGGCCTACCAAAGTTTCACACAACTGATTGTCCACCAGGACCCAAGGGCTGGAGGTGTCAAAGTTTTCCGTGCCTGATGGCCCCGCACCGAAATTGGAGGCGTGCCAAAACTTTCCCCTCACGAAATCGCCCCCCCCTGTATTTCTGGGGTTTGCATGAGGCGGGCCGGGTGGTCGGGTCGGTGGGGCCGGCCGTTTGGCCCCAGGGCTGTCCTTGTGGATAGGCAGGCGTGTTGGCAGCCCTTTTACATGCCAGACTTGTACTTGAAGGGCCCGGCCAGACGTTGCAGATGAACGGCATCCCTACAACCCCAAGTACTGTATTGGGCTGTGCCCCAAAGCCACGAACGTGTGTATCATGTGTGCGGCCCAAGTTTCAAGAGTGTTTAGGGCATGTGTCTCGCAGCCTTGTCCAGGCCTGTGCTTAATGTTCTTTTTTGGCAGGGGCGGTGCCCCCCCCCCCCCCCCTCCCCCAGACCAAACTGACCATCGTGACCAACGAAACTTACCGTTGGATAAATCTGGCAGGCCACTTTTGGTACACAAACTTTTGGGTCCCAGACCCCCCCCCCCCAAACACCCCCGTGGTAGCGGTGATACGCTCCATCTACACGCCCAGGGCCGACTCCACACTCCGCTCGGAGTAGAGAGCGGCATGGTTTGCATTTGCATGAGGGCCTTTCAGGGATGCATTGGAGGGCTGGGAGGTTACCCCCCCCCCTCCAAGTGGGGAGGGGTTGACACAACCAAAACACGTTCGGACCCACAGAGGGTCAGAATGAGCAGTGGTGGGAGGCAAATAGGCGCCGCCAAAGGCAAACAACTTAATACCGAGGCCTTGTGCCGAACCCCCCCCCGTCCATGGCGCCCAGCCTACGCCCAGCCACTGTGTCCCTGACGCCAAGTGCCAGCTTCAATGGCATTTGTAACCGACAGTAACCGCCTCCAAGCGCTTTGACAACCTACTCTAACCCCCTATCTAAGCGCTTCTGGGGCGGCCTCTGAGGTACCTTCCCTTCTCAAGCATCCCTGGGGCCTTTGTTTTAAGGACCCCCCCCCCACCTGCACCTGGTGTGCCTTCGGGGGTTACCACCGACCGCCTTCGGTTCCCTGCCACCCGTCAGACGGCAGCCAGTCTGGAGACCACAGAAACCAGAGGCCAGTTTTTTTTTGTGGCAGTTATGGATCCCTTGGTCCTCTGCCGTGTGGCCCCAGGGCTGTCCTCGGCGGGGAAAGAGCCGACAGGTGGAACTGTTGGCCTGCGTTTTGCATGCCACAAAGTTTTGTTCGATGGCCACTGGGATCGAACAGTGGCGTCGTGTGCATGTGCTATGGCAGCGGCGCAACGGGATCGGCGTGGGTCCAAGGCACAAATGACCGCGTTCCAAGTGATTACTGAGCGGATTCGGGACCCCCCCAGTACATCCATGATCCGCCGTCATTGGCCGCTTTTTGTGGGCTCCTGCCCAGAGCTGGCGGTGCCAGCTCGAAAGTTTCGCCCGCTCAGAGTGCATCGATTTTTTTTTGAAAAAAAAAGTGCCGACGCGGCTTTCAAGGGGCTGAGGGGCTGTTCCAACAGCCAACATCGGTGTGAGAAGCCGACGGTCCAGGGCTGGGGGTTTGTGTGTGGGTGCATGTCCGAGACAATGGCTTGTCGCCGCTCGGAGCGGCCTCGCGCAAAGCCGGGGATCCCACGACGTGCTGCATCGTCTGCCAGCCTGTGTGACCCCCAGGCAGTGTGCGGGTTGTGCCATCGCGGGTCTCCCAGGGCAGGGGGGCCCGCCCTGGGAGGCCCGGCCCAGGCTTTGTTTATGAGGAATGAATACGTAAGGGGGTTGTGGGGCTTGTTGGCTCCGCTCTGGTCTCTGTGCTCGTCTGCCAGGCCCGGTCGAGCACAGGCACTCGCACAAAAGCCTGCAGCGGTGTTGGGGATGGTTCCCGCCTGTGGCCGGGAGCCGGGCACCGCTGTGATCAGTTGAGTCGACCAGCTGGGGTCCTGCTGATAGGGCTTGGCAGACCCCGGTGGTGAGTGCCAGACTTCGCTTGAGCGAAGCGGTAGGGGTGATCGCCGTGACCGCCAGCACGGGTGCCACACCACGGTCTGGGGGCCTGAGCCAAGGTTAATGCCGTATGGATCCTGAATGTCTTGACCACCACAACCCACCGCCGATGGAGAAACAGAAATGGTGGGGTCAAGACAGCGGCTTGGCGGACCTTCAGGAGAAGATCGACGCTGCATCATGCGTTGAAGAATAAACGGGTGACTGTCCAGGGCCCCGTAAAGAAACCACAGATGGACTACATGTCACACAGGGGGTCTGGGGGGGGGGGGGTCCCACAAGGGTCGCTTATTCAAACTTGATTTTCCCTCAGCCAAATTTTGGGTCAAGACTGTTTTGGTGTTGGTGGGTCTCAGAGCCAAACGACCCCCCCCCCCCCCCCGCTCTTGTCAACAAAGCCGTGGGCCCCAGCCTGGACCGTCCAATCCGATGGCGCGCGAGCGCGTGCTTTGAAAATGACCGGATTCGAGGAGCCGCTTGAGGCGGCAAAACAATGGTGCGAGTCTGCACGGCCTGCCCCACGGCGCACGTGCACGTGCGGTCCGCTGACCGCGACAGCCGTGCACCACCGCAGTGCCCGCGTGCCGCTGCAGGTGGAAGAGGAGGGCGAGGACTTCGAGTACGTGATTGCCACGAAGCAGGGGCACATCCTGAAGCTCGGGGCCCGGCACGCCAACCCCCGGGCGATCAAGTACCTGGAAATGGAGTGCCCTCTGCCGGAGCCGCGGAACCGCAACTTCATGGAGTTTGGGTGTCGCAGGGCGTGCTTCGAGGAGAAGGCGGACAGGGCCAGCGGCAGCCTCTTCGGGGGGCCGGATCGCCGGGTGCCTCCCCCACGCGCGCCTTGGCCCTTGCCACAGTCCGGCACCCTAACTCCTGCACGAACTTGCCACCGGTGTGCCCCACGTCACGCGTGATCGGCTCGGTACGACGCTGAGTCGGATGCGGGTCGCAGCTCGGACTGACTGACAGTGTGTTACAGCAGTCATGTGCTGTCACCTCTTGACTGGACCCACGGCTCCTGTTGACAACTCAGCATCACTGGCGCAACCACCATTCACGCTGCATTTCTGGTGTCCGATAGGATATGCTATGTACCATCTAGATGAAATACTGCGTATCCATCCGTCACTCTGGCATCCACATCTACAATCAAACATCGTGAGTGCAACTTGAAAGATGCCCGGGTCTGCATCATAGGTGCCTGCATACGACTTACCGTCTGTCCTGCCAGCCACTGGAAGGGGAGGGGATGGGGGGGGGGGGTGGTTCCACACCGCCCAACCACCCCCTGGACCCCCCCCCCCCCAAGTGATTGGGCCAACATTTTTACCGTGCGTTGGACCAATCAAAAAAATTCTCTGCCGCCTTCGGCACTTGTCAGTTGAGGCAAAAAGTTTTCTTCGGCGCCTCTAAAAACTCAGCACCACTGGGGGTGGGGGGGGACCCCAGACGGAATGTCACACAGGGGGGACCCCGCCCCTGGACCCCCCCCCCCCCCAACCTTACCCCACCGGTCTGGGGGGCTGAGCGAAGGTTAACGCCGTATGGATCCTGAATGTCTTGACCACCACAATCCCCGCCGCCGATGGAGAAACAGAAATGGTAGGGTCAAGACAGCGGCTGGGCGGACCTTCAGGAGAAGATCGACGCTGCATCATGCGGTGAAGAATAACGGGTGACTGTCCAGAGCCCCTAAAAGGAGCCGTGCTGGGCCGGAGTACCCGCTCGCGTGCATCCGCGTTGTTTCATTGGAGTCCATTTTCATGCTTTGGGGTGTCTGCTTGTGTCCGTTTGTGCCAATGCAAGTGCCCGCAACAATGAGGGCTGTCGTGGGCAGGTATGGGACCTTCGGCACCGGGGCAGACTATGTCGTGAGGGCACACTGTCCTAATACGAGCTTGTCCAAACCCCGGGGGGGCGGCCGGGCGGGGTCCTTGTATGCGACCTCCCCCAGCCCCCCCCCCCCTCCCCCCCCCCCCCCCGGGTTTTGAAAGATAGTGGTGCCGGGTCGGCCCTCAACAAGTGTTCCTAGAGAAAACTGTCCGGCGCCAAAGGCGCCAATTTTTTTTTTCATACTATGTGTTTATACTCAAAATACTCAAAATTTTGTAGAGAATTCATATTTGTGTTAAAACAACAAGAAAAAATTTTGACCTGAAGGAGGGCTACAGGAGGGCTGCAGGCCCTAACAGCAACCCTAGCCCTAACCCTAGCCCTAATCAAGACTGAATATTGGGACCGAGCTGGTGGGGGAGGGAACATTAGATATGAATGGTGAGGGACACCAATGAGTTACACATTGAAGGCCGTTGACAGGGTGGAATCAGCTTGCAAGTGATCCGCTTCACCACAAGGCCCACTTTCAAGGCTTTTGTGGACTTGTGAGGGGCCAAAATGCCCCAAAATGGGCTCAAAATGGGCTCATTTCACCCGTTTGTGCACCCCAAATGGTCTAGGATGAGTTTTGGAAAAATGCGTTTTTGACCCATTTTTGACCCATTTTTGGTCCCAAAACAGCGCATTTTGGGATTTTCGGAGGACCAAAATGGGCCACCCCAAGCTCAAAACAGTCCAAAAACACTTGCTTTAGCATCACACATGGTCTAGGATCATTTTTGAGAAAAGTCATTTTTCTGCCCCTATTGGACCCTATTGACCCATTTGGGCACCCACCTGTTTGGGCTTGAGCTTGCAGCTTGCCGCAGCCTACTGGGCTTGGGTACGGGGGTCTAGGCGTCCATTTGGGCAATTTTGAGGGGTGGAAACCACAAAACGAGGGGGGTTGCGGGTGGATTAGGTGCCCTCGGAATCGCGTTTTGAGCCATGTAGCCAAAGATATGGCCTATTCTTGGGTTGTGGCTGTCGCCAGCCAATCTGCACAAAATTTGGGGCTTGTGGGGGCCTTTTTGGGCCGTTTCCGGGACATATGGTGGAGTCAGAGGGCCGCAAAGGGCTCGTTGACACAAGAAAGTCAAGCCGCACATGGAGTGCACCCACCCTTTCCCTTTCCTTGGCCGTTTTGAATGGGTTCTAGGGCTCTTTTGGCCCAAAAATGGCTGTTTTTGGCCCTAAATTGCAGTTTTTGAAACTGAGGTCCGCCACTTGCGACACCCATTCCCGGCCGCCACCGTTGAGTTTCTGGCTCATACTTTGTGTGGTTGTCCCTCACACCCATAGGTATCATCCACCAAAATTTCAGCCGAATCCGAAGCACCACGACGGAGTTCTGATTTTTCCCCATTTCGCGCGTGCTGCTGGCTGCTTGTTGCTGCTTGCTGCTTGTTGCTTGCTGCTGCTGCTGCTAAACCTGGTAGGTCCACCCTAGACCCTAAAAAGGGTTATAAAACCAAGACTGGTTCCACCAGCTCGGTGACCCTAACCCTAACCCTAGGGCTAACCCTAACCCTAGGGCTAACCCTAACCCTAGCTAACCCTAACCCTAACCTTAACCCTAATCAAGACTGAATATTGGGACCGAGCTGGTGGGGGAGGGAACATTAGATATGAATGGTGAGGGACATCAAGAATGATTCACACATTGATGGCTCTTGACAAAGTGAAATCTACCTGAACCCCATCACCACGAGGCCCACTTTCAAGGCTTTTTGGACTTCTCAGGGGCCAAAATGCCCCAAAATGGGCTCAAAATGGGCTCATTTCACCCTTTTGTGCACCCCAAATGGTCTAGGATGAGTTTTGGAAAAATGTGTTTTTGACCCATTTTTGACCCATTTTTGGTCCCAAAACAGCCCATTTTCAAGGCATTTTGGGATTTTTGGAGGACCCAAATGGGCCACCACAAGCTCAAAACAGTCCAAAAACACTTGTTTTAGCGTCGCACATGGTCTAGGATCATTTTTGCGGAAAGTCATATTTTTACCCCTTTCGGACCCTGTTGACCCATTTGGGTACCCACCTGTTTGGGCTTGAGCTTGCAGCTTGCCGCAGCCTAGTGGGCCTAGTTATTGGGGTCTAGGCGTCCGTTTGGGCAATTCTGAGGGGTGGAAACCACAAAACGTGGGGGGTTGCGGGTGGAGTAGGTGCCCTCGGAATCGCATTTTGAGCCATGTAGCCAAAGATATGGCCTATTCTTGGTTTGTGGCTGTCGGCGGTTGGAGCTTCTGGGGGCCTTTTTGGGCCGCTTCCGCGGCATATCATGGAGTTAGAGGGCCGCAAAGAGCTCGTTGACACGGGGAAGTCAAGCGGCACGTGGAGTGTACCCACCGTTTCCCTTCGTTTGGCCGTTTTGAATGTGTTCCAGGGCATTTTTGGCCCTAAAATGGCTGTCTTTGGCCCTAAACTGCAGTTTCTGAAACTGAGGTCCGCCACTTGCGAATCCCGTTCCCGGCCGCCACCGTTGAGTTTCTTGCTCAAACTTTGTGTGATTGTACTTCACACCCATAGGTATCATCCACCAAAATTTCACCCGAATCTAAAGCACCACGACGGAAATCTGATTTTTCCCCATTTCGCGCGTGCTGCTGCTTGCTTGCTGCTTGCTGCTGCTGCTTGCTGCTGCTGCTGCTAAACCTGGTAGGTCCACCCTAGACACTAAAAAGGGTTATAAAACCAAGACTGGTTCCACCAGCTCGGTGACCCTAACCTTAACCCTGATCAAGACTGAATATTGGGACCGAGCTGGTGGGGGAAGGAACATTACATATGAATGGTGAGGGACACCAATGAGTCACACATTGAAGGCCGTTGACAAAGTGGAATTAGCTTGCAAGTGATACCCTTCACCACAAGGCCCACTTTCAAGGCTTTTGTGGACTTGCGAGGGGCCAAAATGCCCCAAAATGGCCTCAAAATGGGCTCATTTCACCCGTTTGTGCACCCCAAATGGTGTGGGATGGGTTTTGGAAAAATGCGTTTTTGACCCATTTTTGACCCATTTTTGGTCCCAAAACAGCGCATCTTCAAGGCATTTTGGGATTTTCGGAGGACCAAAATGGGCCACCACAAGCTCAAAACAGTCCAAAAACACTTGCTTTAGCATCACACATGGTCTAGGATCATTTTTGAGAAAAGTCATTTTTCTGCCCCATTGGACCATATTGACCCATTTGGGCACCCACCTGTTTGGGCTTGAGCTTGCACCTTGCCGCAGCCTAGTGGGCCTGGGTACGGGGGTCTAGGCGTCCATTTGGGCAATTCTGAGGCATGGAAACCACAAAAAGTGGGGGGTTGCGGGTGGACTAGGTGCCCTCGGAATCGCGTTTTCAGCCATGTAGCCAAAGATATGGCCTGCTCTTGGTTTGTGGCTGTCGCCAGCCAATCTGCACAAAATTTGGGGCTTGTGGGGGCCTTTTTGGGCCGTTTCCGGGACATATGGTGGAGTTAGAGGGCCGCAAAGGGCTCGTTGACATGGGAAAGTCAAGCCGCACATGGAGTGTACCCACACTTTCCCTTTGTTTGGCCGTTTTGAATGGGTTCTAGGGCTGTTTTGGCCCAAAAAATGGCTGTTTTTGGCCCTAAACTGCAGTTTTTGAAACTGAGGTCCGCCACTTGCGACACCCGTTCCCGGCCGCCACCGTTGAGTTTCTGGCTCATACTTTGTGTGGTTGTCCCTCACACCCATAGGTATCATCCACCAAAATTTCAGCCGAATCCGAAGCACCACGACGGAGTTCTGATTTTTCCCCATTTCGCGCGTGCTGCTGCTTGCTTGCTGCTGCTTGCTGCTGCTTGCTGCTGCTGCTGCTAAACCTGGTAGGTCCACCCTAGACCCTAAAAAGGGTTATAAAACCAAGACTGGTTCCACCAGCTCGGTGACCCTAACCCTAACCCCCCCCCCCACCCCTGGCTGGACGCCCCCTGACCCCCGGCCAGACGCCCCCCCCCCGACCCCCGGTAGGAACACCCCCCCCCCGACCCCCGGCAGGAGCCCCCCCCCCCCCGACCCCCGGCAGGAACCCCCCCCGACCCCCAACTGCCCCCCCCCCCCCCCGAGTTTTGACAGATAGCTGGGGGGGTGGTCGCATCAGGACCGTTGGTAGTCGCCCCCCCGGGGTCCAAACACGGCAGACCAGTGTTTCTGCACTTTTGGGCCTTTTTTGGAACCATCGTTTTTTCTGTTCCAATGCAATAGAGAATGTGGTTTGTAGCTTCGTGCAGGCTGCAGGAAGGGTCACAGCCGGGTGACTACAGGGACCGCTGTAGTCGCTGTCAAATTGCCGTCGCGTCGCCTCCAACCGCCGTCGGTTCCCCCTGCAACGGCCATCGGTTACCATGCAATCTTCGAGCTGCCTTTGACGCCCGCCGGCACTTAATTTTTTCCCCATTCAAGGATCGTCCTGTGGACCAGCAAGCGTAGGCATCGCATCGCTTAAAACCTTTTGTTCTAAAGCCCTCTGCGTTGATGTGCAGCACAACAGCAATTGGGCAGTTCGAACAGTTTGAAATTCAAACTAAGAGTAGCCAACTGGGCCTTCACATCAGGAATCTGGTTTTGCTTCTTCGAGCCTTTTGAAAAAACCAGCTTCAAATTCTGCAGCCTCCCTTGAAAAACCAGCCGGGTCGTCAGGATGCTTCGGTTGAACAGAAACTCGGGCCCGCGTGCGTCAGCCCGGGCCGCAGGTGTGCATCCTACCGTCTGCCAGATGTCGCAGCCGGCCAACGCCTACAAGGCCACCCGAAAGCGCCGCCCCCGCCCCGTCGCCAACCACCAGATGTGCATTTTCTGCCGCACCCTCGCGCGCCCCAACGTGGTCATGGACCAGAAGAAGGACATCCGCGTCGTCAACCCCCCGAAGAAGTTCTACACCAATTGGGAGGTCCTGCTCCCTTCTGCTGCCGTCTGCGCCCGTCCTCCGCGCACACGGTAATGAATGCGCTACACGGGGCCGTTCTGCAGGGATGGTGCGGGCAATACGGAGATCGTGAATTGAATAATTCACCAAAAATCACTGAAAATTCGCTAAATTCGCCGAATAATTCAATACAGACATCTTGAAGTTCAAATTTAACAGCACAATTCAGAATAATTTCTGAATTTGGTTCCTCTGCATTTGCACAGAGAAGATCGGAAGAAGATGTCGCCTATCAAAGTTCGTCATTGGGGCAGGCAATAAAATGGCTGTGGGGCAAGCCTGCGCTTGAAGGAAAGGGTGGCCACCGGGTAGTGTGGCAAACCCCTGTAAAACCGGTCGGCGACGGTTGGGAAAAGCGGTTGGGGTTGAGATTTTTTTTGACATGGGTCCCCCCCCCCCCCCCCACCAGCAGCAAAAAAAATTCTAAGCGGAAAAAAAGAATTTACAGGACAAATTTCTTTAGCCATTTTTGCCCCAGACCCCCCCCCCCCCCACTCCCACCCCAGGCCCTCCAAGCACAGGCCTGGCCATCTAATGTGCCGTGCTGGTGTGACCCCCGTGTCCCCTGATGCCCCTGTGCACCTCCGCCCACAGAGCAATCCCGTGTGTTCCCCGTGCCGCGCAAATGCAGGACTGCAGCTCTGAACGCTGTAGACAGGGACGAGAGCCGTGTCTTTGGTGTGGATGGCTCGCTTGAGAGTTTGGGAAGGATCGGGGCGGGGCGGACGACCTGAACGCGGAGGGGAGTGGGCAGCAAAAGCCGTAAAACGACCCCCGCACCAACCAGCACATCCCCCAGTCCGCCAACTACTGGGCTCCGCGAACGCGGAAACAACACCGCAACGGGCACAGGCCGCAGCGGCCGACAGAAAGCATTGGCCCGGCGCAGCACACGAAGGGAAGAACGGGTGACTGTCCAGGGCCCCGTAAAGAAACCCGAAGGAATGTCATACCGGGGGCGCCCGGAAGCAAGTTCGGGGGCCGCCACAGGGGCTGTTGCCCAGTCGTCTCGCCCTTCCTCCATTGTACACGGTTGCTATCAGGGAGCAATGCTGAAGAAGCTCAAGTACACCGGCGGATCTTGCAGCCTCGTGATTCTGGAGTTGGGGTGCGAGAAGAAGCTGGATGCCACCCGAAAACTAAGTGAAAGGTTTTCTGAGCCCCCGTCATCCTCTGGTTTACAAGGCTGGTCCCCCTTAGACTAAGGGGGAGAAGGGGCGTGGCGCAGGGAGCTGTCACGCGTATTTTCCCTCTTGAGGGGGGTTGGGGGGTTTGCAGAAGGGCTCCCGTCAGTCCTTTGCTTCAGGTGGGGTCTACCCCAGGGGGCGGGGGGGGGGTAATGAGGGCAAAAAGAGTTTGTGTACCTAAAATGGGCCTCTCATTTTTGGCTCTCGTTCAAAACTTCATTTTCCCCTCGAGGAAAATTTTCCTGGGTTCTAGGTTGGTGGGTCCAAAGATGGGCTGTTTACCCCCCTCTTAACCCCAAGCATCCGCACTAGCCGCCGTGGTGGTGAGTGTCGGTGAGTGGCAAAAAAAACCCATTTTTCTGTTGGTGAGTGCGGTGAATTTTGGAGTTTTTGAGAAGATCTTCGACCTCCGGAAAAATGGGAGAAATGGAACTGTGGAAAACAAAGGGGGTATTTCGTCCCATCTTCCCCCCCATTTTTCGCCCATTTTGGTCCCATTTTCAGCAACTACATCCCACCATAACCCTCCACAACCCACGTCCCGTGTGCTATGCCCGCTGTTTCCCCATTTCCCCCCCATGCTCCCCCATAACCCCCCCCCCCCATTTTCCTCCATTCCCCCCATTTCCCCCCGTGTTTCCGAGGGCTGTACGTATATGCGCGTATACACGTATAAGTATACGTGCGCATACTTATGCGCATATGCGCGTATACGTACAGTACGTGTATACACATATACATGCCCATGTGCACGGGTAAAACCCGTTAGCGGACCCTTCGCGTCTACAACATGCCGATAGTGTCTACAACTAGCAGGCCGCGTCTACTTGTGGTGCACAGTGTCTACAGACTACACTCGGGTAAGCGTGTATGTGCACAGTGTCTACAAACTATGCACAGTGTCTACAAACTATGCACAGTGTCTACAAACTATGCACAGGGTCCACATGTATGCACAGTGTCTACAGACTATACGTATACGCATATACGAAGTGTATACAAAGCGTATACGTATACGCGTATACGCGCGTATACGTACATATCTGCCTGCTTCAGGGCATCGGGTAGCAAAGCGGCCGGGGCAGAAAAGGTCTGAAAGAAATCGGACCCCTTGCGACATACCTCAAACCGACCCGTCATGGGCATCCGTCCGAGTCGCGTGTGCTGGGCAGGGATGCATTGGAAGGGGGGGAGGTACCCCCCCCCCCCCCCTCAAGGGCGCCCAGCCCATGCCCAGCCACTGTCCCCCGAACGCCAAGTGCCAGCCTCAATGGCATTTGTAGCCGACAGTAACCGCCCCCAACCGCTTCGACAACCCCCCAACCGCCTGCCAAGCCGCTGCTGGGGCCCTCTCTGAGGTCCCTTCCCTTCTAATGCATCCCTGGTGCTGGGTCCCCCTCCAACCCCCATGATGCGCCCTGTGGGCAGCTGGGCAAGGCCTTGGCCGCGGGAGCTCTTCCAAAGGGGGGCTCCGCAAAACGGGCCCAAACGCCCCCCCCCCCTGCACCCCCAAATGAACCCCCCCCCCCGCCCCGCCCCAGCGCACAGCAGAATGAATCTTGATTTTGATATTCCGTTTGTGCACACCGCTCGGCGATGGACCAAGCTGTGGGGGAGGGAGGGGGCGCCCCCAGCCATCATGTCAGACCACACTACACCGGCAGCAGTGGAGTGCTGCAAGATCAAAAAGTTGTGGCCGTTTTGCGGAGCCCCCCTTTGGAAGAGCTCCCGCGGCCAAGGCCTTGCCCAGCTGCCCACAGGGCGCATCATGGGGGTTGGAGGGGGACCCAGCACCAGGGATGCATTAGAAGGGAAGGGACCTCAGAGAGGGCCCCAGCAGCGGTTTGGCAGGCGGTTGGGGGGTTGTCGAAGCGGTTGGGGGTGGTTACTGTCGGGTGTATTGGCAGTAGCCACACTTCGATGCTGTGCTCCTCGGCCGCTGCGTGATGTGTCTCCTCGACACTTGGGGTGCCGTGAGCGCGGTGCAACTATTTGGCCATCTGAGCAGCCCAAGCCCCCAATGTGCAATGGGGCCCAAGCGGTGTGCGCGGTGTGTCTGTTGTTGTCCATTTTGCACGCTGTCTTGGCCTCAGGGAAGACAGGGAACGGTAATGTGCACCGCTTAGAGTCTCGTCTTTGGGGCGGGGGAGGGGGGGTTGGAGAGGGGGGGGGTGGTCCAGTTTCGGGGCCTCTTTGGGCAGTATGTCCTGAAAGCAGCGCACGGCGCACGCAGTGCGAGGATGACCCCTCTGCACCGCCCTGCGCTTCATGTCGGCGCCCTCTGTCCCCAGGGCCTGCGCCCCCGATGTGAACCGCTGCCCAGCCCCTGTCCGTTGCAGGGTCTACAAGCTCACCAAGAATTCCCAGCGGTCAACGCACATACGGATTTCTGCCGACGACATCAGCGTCAAGAAGGGAGGTATGGCGCACTGCCCTCGGAGTTGATTTGCCCACACTGAAGCATTTGCGACGGTTGTGCTCGAGCCCCGTTTATACGAAGTATTTCACGAGTTGGGGGGGGTTGTGGTTTTGCAGCTGCCGGAAGCCTTTGTTTAGTGGGTCAGTTATCCTTCGGAAGGGGGGCTCAACTTGTGGGCAGGGCTGTCCTTCAGAAGCCCCAAATGTTTTTGTTAAGGACAGCCCCCGGAGGCCGCCGACTGCCAACCGCCAACCGCCATCAACCACCAACTGCCAACCGCCACCAACCTCCAACTGCCAACTGCCACCAACCACCAACCGCCAGCCGCCAACCTTTGAAGTAGAGAAGGTCCCATGACCGTGAAGCAGATTGCGTCCCCATAGATGTTCATTTATGCTGGCGTTACGAAGGCTTTTTTTTCCCCCCTCAACGACAGCCCTGCTTGTGGGTGCCTCCCCTCCTCCCCAACCCCCAAAAGACCAACAGTGGGTCACGGTCTCTCTGGTCAGTCACTGGGTGTCTGATATGGGGCTATCTCAGCTGCGCATGGCTCAGTCATCAGAGGTGGATTCCTGACACTACTGGGTTCAACTCCCACAGTCCTCTGTCCCATGGTGAGTGGGTGCCTGCCTCCCCCCCTGGCTGGACCCCCCCGCCACTTCCCCCTAAGTTGCGGGGAGGCCATGGGCAGTGCCTGCCCTCAAAAAGTGCCTGCTGCCTCCTCCTCCTCCTGCCACCACAACAAGGCCTGCCCGGCCCCTGCACTGTCATGGGGGGCAGCTGAGCCACACAGGCAGGGCATATGGGTCTCGGACCCGCTCCTCAGCCCAGAGCATTGCCGAGTTGGTGTGCAGACCGCACATGTCTTGTCGGGGGTTGCACGCGTGGGGCCTCCTGTTTTTGTCTTGATCCCTTTTGGTTTCTCCGTGCTTTGCAGCCCCCGAGACGGCAGGGGTTGTGTAGCCAATGTCATTTCTCCCGAAGACAGCAGGGATGACCAGGCCAGTTTTGTTTCTCCCCAAGGCGGCAGGGGGCAGAAACTGCGTACCCCATGGTGTCAAAGTAACAAATGGTCTCAAAGAAGCGAGAGCAAGGTTCCTTTTACCAACTGAGCAGTCCCATAGTCAGGGACACATTAGAAAGAAAAAAAATGTAAGGATGAATTGATGCTGTCTTATTGTGGACACAGATTTTGCCACAAATTTATTGCGCTGAGTTTACCTTGCACTGTGACCTTTGTTGACAAGGAGGAGGGTCGACAAATTATGGATTTTTGTTATGCAAAAAGTTTTTCCGGCGCCTTTGGCGCTGAATATGTTTGGAAGTCCTGTTGGCAAGGAGGAGGGTCAACCCACCCCCCTCGACACCCCCCCCCCCAGGGCAGACCGCGCTCGCCGAAAACGGTGCAGAGCGCAGGAGAAGAAGGAAAGGAAAACCGGGAAAGAATCTTTGTATTTTGTTAGAAGCCCCTGTCAGGAAAATTATCCTGCAGATGCACACCCCAGCGCGCCCAAGTCAGTGCTGGAGTTGGCAAACCCAGCATGTACTCGGAGTGTGCATCTGGATGCACCTGGTGAACGGCACGGGCAACAGCCCGTCTCCGGGACAGCCGACCCTGGAGTAGTCAAACAGGACAAGTCATCCAGGGGCTCCGTTGACACAACTAAAACACGTTCGTTTGGGCCCACAGAGGGTCAGAATGAGCAGTGGCGAGAGGCCAATAGGCGCCGCCAAAGGCAAACAATCAGATACCGAGGCCTTGTGCCACCCCCCCCCCCCTCCGGTCCCACACCTCACCCCTACGCCCCTCCTCCACTCCAATGCGTGCCTGCCCACGGGATGGGCTGGGGTCCAACTTCCCAACCCCCACCTTCTCTCAACCCTGCGCCCCTCCCAACATGAAGTGATCGGGCCCACAGGAATCCTGATTCAGGCAACCCAAGGACCCAGCCGCCCTGGGGGCCCGGGGCAGTGCCACTTGGCCGAGACCTTCAGGCCACCTCTCTCCCAACGTGGGGACCCCGAGACGGCCGGGGTTGTGTAGCCACTTTGATTCCACTTCGCTTTGGAGACCCCCAGATGCCAGGGGTCATGAATGTAGCCCCCTCTTTGGGGTCCCCCAGATGGCAGGGGTCACAAGGCCAAGGCATCCAATGCTGGGTGGATGAGCTGTGGAGTGACCCCCCCCCCCCCTTTGCTGGGGGCACCCCTCGACATAGCTCTCCCCCCGGATAGGCATAACCTTCAACTGGCATACTCTATCAGCCTTTATGCCCCCTCAGAAGACCCTCCGGGCCCCAGTATAGTGCAGACCAGCCGGCTATAGACTGGCTGAGCCGAGATTCCCATGGAGTGAGCCAAAAATTTTTTCAGCCTAGCCCTCGTGCCTTTCCTTGGGCAACACTAGGCCTTGGGCGATACACCCGTGCTACAGCACACAATTTTTCACCAAACCACCGTGACGGTGCACAGGGCACTGTGCACACAACACGGCTCTTGCTCTTAGGCCAGAGCAGAGCCAGCTGCTGTGAGGTAGGCCCGTTTGCCAGCCCCTGGCCCTCCTCATTCGATGGCCTGGAAAGGGTTCCGATGGGAAGCGAAGGCAATCAATCAATCAATCAATCAAACTGAATAGAATGTGAAGGAAACGGATTCGAAAGGTTGCTTCTGCTGGCGCCATGGAAAGGAAAGGAAAGGAATGGAGTGAAAGGAATGGCATGGCATGGCATGGCATGGCATGGTATGGCAAAGTTGCAACCGTGTCAGTTTGTCATCATTTTTGGCAATCCGTGTTATACAGCCTTCGGGGAGTCCGAGAAAGTTATAACAATTGTAGACAATGTCCTCAACGCCCTTTTGCATATCGACCGCTGCATGATGGACATGAAGCGGCGCAAGTGAGCGCTGTGCTGGTGCTGTTGCTTGCCAATGGGGCTGTGCTGTGCATCTGGCCATTGTTGACTGCATACATTCACAAATGGTCGCAGTGTACGCAGTGCTGATGGTGGTGGTGTTGTTTGCTTTGCTGGTGCTGGTGTTTGTGCTGGTGCTGGTGCTTGCAACAACCAATTGCTGCAGAGAGAAACTCGCCAGTACAACCACAACATCAGACAGGAGCAGAGGGCGAATGAAACAAGGGCCCAGTCGTTCCACCGCATGGACGTATCGGGCTGCTTGAACTTTGCTGTTTTGCGCCCCACAAGCGCCCCCCCATGCCTGCCTTCAGTCACTGAATTGTGTGGAGGTCCTAGCTGCCCAGCACAGCGGAGCGCGAGTGCTGCGAGATGGAATGGTGCTGCACAGAAAAGTGGCTGTGCTCTTAACAGATTCGGAGCTTTTTGCAGCGTAGGTATTTGACACACACACGCACAAAACACACACACACACACAGGTCGTCCTGCCCAAGGGCACACTGCCGTGATATGTTAGTCACCACCCCCCAACCCCCCTCTCACACACACACGTTATACAAGGTGTTTGCTGATGTGGCATCATTACAAGGAGGGCACCAGCCTCTTCAGGTCCAATTCCATCATTTTTCGGAGGGACTTGCTATTTTGGTTCAGCAGGACGCTCCAGCGTGGAGGAGAAGACCTGTATCAACACACTCTCTGTCCTTTTCTGCATTGCTTCCATTCCCCCCTACCTTATGCACCATTCTGACCTGCTCCCGCTTGCGTTTCCACCTCTACATCCATAGAGATATCGCTGAACGCATTGACGCTTAGATGGCCCCTCTGGGCATACCTGACCACATCATGGCCCAACATACGAACCCAACCCGCAGGCACACCTTCACAGAAGACACCCAAGTGCGTTGAACCGGAATTATCAACCGTACTCCACCGTTGATCCCCCCCCCCCCTCCCCACCAGTGGTTGGGAGGCTCTGGGTTGACATATAACCACCCTCCCCTCAACCCTATCGCAACGGTCCTGGTGGGGTCTCATCCTTCGTTGGCCTGGGAATGTGCCCAGTCGCGCTTCAGTCTGCAGACACTGCATGCTCCCTTTCGCTGGGCAGAGGTGGGGTGCCCTTCAGTGACTGCATACAAGGAGCAGGGGGGTCAGTTCACTCCACTCCAGATATTCGCGATTTTCCCGGACAACTCCCCTGTCTTCACTCACTGTGCCCTTGCAGGTTCCCTCTGCTTTCAGCTTCAGAGAAAACGACCATCAGGTCAGAACTGTCCAGACCATGACCCATCCAACGCTTCCCCATGAGGGCAGTCCCTCCCAACCCGAGGGAAAGGGGGGAGCACTGGACGCGCTGCAGGCGCTGCACAGCCATTGGGGACACTGGGGGGCAACCTGGCAGGAGTGGAAACGGCGCAGTGGTGAGTGTGAAGTGGGAAATGATCGTGGGAAATGGCTGCGTGCTTGCGGTGCATGTGCTCCCCAGAAGAGCGCGGCTTGCAAAGGAGGCCCACTAAGTGCGTCGGCTTCCACTGAATTAGTGTGCCAAATGTGCGTGTGCATGCGCAGGTTGGCTGCCACGCACATTTGGCCGCTCTGCTCCATTTTGCTCGCCTGTGTACATTGTGACCTATCTCCTCGCTGCACTTCCCGTTTCGTCTCCAGTCCCTTGTATTTTACCATCCGATCCTAACCCTGGCTTGGTTGTCGCATCCCATGTTCTTGTCCTTGTGCTTTGTGGGCCCTCGATCTGAGGTTCGCAATGCTTTTAGTTATCTATTGTGCTCTATGCCGCATCTTCTTGTAATGCCTGTTTCACCCCATGCATGCAGCATGCCAATCCCTTCCACCACGAGGAAGGCCACAAACGATGGCAGGCTTGCCCTCCACTGTCCCTCCACACACTTTTTTTTTCCTGCCTTGTGTGTGCCCACTGTATGCGCACAGGCAACATTGTGCCCTTCAGGTTGCATTCGGCAGCAATGATTGATATGAAGAGATGTCTGACGCCATCCTGGCATCACCACCCTCTGCCTCTGCAGTAAACATGCTGCACGCCTTTGTGTTGAGCACAACCCTGCCGCTTGGTCATGTAGTGAGATTGCGAGGAGACACAGTGGCATCTTGCCCCCCAGATCAAATTGAATTGAACACGTCTGGCTGGCCTTGACACGCCGCATAGGCATGGCCAAATTTGAAAATGGGCACAAAAGGGTGTCGCATGCACACGAAAGGAGGCTTTTCCAGGGTTGCGTGAGCATGATTGCAGTCAAGGAGCCGCCGCCATCGTTCATCACCCCCGACCCCATGACTGTTTTCAAGGGCCTATCGTAGACAACATACGGTCCCTCACGGCACACCAGTTGGAATGTGTGGTTGGTTGACAGTCATCAGCTGCGAGGCTGTTACAATGTCGGGCGCTATTTCGATGGTGGAACCATTCAAGGCTGCTAGTTGGCCGCCTTGTACCTGTACCCGAGCGTACGGTCTTTTACCCGCGCGTTTCACATGAGGGTAAGGGTTGTGCCGGTAGGCACCACCGGAACTCAAGATGGCGCAGTCCCATGGATCTGCATTGCTTGTGCCATTCCACAATTCTGGGAGGCTGTTGAAATGGGCTACACCGACTGCCCTACAGAACTGCGGCAAGGCGCTCAGCAGCGCTGACCCCCTACCCCTGAAGCACCTTTCTGCAGGAAAGCTACATTGAACTGGTCCATCGTTGTTAGACGTGTGAGAATCGTGCCAGGATCGAGTTGCATCTGCATTACGCCCAATCCCAGGCGCAGGACTCCAATAATTTGATGGCAAGAGTGGGGGCTCTGGAACATTTGGATTTGCTCCCTGCTTTATGAGGCATGGGATGTGGTGCTGAGGTCACAGGCCATGTCATCCACATCATCATGGGCAATTCCTACCACCCCAATAGAATAGTGAGTCCCGTCACGCCCCGTATCAAGGTATTAAAGTGGATAGTCCCCAGTTCCAATGGCATCGTATAGACCAGCACATTATGTGTGGTGATGACTGCTCCAACCAAAATTGTTGAGCATGGAAAAATGAAAATTACCGAAGGAGAAGTTATTTGGCGTATTGTCAACATCAGCAATTTGTGGAACTGGCCCTGTCCCTATCAGACCCCCAAGCGCTTGGCGGCCCACGAACACACATGGCGCAATGCCGCTGCAACACAAAGAAAGGGTGTTTGCACAAGGGAGAGAGGGGTGCGCCCCACGCCGCTCCTGGCCAACTGTCCGGCCCCTGTTTAGGCCTCTGATGCTGAGAGCGCTGCCACAGACGGTCAGCGCAGCCTGGAACTCTCAAACTTTCACCCTATTCAGTCCCCTGCTCTTTGTGTACAGTCATAGTGTGTTTTGGAAGGCGCTCCATTGTGCTGCACAGGGTGTATGGTCTCCGGGACCCCCTCGAACGCCTGGCATTGTGTGAGCTGAGTCCAACAAAACCAGTCCATAAGCGAAGTCTATCTCTCGCCCAAATAAGTCCCAACTCGAATCACGAAAAAAAGGCAAGAATTCTGCTATAGACCGCAGAGGCAGTACTGTACCAACAAACGGCCTGTTTGCGTTGCACTTATGTCGTCCTAACCCTAGAGCCAATGAATACATCTCCTGCCCCTGGCCCATTCCACAACGGATCAACCACTCGAAGATTTCTTCGGCCTTTGACCGGAGTTTGTGAGGCAATGGACTGTCAGCCTGGAGCGCACGCCTCGCTCGCGAAGCCCAGCAATGCTGCTGCAAAGGCGGCTGTTGTTAGCCTGCAATCGCCACTCTTTTGCTGTGGCTGCGCACATTCTTGTTTCCCTCAGCTTGCTTTGTGGCTCTTTTGTTGCATCTGTGGAGGGGTGACCCTGGGCTTGCACAACAATATCCCCAAGGGGTTAAGCCAACCATGTTTTTTCTAAAGAGGTGCAAAGGTGCACAATTTGATCGCCAAAACACCGACTACACACACAGGGGGGGCGTACCGTGCGCTGTGTGCGCACTGTGCAAAAAGTAGGCTATTTTTGACCTGTTTTCCCTGATACTGCAGCGGTTCCTCAGCCATTGCTCTTGTTTGGCCAAATATGGTGATACATTTCCACAGTGCTTGCTGCAGGACATCATGTTAGACCCATTTTCTCATTCTCCATGAGTGTGAGTATTGGGGATAGGGTGTTCTACCCCCGGTGGAACTGTGTGCGAGACTTCCTGCCAGAGTGGCTGGGACTGCACCAGAAGGATTCGCAGTTGGAATATTATCAACATGCGGTGAAGGTGGCGAATTGGCACTCCAAGATTGACTCCATCTTCTTTGCCATCCGAGTTCTGATTCACCACCTCACTGCTCACCCAGCCCTCCATCTCGATCTGGTGGGTCAGTCACCACACCGAAACTCTTTACACTACACTGTACACCCCCCCCCCCCCCCCGTCTGCCCCAGGGTTCGAAACCCTTCCCAGAGTCCAACAGAACAACGTTTCAGGGAAAATCTTTTATGGTAAAAAGAATTTTTAGGCTATTTTTCTGTGCACAAACCTTTGGGTCTACCATAAAGGCAAAACAGCAAAGCCAGTATGCACACACTCGGCACACACTACATTGTTGTACAAACCAAAAGTCCACTGACTGACGGGGGGTAACCACTCTCTTTGCCTGCCAGCGCAGAGTCGTGCTCACGCATCTGTTTCCCATTGCAGGGGGGGAGAGGCAGGCAGGCAGGCAGGCAGGCAGGGAGGGAGGGAGGGAGTGGGGGGGAGAGGGAGTTATTAGTGTGGGCATAGCCTCTGGAAGGTTGACCTCCCAGTTTAACGAGGGTGTCCACTGTGGGCTTCTGGACTAGCTTCAATCGGACGCACAAAACTGGCTTTGCTTGCGTCTCCTTGTCTTTTGCTTCCTTTTTTATTAGACCCAGATATAGGAATCCAACGCTTGCTGGGACAGGGCCGAGCATGGTGATGCATTGCCCCAATGCCTCCTTTGGGATTGTGGTATAGACATGCATCTCCAGTATACACCCACTATGCCAATGGGTGCATACCAAGCTCATAGTGGAGAAATGGCAGGGGCATAGTGGGCAAGTAGAGGGCACGAGGTGGGGTGCACGGTCACCTATCATCGTGCAGCACAGTGGAGAGAGTTCTTGCAGCTGTTGTTGGCCCATCAAAGCTGGATGGTGATTTTTTTTAGCATCCAGTAAATGGTGAATGGCAAGACAATCACACATGATTGTGCTCCATTCCACCAGTTGGGGTTCCGCATGCACAACCTATCGCTCTCATCCCCACAAGCCTACAGCAAATAACGGCAACCATCCAGAAGCCTCCTAGAAAGAAGCCTCTAGGAAATAGCAGCAACCATCTAGCAACCTCCAGGAAACTTTGTGCTAGCAACTAAGTTTTTGTGGGGTTCTATCTATGGGCTGTTTGGGAGGGACCCATAGGGGCAAATATGGCCACGTGTCCCGGTGTGTGTGTGGTGCCCACACAGTGCAACTATGAGGGCAACTGGGGGCAACCTGGCGGCAGTACACTGAGCAGGATATAGTGAGAAATGTGGGGGTGTGTGGGGGGGGGGGGGCTTGTGCACGAGGCGCAACTATTAGGGCAACTGGGGACAGGCATACACGTGCTTCGTGTTAATTGTTGTTGATGCCTCGTTGTGTGCTTTTGTGGATAGATTGGAGGCATCATCGGGCTGTTGCCAGGACAACCACCTCAAAAGGGGCGCACAGCGTGTGGTGCATGCACTCCCCTGTTTCCTGTGAGGTTGTGGGATGCACTGCCCGTCCGAGTTGTCAGTGCATTGCCAGTTGCCAGTTGCCAGTTGCCAGTTGCCAGGATGTCAGATTGTGCCCTGCATTGCCTCAAATCCTAAAGAAACGGGTTCATCCCCCGCCCTCCCCTCCCACAGTACAATTGTGAAATACTCACTGCTACTTGCATGCACAATTGCAGCCCCCTCCAACAGATCCTGTGGATTCAGCCCCAGTTTGTTTGGCTGCAGCCGAAACGAGAGCGTTCACCACATTCTGAACCCTTTTTGTGGGGTTGATGGTAACCCCCCCCCCCCCCCTCTTGTATAAGCTACGCCCTTGTCCAAGCTACAGTAGGCGTAGGGACCGTAATAATTGTGTACGTAATTTAGTTACGTACGAAAGGTAGTGCGGCCACATAAGACATGGGTTTGTCGTCACATTTGCCAATTTCAGCACATGTGGCCCCCTGCTGGTGCACCAGGAATTTTTTTTTTTCAGTCTGATGCATCCCATAGGTCCTGAATTGCCAATTTCAGCGCATGTGGCCTGAGCACGTGTGTGTCGGCAGTTGTATGTGTTGCGCGCAAGCCACGCCCTTGTCCAAGCTACAGTAGGCGTAGGGACCGTAATAATTGTGTACATTGGCGTAGCTTATACAAGGGGGGGGGGGGTACATGGGGGCAGTGTGGTGTGGCCTGGCGTGACGTGGCGTGGTGCGTGACGTCGTGTGGTGTGGCATGGGGCGTGTTGGGGCGTGGGGCGTGTTGGGGCGTGGGGCGTGTGGCGTGGCGTGGCGTGGCGTGGCGTGGGGCGGTATGGTGTGGTGTGGCGTGGCACTGGGGGGCGTGCCGGGGCGTGGGCATGGCGTGTGTGGCGTGGCGTGGCGCGGTGTGGCGTGGGTATGCTTTGCTGTGCCCCCATGGCTCCGGAGGCATTACCTCCCGAACGCGTGTCCACACGTTCCACAGACCATACTATACTTGTGCCGTCCTGCAAGGGCCCATCGCACGTGAACCTACAACAGCACAGCGAAACCCCGGATCCCAAGCCCAAACATGTCTGAGGTCGTCACGAAGGACGGGATGATGATCAAAGAGAGCTCCACCCACCGGGGCCACTTCTACAAGTACAATCCGGCCGACGGCACCAGCGAGTGGCTGCCCTCCGTCAGCGCGGCAGACATGAAGGATAGCCGGCTGGACCTGAGCAAACTGGACTCCAAGGACCTGACCCTCGGGTCGGCCACCAAAGGCAAGGGCCGGCGCCCCCTGTCGCGGTCCTCCCGCATCACGGAGGTCAGCTGGGGGACCGACGACACCAGCATGTCCGAGTGCATTTGCACGATCTGCGAGTGCGGCAAGCATGCGTGTCCCGTGCACAAGTGGAAGCCGACCCAGTTCGGCGGCAACTCGCGGTACCGGGAGGACTACCCCGCGCACCCCGTTGAAATGCGCTGCAAGCTGGCGCCGAAGAAGTCGGTGACCGCCACCCCGGCGACCCCCGACCACTTCCGCTCCAAGTACGGGGAGGACTACCCGTTCCACCACCCCGACCCGCCGGCCTCCATGAAGCCGAAGATGGCGGCGGCGGTGTCGATGCCCTTCACGGGCACCACAACCAACCGCGACATGTACTGCCCCAAACCTGTGGTATCTCTCCCTTCTGTTGCTCTCTTTGTGGAGGGAGTGTCGTCAAGGATCCGGGGTTGAACATAACGATGGCAAAGACAGGGTTGCGCCACAGCAGTGGCAAAAAAAAATGCGGACTCGACGCGGCACAACAGAACACAGCACAACAAAACCCAACACAACACAACACAACACAACACAACACAACACAACACAACACAACACAACACAACACAACACAGCACAGCACAGCACAGCACAGCACAGCACAGCACAGCACAGCACAGCACAGCACAACACAACACAACACAACACAACACAACACAACACAACACAACACAGCACAGCACAGCACAGCACAACACAACACAACACCACACCACATAACACAACACAACACAACACAACACAACACAACACAACACAACACAACACAACACAACACAACACAACACAACACAGCACAGCACAGCACAGCACAACACAACACAACACCACACCACATAACACAACACAACACAACACAACACAACACAACACAACACAACACAACACAGCACAACACAACACAACACAACACAACACAACACAACACAACACAACACAACACAACACAACACAGCACAGCACAGCACAGCACAGCACAGCACAACACAACACAACACAACACAACACCACACCACATAACACAACACAACACAACACAACACAACACAACACAACACAACACAACACAACACAACACAACACAACACAACACAACACAACACAACACAACACAACACAACACAACACAACACAGCACAGCACAGCACAGCACAGCACAGCACAGCACAGCACAACACAACACAACACAACACAACACAACACAACACAGCACAGCACAGCACAACGCAGCACAACACAACACAACACAACACAACACAACACAACACAACACAACACAACACAACACCACACCACATAACACAACACAACACAACACAACACAACACAACACAACACAACACAACACAACACAACACAACACAACACAACACAACACAACACAACACAACACAACACAGCACAGCACAGCACAGCACAGCACAGCACAGCACAGCACAACACAACACAACACAACACAACACAACACAACACCACACCACACAACACAACACAACACAACACAGCACAGCACAGCACAGCACAACACAGCACAACACAACACAACACAACACCACACCACACAACACAACACAACACAACACAACACAACACAACACAACACAACACAACACAACACAGCACAGCACAGCACAGCACAGCACAGCACAACACAACACAACACAACACAACACCACACCACATAACACAACACAACACAACACAACACAACACAACACAACACAACACAACACAACACAACACAACACAACACAACACAACACAACACAACACAACACAACACAACACAACAAAACACAACACAACACAACACAGCACAGCACAGCACAGCACAGCACACCGCATCACATGGCACAGCACAGCATGCTGTAGAATAGCATGCACTGCTTGTTCACCGTGCCCTTTGTCGCGGCAGGAGGCACGCCTGAAGCGACGGCCCCAGTCGCCCCCGAAGCGGATGCTGCCATTTGACGGGACCACAACAAACCGCGAGCAGTACAAGGCGCACCCTGAGGTGAAGCCCCGCGAGTCCATGGCGCCCCCCATCCGCACGATCCCGTCCGCGCCGTTCGACGGGTCCACGCAGTACAAAGAGGACTACCCCATGCATGACGTCGAGGGCTACAGGAAGAAGGCCCCCAACCATGCCCCCTACGACTACGGCCCCCCGCGTGGCCTGGACACGGAGCAGCGGAACGCGTACACCAAGAAGCCCATCAAGCTGTGTCCGGTGCTGGAGCTCCCCCCGAAGGACCCCTCCGCCATGACAGGGCACGTTCACTACACCAAGCGCAACCCCCACTTCAAGTACGCCCCTGACTTGACCGCGACCGTCGGCAGCCCCTTCACGGCCGCGGGCTGTCATTGAGCCCCGACTCAGTGACCCAGGGTTCAACACCTGAGAAAGGCATGGGCCCTGGATTCGAACCCAACTGAACCCACCAGAGCCTACCGCTGCCTCAGACACACGCCCTGGGGCCGCTCCATCCCCCGGTGCTCCCCCATCCTGACACACTATACAACCCCCACCTATTTACCTCTGTAAGAGGGTCGCTGCCTTTCAGGCATTCTCGTGTGCTATGTGGGTTCCACTGGGAGTGCCGCCGTGCGCGCTGTGCCATCTGCGGTGTGTGGGAGCCGTGAAGCTGGGAGTAGACTTTCAGCTAGTGCTCAAACAAAATTTTTGTATCCTGTGTGTCCAGCAACTTTTCCTATGTATCCCAATTTCCACCCTCCATGTACCCTCATGTATCCCAATGCACCACCCCATTCTCCCCCGCAGTGTGCCACATTGTCCGTGTTGTTCCCCAAGTCTTCCCATTTTTTTCATCAATTGCGGTCATGTATTTCGAACCACTGCATGTTGAAGCCTTTGCTGACCAGTTTTTTTCCCCTTTTTGACCACATGCTCACTTCCTTAGGCTACGAATTTTCCAATTTTAACCTGTTTTTGGAACCCCCCCCCCCCCGAAATACCTGCCACACCACCCACCAATTCTTCCAATAGTGTGTACTCCGTCCTTATGGGATACACCGACTTGTTTTTTCAGGGTAGAGTTGGATACATGGGTGACAGTGTATTGTTATGGAGGAGAAAGTCTGGCCATGAGCACGAGTGTTTTACCTTTTGAAACAGGGGATGCGCATTTGAATGGCAATCCTGCGATGACGCATTCTTCCCAGATGGGCGATTGCATGACAGCGACCAAGGGAGGCCACTAGTAATGGAGGCAAGAGTACTGGCAAGAGTACCAGCAAAGGCAATGGCAAGGACAAAGACAAGAGCGAGTCAGGCAAAAGGGGTATAGGGCAGAGGCCTGGGGATTTACCTCCGCTGGGGGTTGCAGCACTGGGAAGGATCACCCAAACGACTCATGGTTGACTGTGGTCCACTGGCAATTTGTGGCTGGGACTTTGGCTCCACTTTGGGTCACCTGCCGCCAATCTCCTTTGACACCAAATGACCAGATGCAAAACCAAATGCGCAGCAACAATGGAAGTGCGAAGACAGGTCAGCCACAATGGAGCCAGACTGCAACGACGCAATGGAGGCAGCAGCGAGATTCACAACAGGGGCAGCCTGCAAAGTAGATTTGAGTACTGTTATCTGCGCTGAGTGCTGAGGCCAATATCGTTAACTCCTCCCGGGGTATCACCCTAAAGCTTACAGTGCACTTGTGCTCTTGGTTGCTGCTGCACCTACATGTGGGTGAAAATTGGGCAATTGTTGTGCATGCATTGTTTGGTGCCATCATTTTTTGAAAAAAGTTGAGAGCTACCAGCCCTGTCTGTGGACGTACCCCCTGCCCCCCATCCCTGCCCGCCATTTTGGAAGCCCGTCCCACAGTGGCTACCAAGTCTATGGCCTTCTGCTCCAAGTTCCCTGACCCTTATGGATGTATATCGCAAAATGGTCAGCCTGATGTGGCGATCACGTATGATATGTCGTGCCCCCCCCCCCTTTTCAACTGATAGTTGGTGGGTGGGTTGCAGTGTGATGTGCAGTGCGCGCGCGGTGCTTGGAGCACTCCCATTGCAATGCCCTTTGACATCTGTATGTTTCTCCCCCTCCCTCACCCACAACAGTGGTGTGCGTTCCCCGGACCCCCCCACCTCTTCTGCTTAATTTGCCTTCCACAGCGGAGTTCCACTATAAGCACCGCTGGCTTCCTGTTTGCCCAAGGTCGAGGCACAGGAAGGGGCCTCCGCCTGCATTGTGCACCGCGGGTGACTGACGCATGGCACACGCCTTTCCCTGTGCCAAGCCTGGGGGCGACCCAGACAGGGGTCCAGGGAGCAGGAAGTAGTTGTGGTAGCAAGGCAGCATCGGTGTGGCTTTGCTGTGGCGCTACGGAGGGGAATCTCGGAAGGAGCAGCTCTGAAGGGGTGTGAGGCTAGACCTTTGAAATGTACAGCGTAGAGCCAGGCTTTTGTTCTGTGGGCCTATGAAGGGACGCTCCCATGGACCCCCTCACCCCCGCGCTTTCTAGATCGGTCTGCCCGCCCCCTTGATGCACCAGGAATTAGGGCTGCTGAACGTGTCCCACATGCGAGTGTGGGTGATTTGCGGACATCGTGTTGCTGTGCGGTGGCGCTGTCACAGGGTTGCCCCTGTTCCTACCCCCTAACCCTGCTATCCCTTCTGCTCGTCATCATGCTGCCCCAGCCGGACCCACCACCAGTGCCCAGCAGCGCCACTGAGTTTCACTCGGAGTGCGCCCTGTGCCGCTTGGCACTCAGTGTGGCCTCCAGTCACACCCAGGGCTCAGTATGAAATAGCTGCATCCGGCACCCAACTCACTAGGACCCGGTCTTTGCGATCATCCCCGAGCTGGCGGACTGGCAATTCTAGTCCCAGCGACCCCGACCCCTTCCCTGCCGCAGAGCCTAGAGCCCACGGCTTACCCCGAACTTTTGTTGTGGGCAGCAGCAGCAGCTCCCCAAAGGGCCTCTGCCTGCGGCCTGCAGTTGTTTGATGAGTAGCGGACCAATCTGAGTGGAATTCAGGACCCATTGGGGAAAGGGAGTCGTGGCGGACCCCGGCGATGCAGCGGCAGAGAGTCATGGACACATGTTGACGCTGGTTGGCAGTTGTCGCCACTTGTTGATGGACCCCCGGGGCCTATTTTCCCCTTCTGCCACCCCAAAATCGTGGAGCGTTTTGTGACGACCGTTGTCCCTGAAAGCAATCTTCTGGGAAAAACCTTCCCAGATGCAAAAGCCCATGGACGGGTGTGGATCCTTCCCACTTTCCATCTGTGCCTTCCCTTCTGACTCATGTTTGCCCCCCTCCCCCACCCCTCCCCCATCCATGGGACGTGTGTGTGTCTGGGTCCGTGCGAATACCACCCACAGATCTTCGGCGTGTAGTGCGCGATTGTAGAGTTGTCCTGATTGCCCCACCACCACCACCAACACCGTCAGAATAGAGCCAATGTTTGTTTCCTTCCCCCTCACCCTCCTGGCATTGCGCCATTCCAGGCCCACTGTGTTTGGTCTGGAATGCCTACGTCTGCAGAGCATTCAGCATTTTTGTCAAACCAGGCCCAGAGCACGCATGGCCGAGCAGGGCATGTTCTGCCTCCTCACCTGGATTCCTGGGGCATTCCTTTCGAGAATGAGCAGCCTTACCCACGGCACACCCACAGTGTCTGCCGTGCTGTAGGCCACGCTTGTTGCTGCGTCATGGGTGCGTGTGCGTGTGCGTGTGCGTGCCTCTGCAGATGGCGGATCTTGACAGTCGATGCTCATGTCCCGTATGCCCTGCAATCTGTGTACATATATTACAAGCGGTTTCCAGATTTGCCAATCACATCCGCTGCCATGCCCGTGCCGTGCATGTCGTTGATGGTCTGCAGGGAACACAGGCCTGAGCATGGGGCGCGGTCCCGTGGTCATGTCCACGCAATGAGTTTGCTTAACACACTCCGCGATATTCAACTGTGGCAATTTCAACACACGAAATGGACCGACAGGGGTGTGGCCGCTGGGGGGCGTTGAGGGCGGCTACTACAGTGCACTGGGGCCGGGTGGGGGGGATTGTTTTGGTTTTGGTGGGCACCTGACTCGTGGCCCCGCCTCGGTGTGGCTCTGAAGGCCCAAGGTATGGGGTGGTATGAAAGTTGGGGTGGGGCTTTCTGCTCCCGTGGGCCTTCTCTCTGCCGTTTGGCTCTCTGGCTCTCTGTGCTCCTTGCTTCTCCACCTGCTCAGCACCCCCGGGTCTCTGCCCCGTTTGGCAGTCCTGCCCTATTCGGGACCTTGTCCGCGGTCTCCGCACACCTGGTCAGCCATCGACCATGTTGGATTTCACAATCTCCGCCCACTACTGGTCAGCCATCGACCATGTTGGATTTCACGATCTCCGCCCACTACTGGAACTCCGTGTGCAATATGGCCAGTGGTATGCTCTTCGGATCCCTCAGGACTGCTGCCAGTCATGGGTGCCCTCTCCTTCCACCGCGATGCACGTGTGGCTCCATGGCACGCCACTGAGCACCCTCATGGAGGCACCCCCATGCAGCCTCCACCGGTCTTCGCCTTGTCCATGGCTTGCTTCCAACGCCTCCTCTGACATGGGCAGCGGAAGCGTGTGGTTGGCTCCTCATGGTGCTCACATATGGTTCATGCCGTCAGGTGGGTACCACATGCCCAAGTGTAGTGGCACCGGGTCTAGGCTCAGTGTTGTGGGGTATGAGGATGTGGGCGGCCCACTCGTCATGGGCAGGTAGGTTGGGCCCGGCTAGGTCCGGTAGAGGTGGGTGGATAGGGCGTCTCTAGAACCCCGAATTGTTGTGTTGTGGTGCGCTGCCGTTCCTTGAGGAGTGTTGGCGCCTAGTGTAAGGAGTCCAACCTTTGGTTCTGCCCGGAGGAGCTGTTCCATACGCAGGTGGGGAGCTTCTTACGGATGCCATTTCTCCGTTTCGTGAATGCGCCACTCCGTTGGCGCCCCCCCCCCCCCCCTTTGGGGCGCACCCCGTATGTCCATGGTACTTGTAGCAGGACCGCCATGCAAACCCCTTGTGCGCTTGGGGCGACCGCGGTGGTGGCCTATGCATCTGCGACCACATTCCCCATGACCCCCCTGGTGTTGTCACTCGTCACCAAGTGCCGGACTTCTTGGTGGCCCTGCACCCACCGGTGGGAGGCCCGCGCTTCCTGCACTACCCACTGGAGCGCCTTCCACAGCAGGTGGCGCTAGTGTTCCGGCAAAGCATCTGCCAGTGCCGCACCTTCGCCGCCCGGAACTCTGACATTTGGGCCGCCGCATGCGTGCTCAGCGCTATACCCAAGAGCCCCCCCGTCGTGTTGTCGACCCACGGCTTGAGCAGGACCGCCGCTCCCCACTAGCGGCCCCCTGCCCTCACCACCAGCCCCACTCCATGCTTGGGGTAGATGCGGGTCTTGAGTAGCACCCGCGTCAGTGTAGACAGTCATGTCGGTGCCACCCGCGCTTCCACTATATAAGGGTGACGGGAGCGGGCCCTCGGTTCCCCCTCGCACACGACGGGTACCGACGGAAAATTAACCCATACGATGGGGAGGTGGTACGCTTGCAGCTTTTCTTTCAACTACCTTTAGGGAATGACCCGCCACCGGCGCACCGAGCACTGGCAGTTGCCACCCGTCGCCCAAGTATATATGAGGTGCTTCAGGTCTCTCGGGTCGGATGGGAAGTGCGCAGACTCCACGCCTGCGTGCCTGCAGTGTATGTAATTCCGGTGCCTGCCTATGTGACCTATGTGACCTACACTCCAACTATTGGCTTGAAGCATGCCACAACATGCAGCAAAATTTTCCTGGGGACCGTTGGTGCTTGATTGGGGTATCACAACGACTAGTGCATTCATGACGCAGTGCCCACCTCACGGTGCGCGCAAACAACGCCCCTATTAGAGAAACAGGAGGTGTTGTTTCCGTCAAATTTTGGAACGTTAGTATTGCTTTTGCAAGGGGGGGGGGTTAGCAGCAGATAGCGCCGAGTGCCTCATGTATCAATTGTGTGATGCGAGCTGGATATTGTTGGGCAATGCACGATTGTAAGGGGGAGCCTTAAGCACAGCGCACGCGCAGTGCAACTATTTGGGCGTCTCGCCGTACTAGAGACCCATACTTTGAGATACTAGGGGCCCCTAGGGGCATCATGGTGACCCCTAGCGTAGGTTTTGACTTCTGATTTTGTCCCCCTTTGTTTGGGGATCCCCGAGAATGCAGGGGTGACGTAGCATTTCCGCCCTCTTTTGGGCCCCAACCTTCCGGTGCTATTGAGGAAAGCAACCCGATGAACCTCGAACATTCACCGAGGAGGAGGTGGCAAAAATGAATAAACAAACGGAAGACAAGATCCTGGAGATGTTGTTCCATGTACATGAGAAAAGCACCGGAGCTCACCCTCTTGACCCACAAAAAGATGGTGTTCAGTGGTGGATTAAGCGTTGTGGCGGAACTCGGTCCTTAAGGACGCAAATCAGTTACATGGATGTTGATGCCTACTCTGCCGAGGAGTTTTGGCTAAAGTATGGGCATGATGATTTATTTCCACGCGAGCATTTGTTCCGCTTCTTTTTCTTCCTCAAGGGTGTTTTTGTTGCCCCTGCATGTGGTGACACTGCCACTGAGACTCTGAGACCCAGAATCTTACCGAAAGCAACAACTCTTGACCTACACAGGGCCCAGTGCCCTCGCTTCGCGCTCACACAGGCTTCTGGCCTCGCTTGAGCGGGGCCATACAATATGTCGCCCATCACGCTGGACGACAAAGCGCTACGAGGGCTGCGCGACATCATCCGCCAGGAGGTCCGGGCGGCCATGGGAGCGACCTCACAACAACAGCCAAGTGCAGCGGCTGGAGAGCGAAACACATCCACATTTGCAAAGAGCACCAGCAAAGGTGCAAGCCGATCACAAAACCCCACCCAATCCCAGGGGGCAGCAGGATCCAAGGCCAGATCACAGTCCCCAGCCCGCCAGTCAACCACTGGTGTAGGGAGCAAAACGGTGCGAGAAGATCCCAAAGACAAGGAAATTCGAGAGCTCAAAGACATGATCAAAGAGCTCACCGCCACGATCAAGGAGCTTCGAGCCTCCATTCGACATCCCAAGAAGACTTCAGACAACGAAGATGCAGCGGAGCCAACACAGCTGGCTCAACGGCCACGCACGTATGCGGACACAGCGGCCAAGGGGAAATCCTCCTCAGTGCAAAAGTCACAGGAAAGCAGCCAGTCCAGTGCTTATACGGTAGTCAAAACACGATCTGCTGTCAAAGTACTTGGCAAGCCAAAAGATGTGGGTATGCCAGTGCAACCGACGCATGGAGTAGCTGCGGAGGAAGCACGAACATGGCAAGCCTCTGCCCTACTACCATTGCAACTCTGGAAAGAAGCCGAGAACAAACAACTTGGCCTTCCGGTGCTGAATCCCAACAAACCACCAGCCGAATGGAAAGTCTCAGAGAGACCAGGCACCTTCCAAAGGGTGCTCATGCTAGGGGGCACAGCAGACTCATGTGCGGAACTCGCAGACATGGCCTTCACGTCCCATCCTCAGGTAGAACACATGGCTGCCATCGTCAACGTGCCAAATACAACCGGAGTCAAAAAGGCAACTGTCGCGGACGCACTACGCCGCATGAGACTCACGCGCGCCGATCTGGATGTTCAGGGCTGCTTGCTAACCCTGGCAACCCGAATCACGCGGGCCGAGTGGGTCCACTCCGAGGGTCCGCCCAGGCCCATAGCAGATCAGCAACTATGGATGCAGTGGGAAAGGACCACAATGGAACAAGACGACGAATCGGACCATCAGGAATCAGACACGGCGGAGCATGCCCCAGTGACGCCCTCGGAGAGGGAAAGTGGCTTCCACAAGATATCCTTGCAGATAGACCCTCTTATGTGCTCGGATTCCGAACTGCCTCCGAACAGAACCAAAGGCTCTGCACAACGCTGGGTGAGGCAGCAAACGATGGAGTACCTGAAAACGTGCATGCAAGAAATGACACAGGCACCGCCAATGGCGATTTTTCGCCGAGCAGAACATTACTCAGTCACGATGGAGCTCCCACTGGAGGCTGCCAAAAGGGTGCTCATTGGGTCGGGCAAGCTGCAAGGCATCGAGGCAAGGCCGTGGATGTCGAAAGGATCTCCTGGACCTGGACTGGAAGCACGCATTCTCTGGCTGAAAGCCCCCAACATGAAGAGCTCCAGCAACATATGGGAGATCCTTCACTCCCAATACTGGTTTGCCGGTGTGCTGACAGGAGACACTGTCGGCAGATGGGGTGTCCGAGTATGGGGAACAGACGAACCAAGCGAGCAGCAAAGGACAGGTATTGCAAACCTGCTTGGAGCAGAGGCCCCCACCAAACGAACACGCATACGGGTGTACGGATACCCGGCCGGTTTCGGCTACGGTACCACGTGGGCTCAAGAGGAGGCCGCACGTGTCTTTCCCTCAGGCAGGGTCCAAGTTCTTTCCTGCCAACACCTCGTCAACACGTCCATAACCAAGCCGGTGTTCGACATTACCGTAACAGGGGTGCCAACGGAATGGCAGGCGCACAAGCTGGAGTCCACCGACACCAGAGCAAACCCACGAATTTGGAGGCGGTGCGTGTCGCACAAACTCCGACCAGCAGCGGAAAGAGTTGGACGCCAAGAGAGGCTACGTCTAGCCACACGGGCGGACGACGACCCAGAGACTACCTCTTTGCAAGACGCCGTGGAGGACAACCACGACATGGAGTTAGGACAATAATGCTGACCGTTCGGGCAGTGGCATTGCTGCGTCCAAGGACATGCACGAGCCGGTACAAACAGCCGCCGTGCTACGCGAGCCGGACACGTCCGCCGCGCAGGAAGTCTTCAGGATTCCTCTTGTCTTTTATATTTTGTATGTCGATGGGGAATGCTTTCCAATTGCCCCGTGGGCTGGTGCCTCGGAAGGGCGAGCCCGGAGGAGCGCGTGTTGGGGGGAAACCGGCCGGCGGGTCAAAAGCCGGGCAATCGATTGAGCTGAGTGAAGCCCTACGCCGAGGCAAGAGGGGGACGGGGATTGCCGGGACGCGGCATCTGGACGCCGGATCCCTTGAACCTTGGGCGACCCCCCCTGGTGCCCAAAACAAACACAACGGTCAATCTTTGGCCGAACCAGGGGGGTTAGCTCAGGGGGACGGGGTGATGGTTCTGCCACGGGCGGATCGGCCACGCGCCCCGGCCCCCCCCCACGTTTGGTTACAAGGCCCGCGGGGTTGGGTGCAGGTTCCCTGCGAAGGAGCACGCCAGTTGCGCTGTGCAGTTGTCAGGCTGTGGGGCTGTGGCGACGACGATTTTTGGATGTTGTGCGAGGGGCGTGCCCTCGCGGACGACATGAAGGTGCCCTAGAGCGGGAGTCATGTGCAGGTGCGTTTGCGTGGAGTCGGGGGTATGCACCCTGGTTTTGCTACCCCAAACGAGAACGAGGAGGCCTTACGGGAGGAGGCGGAGCGCAAGGGTACTGCGCAGGTGCCTGAACGTGCGGTCCTCTCAGCAAGCGTTGATACATGCAGATACAGTATCCCCCTGCTCACACAAACTTGCCTTCTCACTTCAAGTGGCTCGACCCGGAATGGAAGCTGCAGCGAGGCTACCGAGACGACAGAAGACCGTGACCTGAAAATCCGTCAAGGCGCACCATCCCTGCGGCCCATGCACACTCTCAACCCTGCCAGTGACGAGCAGGCCAGCACAGCTAAGACGGAGAGCTCCGCTAACCACCCAGCTAAGCCGTGCGCGAGACGGGAACGCCCGCCGCGTCACAGTGCCGAGAGACGGTCTGTGATGGTGAGAGCCGCCAGACTATTATGGACGAGTCGGGTAAGCCCGCCGTCCTGAGCAGCGGTGCCTGAAACACACCGCAATGCCAGTATTCACTGTCACTGTTACCTCAGAGCTTCTCTACCCGACCCCTCCAGCCTGCCTAACCGCCTGGCCTGCCTTGTTCCTTTTCGCCCCCTGCTCCTGGATCAGTCAGATCAGAATCCCACCCCAACGCAGTCGGCCCACAACTTGGCACAGCCGGTGCCACCTGACCAGTGGGCCGCGATGCATGTGCGCGCACACACACACGCACACACGCATCCACACTGGAAGCGTGACCAGATCCTACGCTGTGGTGACGTGCACCCCAACCCAAGACCCACCTCTCTGGCACTCATCAACGTGACGGCCCTGCGAGCACACCACCATGAACTGCTGGATTTGCAAGAGGACACCGTAGCACTCACGGAAACACGGCTCACGCAAGGGGCCCAGAATGCAATGGCCTTCATGGCAAGACAGAAGGGGTGGCAACCCTTTTGGGGAGCCCCCCTACTATCCAAGACAGGTGGCATTTGGGGAGCTGCCCCAGGAGGGGCGGCCCTTCTGGTACGGGAAAACTGGCCGGCAAAGCAAGCTCAGCGGGACCCGGGATGCACACTAAGTGAGGAACTGTGGAATTCAGGCAGGTGGCTGCACGTCATCGTGACCCCAGCGGATGGTAAACGCCCCCTAAACGTGATTGTGGTGTATGGGATCCCAGGAGACCACAAGCTAAATGGCAAGCTATGGGAGGCAGTGCTGACTCTTAGCTCAGCCGTGCCTGAGCTTTGGTTTTGCTCGTCGGGTGGTGTGTGTGTGCGCATGCGTGTGTGCAGTGAGCCACTGTACTTGTAGAGCATTTTTGCTTGTTGCCAGCAGACCATAGGTGGTCACACGTAGAGCCTGCTCCGTGACACTTTGGAACGACCCGGTCTGTGAATATGTCAGTTGACGATTTTGCCGTCTTCGCGAAGGGAACAATTTGTTCCCAGTTCATTGATAGCGTTCCCATGCTGGAGATAGCCAGGGCTGCCTCGCAGGTGGAGATGAAGCTGTCGGTGCTGCTGGAACGCAGGTCAGAGTGGGAGGCTAGTTTCGTCGCCAAGTACGGAATCGAGTTGGGGGAGGTGGGGCTGGTGAAGATGATCGCCTCGTATTGCGTCATGGCCCAGTGCGACCTGGATGTGGCGTCGCTGGGCTTTGTCAAGGTGGAGGTACCACCCCAACAGCCGCAGACGGTGTCGCCAGAGCTTCTGGAGCTCAAGCAGTTGGTTCAGGGACAGGCCCTTGTGATGGAGGGCCTGCGCAAGCAGTTGGGGGCGGTCAGTGCCAAGGCCGAGGCGGAGTCCAAGAGGAAAATGGCGAAGGTCCCGCCGCTGTGTAAAGCGGAAATCGTGAAGGTGAGGGAGTTGGATTCTAAGCCCCAGTGGGTCTTCGCCAGCCTTCTCGCGCTGTCCACCTTGTTGTGGCGCAGGGAGGTGCCCCAACACGAGTACGTCTCCAAGTACAAGGACAAGGAAAAGTTCACGGACGCCATCCTGGACGAGCTGGCGCCGGTGTTGGACGCGGACTCCGCGGACACGGAAGTGTGGCAGCTGGAGTCCATGGATGATGACGAACTTACGCGCCTTCGGAGTTTTGTCCAGGCGGTCTGGACGTTCACGGTGACTAGCCTGTCGGCATACAGGGGCAAGAAGGGCTTGGACCCCGGACCGGTCGGTGAGGGGTCGGACGCGGCCGAGGATGCGTCCGATGTGCCTGTGCTGTCCGCTGGTTGTACGGGAGCGGCGGAGGAGGAGGTGGTGGGGCGGCGGCTGCAAGCCATGAAGGGTAAGTTCCGCGTTGAGGGGGGCCGCCGCCTGTACACCGCCAAGCCGGGTGCCGAGCCGATGGACGTCACCAATGCCCCGGTGACAGCGTGTCGGGCATGCAAGAACGCTGGGAGGGGAGTGAAACGGCATTGGTTTCACGAGTGCCCCGGCTTTGACTGATGGGGAAGCTGCCCCATCCGGCCCATCCCTCCCGAGCCCCGGGGGGCCTTGGTGGTTCTCGGACCGTCGGACTTCCGGGATGGCGAGGACGTGGTCTGGCGCCTGGTGTGGGCAGCGTGGAGACGGATATGGAAGGAGGATGAGATCACCTCCGTGGACGCCCTGCAGGCATCCTCCTGGGCAAAAAGCACCATGGGTACGTATTGTACCCACTTCCGCAAGATGGCCCTCTGGGTGGGCTACACGCCCACATCCGAGCTTGAACAAGCGGCGTGCCGCTACATTTTCCAGTTATGGGGACTGGGGTACTCGGGAAGCTCCCTCAAGGTCGCAGTGTCGGCGTTCCGGGCGCTGGAGGACATGGGATGGCTGCCCGCGTTCGTCAGTCGCCGGGTCTGGCGCTGTGCCAAGTGGGCGCCCACGGAGCCGGCCCTACGGCCCTACGCAGGTTTGGACGACCTCCGCAACTTCGCGCTGGCTTGCACGGAGCGACCGCAGTGGACCGTCTATGGGATGGCAGTCCTGGCATTCACCTGCCTTCTGCGGGTGGGTGAGGCCGCGCCCCTCCGTCGGGGGGGATCCCGGTGTCGGGGATTGGCGTTCCGCACGGTCAAGGTGGCGCCGCGCATCGTGCGCAGGCGACTCGGGAAGTATGCCCAAGAGTGGCTGGGCTGGCTCGATGCCACGGGGGCCACGTCTGCTGTCGTCGGAGCGCAATTCTGTCCGCAGGGACCAGCTTTCATGCAGTCGGTCATGGCTGCCGCGTTGGGGGGCAGCGACAACCCCCACGCCAGGTGGCACGCATGGAGGCGAGGGGGCTCCGCGGCCCTGCGATGGTTGGGGCTGCCCATCAAGTGGCTGGCTTGGTGGGGGCGGTGGCTTTCGGAGACGGTGGCAGTCCACTACGCCGACGCGCCCGACGACTTCGTCGTCACGACCGAGGCTGTCCTCCCCTGGCCCCCTGACAACCATGCAGGAGAGTTCGTTTGGCGCGCCGTGTCCCTCCGGGACGTTTTCCCGAAGGAGCTCCTGGAGCTCTGTGCCCCTGATGCCGATGAGCCCCCACAATGGGGAGGTGACGGGGATGGGTCGGCAGGAGGTCGGGGTGGATCGTGCCCTGGGGAGTCCGCGAGTCCTGCCGCTGCGGGAGCTGCTGGGAGGGAGGACCGGGCTGGCGCACGTGACCCGGGGGCCCCTCCGGCCCTTACGGCTGTTGAGGGGTCCTCAGGACGCGGGCGCCGGCCGCGGGGAGACGGGGGGGGGGAAGTCATTGATGTGGATGCAGACCCCCCACCTGCCTCCGCAGCAGGCTCCTCCATCAGGCGGCTGCGCATCGCGGCCCGCAGGACGGGTGAGGTCGCGTCCGTCTTGGGCAAGCGGAAGGCCGCGGGCCCGGCCAGGATTGTGGGTGCGGCTGCCCGAACGGCAATTTCCCGTCGCGTCGGAGCTGGGTCAGTGGGTGCGGGAGCGCCTTCGGACCGGTGAGTGGGACGCCTGGTTGTGCTCCCTGCGGGCTTGTCTGCCCCGCGCACCGCCTGGTTTACTGGAGCGTCGCCTGTTGCAGTTTCTGGAGTGGGGCAGTGAAGCTGCCCGTGATCTCAGACAGCCGGAGTTTCTGCGAGTCTTGGCTGTGGCTTTGTCCTCATTTAGCCCTGAGGTTTGGGAGTCGCTCTTGCATGATTCGACGTCGCCCAAATTGCTTATGCAGCGTATCAGGGAGGAGGTATTGGCGCGGGGTTTGGGGCCGGTGGGGCGTGTGGATATCCCCCGCGAGGTCTGGGATAGTTGTGTGCCGGACGGCTTCGCAGAATTGGTAGGCAGGCAGTTTTCTGGGATAATTCCCCCGTCGGATGAGGCGGTGGTCATGATGAGGGCATTGCGGGACCAGGGTTTGCTTTTCCCCCTGCCGCCGGGGTCACCTGGGCCCAATGGGGGTGTTTTTGCGATACCCAAGACGGAGGAGAAGTGCAGTTTGATTGTCAATCTGGTGCCCCTTAATGAGGAGATGCGGTCTCGGCCGGAGAAGTTCTCCCTCCCCTCTGTGGAGGTGTTGGCCTTTTTGGCGCAGGTGGCACAGCAAGGGTCCTCCTTTTTCCTCCCCTCTTTTTATGCCCGAGCGCGTTGCATGAGGCCGGTGTGGGATATTCTGTCCCTGCCGGGGGGGGGGGGGGAAGAGCTGTGCATGTGCCACATCGACCTGAGTAATTGCTTTTGGTCACTTCAGCTGCCGCGCGAGTTCTGGGGGGCCTTTCGCGTCTCGGATGGAGAGGGGGGGGTGTTGGCTTTCCGGTGCTTGCCCTTTGGGTGGAAGTACAGCCCCCTCCTGTGCCAGCGAGTGTTAGAGGGTCTGGTGGCCGGCGCGGGGCTGTTGGGGGTGCTGGTTTTAATTTACTTGGATGATGTCCTGGTTGTGGGGCGCGGCCGCGCGCGTGTGCGAGAGCAGACGGCAAGGGCGGCGGAGGCGTTGCGCCGTGCAGGTGCTGTAGTCAGCCCAAAGAGTACGTTAGAGCCTGTGCAGCGGCTGGTGTGGCTGGGGAAGGATATTGATTTGCAGGGGGGGGAGGTGCGGACTGCTGGCAACGCGTGGGAAGCTCTGTTTGCGCATTGGTTGAGGTTGTCTGTGGGACCCTGTAGGGTAAAACGGCTGCAGCAGTTCTTGGGGCGGGCACAGTGGATATGTCGCCCGGGTTCTGGGCACAGTCCGCACCTGTCTGGTGTGTGGGCTCATGTGCTCTGGGCGCCCCCCCGGCTGCCGTTTACCCCAGTGCGTTTGCTTAAGTCTATGTGCGTGGCGTGCGTGCTTGCCAGGAGGCAATGGTCAGTGGTGTCCCTCCCCAGGGTGGTGAAGCGATCGCCGTTGGTTGTTTACGTCGACGCGGCGCTGGACGCGGGTGAATACCGGCTGGGCCTGTTTTCGATGGATGTGGGTTCTCGATCGGTTGTGCCCGCGGAGCAACCGCCCAACCAGCAGTGTGCGGAGGCTGCCGCGCTGCTCTGGGGCTTGAAGCTCATCCTCAATGTAGGCGTTCGGGAGGCCCATTTGTTTGGGGATAATGCGGCGGCGCTAGTGCAGTTCCTTCGGTGTAAAGCCAAGGTGGGGCGTAAATTCCAGCAGTCCATTCTGAAGCGTTTCCGCTACCTGTGGGCGTCGTGCCCAGGCTTCACGGTATATATGCACTGGGTGCGTGGTTCACATAATCCCGCTGATCCTATCAGTAGGTTGAGTGACAACTTCAATGGAGATCTGGGTTTGGCGCGCGAGGTGGCGGCGCGCAGGGTTGGGGATCTCTGGGCCTTTCCCGATAGGCGCACGGTTTTTTTGTGGACCCTGGGGGTGCCTATGGGGCCCTTTGTTCTGCCGCATTCGTGGAGAGCGGGCCTGTGGTCCCCGGGGGGTGGTGAAGGGGGGGCGGAGTTCCACGAGGTTTTTTTGCAGTACCGCTTGGAGGAGTCGGTGGGTGCAATGACTTGATGTCGTGTAGTGCCGGCGCCTGCTTGTAGCACTCGTTTTCTCTTGGTGCATGTGGTCATGACCCGGCGCCGCCGTAACCGCCGTGCGCGTAGCGGCGGGCGGAGGCGGGGCAAGAGCCGCTCGCGCAAGCGTTCGGAGGAGGCCGTTCAGCGGCGCGCGGCGCGGCGCCGCGCCGCGCTGCGGGAGAAGTTGGGAGCCTTGGTGGGCCGCAGAGCCTGTCACCGGGTGCTCCTCCGGAATGGGGTGCGGCTGTACGTCGCGTATGGCGTGCCAGAAGATCCCGGGGAGAGGGACGACTTCCTGGGTGCCGCAGCCATGGACATCGCCAAGCGGGTTCGGGGGCAGGCGACGCGGCGCACCACCGCGGTTGGGGACCCCGGGGTGAAGCCGGGGGGCAGACACACTTGCGGGGGGATGTGGGATGTGGTGGCGGGGTCGAGGGGAGGTCAGAGGGTGGTGGTGTCGCTGACGGACTGGAACGGGGGTCGTCGTACCCCCGTCCCGTATCTATGGGTGCAGGGGTCTTATCCCTTGGTGGTGAGAATAGCTGGCCACTTCAGGCCGTTGGTGTAGTCTGTTTTTTGGGTGGTCAGCCGGTCTCCGAGGGGCTGGGGTGGGAGTGTGCGCTCACCCTTTGCTTTGCGTTCTGTGTCAGGTCTCTGAGTGCCACCCTGGGATGGCCGGGCTGCTTTGCGCCCGGGCATTGCTCGCGCATTTGTGGGCGTTTTTTGGCTTCCATGGCTGCGCCAATGTTCTGGTTGTTGTGTGTGGCTCGTATTCTCTCTGCGTTTTGGCAGGTCCAGTGTGCGCAGGCGGGAGCCCTCCGGGCGATTGTCTGTAGAGGCGGCCCTGCCCTGCGTGGATGTCGCGGGCTGATTTTGTGGTTATATGCCGGGCGTTGGTCCTTTGGCCTGCACCGCTGCCACTTTGTTGTGGGTCCGGGGTCCATGCTTTCTTAGGGTTGGAGCTGGGTTGGGCGCTGGCCCGCCATTTTGGGATCTGCTGCGGATCTCAGGGGTGCTGCCCTGGGCTGACCGGGCAGCTCTGCGACAGGGCGGCAGTGCCTGACGGTCGCTGTACATTTACCGCTTCCTCATTGGCGGCGGCAGGGGTCGTCCACGCTCTCTTGGGCTTGGTCTGCGGACGCCTGAAGCCTGGCGGGTGGCGCCGGTGTGTGCGGGGCGCCTTTGGCGATTTATGTTTGGGGCGGCCGTATACTTCGAGGGTGTGGCGTGCGTTGCGCATGGGAGCCGCTGGGTCTCAGACCTGCGCCGGGGGGGGGGGGGGGGGTTATGCGGCAGTTTGGCATGAACGATACCCACGAGGAGGCGGCACACTGACGAGATGTGCCACAGGAGACGTGCGTGTTTTGCCTCGTGTTTGCGTGTTTGCTTGTGGTTTTAGCAAAACCAAGTTGCAAAGCTGGGGAACTCCCCCTTTCTGATAGCCACGGATGCCAATGTCCAACTAGATCACTACCGCTGCATGCCCAACCTCATGATGACGGAGCTGCTATCGGGGCGCATTGTGGATGTCGACCTCTTACATGCACGGACCACGGGACAGGACTGCCAGTGCTCGTACCACAATGGCTCCATCAAACAGAAACCAACCCGAATTGACGGTATTTTGGCAGATGCCAAGACGGCCAGTGCCATCATGAAAGTCTTACCAACCGAAAGATGTCCCGTGCCTGGACACAAGCCGGTCACCTTCACCTTCAATTTCAAGCAGTCGGCCCAGCGGGTTCTGAAGTTTGTGCGGTTACCACCCATGATACCAGCCCACCTGCAGAAACACAAGCGAGACCAAATAGTGAAAGACGTCACCGAACCGTACGTGGCGATATGGGAGAAAGTCCTAGACAATGAGGCGTCCACGGCAGATCAACTGTGGGACCTCTGGACATGGCTGGCTGAAGAAACCATGCTGGTCCTGACCATGGCACCGCCGCCAGCGGTCAGGACAGGAATATGCCAACTACCACTGGCTCCCCAAGAGTTGCCGAGAGGACGGGGAACCAAGAAGATGCTCAAGACAGTGGAGCTCACGCCGAAGCGCATGACGTCGTCAGGACTCCCGTGCACTGCACCAACTAAGGAGATGTCCGCCCTGCTGAGCGCCCTAGTGCCGGTGATGAAGTGGACGGCAAGCAGGGAACAAGCCGTGGTCCCTGTTATGGGCCCCGTACCGCGAGAGGTCCTCAACAATTGGAAGGCGATACGCAGGAGGGCCCACCGCATTCTTCAGCTCATCTCCAAAGGGCAATGTGTTGCAGAGCACCAAGAACTACTGCGCACGGTGATGGAGTCTCCAGAAAGTGCACCCATGACCATTACCGACTTGGTCCGAATCAGTGATAAGATTAAAATGCTGAGTAGGCGGCAACTAGCTCACGAAGAGAAGAAGAGGCACCAAGATTGGAGAGAATGGATTGAGGAGACCTGGACCACATTGCCAGGAAAGGTGTACCAATGGATCAAAGAGGACAAGTACACGCCCACTGTCCTGATCCAGAAAGAGGACGGCACCTTGACTGGCAATGTGCCCGAAATGGACCTCGTGATACACCAAAAATGGGACCCGATAATGAGGCAGCATGCGGATCCGACGCTGCCGGAGCCGGAAACTGAACCCTTCTGGCGCAGGTTCGGCAAATATGTGGAGCATCACCAGATGGAATGTCAGCCCATCACCGCGGAGCGCCTCTGCCGTCAGTTCAAGGACATGAAACGCAGCCGGGCCACAGGTTTAGACGGCTGGACTGTCGTAGACATGCGGAACATGCCATGGCCGCTACTGCACATGCTGGCTCAGCTGTTAAACTGGGTTGAATCCCATGGCGTATGGCCTGAGCAACTTGCCACAGGGTACATTCCGCTGATCCCCAAAGGCGAGGGCAGTGAGCCGCTACAGCTCAGGCCGCTGTCGGTGCTGTCTGCGATTTATGGCGCCTGGTCCGGTATCCGCCTCCGTGACTGCCTCATCTGGCAAGAGAAGTGGGTGCACCGAAATGCATTTGCCTTCAGGCCGCAGAAGAGCGCCCTGGACGCAGCAACTCTACTGGCCGCCCTCATTGAGCGAGCACACCTACGGAAGCAGGCATTATCTGGCGCTGGCACTGACTATGTGAAGTGTTTTGATTTGATACCACAACAAATCTCCTTCCGGATGGCACGAGAGTTCGGCCTGGACCCCAAACCGCAGGCGGCATTGGAGGCCATGTATCAACAATTACACAGGGCTTTCAAAATAAACGGGGCGCTAGGCTCCTTCTTTCACGCCACGAACGGCGTACTGCAAGGGTGCGCCATGAGCGTACTCATGATCAACATGCTCACCACAGTCTGGATGCGCGCCGTGGACGAGCTGGAAGGAGCTATCTCGGTGACGGTACACAGCCTGCCGCCCATACCGCCCAAGCTGGAAGAGCCCAAGGAGCTGAGATACAGACGTAAACCCTCCCAGTCCACCGCAGTGTCCCGCTTTCGGCCACCACCGGCCCCGAGCAGGTGCGTCATGAAGACCTTCGGCTCGGGGATTGACCAGTTTGAATATTGGGAACACTCCAACCCATGCACATGTGGCCATGGACCTCCACCTCCACCTCAGCAATCGCAGCTGCCACACCCCTCCTCCGCACCTGAGCCCGCACGCGATGGGCTGGTGGAAGAGGAAATGGCAGCATCGGAGGAGTCCCCACCCCCCAGCCCAGCGAAGCTCAGGGGCGCTCAACCCCAGCCATAAGAGGCGGGCACGATCCAGGTCGGGTCCATGGGCTATGCAGATGACACGTATCCGCTGCGATCTGAAGGCCAATACATGGCGCCGGTGATGCAGCTCACTGATGAGTGGCTGGCTCTCACCTTGCAAAAAGTGAACCCCAAGAAGTCACTGTCCATACAAGTACGACAATCCAAGGAAGTTGCTCGCAAATACACGGTACTCCAAGGGATCTCACTCCCCCTCCAAGCTGAATTTCGCTCGCTGGGGGTGGGTATTCGCACCAGCCTGACCAGGGGGACTGGCCCGCTCCTGAAAAAGAGGACATCCAAGGGGGTGCACCTGCTGTCCAGAGTGAGGGGTGCGCAAGGGGGCTTCAGCCGGCGAACGCACATCATTGCCACTCTGGTACAAGCCGCAGCCCTATGGGGTACCCCGGGGGCGGAGGTATCCCGGAGGGATCTACAGAGTCTGGAGACGGCAGTGCTCCACAGTTTGTGGGGCACCTCGAGGCCAGGTAGGGCGAAGGAGATCATCTTCGTGCTGCTAGTACAGGGACACTGAGTGTCTCCTCACATGAAAATCACGTATGACAGGGTATGTTGGCTCCTCGCGGTGGCGCGCACGCCAGGCACCCTTCAGGTTGTGGTGCAGTCGTGCATTGAAGCTCGGCAAGCGCAGGTACGACCCACTACATCAGGACCCTCCTGGAGTTGGAGAGCCTTGGCTGGAGGCAGGCGGATCATTGGTGGGTCTGGAATGTGCCCGGGGTGCCCGAAGAAATAGACATGACGCTCATAAACGAGGACAAATTCAAGCATATCCTGCGGGACTCCATCAGGCGGCGGGCCCTGCTCTCGCTGGAAGATCGTCGACCGCGACAATTTCAAGGCATCTTAGGGGCCCTCGACAGGGAGGCATGTCAAGTCCTTTTATCAGAGGGCACAGACTTTGATAAGGCGCTGCTGCGGGGCTGGCTCACAGGGGCGTTATGGACGGCTGCCAGGGCGCATGCGAGGGGCCTCAGGGCGACACCGCTATGCCCATACTGCTCGCGGCAACAAGAAGAAGACGACGAACACATCTTGTGGGCCTGCCCAGCCTGGGGCATACATCGATCCGGTGCCTGGCGCTCGCTTATGAGAACGGCGAGGGCACTGGGGCTATCAGACCAGATCAGTAGTTGGCCCACGTGCTTACGGATCTGTGGCTTGATGCCGGAACACCTGTCGCACGGCATCCCCAAAGGTCAGGTGCACGACTTCATGTACGGTTTTCATAGTATGGTGCTGCAAATTCTGCGGGCGCGGGCACACCGGGAAGATGTGCAGCTCTTTGACCAGCCTAAGACGAAACAAGGCAGAGGGTACCCATTCTGGCAGTTCATCGGGCCGCTACCGCGGCTGGAGCACAGGGAGAAGCTGCGGATTCGCCAACCCACAGCTCAAGAGTGGCGGTGGGACTCCGACTTTCGTGACGATCTGCTACGATGGGTCAACGAGCTGGTCTGGATACCAGGGAAAGGGCAAGTCTCCTTCATGGAGCTAGCGATGGACTTTGAGTGCTTCGCGGCGCGCACCTTGCCGGCCTCACCCCAGGCTGTGTATCGGGCGACTGCCCTCCCGCTACCAGAAAGGGCAAGGGTTCTAAAGCTTGCCCTAGCGACCTTGCAAAAGCTGAGCGTGGCTGGGGCCGTGCTACCAGGTGGTGTGCTTACCAAATGCTCCTCCCTGGTCCCACTGGGGGCCCCCACAGTAGTGGGTGTGTCTGCGAGACCATACTTCACACGGCGCCCGGACATGCTGAAACTCCTACAAAACCTGCAAGAGTACTGTGAGCTGCGCTGGACGGCTGTGCTACAGGCACCGCCCCCCTCACCGGACACGAGACGGAGAAATGCCCAGCGGGCCAAGGAACGGCGGGAAGCAACGGAGTCCAGCCCCAGCATCAGGGAGCGCATTCCCAAGCTCAAGTACACATCGTCGCTGCTGCCTGCTATGCACACCCCCAGGCATCTCACCGGCAGAGGAGGAGGTAAGAAGAGCGCCACTTTGTTTGCGGCTGACTACTTTCCGGCACACCGCAACCCTGGAGCTCCCCCCACGCGGCCCTACCGGTTGCTCCGACCTGCCAAGCAGGCGGCCCCGCCTCCATCTGATGTAGCTGCAGTGGGCTCAAGTCACCAAGCGGCACTGCCGGCGGGGCGAGCGGCAGCGCCCAGCGATTTGTCTCAGCGCGTAGATGCGCTAACTCCCCCGGATGCGCCTCTAGGATGGGCTCCGCCGTCGCCGTCGTCACCCCCGGTGCAGATGGAATACACCTCGGAGGAAGGGCCCTCTACCCCGGAGGTCTTCTCCTCGTCGTCCTCGTGGGAATCTGAGCCCATCAACACCGGGGGACGCTACCGACGAGCGACAGCGGGGCCCAAATGCGGCCCCGCGCGGTCCTCACCGCCACACGCAGTGCCCCGCACACGCGCTCCCAGGGCCCGATCCGTTCACAGGTCAGGGAACCCGGCGCTGAGGAAGTCACGGCGTAGGGCACCACCTGCGCGGGTGCCCCGAGGGGTCAAAAGGCGACAATCGGTCAGAGAACGGCCGGGGAGCCCACGACGCAAGCGACCCCAGCTACAGCAAGGGGATGCGCGGTCACATACGGCCCTGGAGGCCCCAGACCGTCACGGGAGCCCAGCCGGAGCTCCCCTCCCCATGTCCAGGCATGCGCTCTCATACCTACAGCTCACAGGAGCTATCACTCCTGAGCGTGCGTCACGCATAGTGGTGGTAAGCACCCCAGAGGGGCAGCGCACCCCACTACCGATACGAAGCCCGGAGCAGCCTCCACACGAAAAGGGACGCGACATCCCCCCGGGGATAGCAAGGATGTTGCAGCAGATCCGAATGCCTCAAGCAAGGCCACAACCGCTACAGCCCCGAAGGGAACCACGGCCCAACGCGCGGACTTCACGCACCGCCGTCCTGCCCACCGGCCCTCCAATGGGGTTCAACGTAACTAGCACCCCGTCTCCGCGGGTGCTGAGTAGGCCAGGGCAATTCTCGCCATCTCCGGCATGGTCGCCGGCGGTGACTTCCAGTTGGCACTCAGTGCGGCAAGTGTCCCCAGAGCATTGGTCGCCCGCATGCACACCACGGGGGGGGGTCTGACCGACAGCAGGATTCACCTCACCTGCCCCCCGTCCTGCTGGCGCCCCTATTTGAGAGCGCCATGTCTACCCCGCGAAGGGACAGCACTCAGAGTGCGTCTGATGAGGACGTGCAACAATATGCCGTCCGGTGTTCTACCCCCCCCCGATCTGCCCCCCACCCTGCTGGCGCCACTTTTGGGGAGCGTGATGTCTGCCTCGCGAGCGGGCAGCACTCATCGTGAGTGCGATGAGGACATGGGTCAGTACGAAGTCCAGTACTCTACCCCACCCTCCGTGGGGGAGTGGCCCCCTAACCCCTTTACCTTTCCCTCTCTTCGCGGAGCACAGCGTCTCTGCACGGAATTGCCTGGCATGGCCCGACAGGGCCAGGGATGGGTTCGTGACCCCCATGCACGACACTCCACCATGCTGTACAGCATGCAGGAGGGTGCTCTGTCTCCCAACAGCGCGGAGGGGCTCATGAAGCATGGACGGGCCTCACGTGAGGCAACATAAAGGACGGAGGGGGGAGCCTCTTGTCATACAGGGCGGCAGCTCTCCAGAAACCCGCGCGACTTGCCCCTTGGGTGAGTTTGGGGGCTGGAATGGGTAGAAGCCCCATGGACTATTGCTCCTTAATATGATTTCCTTCCTTCCTTCTTTTTCTTCCTCAAGCACACTCCACCTCATAGGTGTGATCATCTCCTCTCTGGAGCAACAGGGTGCTATGCGGAGGCTTGTTATGTGAAGGGAAGGTAGTCTGCAACTTTCTTGAGCTGGGGCAGTTTGGGTCACCTAATTCTAAGGCCGTTTCCAAGGGGTGTGCTTGGGGGCTCTTCGGGGGGAACATAGTCTAAAAGTAGCGCGCAGTGCGCACGTAGTGCAAAGATTCCCCCTAAATCTGAGAAATTTGTGCATGCCAATGACTCACTGGCAAGTTTGTGCAGTGCACGCATACTTATTCTCATCATCCATCTGATTTCTGGTCTATGGCATTGGGAGGCGCCATGACTGCAGATCGTAGGACATGACCGTGGTCCAATGCGTCTTTTAGCATAAGTACCACTAGCGATGACATTTGACATTGGCAAATGTGACGTCCGGCAGAAGAGCCTTACCCCGGGGGGGGGGGTCCTAGGGCAATGCACCTTGCACCTCAACAGCCTCTTGCCTTCCTCAATTTGAGTCCCTCTGTCGCATTCTGCTCCAAGGGTCTAGTCTAGGGAGGAACAAAGCAAGGGTGACTGGCACCCACACTCTGCAGCAAGCCCCGTGTGCAGTAGTGACTTGGACGAGCAAAGGTTCCTGTCAACCCGTTTGCAACAAGGCGGTCCTTAAGGAACCAAGTTTTTTTTTTTGTTACGGACCGCCCTTAAGGACCGCCCCAAGGGACCATCAACCGCCAACCGCCAACTCCCACCACCTGCCAACCGCCAGCGGCGACCAACCGCCAACCACCAACCACTACCAACCGCCGCCAACCACCAATCACCAACCACCAACTGCCGCCAACCACCACCAACCGCCACCAACCACCAGTTGCCAACTGCCAACCGCCAATCGCCGCCAACCGCCAAACGCCAAACGCACCAACCATGGTTAAACACAGGGAGTGCCCACGGGCTTTTTTGGGAAAACTGTGTAACGGAACACTTTTTCCGTTAAGGACCGCCCTGGTTTGCAAGCGGTGCGAGGAAATACTCGTTATGAAATGGTTGTCCGCAGCAGATTGTCATTTCAGTTAGGATGGCACCCACCAATCCGGCATATCTGTTCGAAGCAGCATTCACTGGCTGTACTGATACGGTGGGACGGGACATGGCATTTATGAAGCCACATTTTGCTTGCAACTGAATGTGACCGCCGTAAGCCTCCTCAAGCCAAGGTCCTTCTGTTGCGACGCAATACATTTGGTGTGTGTGTGGGGGGGGGGGGTCTGAGGGCGGCTCCAGCCCAACCCCCTTCACTTCCTTTCGCAGTGGCGTCCAGGACCTGGAAAGGCCGTTGCCCCCTCCACCTAGACACCTTATTTGGTCACGATATTTTGCGGGTTGGCACTTTCCCACTATGGCCCTTTATGTTTTTTGTGACCAGTCACAAAAAATGAGCCCCCCCCCCCCACCCGGACCCCCCAAGTGGCGCCAAAATTATATCCATCCCTGGTGCCCAGGACAGCCGTGCATTCCTGCTTGTAGGAGTCCAACCGGGTACCTCTAGTTCAGGCATCAGGTGTATGACGGCTGAGATACGCGACCTCTCAGTGAGACGGCAAGTGGGAACGGTGGAATGTCGTGTGTGCCTGTGCGTGCCTGCCGGTACAGCAAATTTACTGTGACTGCTGGTTTATTGTGACTGCTAGTAGTTGTACACTGTTTCTGTATGCCGTTGTTTTAGGCCCTTTCGTTCCTTTTTGTCACAAAGGGCCGCAAGAAGATTGCTTGCACATGTGATCCAACCTGCAAGAGTGATGCTGCATGCAGGCACAAGCGTAGCAAAGCAAAGTCGTGGGGTGCCACACCGCGCAGGAGGAGGCGCAATTCACAGAATGTGCGCAGGTCATTCAATGTCATTCACTGTCATCACTCCTAGTCACAAAATTGTCTTGCTCGCTGCAGCTACGACTACTTGACGTCTCATTATCACTGACACTATCACTATCGCTGCCATTGCCACTTGATGAACCTATAGTAATAGATGCAAAGGAGGACAAGGAGCTTGCCCCATCTGATATGTCCGCCAGATTATCATTACTTTCACCTGATGCAGGCAGTGTGTTGCTGTCATTCCTCCGCCCACCTGTATCCTTGCGTGGCTCTGAATGACATTCGTAATGGTCCACACACTGCGCACTGTGTGTGTCAAATGTGCTGTGTATCCCATGTTGCATCACCCCACCCCCCCCTCCCATGCACATGTACGGGCAGAGGGCTGCCCAAAACGGCCGGTTGTGGGTCACGTTTTTTGTGACCAAATATCGTGACCTTTTTTTTGTGACCAAGGGGGCGGGATGGGGGGGGGGTCCGGCCCCGTTATATCCATCCCAGTGGGCACTAGGGTATCACTCACCCCGCGAGCCGGAAGGGACGCTGCGAGGGACAAAGGGTAAGTTCACGCTGGCGACCGGAGATCGCCCGGGCAACCTCACCTCACCCCGTCTCACTGGTCTGCGACACCCTGCACGCTCCTCCCCGCCACAACAGGGGCATCATGGAGGCTGAATTCGTCAGCCTTGCTTCCGGGCTGCGCCTGCCCTTCCCCCCGCAATGGTCCGTGCGCCCCCCCTCCGCGGCCGCCGCCCTGGCGGAGATGGACGACGCGCCGCCCGTCGTCGTGTTCACCGACGCGTGGGGCGTCGGGGGCATGGGCGGCACCACCCCCTCCTCGCCCGGCTCTGCTGCCGCCGGCCGCGTGACCATTGCCCTGTACAGTGAGGCCACGGAGCTGGACCTCCGGGGGTACTGCCGGCAGCACGTGAAGCGGGTGCTGAACGCGCACGCGCACGTCGAGGACGTGGACGGCGAGTCCGACCTGCGGCAGGTCCGCGTGGCGGACAAGCTCGGGCTGGCCATGCTGACCGACCACCCGGCGTTCCACTTCAGCTACGGCGTGGGGGGCGCCGCGCCGGTGGCATGGGCGCCCGACCTGCCCGAGGCCGCGGCGCAGCACTCACCTGAAGCGCCGCCACGGGTCGGCACGGCAGCATCAGGGGCCGGCGAGGGGGATCTCGACTCGCAGTTCACCGGGACCGCGTCGACCATCGCGTTGGGGTCGTCGCTGCGGATCCCGGCGGAGGCCCGGCCCGGCAGCGCGCGGGTGTACACCCGCGGCGCCGTTGTCGGGCCCGCCGCCCTGCTCTTGAAGGTGTGGATGGACGATGCCCCGCCGCAGCTGCTGGAGGCGTATGTGGCGGAGTACATCGAGCCCCTGGCCGCCAGGCTCCAGGTCTGGAAGCCGGTCCCCCCGTCACCGGCCGACGACCCGCCTGAGTCCCCGCACACCCCCGTGTCGTCCGCGAAGCCGTCCGCCGTCGACGCCGCATACGCCGCCGCCCGCGTCACCGTGACGGACACCGTTTCCGGCATCAAGATCGAGCTGCCACACCTGCCACTGCGGCTCCGCAGCTACCCCGCTCCCCCGTACCACGTCCCGACGCCCTCAGGGCCCATTCCTACTGAGAGGGCCGGGTCATTGCTTTTCTTAGAGGTGCTGTGTTGTCCGGTGTGCTGCGCTGTACTGTTGTGTGTTGCGTTGTGTTGTGTTGTGTTGTGTTGTGTTGTATTTTGTCGTGTCGTGTCGTGTTGTGTTTTGTCGTGTCGTGTCGTGTCATGCTGCATTCTGTGCTGTGTTTCGTTGTGTTGTTGGTGTGTTATGTTGTAGTTCGTTGCGTTGTGTTGTGTTGTGTTGTGTTGTGTTGTGTTGTGTTGTGTTGTGTTGTGTTGTGTTGTGTTGTGTTGTGTTGTTCTGTGCTGTGTTTCGTTGTGTTGTTGTTGTGTTATGTTGTATTTCGTTGCGTTGTGTTGTGTTGTGTTGTGTTGTGCTGTGTTGTGTTGTGCTGTGTTGTGTTGTGTTGTGTTGTGTTGTGTTGTGTTGTGTTGTGTTGTGCTGTGCTGTGTTGTGTTGTGTTGTGTTGTGTTGTGTTGTGTTGTGTTGTGTTGTGTTGTGTTGTGTTGTGTTGTGTTGTGTTGTGTTGTATTGTGTCATGTTTCTTGTCGTGCCGTAGGTGGAGATGGACGTGGGCCCCTGGGAGGCCGCCCACGCAAGCGGGGTGGCCGCCCCCGCAGCGATGGCGGCCGCGCAGGAGGCGGGGTACGCCGCCGGGGGGGAGCACGAGCCGGTCCCGCTGGAGGCGTTCGGGGGCGACGTGCCCCCCGCGCGCCCCCACTCGGAGCCGATCCGGTTCCAGATCGAGGTCGAGCACCTGCGGCAGGCGGGCCTGCCCCGCACCCTGACCCTCGCGATGTACTCGGAGGCCAAGCTGCAGCAGCGGGCGGACTGCAGCCTGTACACGCTGTTCAAGTCCACGAAGGCCCTCCCGGCGGTGGCCGCCCAGGGCCGCGCGGCCCACGCCTGCAGCTTCTCGTGCCACGCCCACGACATCGACTGGACGCAGACGAGCCCCACCCGGGCCCAGTCCGTGGCGCTGCTCAGCGACGGCAAGGGGTACAGCCTCGTGTACCTGGCCCCCCTCCACCACGGGCAGTACGAGGCCCACCTGCCGTGGTTCCACCGCTTCCTCGAGGAGCTGCGCGTCCTGCCCAAGGGGGGCCGCGGGCAGGTCGGGGCCCCGGTGAGCGCCCAGACCAGCGAGGACATGCTGCAGGCCGCCTTCCCGCTCCCCAGCGTTGAGGACCAGCGGCACGTCCAGGCGTACCGGAAGGCGATGCGGATCGCGGCGGGGGCGCTGCCGCCCGAGGCGGCGGTTGTGCTGCCCGCCCACGAGCTGTCCGCGCCGGAGGATGAGGCGGACGCGGGTCTGTGCGGCGCGCCGGCCTTCTCTTGCACGCGTGCCTTGTGCGTGGGCGCTCACGTGACCGGCGTTTGTTCAGTGGACGGGACATTTTTGGGGGTGTTAAACGATGTCCAGTCCAAAGGGGGGCACCCTGGTTCAGCCCCCCCCCCCCCCCCGCTGCTGTGCATTTGTTTGTTTTTCAATTAGGTCTTGCCACCCCCCCCCCCCCCGTCTCGGGACAGCCGACCCCCGGAGTAGTCAAACAGGACAAGTCATCCAGGGGCTCTGTTGACACAACCAAAACACGTTCGGACCCACAGAGGGTCGGAATGTGCAGTGGCGAGAGGCCAATAGGCACCGCCAAAGGCAAACAACCGAATACCGAGGCCTTGTGCCAACCCCCCCCCCCCCTCCGCTCGACCCTCTGATGGTTCGTCCGCACTACACCCAGTGGGAGAAAGAGTGGGTGGATATGGTGTGTACTTCGGTGACGAGAGAGACGCCACAGCAGATGCCCCCCGGAGAAGAGCAAACAACCGTTCGGGGGAGTTGCGAGCAGCCCAACGAGCCCTGGAAGGCCACAGGCCCCGGAGAGAGGCTCCTCATCTGCCCTGATTGCTTTTTCATTCTACAAGGGGTGCAGGACGGGCGCAAAGGTGGCGACGGAGGGCATAACTGGAGCCATGCGAAAGGACCCATCAACACCGAGATCTGTGGAAGGCAATCCTGAGCCTCACGGAAAGGCGGGCGGACCAAGTGAAATGGCGACACACACTGTCCCATATTGACATCCCGGGAAACAACAGCGGATCATCTGGTGGATGTGGGGAGACACAAGTCACCCCTAACTTTGGGCCACAATTCAGGCCTCCCAGCAAGCAGTCCACCCCAACCTCTTGTGTGTTGTGTATAAGTTACCACCCTACCATCGCCCTGTACCCGCTGGCTTTTTGAACCTAAGGACCTAAGACTAGCCTGACTTGGGAGGGCGGAGTGGGGCCAGCCAGAGTGCGCCCAGGGGGGCGCACCGCGCGCTGTGCGCGCGCTGTGCGAACAGTCGGCTGTTTTCCACCACCGGTAGCCTCGGGTCCCAGGGTCCTGAATTCTGCACCCCCAATGCTGTGTTGAATGGATCATTCTGTAGGTGGGTGGTTTTCAGGGGTGTTCCGGGGATGAACAATGTAATAATTGGCGCTGTGCCCGCACTGTGTGAAAATGCCCCCCAGGACAGGAGTGACCTCGGACCAGGATGTATGCCTGACCCGATAGCGGTCGAGCCTGAGCCATTTCGGGAGGGAGCACGGGCCAGAACACACGGTGGACCTAAATGCACTGGGAGTGAGCAGCGTGGGCAGTGGGCAATGAAAGTTGCGGGAGCGGGCGCTGCCAGAGCCCTATGCAGACATTGCAACCTGACCATTGAGGCCCTGGACCCCCTCAAAAGGGGCACATGTACGTACACCCGGAAGTACCAACCGGCATACTCCTTCAGCCTTTATGCCCCCCCCCAAACCCCCCAACGTTCTTGGACCCGATTTTCGGCAATTTGGCTGGGGACCTGCGGTGAAGGAACCAAAATTTTTTTGGTGGGTACGGTGGGGGTTAACAATTTCTGTTCACCCAAGAAGCTCTAATTTTTATGGAGAATCCAAATATGCATGAAAATCATGAAGTTATTTTTTGACCCCTGACTTTCACCCCATCCCAAGGCACTTTTGCTGCTTGGCAACCCCCTGGAAGGGCAATTTGTTTTAACCCAGGGTACACCCCAACATACATCCCAACATGCACCCCAACATACACTCCAGCGTACACCTCAATACACACCCCAACATACACCCCAACATACACTGCAACATACACCCCAACATCCAAAATACAAAATACAACATATAAAATGATGAGTGCAACGCGCTGATCATTTTGAGGTATGGATATTGGGGCGAAAAGTTTTTGGCCACTTACAGCCCTCCTGGCTGGACCCCACTCCAGACGCCTCCCCCCCCAGGACCCCCAGGCCCTGACCAGCGTCACAATTCAAAGCTCTGCACAATTCCAAACACAATCTTGGGCTGCAACTACCAACAGTGAACACCTGGCAAGGAAGGCCGTGTGGCGGTGGCGACCGGAGCCAATGCGTGGCGGCATACCTGACCATTTGCAGCCCAGGACCCCCTACAGGTCTCACACACGGCTGAGGGCCCATATTCAACCGGGGTGCCGCCCCCGGGTCCAGTCCAACTGCCATCAGTTGGCTCACAATGGCCATCATTGGCCTCCGATCGATGCCAAGAGCCCAATGGCCTCTCATTGCGCCCGAACTTGACTATCGGACGGCCTCCAGCCTGAGACGCCAGCGGTCCTATCAAATTGTGCAGGACACGCAGGAGCTCCATGGAGGAGCTGCCCGTGAGGAGCCCAAACTGGTGGGGCTGGAGGACCAGGGAAGTATTAGAATGGACCGCAGGAGGAAGGGGGGGAAGCCCCCCCTGGACCCCCCGCCCTCCAGACAAAAGTGACCACAAGCGGAAAAACCGAAATTTATTACAACAGGAAAAATCTTGCAGGGCCATTTTTGACACACAATTTTTTGGCTCCCTCCCCCCCTTTGTAATGCTTGACGCCTGCCTTGATGAGGAGGGGCTGGTAGTAGTTCTTGAGGAAGGCGGCCACAACTTTCCCCAGGGTGACCAATTTTGTGAGGGGGCGGCCGTTGGCTCAGTTGCTGTTTTCTTGACCGAACTGCGTCCTGGACGTGCCTGCACCTGCACACTTATCGACAGGCCCCACTCATGACGACAGTGACGACGAGTTTGTGGACGTGAAGGACGTGGCCCACATCATGAACCGGTACCGGCCCTCCTCCGCTGTGAGCTCCGACGACGAGGAATCCGAGGAGGAGGAGGAGGCTCCCAGCGACCCCGCAGAGCCCCCGGCCACCGCCACCCCGGACCCGGGACAGCCGCAGTCGCTCCGGGCGCTCTACGAGCAGACCTGCAAGCGGCTCAAGTGCAAGCCCAACTCCAACCTGGTCAAGAAGCTGCCGCTGGACCCCGCGCTCAACGAGACGGTGCAGGAGGTCGACGTGAGCGTGAACTACTTCGGCCCCACGGGGCTGCAGGCGCTCCTCCTCGTGCTGGAGGCCATGCCCAAGGTGTATGCCCTCCACCGCTCTTCGCTCATCTATGCCTTTGGCATGATGTGTTGGCTGTTCTAGGGATCCTGCTGCCTGACTGTTGCCGCACCTTGTTCTTGTCCACCCCCATCCCACAGAAGCACTGAGTTGCTCATCACATAGGACAGCGCGCGGCCATTCATCCACCCTTCCATCCGGGCTGTTCCGAAGAGCTGGAGTCCGCTGCACCTGGCGTGCACATCTCATATGTGTGTGGAGCAAATGGTACAAGGCACAGACGTCGATCAGCAACCTCTGGCACTTCATGAAGGACTCTTTGGCGGGGCGTTTTTGGAAGACTCATCCATCCCTCCCTCCGTCCCCCCCTCCGTCCGTCCGTCCGTCCCTCCCTCCCTCCCTCCCTCCCTCCCTCCCTCCCTCCCTATTTCCACTGGTGCCTTCCCTTCCTGTTGCGTTCATTACGAATTTTTCCTTTTTGGGGTCCAGCCGCTGCATCCAGGGCAGGGAACATACCAACCAACCAATACTTCGACAGTCGCCACTGCCGGGTTGCACAAGACGTGCAGATGCATTGTGCCCCAGGAATGAAAGATGACCCCCAAAGCACAGCGGAAGCAATTTGACACAAAGCATCGCTTACGGTCGCAGCGTCGATTCGCCACGTGTGGATGCTGCATACCTTGCGGTGCAAGATTGGAATATTTGACCTGTGTTTAACTGCAAAGTTTGAGTCAAGTGTGGTTTTGTTGGTAGGTTTTATGCGACAGTCGTGCGATCTCAGATTCCATTCCAAGGGGTGACCCAAGATGTGCAGATTAATGGTGCCCAGGGAACAGCAAAGGGGAAGTATTTTGATACAAAGCATCGCTTACGGTCGCAGTGTCGATTCGCCACGTGTGGATGCTGCATACCTTGCGGTGCAAGATTGAGTTCCGTTGAGCCGCAAGTTCTAGTCAAGAGTGGTTGTGTTGTGGTTTCTGTGTTAGTGTCCCGTGTTAGTGTCCCGAGTTGAGATTATTTCCAGCCATATCTGTGCCGTCCTGATGCGCAGGAAACGTGTCAAAATGCGAGGGCTGTGCAAGTATGTGCGTGTCCACGGGTCTCCGCCGCGTAGGCGCATACGCGTATTTGTATTTGCGTTTGAATACTGCATGCCTGAACATCTAGTTTTCACGTCAACACGCTTTTGCGCAACAGGGCAGCGGGGGAAGTGGTAGGCCTGTGCAAGCTGTTGAGTCGGGGTGTGTCTGATATGACACCCCCTGAATTTAAGCTTGCAAGATTGTTGCCAGATTTCGAATGTCAAGGGTTTCCAGCTAGAGACAAAATCTGGCAAAATTTCATGTTTGCATGACGGGACACCATTGCCAATTAAGTGCTCCCATGCCACGAGACCGGGATAGGAGAGACTCCGGAAGTCAGGTTGCGCACCAGGGGAACAACACGGAAAGGTGCTACAAATAGCAGGCCCATGCAAGCTGTTGAGTCAGGGTGTGTCTCATATGACAGCCCCTGAACTTAAGCTTATGAGATTTTTGCGTGCAGGATGCAAGCAAACCCAGAAACAAGGGGCAACAGCCCTTTGTGGCGCTGACCATTAGCTGCTTCCTTATTGCACTGAGCATGTTATGCAAATGGCAGTTTGCAGGGGAGGTTGTATGTGTTCATTATATGTACATAGTTTGAATACATGGAACACTTGGAGGGTGATTAAGTTGTTTGGCATCAATCCAGCATCCCTCCCACCCACCCACCCACCCTCCCTCCCTCCCTCCCACCCACCCACCCACCCTCCCTCCCTCCCTCCCTCCCTCCTTCCCTCCCTCCCTCCCTCCCTCCCTGCCTCCCTCCCTCCTTCCCTCCTTCCCTCCCTCCTTCCCTCCTTCCCTCCCTCCCTCCCTCCCTGCCTCACCAAGGTGGACACCCTGCACCTCAACGACATGGCCCTGGACAACGAGGACGTGCAGAACGTGGCCGCGGCGGCGGCCAAGCACCCCACCCTGACGCACGTCAACCTCAGTAACAACCCGAAGGTGTCGCTGATGTCGGCCCGCGCGGTCCTGGGGCTTGTGGCCGAGAATCCCAACATCCGGAGGCTCGAGCTGCACGGCACGCACGTGGGGGAGGACGTGATGAAGAAGATCGAGGAGCAGCTGCAGCAGAACGCGGCGAGGCAGACGGCCGCTTCGTGACCGCATCGGCCCCCTCCCGTGCAGTCACCTTTGCGGCAGAGCCGTAGTGGATGCCTTTGAGGCCCAGGACCCCTCCGCAGGGATGTATGAGGACGGCTGTCAACCATTGCCCCCCCCAGCCCCCCTTCCTGGACCCTGATTTCATAGTGGGAAAAAATGAAATGCACAAAAGAAAATATTGGATTGGGCTATTTTTGGTACACAAACTTTTGGGTTCCAGACCCCCCCCCCCCTCTCTCTTCTCATACATCCCTGCCCACGACCCCTCCGCATGTCTGTTTGTGTCCATGAGGATGAGCTAGTCCAACGATTCACCACTGAACTCCGGGGGTGCCCCCCGGCAGTTGGCAGTTAACCCCCGCAGTAGATCGCGGTCGACCGCCGGCCCAGAGGCCGGTCGTTAGTGAAAACAAGAAGACCATCGCGTTGTGAAAGGACCGCCCCGGCACATCCCCCCCCCCCCCCGCCCCCCCACACACAGCGACTTGGGGGATCTTCATTCGGCCTCGTCGAGGTCATCTTCGTGAATGCGACAAGCCGTTTGACGCCGCTGACTGCCAAGAGAGCAGCATCATTTCAGGGCCTTGCCCCCCCCCCCCCCCTGCCCGTGCGCACCCCGTGTGTACGTGGCACGGAGCCGCGCACGTGCCTTTCACTCGGACGGGGTCCGTTTTCGTCGCCCGGGGCCCAATTGGGGGGGTCTTCTATCCAGCGCTTGGAGTTGCGTAGGGCCAATGCCGCAGAGCCCGGGCACTTTCCCCCAAGTGCCATACCGACGGTCCGGTGAACGGTTGTCACCGCAGGTACCCACTGCCACGAGAAAGAGAAGTCAGAATCAACGGAATTCGGGGCCGGCGAGCCCCGCAGAGCCCGGGAACTCTCTCCCAAGCGCCGTGCCGATGGTCCGTTCATGCGCTGAACAAAGGAGAGCGGCTCTTCTCCGTCCGGTGGATCGACATCTTCGTTTTGGTCTGCACCGTTTTCCCAAACCCCCCGAGTCCTCAGGCGCGGAGTGGGCGAGCGCGGCGGCGTGCCTGCCCCGGAGCTGTGCCGCGGCACATGCCAGTCAAACGCCCGTCCGCGGCCGACCAGTGCGGGAGGGCACTGTGGCTGTGGTGCCGTGGGGATGGGGATGCTCCGGGGATTGTTCCGCGGCGCTTCCCCCGGGCCACCGCATGCGGAGGGACCGAGGCCCTGCGGACAGCGCCGCGCTTTCTGACGAAATGGTCTCGTTTTCCCTCCCGTTCGACTGATTGGGGGGAGGGGAGGGGGGTCACGCCACCAGCGTCCAGCAGGGAAACGGTGCTCAGTAGCGATCGGCCCCGTATCACAGGCCACTCAGTAAGACCCGCCCCCCGCACCACCAGAACTCAGTAGGAACGTGCTGCGTCCGGTGCGTGGCTCAGTAGGACCCTCCTCCATCTGATCATGTCGTAGCCGGCAGGTGCCAGTGGCAAGTCTGGGTGGAACCGGACCGGTTTGACTGCACCACACCGCCTGCCACGCGTCGACACGGTCCGCGCCGCAGCCTTTGAAGCTTTTGCATGCCGCGGCCCCTCGCATGCCGGTTGGCGGCGCGGGTGTGTGTGCAACGGGCCGGGCACGCCGCGCCGCGTTGGTCACGGGTTGGGCCGCGGGTGCCGCTGGGAAGTATTCGCGGGATGAGACGGCTGCAGTGCTGCGGCTCTGGTCCGGGGGGGGCACCGCCGTGATCGAATCTCACGGCAGGTGTCTGTGCCAACCGCTGCCCCGCGCTTGTGCTTGGAAGAGGACGGGTGCCAGCCCCCTTCGAGAGTGACTGTCATTTTCCACTGCACCCACGTCTGTATGCCAACCGCCCGCCAGCCACGTGCAACCGCCAGAATTCGGCGAACTGAAAGTAACCGCCTCAGTAACCGATCTTGAGAACCCCCTTCCTCCATCCAGCACCCTCCCTTCCAAGCACAAGCTCGCTCTCCCCCCCCCCCCCCCCGATGGCACAGCTACGCCCCTCAGAAACCGCCTTCTAACCTCTCAAACCCTCGCAGACCCTCAGCAACCCTCCGCGATCCTCGAAAGCCTTCCCTTGACTGTGTCTTGTATGTGATCAGTAATGTTGCATGGCTGCTGCCACCAGTTCAAGGCTTTTGTGTCCTGTTTGTTACATTGGGGTTGACTGCCAGTGGCACCTGCTCGACCATTGGGGGGGCGCTTTGCACGCAGTGCCCGCGCAGTGCCCCCAAGTGTTGTACTATCCGGACCACCGTGAACCTATTTGAAGCCCCACTCTGCTCAGGGTACGGGCAGATGAACATACCTTCGGAGAAGATGACGATCGTAATGAACTGTGTGTTGGTGTTGTTTTCTTGTGCTTTCCGAAGGACATGTTGTTCCTGGGGACACAAGCTGGGCCCCAGCATCACGCAGTGCGCGCGTAGTGCCCCCGCATTGCGCACGCGGTGCATTGGTTGTCGCCTGGGCGTTCGTCCTTGCCACAGTCACGCAGCCTTTCTCTTCCCCCCCCCCCCCCGATTCGTGGTCCTAATCCATGTCCTCCTTGCCCCCTAACCAGTCCATGTACGACCGAATCATGTGCCCCCAACTCCGTGCCCATGCGACACCTGTGGACACAGCCCATGGTGTCCAGAGAGGCGCTCGAAGCCGCTACCACCCTCCAGGCCTGGGTGACAGGTGGGCGGGACGCACCGGTCATGCGTGCCCTTGTGGCGGGACGCACCGATCACGCGTGCCTTTGTGGCGGGGGGTATCAGAACCCAAAATCCCCCTCTAGTACCCAGAGGAGGACTGGCCCACCTTCAGCCCCTCCTTCCCCTCCCCCCTCTCCTCCTCCCTTATTCCCTGGGTCATGACACGCGAAAGCAGGTTTTTACTTCTGCACCTTCGGCATGAATCAAGTTGCGCCAAGACGGCCTTCCAGTCTGGCGGGCCGATGCCCATAGGAAGGGTGCTCCGCCCTCCGGATGCGTCTGAAGGGGGGGGGGGGAGCCCCCCTCAGACTGACGGTCAGTGCCGCCACAACCGCTTTTCTTCAGCCCCAACATCACTCCAACCGTTTTGTAACCGCCAGAATTCGCCCCTCAACCGCTTTCCCAACCGCCTGTGTTCTCTTTGCCTCTGCTCCAAATGCCATCCGGCCTTTTCGCCTCCCTCCCTCAAGCGCATGCCCCACCGACCCCCCGCCGCCCAACGGACAGACAGACAGACAGACAGACAGACAGACAGACAGACAGACAGACAGACAGACAGACAGAGAGGGTGGCGGGGGGCATTGAACGAAAACAGCACTGCGCCCGGAAGCAAGCCCTCTCGCAGGCCTCTAGCCTCTGGCGCCCTCCCCCCCGCGCACGTATCTTGGACCTTGGGGGGATCAACATGAGAGCACCCCATGAGATGGATCAGCCACCATGGTCTCTGTAGACGGGTCATCACCATCACGATCACCCACCCCCTCCTCTCTTCCAGCGCACCCCTGACCACGGCCTTGTGTTGTGCGGCGCCAAAATGGGCAGCACCGCCACAGGCACAGCACACAAGTCGTCCCCGAAGACTGAACGACCCAGGCAGCCGTCATGCACCACGCTGCAACCTCCGGGGGACGCCATCGGTGTCTAGTTGGGCCCATTGTGCAGCGAAATGGGGCAGCAGTGCACAGCCCCCTCTCTTTTGCTGACCTGGTCCCATCCGCCCTTTCGTTCCATGCACCACACCACTCCCCAGAGCATTGCCAAGCCTCTCTGTGTGGCAGCAGGAAGTCGCTCATGACCACTGACCAAGTCGTTGTTAACGGCGTGTCTGCTCTGTGGTCTTTTGTGTGCTACGTTTGCACAACTCTCGGTGCTGCTTGTGTGTGTGCCTGAGGGCAAAGGGGCGCACCGTGCCCTGTGCCTGCGCTGTGCAAAAAGTAGGCTGTTTTGGACCCATTTCCCCCGATGGCCAAGGCGACTGCAACAACTGCTGCGTTCCCATACACAGGACTGCCCAGGTTCTTACTCAGTCCAAATACTCAGATAAAAGTTATGTTTCACACTGAAAACGCCGGACTGCCGTCCAAATCTGCTGTTTTTGCCCTGCGGCCGTATGCCTCCCTAGTGGTGGGTGGTTTTCAGGGTGGTCACAGGAGAGCTAATTTACTAATGGCCGCTGTGCCCGTGCTGTGCCTGCGCTGTGCAGAAATGCCCGCCAAGTGTGGGCAGCCGTCAGGGGACCACCAGTGAGACGCCTGCTTGGGCCGAGGTGCTCAGTCGCAACCCCCCCCCCCCCCCCGGGTCCTCATTTCCACTCCATACACACTCCCACAGAACTGACCATGACGCCAAGGAGGCACTGGACACCGGTTGTGCTACATTGTACCCAACCAGTCTATGTGGAACGCGCCACTAAAGATGGCCAAAAACGTTAGTGTCGTCAGACCCAAACTTGAGGTCCCCATGAACTCGTGACCGTTTGCAGTGCGCACGAGCGCAGCAGCAAAAATTTGCCAGCAGGTTTGGAATTGGAAAGGTGTGTTCCGGCGCCTGCGGTGCCAGTTATTGTATTAGAATGAAGATACCCCCCACCCCTGTCAGACAGCACGCCTTGACAGACCGCATTCTGCAGTTCTTTTTTCCTCCAACGAAAGTTGATGTTTCCATGTCACTGCCTCGAATGGTATATTGTCAAAAGGGCCAGACTTTTCCAGGCTTCTGCACCATGTCGCTTTTGCTGCCCCCCCAACTTTCTGACAATTTCGCACAATTCAGCTTTCGGCAAGGCCCAAATATGCAGATCGCAACCACCGACATCTGCACAGCCAAACACAATCATGCACACTCTTGGAAATCATGTCCTCTGCAGCGGCCGGGAGCCCCACAATGTTGAATCCCCACCCAAGACCCACCCACCCACCCACACGCGCCCGCGCACAGACAGGCGCAGGCGAGAACTGATTGCATGAACCACCCCGTGCCGGGCAATTCGAAATTGGCACACACACACACACCTAACCTGGTAGGAATGTAGGATTGTTGAACCTCGCAGTTTGGGCGTGATTGGAATTGATGCCTTGGCACACACACACACACACACACCAAGGGCCACCAAGGTTGGTCTCAACAGAATACACAAACTGCGCCCGTACACACATAGGCCACGCAGAACAGCGCAGGAAGTGGAGGAGCATCGACTACAGCGTGCACTCCAGGGGAATCTGCAGTTGGGGCTGGCTCCGTCCTCGGAGCAGACCACTTTTGCCAAAGGGGGGGGGGGGCTGCTCCTCCTTTGCAGCTGATTTCTTCCCTGTGATAGGGGATGGGAAGCTCCCACGGCGCCCCTACACCGGGACACGCAGGCGCGCAAACACACACAGGGCGCCACCACCGGCGCCGCCGGCTGATCCGTCAAAGTGTGCCCAGCACTCTGCTGACGCATGCACGACCTGCAAGAGACTTCGGCGCACAGCTGAAGCATGCTGTGCGCTGGGACATCACGCTGATGACCACATAGCACGCAGACCGCAACTGCAACTGTGCCCACTGCATGGCCTGCCACCGTGCCCGAGGTGCACACTCAAGCAAAGGGGAGTGCGCCACTGCTGTCAGCGGGGACACCATAAAGTGTGCACCCCAGTGCCTGCGCGCCGGAAGCGCACACTTGCTGCACATGCACAACTGCCCAACAAACGACCACGCCTGCAAGGGCCTGCACGTATCTCTACGGGTCTGCTGAGGTCCCCACACCAACCCCCCACCCCTCCAGCCCCCAAACGCAGGAGACCGAAAACACCCCCCCCTCCGTCCCCACCAGCCCCAGTTCCACGGGGGCTGGAGGAGACCGTGGCCGAGGATGTCGCTCGCCCGCTTTTCGTGACGAGGCACGGGAGAGCAAACACTCTGGATACCTAGCCAGCAAAATACAGAGGTTCTGATTCCGCAGAAGGGAGGGAAACAACGTCACAAAGAGGCCTCAGCAGACCTGAGCCAAATGAGGCGTCCAGCCCAACGCTGCACAAGGATCCACCTCTAAAAGTACAGATCACACACACACACACAGTATTCATTTTGCCGCCGCCATTGCCAAACTGGTCCACATGCATGCAATATATAAGCAGTGAAGTTGGCAAGCCATGAAATAAAGGGACACCGTCACACACTGCGGAGGATTGTTCAAGGGCCCGAGGTACAATTCATAAATGCCAACAAAATTCCGTTGCACCACAGAGCTTGTACTGCATCTTTGACCTCTCTCCAATAGTTGTGTCCAGTGGATTGAGGATGACCGTGCCACCCTCCGTGAGCACACATCAGCTCGTGGCCAACAACTCATAAAGGTATCCGCTCCAGCCAGCCTAAATAGGGTGCTCAAATTCCCATATCTGTAGCGCCCAAAAAGTTGACCAACTCTGTGCCACAATCCAGCACGTCACCCAGTCATCCAAGTGCGAGAAGGAAATGAGACAGACCTAGATTTTCACATGCCAGTGATCATGAGGAGAATGAGACTTCCATGTGTGAAGACTTGGTCTCTCTCACCTTACCAATCCCTCCCCCAAAATAAGTTTGGCATCACAGGCACTGGACGCGGTGTGTGTGCACACACACGCATGCGGTGCTGGTGCAGTGTGGAAATTGAAGTGTGGCAGACCAAGGTATGCAGCCTATGGTTCTGCCTTTTTCAACAACATTAGAAACTTGCAGAGCCTGTTGAGAGTTCCAAATGTAGCGTTGTATGTATCTCACCGATGAGTACACTTTGTGCAGCCATATTACCCCTGTACTCTTCAGAGACCCTGGTACAGCAGGGTTATGGAGCCATGTTACTCCTCTCTGCTCTAGAGGCCATGGTGGAGCCCTTTTCATGCATGGGCAAAATGGGGTTGCTGGTGAAATGGTCTGAAAGGTGGACCCCCTATTGCTGGATCTGTTCCATGCTTGAAGAGTGAAGAGGATGGAAAGAAGACGGGCGGGCACATTGCGATAGGGCACGGCAGCTACACAGCAAGGCATGTGTGTGGGCCAAACATGAGTGCATTAGAATCAGCCCTCTTTAGTGATGCAGCTTTGTTTCAAATTAAGTGACGCGTTTTCGGTACTGATGAAGTCGCTCACTGCCATGTCAACCCACAAGCATATTTTTTTGGCGCCATGCATCTCCCTGTACCCTGAGTCTATTTGGCGTTGCCGTGTTGCATTTGATTTCCTCGATTTTGCAAGACATGTCATGCAGCAGCATGTGCCCTTGAGCTGCAGTGCTTTGCTATCCTGGTGGCCACTGCAGACACATGCCAAGGGCCAATTTTACAAGGTCAACCCTCAGGGTTCCAGCGCAAACAGTGATTTTCTGGCATTCAAATGGGCCATCACCAGGCCTAGGCAGCACTAGAGGCTGCAAAACATGTCCCTTTGCATCCTACCACGGGTGTTTTGTCACAACATCCCCAATCCCAACCCCTTAAGGGGGTACCACAGGGGTATCTGTAAAGGGCAAAGTAGGGCATGGTTCCAAAAGTTGTGGAAGCAACACCTGGTGTTGCTCTGACAAAAGTGTTGCTCGCGCAAGAGGGGGCCAGAAGGTTGGCGAGCCCGATGGGTACAGGCTGCTTCAGGTGAGGCGCTTAATTACACACAACATACAACATTCAGGCTGTATTTACACAGATTCAGGTGTAAAACATTGTGATCCCTCCATGCTGCAGCCAATTGTCGAACCTAGCAAGGGGGGTGGGGGGCTGAGGGCTTGAAAAAAAGTTGGGGAATGATGCTTTTGTAAGGGTCAACTATCCTAGAATGCTAATGTATGGTGCTTGTGCCTGCCCATGATCTAACAATGTTCTTTGAGGTGGTTCTGGCTCACCAGCACTCACTGTCTAAAAGCCGGTAGCCGTCTGCTGTGGTTGGCCAGTAACTGCCATTGTTGTTGGTTGCTGCCATGGGTTGCCTGAGAGCAGCTAAGCTGTTGGTTGGCCGGTAATTGCCCACTTCGCAGGCGCTCCTCAGGGTGCTCCTGGATGTCAAGTGTTGTTGTTGCTGTTGTGTGTGTGTCGCAGGGGCTGCGCACAATGGTGGATCCAGTACCCTGCCACGCACCAGCCTCCCCACGGCCTCGATGGCTCGTGTGCGCTGTGGCGGCGATTGCCATCGTGTGCTGTATTGGGGGTTTGAACCGCCTCAGTGGGCGCCAGCCCTACACCGTGGGCCACTTTGCGACGACCTCTGCCCCCAGGCCCCTTGTCCGCGCTTCAGCCGGAGCGCGGCGGCCAACAGCAGTGCGGCGACCAGCCGCTATGTACCCCGTCGCTGCAGCAGCCCAGGCGGCACAAGTGGGCCCTGCAGCCGCGGCAGCGGAGCCCTTCCTCAGTGACGTTGCGGTGACCGCGGCCGCCCCATGGGCCTACTCGGGCCCGGTGCTCCTGACAGACCCCGCTCCGTCTGGCATCAACATGCTGCCGGGGTGGGAGCAGCAGCTGTGGTTCGTGGCGTCAATGTCCATCGTCCTGCTTGGCACGGTCGCCATCAAGCAGCTGGTATGGCACCGCTCCTGTCTGAGAGAGAGCCGGAGACCCTTGAAGACCTCCCCTGCCTGACACTACGAGCCTATGGCGGGAGCAGCACGCACCGTGTACCTTTTTTATTCAGATAATTTATCTGACACCATTGTTCTGCTTTGTTGTTGCCCCGGGAGGTGCTGTGTTGCTGAGCTGGTGCCCCATTTGACCCTACATGCCCTGAAAACTGCATTGTGCATGCTCCTGTGACTTGACATTCTGTAGTGGAAGGCTCTGCTCCATGTGGGCGCGGGTCCACGGCGCGCACGGTGCGCACCCTTTTAGGCAATTACACCCCTCAAACGGACCCTCACAAAAAGGCACTGGACAGCAACATTGGCACCAACAAAACACCCCGCGAAATGTTGCTGTCGGAACCCTCACCCAACCCTCACCCAACCCTCACCAACCCTCATCAACCTTTACCGAACCCTAACCCAACCCTCACCAAAGTCTCACCGACCCTCACCCAACCCTCACCCAACCCTCCGCCAACGCTCGCCCAACCCTAGGCTCCTCCCCTCCCCACACCGGATGCACACATCCAAAGATGCAAGCACACACAGACACGCCAGTTGCAGGTGTGGTGCCAGGAGGTTGGGGGCAACACAACAGCGTCTGCCTGCCCATGCCCAGCGTAAAGTACAGGGCAAACCAGTGTCACTGCACGTTTACCCCCCAACCGCTGTTGATTGCCCTCCAACCGTCGAGTTTGGTTTGGCGGACGCCGGCATTTCTGTTTCGCCTCGCAGGCTCTCCCCTTCATCAAGCGGGTGTTGCCCTCTGGTTGGTACGAGCGATGGAGCTCCACGTTTCCCCTCCTGGGAGGCGTGTTTGCCCTCGCTGGGGCTGCCCATTTCCTGTTGCTGGAAGAGTTCTCCAACATCTACCCTCCTCCTGGGGCTTGGGGCGGCTTGTGGCAGCTACCGGGAAGCGCTGCCTTCCACGTGGAGTGGACGGGAGTTGTGGAGCTTTTGGGTGGCCTCGGGCTGCTTGGAGCTGGGATGATCCGCAAAGACCGGGACGTGGCCCGGCTATCGGCGTTTGTCCTGTTCTGCCTCGTCATTGCCGTCACCCCTGCCAATATCTACATGTTCACGCATGGCGCTCAGTTGCCACCGGGACAAGAGGTTCCTCTGAACTTCCACGCTGTTCGCGCAGTAATGCAGATGGTGCTGCTCTCATTCTTGTGGGAGATCGCTGTTCCTCTGGAGTCAGAGACCGCTGCATCAGCAGAAGATCCAAAGTGACGAACCCATTTGCCCTCCTTCATGAAATCTGTTGCCACAGACCTTATGGTACCATGGTTCTGGTACAAACCCCTCTGCCCACAGCACCAGCACTGAAAACACACTAAAAACAGGCAGTCGAAAAAGATCATAGCACGGCATGCCCATGCCTTTATTTGATTCAGTACGGGAGTTGAAGTTATTCCCACTGTTCAGCACGCCACCAAAGGCCCTTTGGGGACCTGACCTGTATGCGCAGGTGGGGATTTGACAGGCGTCCCAAAACTCCCTGCACAATTGTTCCATCAATCACATCCTCCATGCCTTGCCTGAACAGAGACACCCTGTGGCCTACCCCTGTCTTTTTTATACGGCTCAGTGGGCATGCGGCAGCGCATGGTAGTGGCATGCTTGGCCTGTGGAGAGAAATTAGTACAATTGGGGTATGCAGTGAGCACCCTGCAGAGCCGGCATTCGCTTGCTCGCTCGGTTGTAATTTCCCGGTACATCGTTGGGGCAGCCCCAGGGGCGCTAAGATTCTGCTTTATATTTTCATGGCATGGGTGTTGTTCATGTCACGAGTACCTTCCTGTTGCTTTGCTTGGGTAGTGGATATCGCGGACTGTGCTATCTGCAGCAGAAACTCAGTTTCCTTGCAGTTGGTTGGCTCGTAGCCACTGGCATTAGAGCCACTGGCGAAGCTAAGCTTGTCAATGGGACGCCTTTAGCACGGAGCACGAGCAGTGCAACCATCTGGGCCCAAAAAGCGGGCACAATTGGAGTAAGTACGGGGGCTATCATAACTGTTGTCGTTTGGTACCATCGATAATCCTAAAGAGGTTCGTTAGGTCATGCGCAGGTGCGAGTGCAACAAAAGTTTTCCCCGGTGCCTTTTTGGAACCCTGAAACCCCTTGGACTGCAAACCCAATGTTTTGGGGGAGGTGGAGGGAAAGGGGGCTGAGACGAAATTTAGTCGGCCAATTGCGGCCGCTCTGGGTCGTTATAGACCCAGGTCCCGCAAAAATTTCCCATATGGAACCCGAACCAATGGTTGGGGCCCTGGGCCCTATCCCTGGTTCCCTGGTTACCATCGATCGGCCCGTTTTCAGGCTGCTGGTTTCCAAGCTAGCACCGTCAAGTTGGCAAAATGGTGTTGCTCAAATGGTGTTGCAAGTAAAGCCTTCCTAGATGTCTTCTTGACACCTTGTAGTGGCCCAACGGATTTGTGGTGCATTACTAAGCGCCTCATTTGTGGACATATGCTTTAATGGACAAGGGAGATTTTTCTGCACTAAAGGACTATTGTTGAAAGTGTGAATGGTTGGAACATGCACCCAATCAGAATCAACTATTGCCTCTTTCCCCATTTCTTGAATGGTTTGCGCACTCCTGTGTTTCATGCCCACTTTCTTTTCCATGCCCTTGTGTTGTGTGGAATGGCTGACCATTGTTATGGCATCATCTCCATCCACTGGGCGATGTGTGTCAAGCCATGAACGTGTTGCGTGCGCAATGTCTATTCGCGGACATGAATCTCTTCATCAGCCTCGTTGATCAGCCTCTTGTTGCACAATGTGGATATGGTGATACCGTGCAACAAAGTTGGTGTATTTTGTGGCCAAAAAGTATTTTTTCTCTATTAAGCACTGGCAACCTGGTCCATGGTCTAGTACATTCCTAGATTGTGGCTTATTGGTTCATTTCCAAGTCAATTGCATGCATGCATTATTGGAGGACGGCATGTCAAAGAACCTACAGCAACGCTATTGGTGAGGGCAAACGCGATGTTGCAGTCCAAACGGACAAGTTTTGGCAAGTGTTTGTCAAAAGTCACTCTCACACCAACCAAATCCCAAGGCAACTCCAAGCAAAAGACCAAGTGTCCAGGAGCCAATGATTCCACTGTTTGTTTCACAAGGGACACTGCTTTCCACAGAATTCCAGTGGCCGAATGCTAGCACTCCCAGCACCAACCGCAGCCCAAAGCCCATCGCTTTTATGTTGCAGCATATACCCAAACACTGAATATTGTATGTTAAGTTCATTATGGGTACACTGCACTTAGTGGAGGGAGGTGTAGCAAAGCCCTACCTTGGTGAGATGGTTGCGTCAGAAAAAGCGCAAAGTAGAAGACCAGGCCAACCAGAACATTGTTCGAACAGGATCACGTGCCCAAAAATAAAACCAACCTCGCCCCTGTCTGGAAGCACTGTGGCCACTACCGAACATAAATTTACGGAGGGGGGGGGTCCTTGTATGCGACCCCCCCCCAGCCCCCCCCCCCCCCCCCGGGTTTTGAGAGATAGTGGGTTGGGGGGCACGGTGCCAACGGCGCCCCCCTTTTTTTTTTTGTGCATGCTTCTTTTCCATCAAACCATCAATGCTTTTGAGCGCCAGATTAGCTAGACGAGGTGCTGTACAAAGTGAAGATCCTGCATTCGGAGCTATGCAGCAATGTTCGGCAGTTCCATTCAGCTGAACGTATCATACAGCTCATCTTCAAGCTCCACTGTTCGTTGTTTGGTCGTGTTTTGTCAACCAAGACCTCTGGCTTGCATACTGTTTACAGGGATACCTTCACCGAGCCACCAGGCCCTTGCTCTACGGCTGGCACTCTGTCGGCCAGACCGGTGGGGGATGGGGGGTGGGGGAGCTTGGGGGGCTGCTTTCGGCCTCCACATTTCATGGGGCAGGGGGAAGGGATCCATTGATTCAAGGTAATTATTCAGGCTGGGTTCGTCCTACTCTGCTTTGGTGCCCACTTTGCCGAATGTTGCGACTTTTCTGTTGTTCCTTCCACTACTTCCCCTTGTCCATCGACTGTACGATGGCTACCACCCGCTCCATGACCTTCCTCATCCCAATCGAAAAGTTGGATGTTATCTTATTGAGTTTGGGGTCCATCAACACCATCATGAAACCTCTTTTTCTGGTGCCCTCCCCACCACTGTATGGGGTAGAGGGGGAACGATAGCGCGCCGGGCGCGCGCCGGGCATCTTTTTGGACCCGTGCCCCTCTAGTGGCCTTTTAGGGGGTGCACTAAGGGGGCGCACTTAGCGCAGTGCAGCTATTTGGGCGCCTGGCTGTACTAGAGACCCACACTTTGAGATACTAGGAGCATCATGGTGACCCCTAGCGTAGGTTTTGACTTCTGATTTTGTCCCCTTTGTTGGGGACCCCCGAGAATGCAGGGGTGACGTAGCATTTCCGCCCTCTTTTGGGCCCCAACCTTCCGGTGCTATTGAGGAAACCGGGACAATCTTTGAATCCATGCTTTGTTGCGTGGCCCCTCGAGTCGGGGTTAGGGACTCACAATCCACGCTTTGTTGCGTGGCCCCTCGAGTTGGGGTTAGGGACTCACAATCCACGCTTTTTTGCGTGGCCCCTCGAGTTGGGGTTAGGGACTCACAATCCACACTTTGTTGCGTGGCCCCTCGAGTTGGGGTTAGGGACTCACAATCCACACTTTGTTGCGTGGCCCCTCGAGTTGGGGTTAGGGACTCACAATCCACGCTTTTTTGTGTGGCCCCTCGAGTTGGGGTTAGGGACTCACAATCCACACTTTGTTGTGTGGCCCCTCGAGTTGGGGTTAGGGACTCACAATCCACGCTCCCGAGGTGATTTCTTTGATTTTGAAGCTGGGGGCCATGATGGTGCTTATGAAGGCCGGATTCATGTCATTGCGCCATTCATTGGAAGAAAGAATGGCACTTTGACAGCCCGCCAACAATGTTACAATGATGTGCATGGGTGGTACAGGGCACACATTGAGCAGCTGTTTGCTCGGTTGTGGCATTGGGGTTTGGTTAGGAACATGTGGCGTGGCGGCCCCAATGAGTTGCACCAGTTAGTCCGCATTTTGTTGCATTTCCCACAGTTTTGCATCCGGAGGCAAGTCCGTCACCCCCCCTACGGACCATGGGAGCATGTCCCGCCTCAGGTTTGGACTGACCAAAGCAACTCGGCCGCCACGCAAGATGAGGCAGAGGATGAGGCGGAAGTGTGTGTGTTGTGTTGCCAACGGCGCTCCACCGTCGCAGTTTGTGATGAGTGTAAGGAGCACTATTGTACCGAGCAAACTTCAAGAAAGCTAAACCTAATTAATTCTGAGTAGGTCGTGCATATAAAGTTAGTCCCAGGCAATCTAGAATTAATTGCAAAAAAAATCAATTGTAGCCGTACAACCGAAAATCACAACGCAAAATTCGAAATAATCGCAAAAAATAGATTAATTGCACACATCACATGAGAGGTATTTCGTGTTGTAAGTAACCCGCCCCCTGCTTTGTGTGCTTTCCTTCTTTGTGTACAGCACCATTTCTACCATGTTCACGCTACAACATTATTTCTCTGTCATCCCACATGAAACCGCACTGCACCGCTACGCTGCAACTGCTGAGCGACTAATGGCAAATTGTTCATGTGTGGGCCTACAGTGTGTCATTTGTATGCATGGAAATTTGCATTGGGTGCATTGGTTTTGTTCGTGAACGCAAATTGAAAAAACAATCGCAAAAAAAATTTAATTTTTCGCCCGCCATTCAAAATTTTGGTCGCAAAACCAAAAAACAATTGGTAAAAAATAATTTTTGGGGGGTGTCCTTCGCAAAAATGCCGGTTTCGCAAATTTTAAAAGTTTGCACGGTAATGAATGTATTGACACCCACACTTGTGGGACCAATGTTGTCTGTTAAGTACACTACAAATGACAGTTGGAGTGGTTGAATTCACAGATCCTGCTTTATTTTGCAACGTGCTTTGTAGGGAAGGTGTGCAGTGCAATGTGGTCTACTCTAGGGGCTTCTCCATGGGAGGGTAAATCTGGGGCTGAAGTCGGGATAGTTAATAGAAAAGTAGCGCGCCGGGCGCGCGCCGGGCAAACATTCCCCCAGAATGGGCTTCACAGTGTGGGTTTTGGACCTGACACGCTCCAGGTGCAGTGACGCTGTGACCATCTTGTGGTCCGACAACCACATGCTCATAGTTGGACCATTTCATATTGCTGATCTCCTGTTTTTCAAAGGATGGCATCAATCCTTCTGCTCCTGCCATTGGGGTTTCGCCTTGTCACATTGGGTTTCATTTCTACTCATCTTTGTAGAGCCGGGTCCACCCAACTTCCTTCCTGCAACCATTTTTGCCACGGATGTGTGGCGATGCCCGCCCAGATGTCGTCCTCGTAATCTCCCATGAGGACATGCATCTTTTTGGTGGCTCTGAGAAACCAATCCATTGCCTTCCTCTCATGTTTGGATGCTGTAGATGTTGATTAGCACCTTCACCTCTCCATTGGGTCTTCTGAGGCGCAGTGTGATAGCATGTCCCCTTTCGTCCTTGGTTGCGGCTTCTTCTACAATCATGGGCGTCGCGGACTTGTGTACCAGCCTCGCGACCCCTCGTCCGCGCTATCGGGGGGCATACATCCCGGGCTACATGGGCTTAGCAGCCACTATGGGGATCCCCATGGGTGCTTGTGTACTTGTATTGTCACCAAATGACAATCAACCCCATCCCAGGGGCGACGAAACGGTTTTAGAAGAAAACAAAAATGTTTCAAAATTTTTCAGGTGCCACTAAGCCTAAAAAGCAGCAATTTCGGGGGTTATGGAGGGGCCATGGATATGGGGCTAGCGGTTACTACGTGGGTCGACATGGGTGCTCGAGTACCTCCATTGTCACCAAATGATCACCCAAACCCATCCCAGGGGTGACAGAAGGGTTTCGGAAAAAATAAAATTCTATTGCCTTCGACAGTGCACCTCGAAGAGAGGCTGACAGTCAGCCAGGCAGTCAGGCAGACAGCAACACAGAGTTTGGGTTTTTTCAGTGACGGACTGGGCTACAAGCAATGGGAGCCCCTTGCATACCAGATCAGTCACATCAGTCAGTGGTCGAATGGCAATGCAGCCAACCGCCAACAGTCGGGTCGGCGGTTTGATTCCCGGCTGCACCGATCGAGCCTGGAAGTTTTGCTGTAGCCGACCCTCATTCAAATTCTTCTGAACACAAACTTTTGACCCCCGCCACCCCCCCCCCCCCCAAAAGTGATATCCAGTGTTAGGGGGTAGAGGCCTCGGGATCAAAAAATCCATTGTGGGATTGTTTTATTGGGCAAAATGATTATTTTACAAGGGGTTGGACATCCAATATCATGCCTTGAGGTATGCTACGCGAACGACCCACAAAAAGGGAGGTATACGACGTACGCGCCTACGCTTGATCTAACAACCTCTCTTCGAGGTGATTTTCGAAAAACTTTCATCCAACCCATGCCAACATAAAAAGCCAAGTCCTCAGCGGCAATAGGGGGGCCGACCTTGGATACCCGGAGTTCAGACCAGGGACCCCTGCAATTGGTTGAGCGATACATGAACAAAGAAAAAATGTTCAGGACCTGAGTCCAAATCAATGCACAGCGGCCACAAACACGCAAAAAAGTCCCGACCCCCCAACCTGGCCCTCAGAAGTGATAACCTAGTTGTTGGGGGGGGGGGGGGGTAGAGGGGTCAAAATCCAAAATTCATTGGAGGATAATTTTGTGTCCCAAAGTGGTGATTTTACACAATGTTAGATATGAATCCCCCCCCCCCCGAAAAAATAGGAAATGCCGCCCGCGTTTGCGCTTGATCTAATAGACTCTCTTTGAAGTGATTTGCTTCATTTTTACAAGTGAGTCTCTTAAATCTGTTGAACAAGGTGGTTCTTTGTGGGGCGCCTACATTTGCACAGCTGGCTGGACTGGCGTGCCATGTTGCATTCCCATACCGCGCATACCCCAGCTTGTGGTTCCAAAGTGTTCATGCATAAGAAAACTTCAAGAAACCGCTAACAAACCATCCGGAGTAGTGGTTAAGGTCTTGGCTTCCACCTCTGCTTTGCATACACCAAATTGCCAAAGGTTGCTTTCCTTGCCGCCACCAGGACATGCATGTGTGGACCGCTCTTTGACCTGCGTGCGGCCATCCCCTACCCCCTGACATGATATCCGCCTTACCCACGTTCTTGTTGTTCATACAGGTGTTGCTTCTGGGCCAAATATACGCACCAATGGCGAAAACTGACACTGTGATGGCGCAAAACACTCCCCTTCACGCGTCTACGACCCCAGGGCAACATTCCAAAAATGCGAAGGCAATCACAGACGCCGAAGCCCCCCTGCGGTCCCATGCCAGCCAGATGCATGAATCCGGCCCCAATACCACTCCAAGTCACCAACTCCAAGACCTGCCCACGCACCAGCACGAATGGCAGCATCAGCCGTACAGCTTTGCGGAGCCGTACTACGCCTCTTTGCAGCCTGAAGCGTACTGCACCTCTCTGCAGCCTGAAAGCCCTGCGTCCCCACCAGCCAGCCCCAACGAAGTCGCATCCACAGGCCATCCAGCCTTGGAGGAGGAGGAGGAGGAGGAGAGGCAGGAGCCCTTTTTGCAGCCTGAAAGCCCCCTCACAGCCCCCAGCGAACAAGCCTCCGAGGAGGAGACCCGAGAGACCCGGTTCCGCAGGGAAGGGGGAGGCCCCAGAGACCGGGAGGCAAGGCAGCACGAGAAGTATTTGGAGGTCTGTGGGGCCAAAGGGGAGGCCAGGCCGGCGTGGGAGCTGCTGCCCGATGGGTCGTTTGCCTGCCATGTCAGCGAGTTGCTGTTCAGCACCGCCACCCAATCCGTGCACCACATGGAGAGGGACAGCTACAGGAAGCGTCTGGCGGCCTCCGGGCTGTCGGAGGACCCCCACGTCATCGCGACCATCGAGCAGATGTGCGCGGACGAGAAGGAGGCGCTCAACAATCAGAAGCACGCCACAATCAAGCAGCGCAACGCGGCCCATCAAGAGCTGCGGGTGGAGGCCTCGCGGCTGAACAAGGCCAAGCGGAAGCTCGAGCACGACGTGATGGTGACGAAAACGAGGATGGACAAGATGCAGCTGCAGCACGAGCGACAGCTGCAGTACCTGACGACCACGTTCCAGCAGAAGATGGACAAGATGTACCGGCAACTCATCAACCGCAATCAGACGGCGTGTCCGAAGGAGTCGGCCAACGAGCCCCAGATCCGGCTCGAGTTCAAGCGGACGCCCCAGGGCCTTCACAGCACTGCCTCCGTCTCGTCCTGCACGGCGTCTCCGATGGCAGCGGGTGGCCAGACGCGGTGGGCGGAGGCCGCGGCAGACTTCGAGGCGGCGCTCGGGCCGTGCACCCCGACCAGCCCCCCGGCCGCCCGCTGGCGGCGCGACCCGCCGTCCGGTGCGGAGCTTGCGAAGCAGAAGAACCGACGAGGGTCCGTCCAAGCGTGGGGCCCCAACGCACCCAGCGGCCAAACCCACTCCGGCCCCAAATCCGCGGCACTGCCCGGGCAACGCGTGCCCCTCCCGACCGCCTCCGGCACCGCGGCGCCAGGAGCGGGCCTGCAGGCCGCGCACGCCTGGACGCCCCCCACCCACATCCCCCCGGAGATCGCGCCGTTGGTGCCCTTCATGTACGCCATGTTCCAGCCCCAGGCGTTTGGCATGGGCGCCAACCCACACCAGAGCGCTTTGGCCCGCTCCGCCCCACCCCCACACCCCTCAACGCCCGCTGGAGGCCACCCCCCGCCACCGCCACCGCCACCGCCACCGCCGGCATTCGCAAGCGGAGCGCCGCCGAGTCACGCTCCAATGCCTCAGTTCCCGCCGACCGGTGCCCCAGTGGCGGTGCCTCCCCCGTCGGCGCGCTTCGCTCCGCCCACCAGCTCCCATGAGGGGGGGCGGGTTCTAGCTCGTGCTTCTGTGCGCCAAGGCAGCCGAGGGGGGACCCTACACCGTTCGCAGGCCCTGGCGGACGTCCAAGGGTCGGCCTGCGGCCCAACCACACGGACCCTCAAACCTCCGCCAACAGGAAACAGGACAACTGGGCGCCAACGGCATCAAGAATTTCGACGATAATTGCCCGCGCCAGAAGCGCCGGGACAACATTTTTCTGAGAAATTTTTCACCCCACAATTTCCCCCTGCCCGACGCCACAAGCGGTCACAGGCGGTGAACGTCCCCCCTTCCCCCAGCCACAGTACACTACCGGGAGTTGTTTCTCACTGCTTGTTGTTGTTGTTGGCATCTACTCTTCAGCCTTGAGGTCTTAGAATGTGGCTGTTTTTTGTTGCAGACATTTCTGATTTATTGCATGGGGCAGACTTTCAATTTCGTCACTTTGAAAAATTCTCATCCACCCTCAACAATCCCCCAACAATCCTCAGCAATCCTACTGCCTTCTCCGCCCACGGGCACCAGCAATATTTCTGATTTTGCTGCCTCCATCAATTTTTCTGCCGTGCAACGGGCGCAAGGGCACGTTGTGATGGCACAAGTTGCTGCTGCTGTTGTTGTGCATGGCTGACTTCAGCTGCTGGTACAGCGCGAATGAAGCAGTTGATAATGTTCAACCGCATGGATGGGCTGCAGGACTGTTCTTGCCTACCAAGTGTGCTCCAGTTGGCCCAGCTCCGATGTACACTGCCGAAAGTATATAGGTGCGGCGGCTCCAACAAAGAGAGTGATAGATGTACTCCCCACAACCCTCCCCCCTTTTGCGCTAGGTACAGCCCGGAGCTTCCGGGATGTAGTATCCCAGAGCTTCCCGGGTCTGTGGCGGGATCAATTCCCTAAGAAGCCGCTTTGCCTGTGGGTCGTGCAAGAGCACACCCTTGTCTAAGCCTGGGGTCTCTGCCTGACCGTCATCATTTTGTTTGATTTTGGCCGTGCTAATGCAAGGGGGAGGGGGATGGGGGGTGCCGGCACCCCTCAGCTCAGTTTTTTCTTGCCCAGTCCCAGGGCTTGTCATGTTTCTCTTGTCATCGGGTCATTTGCTGAATTAGAAACCATGCACTCTGGCCACCCACCCTAGACCCATTCCCCACATTGATCACACGGGCGGACACTGACACTGAGGTATAGTAGGATGTGTCGGGTTTGCCCAAATGTGGACGCGCGCGCACAGCCTGTTTGCCTGTCATAGTACTACCCTTGTGAATGCTGCTGAGGGCTTCATCTGAGCACCCAGGCACAGTCCCTCTGTCACGCCATGCTGACATGGGGGCGGACCCCGGGGGCTGGGGCAGGAGGGGCGGGGGTGGTACACCATCCCCTTCACCCTTCTCCCTCCCTTCTTGTATGGGAGCGCCCTGGACCCTTAAAGGGCTGTGCCTTCCTGCATGCGATGGACGCGCGCGCGCACACGCACGCAGGCGCAGAGAACCGCCAAAAGCACAACAAGACAAGAAAGGACCCTTCAAGGGGCAGCAACGACAGACAGCTCCGGGCGACCACGCACACACAATGCATCGCACGCATGCGCCTGTCTCGCCAGTCTCCGTGGCAAGCCTGTCCCCTGAGCCTGGCTCCCTCGGGCTGGTCTGCAGCTCGGTTTTCCACCATCCAATCACCCCATGGGGCCTGGCGAGCGCTGAAAAGGGGTGTCCTGCCCGCTTTTCCATGTCAATGGCCTCGAAGCAGATGTGTGGCAACAACAAGGGCCAGGAACAGTCTGTGAGCAGCAGCGCCAGGACGTCGGGCGGCTACAGGGACATGAGACGCACTCTAAGCACGAGGACGCCGCGTTACCGTCAATTTATTGGACCGCCATTGTTTTGTGGTCCAGAATGTAAGGTCACAAGAATGTGAGCCCAGTGTCTGTGGGAGGACAGGGAGAGAGGGCTGGAGCATACATCTAAGACGTGCTTCCGCCCATCGCTTTGGAACCAAACTCCGCTCTCTCTTGCCCCAGTCAGACACCATGTTGGGCCATATATCAGGCATCATAGTGGATTTCTCTGCTGCAGAGCTCTTAGACCAGTGTGTTGCATGTATAAAAATCTCCGGAGGGGTTGCCCTGGGTTGAGCATATGCTCCCTGTGCCCCAGCCCTGGCCCGCATGCACGCGCGTCACGCATGCATTGCACACACCGGCGTATCGTCCAGAGATCGGTGCCCGACTCTCCTGCGCGTTATTTGCCTGTGGACAGGGCACGGGGGCGGTCATCACAGAAGAAAAAAAAAGGCACCACAGGGTCTCCAGTAAAACGGAGTCAAACATTTTTAAAGAGAAAAAAATTTTCCTTCACCTCTGAACCTTGATTCTGAGACGTTGTCTCGAGGACCATATGATGAACAGGGTACGCCAGCTCACCTTGGTCTGGCCCAAAAAAAGAACATTTTTAAAGATGACTTTTAGCCCAATGCACATCCCCTTACCACACGTCCACGGGGCGGTCCACAGGGGGCCGCCTGTTCAGATACCCAACCCCAACAGTCCCCCCATTGCCCCCTCCGGGCCTCCAGCTACCACATAGGTCTTGACCCGGTGGGGGTCTAGTATTTCAACAGCCCCCTCCTCCCATGAGATGGTCTCTGTTGCAGGGCCCCAATACATGATACAAAACTAGTCGCTCTTGTACTCTGGCGAGCGGGGGCCTATTAACCCCCCCGCCCATGAGCCAAGCGCATTAATTTCCTTCCCTCCTGCCTTCCATATCATTGGGCGCGGGCTCGTGAGTATCTTGTTCTTGGGATCCCGGATCCCAAACACACATATGCCAGTGAACCTCTCTTTGTTCTTGTCAACAACTCACCATGTGCGTCCTGCATCTGCAGGAAGTGTGGTATCTTTTAAAATTTTTATGGCTGGGAACTTGGAAACGGACACGACAGCAATGCGGCCGCATATCTTCCATACTGGTTTTCCCGCCTGGACACACCTTCTGAATATGCTGCTCCAACCCCCCTACATTGTCACACACACTCACTCACGCACTCCAATTGTTCGGCAATCCACTTGAACCCTTGTGGCCGCGAGTATTGCATACGTCACAGGTAGAACAGATGGCCTGAGCATGACTGGCGACAAGGTATCAACCATGCAGTGCGACCCCCGTTTGCTTCTATTTGTGCATCAGACGTGCTGCTCGTGTCTGGCAGGGGAATCGAGTGGGTCAGGAAATAGCCCAATTGTACCCCCCCCCCCCCCGTGCCCAAGAACCACCTTGCGCAAGAACCAACCCCTGGTTCCGCGGTCAAATTCTCGCATCACTTTTTTTACCAGGGTAGTGGCACCACCTCTTCCATTCCTTGTTCTGTACCATAGACGTTCCCATGTACACTGCCGGTGAGTCTGTCTTCTATCGGCGATCTGATGGCTCTCTTGTTCCAGCCACTGTGTTGGGTCCTGGTGCCCAGTCTGAGACAGTGCAGATTGAGTACAAACGCAATGAGCGTCTGGTGAGGCACCCAGCTGCTTTAATTGCCAACCTCTCGCGTCCCATCATCCCATGCACGTTGGAAGGCACACTACAGCCCAGTCAGCTGCGATTCACTCCTTTGGTGTTCATTTGTCAACGTGGTTAAGTGTGGGAAAGGAGAGGGCACGCATGTCCCGGCGCAACGCGCCAGAAAATTTTTTTTCCGCGGTACGGGGTTGCCCACGGCTGTGCGCAAGAACCAACCCCTGGTTCCGCGGTCAAATTTAGGGGGAAAAGTGTGCGCAAGAACCAACCCCTGGTTCCGCGGTCAAACATTGCTGGTTCTTGGGCACGGGGGGGGGGGGTACACGAGCCCAATTGTACACGGCACTTAGTGATGCCGGGCAGCATGTGCAGGTTTGATGTGCATATTAATTCCAGGATTTCCCCTGAATGCCCGAACACGGTTGACCCCTCGAAACTCCCTGAATGGCAGACACACCTGCATGCAGCCATGGAGGGCACAGAGCCGAGCACCAACTGCAGTCTCTGCATGGAGTGGCCGGTGGGACCAGCCAGCAATGGTCCTTGCGTCGGGCTGGCCTGCGCTTCGGGCACCCCCTGTTTGACTGTGGCAGCAACTGCCTCCTCGATCCAAATCGCCAGGATACAGGGCGGTTGACCAATCCCTAAGTGCGCAGCCGCCTCCTGGCATGTCAGCGATCTGGACCTTCATCGGCGGATGCAACCTGTAACACCGAGTGGGTTCTTGCATTGCGCTCACGCTCACACTCACACTCAACAACCACAGGCCACCGGGCACTGATGTTTGTCGCACCTGCAGAGCTTTGCAGTCACCAGTCCAACGGCAGCCCTGCTCAAGAACAACGGCAGGGCGAGCACAGTGAGGCCATGTGGCAGCCTTTAGGTGCAGCACATCTCCCCCAGGGCCCCGTTACCAGCACTCAGCCCAGAGCAAAAGTGCTCTCAACCGGGAGCAAAAGTACACTGAGCCAGGAGCAAAAATGAGACTCAGGCCAGAGCACAGTGCACTCAGCATCAAGGAAAAGTGAACTCAGCGGGGACCCTACACCGTAGTGTTGCCCCCTATGGTGTCCTCCTTGGGGACACACCTCGCCCATGTAAAACTACATGTCCCAAGATGGAGACTGTACATGGTTCTGGACCCACTATCTATCCGCGCTTAGCCCTCTGGGAATGCCATGCACACAGTGCAAAGTTTTGTATGTCAGGAACTGCTTGAACCCTAGTTTTGTAGACTAGGAAGCGACAGCCAGCGCTTCATCGGGACTCAGCTCAGGGTCCAATTCCCGGTATATACCTCTCAAGACCCTTCCGTGGAGCATCACGTGTTGCGATGCATCTGCACCGCACGCAGTCTCCGCGGACCCCACGCCTGCCCGTCCAGTCCCCAAGTCCCAAAGACGTCCTTTTATGACCGCTGCCCAGACATGCCACTCGTATCCCGCCGCTGACTTTGGGGACCAGCCCTATGCCGCTCCTTGGGACACTGCGCCGCAGGTCCGACTCGGATCGAGCACCCCGACCGCGCATGACCTGGCGGACGCCGATGGCGCGTCTGCCATGCCCCCCCCCCCCCCCCCGCATTGTTGCTCATCGTTGCACGCGACCGGTGGGTGGGTGGATTGTAGGTTGCCGGCTCCAGACTGAGGCCCCATGGAGGCCCCCGAACAGGGGTCCGCAAGTGGGCCTCAGCGAGGAGGCCACACTGATTGCCGCCTGAACGCTAGACAGTGCTGCTAATGAGGAACGTGTGTGAGTATACTTTAAAGACCAAACTGCACAGGCATGCAAGCGCGAAAGCCAGCAAGCACTGGATGACCCTTGTGCTCAAAGAGAAATGTCCTACATGCATGCGAATGAACGCGCCACCGTGTACCTACTGCTCGAACAGTGGCAACGGGTTGGGAGTGGGTGGTAAGGTCATATTCCCTGTCGAAGGCAGATGATATAGCTTCTCTTCACTGTTGTTGCCATCATTTCTCTGTCACAGCATCAGCCTCCTCGGATACCGCGATTACGCATGGCTGTGCTAGGCGGCATTCGTGTTTGTCGATGAAGGCAGACCCCTTTGTGTGAAGACTGGCACCTGCACCCGTCCAAGAATCCCCTCGATGCTCTTGGCAGTGTGCAACAGGTTTCAGGGGCCTTTGCGCTCATACGCTTGCCCTATTCCATGTGGCCAGTATGTCGTCCTGCATATGGGGTGGTGCTGTAAACTGGAAGCCTAAGGGGGCGCCTTAAGCGCAGTGCGGGCGCAGTGCAATTATTTGGGCGTCTAGCCGTACTGGAGACCCATACTTTGTGATACTAGGGGGGAACGTTAGCGCGCCGGGCGCGCGCAGGGCGCGCGCCGGGCATCTTTTGTGACCTCTGCCCCACCGGTGGACTGTTGCCGTTGATATGTTGGGCAACATTATATGGATTTGCCCCTTGGCCCCCGGGACATCAGCAGATGTTTTGATTTGGGATGGGTATGGACCTTCTCGTACCCGAGGTGATTTCTTTGATTTCGAAGTTGGGGGCCATGATGGTGCTTATAAGGGCCGGATTCATGTCATTGTGCCATTCATTGGAAGAAAGAATGGCGCTTTGACAGCCCGCCAACAATGTTACAATGACGTGCACGGGTGGTATAGGGCACACATTGAGCAGCCGTTTGCTCGGTTGTGGCACGCAAGATGAGGCAGAGGATGAGGCAGAAGTGTGTGTGTTGTGTTGCCACAAGCGCTCCACCGTCGCAGTTTGTGATGAGTGTAAGGAGCACTATTGTACTGCATGTATTGACACCCACACTTGTGGGACCAATGTTATGATGCAGCTCTACTGTTCACGATACCTCAATAACGCCTATCGCTTCTACCGGAGATCGATGCGGTTGTGCTATCCTAACCCCCCATTCTCCCAACTTGCTAAGGTGTTGACCAAGATCGCCCTTAAAGGAGCGAGAGTGGTACTGTGTACCCCAGTTTGCAACTTTCTTGAGCTGGGGCAGTTTGGGTCACCTAATTCTAAGGGCGTTTCCAAGGGGTGTGCTTGGGGGCTCTTCGGGGGGAACATAGTCTAAAAGTAGCGCGCCGGGCGCGCGCCGGGCAAACATTCCCCCTAGGGGGCATCATTGTTGCCCCTAGCGTAGGTTTTGATGCTTCTTCCACATTGGGGATATGGCATTTTTGGATTTTCACCCACTTTCACCCATTTCCGCCCCTTTTCACACTTTTTTGCTCATCCCCACCATGGACTCCCACACTTTGGTGTCGGCCCTTGAGTTCGGGTGACGGACTCCCCGGTTTTTGTCTGACCACAGTCGAATGCCCTATGCGAGGCCGCATCACTGCTGATAAGGATGCGTGGTTGTACCACAAGTGGAAACCGGAGTTTGACGTGGATTCCCTCCTATAAGCCACTTTGCCCCCCGGTCCAGTTGAGGATGAGGTGGACACATATGAGGCCTTGGCACTAGCTGGTAGGGTGAGTGAGCTTTCAAATGCCGCCACTCCGAAGCATTCTGATTTTGTATTTAGTTGACAATTGAACAGAAAAGAGGATATGTGTGTGTCTTTCCGCATTTTGCATGATGTCTTATGTGAGGGGAAGGTAGCTTGCATTTGTCTTTAGCTAGGGCAGTTTGGGTGACCTAAATCACCTCGAAGAGAGGTTGTTAGATCAAGCGCAGGCGCGGGCGTCATATATCCCCCTTTTTTGGGGTCATTCGCGTAGCATACCCCAAGGCATGATATTGGATGTCCAACCCCTTGTAAAATCATTATTTTGCCCAGTAAGACCATCCCCCAATGGAGTTTTTGCTTAATAGGCTCTAAGCAGTGGGGACGCAAAGTGCGGATAACACGGCCAGCGGTCCAGTGGTAAAGCATCCGAGTCGTGATTAGTAGGCGTTCTTCGAATCCTGGTCTGCAGAATTTTAGCGCCGCCGCCGGCGGCGGCACCAAAATAGACAAACTGGGGTTCGAACCGCCGACCTCCTGGTATCGGTCGGCTGCTTTTCCACTCGACCACTGCTTGGATTGCAGCGAAGGGCCTCCCTGCTGCTTGGGGCCGGCATCTGCCACTGACAAAAAACCCAAACTGTGTGTATCTGACTGACTGCCTGCTTGCTGGCTCAGGGACAGATTGGCTGACTGTCAACCTCTCTTCGAGGTGCACTGTCGAAGGCAATAGAATTTGGGGGCATTTGGAAGGGGTGTGCCTTGGGGTTCTTTAGGGAGGACCTACTCTAACAGTAGCGCGCAGTGCGCGCAACGTGCGCGCGCAGTGCAAGGATTCCCCCTAAGAAGTGCATTTTAAGGCCAAAGCACGACCTTGTCTCAGCACACCGACAATTGTAGAGGGCATGGTGCCCGGGGTGACAGCCATCGTCAGATGATGGCCAAGCAGACCTGTGATACCACCCTTCTTTTGTTTCCCGCAATTTCTGTGAGAATATTGAGTTACAAGAATGTGAGCCCCGGGTCTGGGAAATGACAAGGAAGCGGGGCTGGGGCATGCTTGAGACTTGCTTCTGCCGATCACCGTGTTGTGCTTCGGAGCGTGCAAGTCATTTGGATCGGTTCTGATGTGGTTGGGAGCCGTGGCTAATATTACCGTCCCCAACATGCACCCCCTTCATGTCCACGCGCAGGCACGGCCTTGTCTACGCACGGTGACACTGTGGTGTGTGTTACTGTTGATTTGGCAGGCCCGGGGCTTTCTCCACATAACATATTGCGTGGCGGCTTCCTCCCACAGCAGATGGTATCCTACCTCCCGGAGCACAAACTGGAGTTTCGTCGTTCTGCTCTTGTCTGGTGCAGCGTTCCTTCAAGCATTTGGCCGCTGAGGACCCTGCATCAGGAGGGCAACATGGCTTCAGTCCATTCCTGCGTGATCGAGCAATCTCCTAGTACCCACTGCAGTGCCATGCGTCTGACAGTCTGGCTACTCTCACATCATTGGCCTGCCTCCAGACTCGAGGGTGGCATGAGCTATCATGTGGACACAGCATTAATGTACCATGCAGTCTGAAGTGCCTACCTCTTCCACATAGACCCTTGCTCTCCTGCAAAGATGGTTACAGATGGTTAAAGATGGTTACACACACGCGCGTGCAACTGCTGTTGTGCCCCGACACCACTGAAGGGGACGTCCAACTCCAGGACCAACGTGATTCTTGGGTGTTACGCATGCATGCGCAATTACCCTCCAAACACCAGCCCTCAAATCTCCCATATGAGTCACGAGTAGTGTAATACAGATTTCTGGTCGAGCTTGCCAGTGCCTGCATTCTTTCTTACTGCATCCCAGTGTGTTGGAACTTAACTCGCAGGGGGTCGGCCTGAAAAAAAAAAGTACTGTGCAGGTTTGATCTCCTAACTGCAATGGAGTTGCATTGCACACGGATTCGAAGACACAAATCCACGCTTGAAGGCACGCTTGCGCATTTGAACAGCAGACTCATGTTGGACTGCCAACGCATATCTGGCACAACACCATGTGCTTGGCCACCCTAGATACCACGTATCTGGGTGCCAAATGCGTTGCTATTTGCATATGCGATTTTCAACACCAACCAATCCGTATTGGGTCCTCCTGGGGGCGCCGGAAGATAATATTAGCAACAACGCACTCATGGAGAATGCCTGCCCTTAGAAACATTCTGATTGTTTGCATGGTGCAATTTACAGCGTGTTTTGCTTGCCAGTGCCTGTGTGTTTGGTGGTATGCTGGAGTGTAGTCCTCCCCACCTACTATGTTCCTTCACACCCCGCACCCACGTATTTCAGCAAACTTCTTGATTGAAGTGGAATTTGAATGGAATACACGGGTTCAATGTCGTTGTGCCCGCACTGTGCAGGCACTGTGTTTAGGTACGCACTAAATCCCTTGCGGTGGCGACATCTTTGAAAGCACTGTATTTAAGTGGCTGTCTCAGGGTGTAGAGTGGAATGGCTCCCTAGTCGGGGTTTCTGCACTTGCCCCCCCCCCCCCCCCCCGGGCGTCCAGTCCCTACCTAAGGATAATGATTCCCAACCCCCCCCCCTTCTTGCAACTATGGTCTTTTTATGCAAATTAAGCATGTAGAGGAACGACAATGGAAACTGGAGGTGTTGAAACAATTTGGGTGTTTGTTTTTGCCCAGGTGGGATCTTGATTTTATCTTGGAACCATGGAAAAAACTGCCCATCGGAGGCCAACGTCCACCATCAGCACCTGCAGCTTTATCGAATCGTGGAAGCTAGATACGTGTCTCACAACCGTCAGAAATGGTCATGGTTGCATCACTCCGTGATCCAAGGAGCGTACGTGCTCACAGAGCCCTCGCGTAGCGATTGCTACAGGCACATCGGGGATGGCATGCCCTTACCTGGTCCTTTTGCGATAGCTGCCATTTCCTTGCTATGGGGAACTACCTACGCGCGCGACTACAGCGCCATGACCATATTTGCGGGTGGTACCCTGCGCATTATTGCCCACCATAGGTCACAAGTCCTACCGCGGGCACATGGGCACCTACACTACATGTGCATGCCCTTCACTCTATGGGCCTGCTGTGCAGTTAGCTACTGTGATGACCACAGGCGGCAGATATCATCCCTCAGCAACTTGACTTTGCACAACTTACGGATTGCGTTCTAACGCTTTGAGATGTGGGCGGCAATGCTGCACTACTACCTCCGCACTACAGACTCATGGATGGCGGCTTCCATGCAAAAGGCCTCTCAAATGCATCAACGAGCCGCTCGCGCCGTCCGCACTGAGCGGCACGCCTCTCACTATCGTATCTAGTCAACTAGTGGCGAGTTCTTGTGTCACCACGTGAACACGGAGGCTCCTAGAGGCGGCACGTCGGGCGGTTCTGTGCATGTCAAAGAAGGGGAAACGGCCCCGCAGTCCATCACCGAGGCGTTCGTTTTTGACACCACACGAAAAGCGTTTGGCTTGGTACAATGAAGGTGTGTGTGTGTGTGTGTGTGTGTGTAAAACCCAGCCAGCTACTCCTAGAGGACACTCTACTGTCTTTGCAAAGCACCCAAGGTTTGGCATTGTGGGCTGCCGTGAAGGCCCGATGGGCCATTCGCTGTGAGGCCCGATTCTAGGGGTCCATGCCCTCGTTGGACGATCTTGTGGCAATGTGGTTAGGAATTTTGGAATGCATTGAAGGGGAGAAGTGGGGAAAGTACCGGGACGGGTGGTTTAGCAATTGGTTGTATTGGACGGGGAGGGAGGGACCATTGCATACACAAACGGATCCGCAAAGCGGGCCAAGGGCTGGTAGTAGGCGGGGTATTGGGGGCGCCTTGAGCGCAGTGTGCGTGCAACTATTTGGGCGTCTGGCCGTGTCTGGCCGTAGTAGAAACCCATACTCTGTGGTACTTTGGGCATCATTGTTGTTTGGTAGTAGGTTTTGATGCATTGGGGATCTGGCACTTTTGGATGTTCACCCTGTTTCACCTATTTCTACTTTTTTGCACACATTTTTTGCCCATTTCCACCACATCTACTCTTTTTCTCGGTTGATTGATATGGTGATACACTTTGAGGGTGCCTGCTACAGGACATCATACTTCCCTCCTCATTTCTTAGGCCCACTTTCTCCATGGATCTCAGTATTGGGGATAGGGTGTTCTATACCCGCTCCAATGGCCTGCGACCTCCTGCCACGGTGGTTGGGACGGCTCAAGATGGACTCCTCCACTTGGAATACTACCAAGATGGGTTGAGAGTGGTGAATCGGCAATGCAAGATGGAGTCCATCTCCTTTGCCATCCCAAGTTCAGACTCGCCACCCGATTGCCCTCCAGCTCCGCTGCCCAACACATAGTCAAGTTCCCCCCCCAAAGGCCCCTATCACCACTGCCACAAGAACCGGGAAGGTGGGACGGCTCAAGATGGACTCCTCCACTTGGAATACTACCAAGATGGGTTGAGAGTGGTGAATCGGCAATGCAAGATGGAGTCCATCTCCTTTGCCATCCCAAGTTCAGACTCGCCACCCGATTGCCCTCCAGCTCCGCTGCCCAACACATAGTCGAGTTCCCCCCCCAAAGGCCCCTGTCACCACTGCCACAAGAACCGGGAAGGTCTCCCTCAAGGTCCCCTCCAGTCCAGTTTGGGTCGCCTAATTCTAAGGGTGTTTCCAAGGGGCGTGCCTAGGGGCTCTTCGGAGGGAACATAGTCTTTAAAGTAGCGCGCAGTGCGTGCTCAGTGCGCGCGCATTGCGCGCGCAGTGCAAGGATTCCCCCATTGGGTGTGGTTTGGCGAAGAATGACAAGGCACCAGTGCTGACCCATGAGCGCCAAAGCGTTAGCCGCCGCAATCTATGTGGCGTTCTGTATGTGCTGCGAGCACGGAGGCTAGGGTGGTAGTATTGGACTCGGAGTCTGTGTACAAGGGGATCACAAATGGTCCCCAAACCGGCAGCAACATGGGTGCTGGGTAAGGTTGCGTGAAACCGTATACTGGGCCAACGCCCGCCACCGGACATGGCCCCTGGAAAGCGACGAAAGCTTGTCACCCTTGAGGACCCGTGGGGATTGTCACACACGTGATCCTACATTTCCTTTTTCCCCGTTACTCTTCCGCATTATAGGTTTGCCTTATGGTGTGGCGGTTTGCCTACCGCATGAGAGAGCCCTCTGGTATACGCATGTGAACTCTGGGTCTTTGCCATGTGCCCCGCGTTGCGGGGATCCACGGTATCATATGCTGGAGTCGCCCACTTTCCCAAGCACAGTCTTGAAGACTCTTTGAACTTCTGGAGTCATTTTAAAAAAAAAAGTAAGGTCACGTGAAACCATATTCATTTGGACTTTTTCTGTAGCTCAGACAAGGGGAGGGGATGAAGGTGACGGTCCTCCTGCCCCAATTCCCCTTGATAGATGTCAATTTTGTGGACCCATGTGGAGACTGTACATAATTTTGAACCCATTGTCCATGGGCGCTTGTGACCGCAGGCCCTCGTAGGGGCTACTGCACACGTCTAGCGCTGGAACACACACACACATCTAGCATCTTGGCTAGCACAGAACTATATTCTATGCTAGCAATTATACCACCCGATGCGTTGATGGTTTTTCCTTCCGATTGTTCTTTTTCCGGTAGATTTGGCAGCCACATAGCATGCCATAATGAGGGTGGTTTTTGCACGGTCTCATCGAGCCTGGGAATTTTTGGCTGAATTTCTTCCTCCAAAGGTGCCTCCGATGTCGGGTCCGACTCCCAGGCCAATTAGAATGGCACACGAGAGCCGGAAAAAGCCACTTGGCGGACCTAGTGTGTGATTTTTTTTTTTGGAACTGATTGTGTCACCACTGTTCACGTATGAGTGTTTCCCTCTCTTGCTTGGGCTGTGAAACAATTCATGGAAACATGAACGGACAACCCCCTCCCCTCCATACACATCCTATTGCCAAGCGCTGAGGACAGGCGCAAACGAGTGTGATGAATGATGGGATGGTATTCGCATCAGAACCAAGAGCGATGTGTTTGGATTCCATCGCGTTGAGGAGGGTGGGCAGTATGAGGAGGAGTTTCAACGACCAAGCCCTCTTGTAAGACAACCGGGCTGTTTATGGGGATAAGTTAACTCTTACGCATTATAGGCTTGCCATATGGCGTGGCGGTTTTGCCTACCGCATCAGAGAGCCCTCTGGTATACGCATGTGAACTCTGGGTCTTTGCCATGTGCCCCGCATTGCGGGGATCCATTGTATCATATGCTGGAGACGCCCACTTTGGCGAGGGTCCGCACGCGCAAGAAGGCATTTTGGATGGTTGGTGGTTTTGTGGTTGGTTCGATAAACTGCGCCCCCCTTGAATAGTCCCCAAGCCAGTGGGGCTGGGGGTCACGCACATTGGGCGTAAAAAGCGTTACATTCAATTTTCAGATTTCAAGACTGTGTCCAGGACCCCCACACATTCTGATGGTGTCATTTTTTATGTTTGCATTCTTTAGCATATGTGCTTGTATTTATTATGTTGTTTTTGCTTTTGTGCTGTTTCGCTTGTGCAGAAACAACATTATTCTGCAGGATCAATACAGTCATTGCACACTGAGGATCTTCCAATATTTCCGTGTCACTGTCCACCGGTATAGAGTAAGATGCAGCAGCTGCCTTGCTGTGACGAAGTAAGCCAAACTGCGAAGATGCACTGAGTGGACAGCAGCACATTGAACTTTGAACAGTGGCGGCTACGATCCCAGCTTGAGAGGCTGAGGGGAGCCATGTAAACATTCTGATTTGGCCAATATTTCTTTGTTGTTCTGGCTGCATGCTTTTCTGCTTTATGTTGGCGTCCAGTGTAATTACGTAGTTCCCCAGGGGCTTGGTGACAGTTTCCTCCAGGAGAGGGGAACACTGGCATGCAATGCGGAGGACTATTCAAGTGGGGGTGGGGCGCCCTGTTGTTGGTATGCCCCAAACACATGTGGCACTCGAATAAAACAAATCATTTGTACACAGGGCCATGGCTGTGCGCAATGTCCTGCTACTGTTACTGGCAATAGCTGGGCCACTCCTCAAGGGGGAGGACGTCCCCCCTTCTGTACAGATGGCAGATGGGATTTGCGATCACGGGCTCAGTCCTCCCCCGCGGAACCATCACTGGGACTGGTACCGCCTCGGCGACATGGTCGCGCAAAGCCATTGGCGCCGGAAGGACGGGCCCACGCACCTCAAAATGTGGCCCCACTCGATCGCCGCGGCGCATCTGAGGCAGCGCGCCGTCGGTGTCGTGGGGCCCTCGCTGAAGGTGCTGGCCCGCCTCGTGCAGCGGTACAACGCCACGATCCGGCCGTTGCAGGAGGTGTGGGTCGTCCACCTCCGCGTGAGCGAGGTTGTGGAGCCGGAGCAGCAGCGCACCAATGTGTATCTTGCGCCGCACCAAAAGAATTTGACGCAGCTTTTGGAGGTACCTCTGCCTCTGTGGCCAGGGACGCATTAGAACAAAAAAAATGTAAGGAGGAGGTACCCCCCCCTGGGTCCGCCGCCCCCCCCTCCTCCCCTTCCAAGTCACCTGCAAAAAATTTTCTTTCGCGCCAATGTACTGTGTATTCCTCGGGGTCATGTTCAGGGTGTGAGTCAGCTGTTCCCATTGAAAAGCATGTCTCTATGGAAGTGAAAATGGACTGTCATGAATTGATGCTGTCTTATTGTGGACAAGGAGACAACCAAGAGTACCACAGACTATTTGCAGTGGGCAATTGCAGAAGGCATCCGGCAGTACCCATGTTTTACAAACACGCAGGAGGGTGAAGGTCAACATGGGAAATTGTATGGTACTTTATGTGCAGTTTGGCTGTCACCGAAGGGTGCCATCTTGAAGGACCATGTTTTGTGTTAAAACAAGAAACAACCAGATGGTTCCTATACCCGCCAGCCTCAGGTTAGGGTTAGGTTTTAGGTTCTGGAAAATTTGGGCACCCCCCACCGACGGCTTTGAGCATGCCGCGGCATGCTGCAGCACAGCAAATTTTTCTTGGGGACCGCCGGTGCTTGCCCTCCGCCTCTGCCTGTGCAGCACAGCCATGGGGTGTGGCGTGGAGGTGAGCGTGGTCAACAGTCGTAGAGAGTGGCAATGTAGGGGTGGCGTGGCTCCGGGGGCCCACCCGCTCCGGAAAGCAGAGACCTAAGGCCATAGCCTCCTCCTGTGCCTGTGCCTCTGCCTCTGCCTGTGCCACTCTTTCAGGAAGGCAGCAAACACGTCAAGCCTCTGAAGTATTACACGGCGGCCGCCGCAAAAATGAAGCACAAGTGCACCGCTGCAGAGCTTGTGCTCGGCGGGAACGGACAACTAGGGAACCAGAGCCTCGCGTACGCATGCCACGTGCGGCACGTGCTGCAGGCGGCGGGCTTCCAAGTCGGCATGCGCGTCAACGCACTGCCAGACGACGACTTCGTGTACATGTCGCGGGCGCAGTATTTCCTGCCGAGCGGCGGTGGCTTCTCCAACGTGATCCAGCGTGTGAATCTGTACATGAAACGCCAGCAGACTGCCTGAGCACACACCAATCGAGGCTACAGCCACCTCAGGTCCCGACGGAGGCCCCATGCCGGGCACGACCCCATGCCCTGTCCTCTCTGCAGGTGTACACCCACATATACAACAACAACAACAACCACAACAACAGCAACCAGGTCGTGCTGAGCACAGCACCTGGGCCCCCCCATCTCTGCAGGTATTTCCGTACTGCGTCACGGCACACAACCTGGGAAGCCACAGGCCGCTGCGTGTCGCCTGCCCCGCCACTGCGCACCAGCGGCCGGTTTCGGGGGGCATCAGAACCCGCCACCTTTCGGCCGCCAACACCCCCGGCCCTGTGCGCGTCGTCGACCGGGCGGGCGCGCCCGGGGCTCTCCTCCATCGTCGCAGTGTTGTCCACGCCGCACCCCCGCCGGTGCAGAAGGTGGAGTTTGCGAGAACGAGAAACGCGGAGATTACGGGAAAACGCAACAAACAAAACGCGCGCAAGGCCACTTAGACCCGTTGGTGCGGCACCCGTCACAAATGACCTCCGCGGCGCAGTGCGATGGACACCGGACCACCAGTGAGGCATCGCCGCAGCGCCCAGCAGCATTTCCTGGTGGGCATGAAGAGCAGCCGTGGTAGCATCACCTAAGGGGCTGGGTGCCGCGACGGCGTGAGCCGCGAAGGCACGGCCATCATCAATACTTCCCATGAAAACGAGCTGTCTGAGTGGTCTGTAGGGCGGGTGTAGCGCAACCTCCACATCGTATTCACAGTGACCCCGCAGTCTCCGGACTTCTACGACCGCTGCGCCACGTCGCCGGCGCCGTTCAACCGCTGCACCATCAATCGGTTCGGGGAGTGGAGCACCGAGGCGCTACCTCAGGTGGCCCGTGAGTACACGCAGGGCCTCGACCTTTTGGTGCACCAAACGCAGTTCCTGTGGTGGATGAGTGCCAGTGTGCCATCGTTGACGGGATCGTGCGGTTCCACAGCATCGTCCAGGGGGCCAACCAGCGTCTGGAGCAGGAGGACGCAGGCAAGGCACGTTCATCACCCCCCGCCATTACCTGGACTTCATCTGTCAGCTCCGGCTGCTGTTCAATGAGAAACGTGAGGAGGTGACGAACCAGCAACGCCACTTGAACATGGGGCTTACCAGCTGAGGGACACCGAAAAAGCAGTGGCAGCGCTGAAGAAGTCGCTGACCATCAAAGAGGAGCATTTCACGCAGCTGCAGAAGCAGGCCGATGACAAGCGCGACCAGATGGCATTGGGCCAGCTTGAGGCCAAGCAGCAGCAAGCTCGAGCGTGCGAACTCAAAGAGCAGGTGACCGCCACAAAGGCCGAGATTGAGCAGCGGAAAAAGGGCCGTGAAGTTGGAGTTGGAGACTGCTGAGCCGGATCTGAATGATGCCAAGGCAGCCCTCTCCAGCAACAAGCCTCAGCTGCTGTTGTACGCCACACCGCCGGTCAAGATCAAGGAGGTGCTGTCGGCCGTTCTGGTGCTTCGGGGGGAGACGAAGGAAAAGGCCACGAAGTGGGACAACATCAAGATCTACATGCTGAAGGAGGGCTTCATCCCGTCGATCTGAGCGTTTGATTCGACGAAGATCACCGAATCTGCAAAGAAAACACCGAATACATGACGGATGTCAATTTCACTTTCCAGACGGCCAACAAGGCAAGTAAGGCCTGCGGGCCTCTGCAGCACAGATCAGTTACGCAGACATGCTCCACCGAATCGGTCCCCTACGCGAAGCACTGGTGTCACTGGAGGAGCAGCGCGAGGTCGCAGAGCAGCAGTTGGCGTCTGCGAGCAAAGAAGTCAGGACTCTTGCGGCCCGTATCCGGGCCTTTAAACAGGAACGTGCAAAGCTTCTCAGTGATTCCAGGGCTCTGGAGTCAGAAATGCAGATAACAAAAGCTAAGTGCTGTCAGTCCATGCAGCTCCTGACGAGCGTTTCTCAAGAGCGCGCCCGTTGGGAGGTCGAGACCCCCGATTTCACTGCCCAATCGGCCACAGTTGTGGGCGACTGCCTCTTGTCTGCGGGCTTCGTCGCATACATTGGCTACTTTGACGAGCACTTCCGCACCAAACTGCTGCTGCCTGCACAGCTGGACGCCCTCGAAAAACCGCCATTGGATTTCAAGGGGCAGCTATCTATCATCGAGCATTTGTTGCGCCCCGACGATCGCCTGCGATGGACCGCCAATCGGCTGCGTGCTGTTCAACCCTGGGGGAGCGCCTCACCCCCCCCCCCCATATCTTTATAAGAGGAGGGGGGTCTGGGTGGGTGTCTTGGGTGGGTGGATGCCTCAGACCCTCCCCAACCTCCCCCCCCTCCTATAAACGATGACTGTTTCTTACCTGAGATGTGCAAATCTCGGGTTTCCAACCCGCGAAGCCCGATCCAAACCGGGGGGGACCGATGCGAGAAAACTGGTGCACTAGGTCATCAAGTTGGGCATCCGTTCGTGGTCAACCAACGAGCTGGTGCTCTTTGACGTCACGTCCTATGAATCCATCCGCCACCACGTTGCCGAACCCCATCCTTCACACGTCCGGCGAAACGTCCCCTGTCACCGGGACGAGCGGGATGCCCGTGCAACAGGAGCGGCTAGTACTGCTGTGCGCATGGGGGGAAGTTACCTGTGAGGCCTGACCCCAACCCTGCCCCCCCCCCCCCCTTGGACCCCCCAACCCATACTAGTTAGCACCTGGTGAGAACTGGCAACTTGGGCACCAGCGGCGCCCCGAAATTTTTATGAGCCTGGGAAATTTGCAACACACTGATTTCCCCCCCACTTCACTACATTCAAAATGCTCACAATGAATTAGGGAATGCCGTGCCACTTGTCTTCTTCTGCTTGCTGGGATGCCTTTGCTGATTCAGAGGTACAGCTGTTGGAATACGGTACTGTTTTTCATTTGTTGCGAGTGGTAACACCAAATTTCACCCCACTTGTGTATATTTAAAATGCTCAGAATGAAATGGGGAATTCAAAAATGCCCTCAACACGGAGAAAATTTTTCGACATCCCCCCCCCCCCCCCTTCCGGACGCCCCTGCCCACGCTGCGGGGGTTGGGGTCTATGACTGAACTGCAGTGCCCCCTAGGCTGCGCGGATGGTACAGGGCTGATTCCCAACGGAACTCGCTTCCCCTGCCGGAATGGCAGGTCTGCTCCATGTGTGGTCCCAGGGCCCCATGGAGATTAGACATATCGCTTTGCGTTGTGTTTCATATCGTTTCACCACAGCCAAAAATGCATGTGTGGTCCACCAGCCCATGCCTGTGTGATGCTCAATTCTGTGACGGCGGTTGGCGGCCTGCTACTACGCCCTGTGCAAAAGGCGCTTTTTCTAACGCTACGGGGTTATGTAGCCTCTTTGAGCCCCCCCCCCCCCCCCAACACTGTTGCTTTGCAATGGGGGATTAACACACACACACACACGGGTAAAAGGACAGCGCCTGCCCCGGCAGGCGCCAACAAACGGCCCCGGCTGCAGTCGGCAGCCCCAGCACACTCGCGGATGCAACTACGCTCACCTCACCTACCACCAACACCGCCAGCCCCCAAGCGACGGAGACCCAAATCCCCGATCCCCCTCTCCCCCCCAGCCCCACGGCCGCAGGGAATGCATGTGGATGATGATGACACGACAGTGGTGAGGGCCCTGTTTTTCATGGGACACGGGTGCGCGTCATCGGAAGTTACTTACACCCGCAACACCACAGAGGTTCTGACTCCGTGGATAAACGCAAACACGAGCATATGCACAGCCCCGCCCACGTACCGGGTTAAATATGCCGATTGCACTACAGACACATATGGGTCTCCCTCGTTAATAGTACACATACCGGGGGGCCAGGGGTGGGATAGGGCAAGCTTCAGGCAGCCTCTACCCCGCTAACCCCTAACCCTCCCGTCGCAAGAGCGGCCAGGACATTAAAAGCCATCAACCCTCGTTAATAGTACAGTGCACACACACACACACACACACACACACACACACGCTAACCCCCGGCGGGGACTCGGGTCACAGGGCTGAGGCATCCACTGTCACCACTTTCGTGGATGCCGTGGAGTGACGCCCCGCCTCCAGGCCCTCCGGGCCCCACGATAGTGCAGGTCTAGACCTCCTGAGCCAGGATTCCCGGGTGCCTGCACAAGCTGCAGTGGATGAATGCACGTGCAGCTTGGGAACCAGCATGACCTGGTCCAGCGAGGTCATTCCTGTTCGCCGACATTGCTGTGCTGGTGTGAGGCTGGGGCACAGCAAGCGCCTCCGGGTGGATCGGTTCTAGTCAACACCGGAGGTCTGCCAGCGCACAGTGCGCCGCACCTCTGTACCGTGGGCTTCACACCAGCGCCCTCGCGCGTGGAGGCCAGTGCTCAGCAGGGAACATGGTTCCAAGGTGATGTTCTGAGCACCGGACGCAGGGTTTTCTGGCGTTTGATCCGTGGCCATGGCTGCGAATCTCCGGGGCGCCGCGTTGGATAAAAATGTCCCCCTGGGGCGATGGTGTCAGCTACAGATTGCCGTCGTGTGAGCACCGGACACGGGAGGTTCGGCGGCGGATGGATACAGATTTCCCCTCTCTGGGCACCAGGGATCAGGGGATATGTCAGCAAATGTGTGTTCGAGTTGATGGTGGATTGAAACGGTCTGAAAATGCACACAGATATACTGACTCTTCTTTTCTTTTCCCCCTTCTCAATACCAGACACATGGACCTGGACCACTGGACCCTAGCCCCCACCCCCCTGCCTGTCTGTAAATGGAATTTGGCGACCGGGAAATGCACGCGGTTTTACTTGCTGAGCACCACAACCCTCTCAATTTACCGTGCCATGTTTCGTTTGTGGGAACACTGACAGTGTCATTAATTTTATGATGTTCTTTTTGTCAGCGGCACGTGTGTCGTGCAGGAGACTCCCAAAGGCGGCGTCAGGACTATCCCAGTGCAGGGGTGTCCTCAAGAAGCCCAATATTTTTTTTGTAAGGGACAGCCCTTGACGACAGCCCTTAGGGACAGGGACCTTTTCTACAGGGCTGATGTCGCCACTTCTGATTTTCTCCCTGCGCTGCGTGCGCTGGAGACGGCAGGGGTCATATAGGCTTGCATATGCCATTTATAGTGTACAGGGTACATACCCTCCCCCCCCGAGATTTGACGGAAACAACACCTCGTGTTGTTCTGACACAGGGGCTATTTATAAAGGGCAAAGTAGGAGGTTCCAAAAGTTGCGGAAGCAACACCTCCTGTTGCTCTGACAAGGGCGTTGCTCTCAGACCAATCTACTCGCCCTCGATTCATTTCTGCTCTATTCTCAGAACCTGGTATACCAGTGACGGCTGTAGACCGCTTGCTTTGGCACTCTACCCAATCCTGTCAAATTCACGAATGAAAAAATGACATGGCCTCGACGAAATATGTAAACACATCACCAACCTTGTTCTCAAACTTTGATATTTCCCAGAGATTGGTCAGTGAAGGTGAAATCGACGTTTTCGAAAGCTTTTGTACAGGCGCAGCAGCGTAGCTAGCGGGATGTAGCATATTAAGTGCCTACTGCTTGGACAATCCCAATGACCAGACATTGGAGCATCCAGAAATGCGTGGCTTATCTGGAGGACTGCTGAACACTTTCTTGAACTGCAAGTATACCCTATCCTATTCTGCCTGTTGGACAACTGCAAGGCGAGTGCTGTTCAATAGCTTTGTTGTCGTCCATGATTTGTGACCCCGTATAATCCATTCCCAAGACACCAGCGAGGCAGGCCGGCCTGGCAAAAAAAAAAGCCAATGGCCACTTCCACCATAAAACAAACTTTCAAAGAAATACCGCAGTCAATCTAGCACGTTTCCGGTCATTTTCTCATTCCTCATTGCTTCGGGCCCCTTTTGTATTTTGCCATATGCGGTGCGTTTTTAGTGCAATGGACCAACCTACCGTCCCAAAGAAGTTGGGAGATGCGTGCAAGTCCCCGGCTGGGCTGCTGGAAAATTGAAAAGGAAGGGAGGGCGGCCAGGGGGGGGGGGGGCAGGCATGTATTAGAACGGCAGTACACCGTAGGAGGAGGGGGGGTACCCCCCCCTGGACCCCCCTCCCCCCCCCCCTAGACCCCCCTCCCCCCCCCCTCCCCCCCTTCTAATGTGTGATTGAACACCTGATCGGCCTGTTGCTGTCACTGTAAAGATGAGACGCGGTGTCAACTGACACTGTGCTCTCTGTAGGTCCTCAAGACTACTTGATTCAAGTCTGCGTGGATGGTCTATCGTGCTCTTGGTTTCTGGCCGTCTGCTGTGTCCCACTGCATTGTAGGACACACCATGGACCGTTTCTTTCCTGTGAAGAAGGCAGTGGAAACTGTCACAGCTCCCGATCTGGTGGCAGCCATCTTGTTTTTTCGGTGTGCTGACATTTTCAGTGGGAAGCGGCGCGAGACGGCCTACAATTTGGCGCAAAAGAGTGCTGCCTTTTTACAGAAGCGGGTCTTGGCATCGCAGCAGAGGTTATTGTGTAGAGCGGCAAAACGTGGGTCAGCGGACCATTGCCGCATTTTGCCTTACGAACTGCATGCTATACGACATATTGTGCAGCCCAACCTGTATGCTGTGATGCCACGCAACACTAATTTGTTGCAGCATGCATACTTGCAAGCCTGGAAGCGCAATTTACTGCCAGAGAAAGCTGTGCGTCCCGTAGAGCAGGCAAATGCGCTCTCTCAGGCCAGCCAAAGCAGCAGCAGCAGCAGCAGCAGCAGCAGCAGCAGTAGCAGCACCCACACAAAGGACGGCACTAACGAACGTCCTGTGGAGTTCGAACGACTGACAAAGTGCATCTGCAGTGTTGCACAGCTAACAGCATCAACACCACAATGCTGCTACAACGAGTCACAGAAGTTGGCATCCCGTTGGCAGGCTGCGATGAAGAAACAGGGTGACCTGGGCGCACTGCACCATTTCATTTGGGTGGTGGAGACGGAAAACTGGTCCATTTTGCGGCAGCTAGAGTTGCCATTTCAGTTGTCGGCGGCCCTCCAGCGCCCCCCAGAGGTTGGCGTTGGCCTTGGCCCCTGGGTCTTGTGATGTGGAGCGGCTCTTTTCGCTTCTCAATCGCATCAATAGGCATGACCGCAGGAGGTTGACAATGCACTCCCTTGAAATGCTGCTCGTGGTAGCAAGGGATGCAGCGCCCTGGCTTGAGTACAATTATGAAGAGTTGGTGAAGAAATATAGGGAAAAGCGGCGTGTCCGCAAATTGCGTGCTCCCCGCCGTGATAAGGGCAAGAAAAGGAAGCGTCAGAGTGATTCTGACAGTGACAGCCCTGCATATTACTCAGACCCAGACTCTCAGTCCAGTGGTGGGGATGTCAGCAGTGTGGACACCAGTGGCACAGATTACTCCAGCTCTTCCGATGGACAGTGTGATACGTCTTCCGAGGAGAGTTCTGATGCCGAGTAACCCGGACCTGAATGACCCTGTGTGTACCTGAGTGAACCTGAATGAACCTGTGTGTACCTGAGGGAACCTGGCGCTTGCATTGTATTGCAAATTCACCATCCAGAGACATGCGGGTGTGCTTTGCAAAGAAAAGGGTGAGCAGAAATGGACAGCCGAACCACGGACCCCAGTACTAAGTGGGCTTGATTTGCTTTAACCTCTGAAATTGGGAAGGGTCACAGGCCCTCCTCACACTGGCAGATGTTGGTGAACACTGTGGTCAACAACCTATAGAGAACTTCTGGGAATTTTTTTTTGGATAACATGTCATGCTATGAACCTTGGGATGCATGAGGTAAGCAGTTCTGTGTGATAGGTGAGTGGTAGAACAGTGCGCTGCAGGTTTACAGGTAGCTGGTTCAAACCCCACCGGAGGCATTCTTTTGCTGGTGATGATGTCCCACAGATTTTCGTTTTTTTGGGTGCCATTGCCATCTTCGGCAGAAAAAAAAAAGATTTTTCCCAATTTTTTGCCGGACACCCTAGGAGGAGGGGTGTCCCAGCCAGACCCCCCTCCCCCCCCCCCCTCCAGACCCCCCCCCACCCCCCCCTCCCCCCCTTCTAATACATGGCTGGGGGGGGGTGTTTGGAGCCCCATAAAATTTGAGGGGCTAGGAAAAGAGGCACAGATGGCCGCGACGTCATTTTCCTCACTATGCGCGCCACAGAAGGGCTCCAAGGGCAAGCTTGTTTCTTGACGATGCGTGCTGCAGAAGCGCATGCATGGAGGGATGGCGCGCATAGAATGCACACAACAGCCCAGGTGATGCGTATTCCGCTGCAAGCCAGGCCGTTTTGTCCTGTTTGTGGCTTTGCAGCTCAGATTCGTGGTTTTTGGATCAGAATATTGGTATGTTTGGGTCAGTTTGCTATGGTAGCGAGAAATTGGCGCGTTGCGAGCGCTTTGTGTGCCCCCCCCCCCCCCCCGAAAAAAAAAAACTCGTCCCCTAATGGTGATCGCCATTTTGCAGAACCACCACGTAAGTGCACGATATGGAATGGACATTGGGGCCACACAGTGGTGGATTTTCAATTGCAGGGGTTGGAATGGGGTGCAGGGCAGATGTTACTTTTGGAATCAATGTGATGATGGGGTACCACATAGTGCAACCGGTGTCCCATGTTGTGTCAAGTTTGTGGGTGAGAGTAGAATCTATCCCACTGCTTACAGCAGCAGCATTGAGCCCATGGTTTCCACTCCCATGCTGGCATTAGGAAAACACACACACAAACACATACACGTCGGCTGTTAGGGCAGCCCTGTAGACAGTGCACCGTGACAAAGATGTGCGCATGTACAATGACTCGCAATGGTGCGTGGATATATTTCAAAATATTGAAATGTACAAACGACGCAGGAAACAACGTGGCTGGTCCACTTAGAGCAAGTAGCCAGTTAGACAATAGAGTTTATGGGAGGATATATATTTGCTATGCTGCGGGTTAGGACAGGTAACTGGAAAGTGGTGCACGAGTATGGGCACAACTCTGTGCCACACAATGTAGAGGCCGTCAGGTTGGCGAAGGCAGGAGCCAAGCTGTCCATTGTACGCAAGATCAAAAGGCATGGTAGGTCACATGAATTGCAGTCCAAGAGGCGAAAGCAAAAGAGCAATAGAGGTAGGGGAATAAAGAGGCACATGGCAGTATGAGTGTCGAAATGTACAACAAATGACAAGGTGCGGTAAGAAAGTAGGCGAAGAAACCGCAAGTCGCAAGGGCCACCCGAACTGCCTAACCTAGAGCCATATCGATGTATCTGACCCACTGACCCACTGTGGATAAGGACCATCAATGGACTTCAAAGAGCTGCCACTGGCGGGAACTGAAGGCAATGAGTGAGGGAGTGGTGAGGCAGTTGGCAATTGGCACGCACGCCCCCGGATCGCCTGAAAATGCTGCGCACCACTGATCTGTAACACTTTGGTGATCCGGAAACCCCTAGACTTGTGTTGCAATCCCCACATCAATGGCGGAGAGCACCCTCCAAATCTTAACAGGCTGCGAATGACTGAAAGTGAAGGTTGCTAGCACCATAGGGGCCGAGCCAGCAATTGTAAGCCGATGAACAGCGGCCTCTCGCGACGCATCCCCGTGCTGGGTGGGGGCAAACAAGGTTCTCAATTCCGTCTCCCCAAACTTGAACATTGCGCAGAACCAGAGGCACCAAGCAATATTGCCTCCCCACTACCTTTGTTGTCCCCCTTCCCATGTCATTTGGGGTCCCTTGTTGTGGAGGGGGGGTGGGGCCTCACACAGGGGCAGGGTCCCGGGTTGTGGCTGCCTTCCCCTCCGGATGCCGGGGCTGGATCGCCTGCTGGTCCGGTTCTGAGGCCGAGCGGACTGTTCTCAGCCCCCATGGACCCTATCGAAGCTTGGCGTGCGGGGCACGCCGTCATGACCGTCTGTGTGTGGGCGGGAACGGGTCCCAGGCATGTCACAGCACGCGGTCTCAGCACGCCTGGCCCAGTGACACGGGGCCGCGTGTGCTCCTGTGTCGGGCGCTTCTGGCAATGCTCTGCAAGGACAGGGCGGGGGGGTCACCTGGGTAACCACCAAAAATTTGTAACGGAGCAATCAAAGGTGGAGGTGTTGCGTCTTCATCAGGCCTTTTCTTAGTGCAGCGCACACCCTACCCTAGGGGGGGGGGATTTCAAAGTAGTGGGTGCCCCCTTCAACTGTGACCCCCTCCTAGAGGAGTAGGCCAAGAGTGGGTTGGTGGTTTTGAGAGGAAGGGCTATATTCCCGGAAATTTTTTCCTTGATATTTTCCCTCGTGTTGGGGGGTGTACTGCGCGCTGTGCGCGCACCGTGCGCGCGCTGTGCACAACGTTTGTATAGGACCGTACCCAAGCTGCATAGTAGTGCCTAGTACCAGTAACAACGAGCCTTGTTATGCATCTATATGATTTGCTTGCATGCTTTGCCCTCATTTCTAGTGTATTGGTCTGTGTTGTTTTGCATCCTTTCCCATAGGTTCGTGGTATCTATCAAGAATTTGGATTTGAATTGGCCCCTTTCCATTTGTGGATATGGACTGGTCCATTTGACGTACACTGTGATTTCGGCGATGGCCTGTTCTCCGTACCTTTGAGCTTTCAAGAAAAGAATCCGGATTACATTGCGGAGGCTGTCCAACATTGTGGGGGTGTAGTATAGTCTGTGTAGGTAAGAATATTGCCAATTGTAGCAAAAATCCCCAATTTCTCCCTGTCATGTGCGCGCTGTGCCGACGCGCCCTGGTCAGTCGGTGAGTGGGTGGGTGCCTCTTGAGCTGAGCCCCCCCCCCTCCCCCATGGGGGTGGGACATGTGCTGTGCCTTGGGCCCAAAAGTGGACACTCCTATCCCCTGCCGTTGCTAAGAAAAGCCTTAGTCTTCATGCTGCTGGTGCCTCACTTTTCGTGCATCCCAAGTCGGGGGTATGGTGCTGCCGGGAGCCCTGTTTTAGTAGGTTGGATTCCTGTTTGGTTGTGGGTGCGGGGTGGGGTGGGGATGCTTGCCTGCCTTCTTTCAACGTGTCGGCCCCCCCCCCCCACATCCCCCTCTCTCCAGGTTATAGGCCAAGCGGGGGGGGGTCACGGTGTTGTTTTGTGGAAGGTGGTGTGCGAACGGTCATGTGCGGGTTGGTTACTGAGTGTCAGATATGACGGCATCGTCCCCCTGATTGGGAGGGACAGGGACCATTATTTGGCAACTGTTCGCCCGGGGACGGGGGGGGGGTGGAGCTGCACACAGGTAGGGGTATGACAAACAGGGGGATACTTACTTAGCTTTCATGGCAATTGCCCCCTGCAATTCAAAATTCTGGGGAAGGGGCGGGGGGCAGAGTTTCGTTCACGGCCCGCCAACCACCGCGACTGGCTCCCGCCTCAGGCCCATTTCCCCGCGCTCCCCCGCCATGAACGACGCGAACGGCCACCGCAGTGGCCTCGAGCAGAAGTCCTACACGAGTTTCGGCAACAAGCCGATGACCATCCCGGCCTCCCCCCGGAAGCTCTGGAACGCCTCCCACTTCAGCCCCTCGCGGTTCTACCCCCCCCAGCCCTCCCCAATGCACTACAACCCCCAGCCCCAGCTCTCCGAGCGCTCCATCCCCATCGCCCGCGGCAAGCGCGACGACGAGGCTACGCCCACCTTCGCCCTCACCCCGGGCCCGGGGGCCTACTCCACCACCGCCGTGGACGAGCCCTTCACGGGCTACGCCTCCCCGGGCTCGCCCACGCTGCCCCCCTCCCTCAAGAACGCCCCCGCGCTGCCCCGATCGCCACGGAAGAAGATCCCGCGGGACCACCACCCCATCGGCGAGACTGGGACGTACCTGGACGGCCACCTGATCCGCAGCGGCATCCCCGGCCCCCAGGAGTACAACCCGGGCATGTCCGTCTTCCCGCAGAACAAGCTCGGGGCCTTCCAGGGCCGCGGCGAGCGGTTCCGCGCCTCCGGGGACCTGTCGCTGCCCGGGCCCGGCGCCTACGACAGCCCCGGCAAGGCGCAGCCCGCCGGCCCCAAGCTGTACCGCCGCGCGCGCAACCTCGACCGCATCGTGGCGGACCACCGCAACCTCAACCACGAGGCCAAGGCCCCGGGGCCGGGCTCGTACGACCCGCTGATGAAGCCCAGCGGGAAGAACGCGGGCAGCTTCCGCCGCAACCCCCCGGCGTCGGCGTTCATCATGACGCTGGACGAGCTGTACGGGCCGCAGGAGTCCGACGGGGCGTGAGGTGTGGGGGGGACTGGTCGACGTGGCCGGGGCTGTTCTGGTGCGCAGGCCAACCGCGACCCTCTGGCCACACGCTGCCTCCATCGCCGAAGTGGTGAGCCGCGACGCAGGGGGTCCGGAGGCAGTGTCTCGTTGCTTTTTGGGGGGAGGACCGCCGACGGGGGCTGGCCGCTCTCTGACATGCAACCGACACCCCTCGACCGCGACCTATTGCCAGGGGTGCTCCGCCTTCTCGGCCCCCGGGTTTCCCTTTTTCTTTGCGCTCGGGAGCGCCCTCAGGGGACGCCCGGAACAACCGCCCAACCGCCGTCGGTTGCCGCCCACAGTACGACGGAGTGTATGGTCACCGGCTTCCCCCTTTTTTTTCTGCGTTGGGGAGCACCCTGCCTTTTGCCACTCCGACGAGCAGTTGACCTGAACTGCCACTCGATCCGCCCCCTCAACTGCCGCGCGGATGTCAGCTGACGGTAGTGGGAAAGAGGGACCCGTTCATGCACGTGAGCGTTCTTGCTGCCCATCACAACACTCTGCCTCGTAGTGCACCCCGTTGCCGGACACAAGGGATGGGGTTGGGGATACCGATGGGCCCGCATGCCGCTTGGACCCCGTGGCGAACGGCCTGCGGTGTGCGCGCGCGTCAGCACGGCCCGGCATCTTTTTGTCCTGTTTTCCTGGAAGGTCCGTGAGGGCGTACGCACCCGTTCTACGGGGACGTAGGGAGGGGCAAGGCGTAGGACTCCTTCCTTCCGCCCCCCCCCCTCCCCCAATACCCGGACAGGGGGCACCCTGGCCTTGACCCAAATCCGGTAGCTAACCCTTGACCTGCTTTGTGAACGCTCGCAGACATTTGTTGGAACTTCGGTCACGAGTTCAAAAAAAAAAAGTTCCTTTTTTCTTCGGGGCGGGGGGGGGGGTTGTGGGCGCCGCTGACACGCAAACGGCACACCATGCCACATTCAGCACAGTCCCAACACGCCAACTACTGGGCTCCGCGAACGCGGAAACGACACCAGCAAAGAGCATCGGCCGCAGCGGCCGACAGAAAGTAGCGACCTCACGCAACATGCGAAGGGAAGAACGGGTGACCGTCCAGGGCCCCGTAAAGGAGCAACAACCAGACGGAATGTCACACAGGGGGTTGGGGGTTGATTCCGAGTCCACCCCTGAAGGGGACGTCGTTACGCGCGGTGCGCACGCGGTGCAAAGCGGTTGCACTGCTGGAAGCACCGGGACCCCCGTTTCAAGCCACGCCGTGCCCCGGGCCTAAGCCAGTGCCATGGGTCATGGGGGCAGATGAGGATGCCCCCGGAGGTGATGGTGATGACGAACCGTCGTTTGGTGCAGTGGTCCTGTGCGCTCCGGAGGTGGTGCGTGTTGTTGGTGCACACGACGGGCCCGAGCAGCCAATGCGCACGCAGGGCCCCCCCGCAGTGCCCTGCGGTCCCCGTGGAAGGAGGCGTGGGGGGCCTCGGAGCACACCAGGGCCATTTGCAGATGGAGGGCTCGATGCATCGGGGGCCCCGACCGGCGCCTTGGTGGATCCGTGCGGTTTGTCTGACGCAGAGAGACGCGGACACCGTTGGCTGATGCGGCGGATCGGTCCGACCAACCCTGCCACGCCGCTGCAGTCGTGTCCCCCGTCAGGGCGTCCGCGCAGCCCCCCCCCCCCTCCCCCGAAGAGACTCACAACGAGCCGCAACAGGCCCCACCACACCGCCCCTCACCATCGTCACCCCAGGAGCAGCAGCAGCGACAGCCTTCTGGCAAAACGGTAGCGCACCGACCCGACTTCTCAGGTCACGGCGAAGCATAGCGTCCCGGTCGTACCGCTGCGTTCCGTTGCCCCGCTCCGGGCCGGGCTGGCGCACGGGGGAGCAGTTTGACCCAACTTGACCTCTGAATCTGACGGAGGACGATCCAATCCGACGATTCGTCGTCCAGCCGCCGGCCACTTCGTTGGGCCCCAAATTGCTCAGGCGTCGTCCGCTGTGCCCTGCAACCCCCAGGGCAACCCCCAGGCACGTCGTGCAGCGGGGGGGGGGGGGTCCACAAGGTGCGCGTGCCGCGGTGCAGCCCGTTGGTTGCCTGGGGACCACCGGGCAGAAGTGCGCACAGCGGGGCGGGGGGGTTCCAGCACGTTCCTGTCGTCCTCATTGCATTCCGCCGCGGGGGTTGCATCGTTCAGCGTGGCGTCAGCACGTGTGCGTGCTGCTGCTGAACTGCCCATGCTCATCGGTGACCTGCAACCGGACACCCGTCCGCCGCTGTTTTGTTGGCAGACAGGTACCTACCGTCTTTGAGGGGCCACTGACAAGCGTCTGTCTTAGATGCTGCTGGCGCGTGCCCTCACACTGCCGCAGCTTTCCACTTGGGGGGGGGGGGGGGGGGGCGGTTGGCACAAGGCCTTGGTGGTTGGCTCTGTTAGCCTGTGGCGGCGCCTATTGGCCTCTCGCCTTTGAACCTTCTGCTAAGACAAGCAGGCATCCGTATTACTGCGGGCATCTGCACTGCCGTGGGCATCCACCTTCCTGGGGGGGAATCCAGAATGCAACTTCTGCCCATGGCGTCCTCCCCTGACGGCCTGATCAGTGCCCAGTATGCAATCATCACGAAGACCCCGGGCTGGGAGGTGCTCACCACAACCAGCAACGTGAATGTCACCCAAGGCCATGGGTGCTAGCTCACCAATGTGTGACTTGCTGGTAGTGCGTTGCAGTAATATCTTCTGCGCTCTGTGCCATTCATAGCGAGCGCGTTTGGGGGGGGGGGTGGGCAACAAACATTGTTCAACCAAACGAGTGGCTGAAAATTTCTGAGTTCTGGGCCTAATCAAGATTGAGTATTGCGACAAAGCTGGAGAAGGGAATATGATGTACACCAGTCACAGCAGCTCGAGAGGGACCATTGACAATGAACCCTATGAAAGACCCGGGACCCTAGTGCAAGACCCCAATCGCTGCATTTGTCCCTCTTTGAGCCGCGCGCAAGGCACAGCTTGTCCAAGCTACACCCCTCCAGGGCCCGTGATGTTTTGGGGCCTGGCCCCAGCCTGCACGTCGGGGGTTTCGTTGCATGACCCAGTTCAAGAGCCCCTCGAAGCCCCCGCGCCCCTGACGTGCATCTTCACTGCCCAAGACCGCGCCGTGTGGCCCACCCGCCGCATTTGAGTGGGCAGTGCATCCCCCGCACACCTGGTGTCCAGCCTGCAACACGCTGGGCGGCCCGGCTCGCTGGCATCCCGTGCGAGCAAAGGGGTCTGCTCTGCGGCGCAGTGACTCTCGCCCGTCTCCCATGTGTCCCTTTGTGCATGATTCTGTCCGTACTGCTCCCTAACCCTGACCTGACCCCACGTTCCCCTGAGTTCTGATGATCGTGCTTTTCTGCGCCTTTTGCCCCTCCTCCCCCTCACCTACACTACGGTGGGGTCCATGGGGACTGTACTAGTCCGCTTGGAACCGGACAGCGCAGGATTTAGGACCAGTGCCGCGCAGGCCTCCAATCCGCGCCTGCGTGAGGCCCTGTCCCAACCCCCCCCCCCCCCCCTTGCGAGTACAATGCCCCTGTCAGCACAACACGAGGTGTTGTTTCGCTTTTCGCACCGCGGAATCTGGCGGTTCATTTTTCTGGTAGTGTCTGAAGACCAAGTTTTTCCAGGGATCCGGGGCGGGGGATTTTGGGGGCTGCTGATTCCTGCCGCTTTTTGCTTTGGAGTATGGGGGGGGGGGGGGGGGGCTTAAGTGCAGTGCGTGCGCAGTGCGACTATTTGGGCGTTTGGCCGCACTAGAAACCCATACTTTGTGATACTCTGGGCATCATCGTCTGGGCCGTTTGGAAGGGGCGTGTCTGGGGGCTCTTCGGGGGGGATCTAGTCTAAAAGTAGCGCGCAGTGGAAGGATTTCCCCTGTGACCTTGATTCACCTCCATGGATATGGCTGTGTGGGTGTTTGCTGCGTATGTCTTTTCACGGTGCGCGCAAACAACGCCCTTTTCATGACAACAGGAGGTGGGACGGGACGGCCGAATGAGTGCTTGTTTTGCTGACCAGTACCAAGGACAGGGTATCCAACAGTTGCTATCAATTTTTCTGCATTGTCGATGATCATCAATGTGGCCACTCTGCCATACACAGTTGTTCCGTCATTTTCAGTGCTTTTGACGTTGTTCTCGCAATGGGGGGGGGACCTCTTGCACGCATCATTGTGTCCTATTTCTTCGGCACGACGTGTTTTCGTGGTTAGGCAAAGGGGATGGGGCTTAGGAGCAGTGATTTTTCGTGATGGAGCGTTTGCCCCACTTCAGCCCTGGCTCAGGGGGGGGGGGGGATGCGGTCCGCATTTTTCCGCATTTTCCGCATTTTTTTCGCATTTTCCGGGCAGGTCCCTTAGTGTAATGTTCAAGAGGAAACATTCTAGTGGCAATGTTCCTGTAGTCAGTTAGTTGTGAGGAACAATGGGTTTTGTGGGCGCCTGAGGCGCTGGAGATTTTGTTGCAGACGGCAAGGGCAAATTTTTTTGTTTGACCATTTGTGTCTATACTCAAAATACTCAGAATTTTGTGGAGAATTCAAAAATGGATGAAAAACACAAAAAAGGATTTCGACCCCGACCGGACCTCTGGGTCGGACCTTGGCTGATGGGAGCTTGAGTTGATGGGCAAATTTTTTTGAAAGATTTTTATATATTTTAATATATTCAAAATGATCAGTGCGTCATGGGGATCATTTTGAGGTATGTATGTTGGGGTGCCCCCCCCGCCCCGGGAGCCCAGCGGTTTAGGTCAATGGGGGAGCACCTGACGCGGCGCGGAGATTTAGCGGCGCGGAGATTTAGCGGTCTGGCCTGACCAAGCAGATGCAGCTTCTGCCCCTAGGGGTTTTGAGCCTAATCCGTGATATTCTTGAGTTGAACTACTGCACTACGTTGTTCCATCAAACTGTCCATGCTTTGAGCGCCCGATCGTGCAAGACGAGATGAAACATAGGGGTTTCGAGGGGCATACACCATTCTAACAAAACCGCATTTTCCATCGCATTTTTTGCCACATTTTCCGCATTTTTTCCACATTTTTTGTCAATCCTGGCGACCGCATTCCCCCCCCCCTGCCTGGCTGCTGCGCAATCGCTACCAATACTCCTTTCAACTCAGTGGTGCTCCCTCCCTCCCTCCCTCCCTTCCTTCGTGGCAGTCTTTGTGACAGCGCAATGCTGTGCACTGCCTTATGATACCTCAGCAGCTGCAACGGAGTTGCCAGCACCCTCGTTCCATACCGCTGGACCACCACGCACTGCAGTAGCAGTGCTGTGTCGGTATTGAGGGAGGCAGCAAGGCTGCAGAGGGGACTGATGCACCAGAGGTAACGCAGCCTTGGCTCCCTCCCTCCCTCCCTTCACCCCTTCTGCCCAATGTACCTCCTGTCATGCTGCTTCTCCTGTGCGCAACACAACCTCCTTTCAGGGACGACATTATCTTGCCCCACCCACCCACCCGTTTTTCCCCATGTCCAACGATCCCCATGTGCACTGAACTCACGTACTCATTGTTGCATGGAGCCCGATTGGAGGGTGGGGGGATCGCAACAAAAGCCTCCACGTGCGTCCATGTCCAACGACATTGTATGATACCCATTGGCAAGACAGATGGACACAACTGCATACCGATGGTTGAACAACCAAATTGGTACAGTTTGCAACAACGCTCGTAGTGTGACAGCATTGTCTGTGGCCCGTGTCCAATGAATGTATGGCAGCGTATGGATCTGGTGGCACCATCTAAATGGGGACCAGTGTTGAGCTGCTCCCGCAGGGTAACGACATGGGGGCCGAGAAACTGTTGGTATGAACTGAAGGTATGAGGGGGGGAGCACCTGATGCGGCATGCGCATGCACGTGGCACGGCTATTTGGCAATATCTATGGGAAAGATGTTGTGCTGTCATTTGGATTTGTCCTCTCGCCGGGCACCTCTGCGGATGTACTTGTTTGGGGCGGCGAAGGGCCACAACGGGCCCAGGGCCATTTCAAAGATGATGAAGGGGTGCCAATTATCATTGTACTCTTGATTGTGCAATGCTTGTGGGAAGGAGCGGGTGTTGACACATTTTTGTGGCCACAGCGTGTACTCGTTTCTGGGGCCATTTTAGGAGGGGGTAAAAATCAGGACGTTCCGGGTGTACACGAGTAGCAAAAGTACCGCGCAGCCCCCATGTGTCTTGGGGATGACAATCATGTAAATGGTGTTTTGTGGCTGTTAGGCAGCAGGGCTCGCTTGCAGGACTGCTCGAATTTTGTGCTGAAAGGGCAGGCAGTCCTATTCGTGTGACCCCACGAGCAGCACGCGTACGCCAAACCCCTGTGTCCAGCAACGGTTGGTTTTCGGACCATATTACCCTACAATTTAGGTGCTCGTTGGACATGGGGGGAATGGCAATCCTGGCAAAAAACTAAGCAGGGGGTCTCCAACGGATGCGTCATTCCAATTCCCGGCCGAAGGTGTGAATTTGGGGTGCGAGCTGCATTGACGAATGGGAGGTGGAGGTTCATAAAGGTGCAGCCCGATGGTTGGGGGGCATGCCTTCCTCTGTTCCACGCAGGACCAGGTAAGCGCCTTGTAAGATACGGCTGCACTGCATCACACCATAGTGTTAGAGGACACTTTTGCATGCTGTTGGGTTGAGTGTTGGCTCAGCGTGGAGCCTACTTTTGGTGCATGTTCATAAGTTGGTGCTGTTTTGTGGTGTGATTCCGGTAGGGGGGGCTTTCCTTGACGACTATCCCCCCTACCTGGTGGCCGTCGTGCAAAGGGGGGGATTTCAGGGGGGGGGGGGGGGGCAGGGTCTTACGTGGCAGAGCCTCTCGCTCTGACGGCAGTGCAGGGACCTTAGAGCATTGCTTGCTGCTGTCAGTCTCGCTCTAACGGTAGTGCAGGGACCTTAGAGCATTTTTTGCTGCGTTCAGAAAAGGGCCGTACACCACGATACGCATTCGCTTTGCTCTATGATATTCTTCCTGCCCCCCCCCCCCCCCCCGCCAAAGAAATTGCAAGCGCCTTTAAAGTCCTGACCCTTACCCTTTACATGGTGTATTGTGGCGGCAGCTGCCGCATCTATATCAAAGACACTTGAAGTCTAAAGTGTATGACGCCACACAAGCCCACAAGCCCTGCTCCAAGTGCCTCCTCCCCGACCAACTGACTCCTGCCCGTCATGCCCACCAGATTGACCACCGGTACCTGGCCGTAGCTTGGACAACCCCATGCGGCAGGTCCAAATGAAGGGATGGACTATTGTGACTGCATTCAGCATAGCACAGGGTGAGGAAGAGGCCCCAAACTTTGGGGGACCACCACGGCCGTGGCGACATTCCATTCTGCAGATCCCCATACTCCACTGCGGGGGACCCAATACAACGGTGATGCACGTGCTGTGCAGAAACGCCCCCTTGGCCTCCGTAGAAGACACAGGGTCCAGCCATGGACCAAGCCCTGCATCAATGAATGGGCCTTGCCTCATAGCTTCCCGTGGATCTGTCTCGTCAGTAATACAGAGCGCGCACGCACGCACGCCACGCGCACACAGGTGGCAGTGGGGCACATGATCTGTCCATAGGTGCATGTCTTCCCGTTCAGCTGAAACTGCGAGCTTCAACAAACGGCCCTTTTGGAGGCCAAGGAGCACCACAAGAGGGGCCCAATTTCTGCTGCATGGTTCCCCATGGATTTATATGTGCTCCTCTTGTCACCAAATGATGACCCAAGCCTCGCCCAAGGCCCCTGAGGGTCAGAAGAGGTCACGAAAAAAGTCGTTTTTGCGGCAAACCCAACGCATTGCGGCACTTTGCTGCAGTGCGGACAGAGCCGTGCAGGGATTGTGTATGATAGCGAACATTATTGCTTGGTTTCAAAAATGTCTCAGCGTTAGACACATTTTATGTTTTTAATTCATATCTTTCCTCTCTCAAGCCATGTTGCACTGGTAAATTAATGTAAAGTTCAATGCTAATTGTACTGTTTCTCTTGCAACATTTTTTTCCATCTCGTGTGATATGTTGGTGAATATGTGTTTGTCGAGGCTATGTATTTGTCAAAACTGTCATTTGGGAACTTCTGTCACCAGAGGTTTGCATGTGATGTCATGATTTTTTTTGTACTGTTGTGCATGTGTCATGCATTTTTTTTTAACATATGAGTGAACAGCTGTGCTTTATTTCCCAGGGAATGGGCAATTCCTTTGCATTGAAACTTAAAAATTAAATTGAAATTAAAATTTTCTGTAGTTTCGGCATGACAGGAGTCCTTGTTGTGCTGTGTTTGGCTTTTGATGAGTTTTGAGATTTGGGGAACGCTGTCACCAAGACACACGCAGTCCCAAGTGCTGGTACGGTGGTGGCTGAAACCACAGCTTGGAGGCCTTTAAATTCAGTCCCGACTGATTTTCTAGATTTTCAGGCCCACATCACAATTTTTTTTAGGGGGCGTATTGTGTGCTGGACTTCTTTTGCTCAATGCCCCAATGTCCATCCAGGGCGGCATCCCATTTTTTCCTTTGGGGTTGCTGATGCCCAGTCTAGTTGACAAATGGCCAGTACCATGCCAATTAAGTCAACAGAACACCCATTACGGTTGTTGCGTTCTAAAATTGGCTGGTGACAGTGTTTTCTGTTGGATCAAACTTTGTATTGCACACAATGGAAATGCACTGGCCTCCTAGGGTGAAGATGGGCTGGCTCTCTTTTTTAAACAAGGCAATCTTTGCATCCTTCCCATATGTCACATGGTGCATTTACAAAATTTTGGCTAGTTTTCTCAATGAATTGCTTTTTTTCCCCACACAAAAATAGAAAATCATGCACCCAAGACAGTGTTGGGGGGCTACTAGGCCATAGATACGGCAAGCACGTCTCTCATGTAGTTGCACACAACATAAAATGGGACCATTTGTATATTGATTTCAACAAGGTTTTCAACATCTTATTACAACCCACCTTCTAGCGTGTTGTTGGGCACTGTAGGTTTCCAATTTCTCCAGCCACGGGTGTCAAGAATATATATTTCTACCCGGTAGAACAACTTTGTCGTGCGAGGCACAGGGCTTCTTCACATAGGGTTTGTGGGCGCGTGTCATCGAGACACTTTTTCACCCTTGCTTTTTACTCTATGTGTAAATATTTTTTCGGGATGCATCGATATTCTGCCACTAGAGTCCCACGATGCTAGTTTGCATGTTTTTGTGGATGACATTTTGTTCCTCAGCACCTCGGAAAATGACATGGAAACTCCATTTCAGTGTTGCGACACAACAACTAGGACATTTGGGTTGGACATAAACGGGTATCACCTGTGACTACAACGTAGCGGATTTGATGACAGATATCCATTGTGACCAATTATCACTGAAGGTCTAGTTCCGCATCTGTATCAAAGCCCATGTGGGGCTTTGAGGCAAAAAAAGTGCAGATTTGTTTGCCCAATAGATCACCCATGCTACTACTTCGGCGGAATTCTAGCCCTCTGCCCCCCAAAGGGAGCAATTTTCAAGAACAAATATCGTCGTCCGCAAGATTCAAAATTCATTACTTAGATTGTACATCTTTCTACACACCAATGCAGCACACTACACCGTGAATATGGAGCTACCCGCGTTATTTAATGAGTGCTCTCATTCTCCATTCTTTGGCAAGTTTGTGTAATGCTTGCCTAATGACCTCCTCTTTTGTAGAAGTTTCATCAAGCTCTTTGTCTCCACGACCTTACACAAAGCTATGACCACGCCCGCCCATAGTGAGAGCAAACCTCAGCGAGTCCGTGATTTTCTGGACGCTCTCCCCAAACGCCAGACCAAACTCAAAGATTCGCTTTCCAGAGCGCTCGACTGGCTTGCCCAAGACCCCCCCCCATCCCCCCCCCCCTCTGGGTCCCAACCCATGGGGAAAGCGCCAGTCTGTCTACAGCAGCACAGTACCACCCTCCGGGGGACCTCCCAGATAAAGCGGACACCCCCCCCCCCCAAGAAACTCCGGACGCACAAAACTCTCCGCCCGCCCCCTCCGAAAAAGAATCCTTCTAAACGGAAAAACCCCCCTCCCTGGGGGTTCGGCTGGGCCTACTCGGTCATTGATACCCGCAGGGTTGAGCTTTGTTCCGATTGATTCGGTGAAGAGGATATGGGTTTGAAGTAACCGGTGATTGAATGGTTGTTTGCGGTAAATGGATAGGCTGGGTGATCTCTGCACGGCCTCTTAGAGTATAAACCAGGGCGCGTTAGCTCATTTCAACACTCCTGTGATCATTTGGTTACTCTTGCTGCTCCATCTCGTGCAACTAACCTGTGGACGCCTCTGGCACCCCTCCACTGTGATCCTTGGGCTACCCATCCATGACACGGAAGGCCTTGGGCGAACCAGTGGCGAAACGCCTCCACCTTGTGTAGGCGAGCCCTCCAATATTGCGCTTGTCCATAGTGTTTGTCCATACTTAATACTCAAGGGATGTGTCTTTGTCCGGACATTAAAGCGGCTGTACAATGCAAAAACGACCACCTCTTTTGTATCTTAAAGTGGTTTTATACAGCACACGGGATACAAAAAGTTTCATAATAGCCCCAGTCTCTGTTGCCAAAGTCCCGCACCAAGCTATATTTCAACAACAAATAACTGTTGCAGTGACCTCCATGAGAACAAGAGCAGCTTCTTTGCTCGAGCATTGCATTGATTGGCTCAATTCACCTCTTTATCACAAACTTTGGTGGTACACTATTGGTGCTATCGTGATTCATCGTAGAACACATCTCGCATTTTCAACACATCAACCAGTCCATAGCTATTGTGAATCCCGTTTCCCTCCATGAGCTAGCTAGAACCCGGCTAAGAAATACGTAGTGCACCCATTTAGCGATCCGGCCAGCATCCACAATAGCAATTCCATCTGTCACTTTAACCGCCGCAAACGCACCCACAACTATCTCCAAGGAGCGACACACATTTACATCTACACCCTTTGTGTCAAAATAAAATGACGCAAAACACAACAACTAGAATGAACCACGAAACTTACAAACAACCGCCCTCTCACCCCATCTTTGCCCTTCCTCCCTTACCACACACTTCTATAGGATTAGCGAACAACCACCAACCCTAGAGCTTTGCCCCTTTGATTCGTTTTCTAGCATGCATATTCTTTGCTGGCCTAAGCCTCCTACCTAGCATGACTTGTGTTGGTGGAGACACGCAACATGGCATATCTGGCATATGTGTTGTATGTCCCTTTTTTGCGTTGAATGTTCACTTTAAGGTCCATACTGGGCCCGTGTTGTATGTCCCTCGAGTGCTCCAACGTTTTTAGCGGCTACAAAAATGAACGACGGTACAGCATGAATGCACAACACGAATGTATGTCCACATTCAATTTTGTATGTAATATCCAACAACCACTAAATATTAGTAGTTTCATGCCCATGCTTGTCCAAATTGTTGTTGTTGTTGTCATTGCTATTGTTGGGGTTTTGGGTGTACTGCTTTCCAATTCGAAGTAGATTTTGGGCCGAAGAAACGCCCCATCCTAAACTATGGTTGTGGACACACAAAATAGGAGAAAAGAAAGCATTGGCTGATGCATCGAGGTTCTGCAATCAGTTAGCTAGAGTTTTGCCATGACTTGGTTGGAGGTTCGAAAAAAGAGCCCGAGTCTTGACATCTACAGAGGATCCAACAAAGGGTGTTGAGGTTGGGGTCGTGTATGTGCGGAGGTGGGGGGGTATGATGTTAGGTTTTCCGAAATTCAGCATGGCGAATAAACAACAGTTTGTGCGAAAAGGGAAGACGTTCGTTGGCAACTTGGGGGGGGGGGGTTCTAGGTTGTGTTAGTTTTTCCTTGACATAGGGATGGGGCCTCCAGGGGAGTGTCTTGTTGTCTTAGGTGTTTGTGTGGCCAGGAGGGCCCTGAAAATAGAATTGTGCAGAATTGTTGCAAACCCAAATTTCACCCATCTATATATGCAAACCCAAATTTCACCCATCTATATATCAAGCACTTGCATTGCAAAGACCAAAAACATGATTGATTGGATCCCAACAGCGCTTGTTCAAGGGGCAGTGTCACTTTTGAATCCATACATTTCGCAACTTTTGCCTGTAATAATCTTAATCTGTTTAATAGTCATGTTTTGAGTACGAGCTCCGTTTAAGTGAGTGAGTATGCCCAGCAAACAGTTTTGTTCCCACAACTGTGAACCATGCGGCGCAATACAATCTGTGCAGTATTGTTCGTTGCGTGGTGTGCTTTTAGCAGCACAATGCGCAAACCTCCACCCCATCCCCTCCATCATCCTGCTCACCCTGCGTGGCAATGGGGTTGGTTGGACCTGCCTGCGACTACAATCCTGCGTGGCAATGGAATGGGTCGGACTTGCCTCCGATTACGAAAATGTGCAAACTGCATCAACATACGGACCCACTCATGCAACTCATTTGGACTGCCACACCACACATTCCCAACCAAACCTCAATGCCACAAATCAGCAAACAGTTGCTGAGTCTGTGGCATGTACCCACTGTGTGCAGGGACCAGCAAAATTTTGCCATGTCAACAGTCAGTGGTTCTTGGACAGTGTTTTCAAGCCAAAAGGGGTTCTTGCGCATGACCATGAGCCATCACGTAGCAGGAAAAAAAAACATTTCGGCGTGTTGCGCCGAGTAACATGTGCCTTTCCTTTCTGACAGTCAAACACGTTGACGAGCAAATGAACACCAAAGGACACAACTTCAGCAAATTGGGCTGCAGCGCACGAATAACTGTGCAAGAAATGAACTAATGTGCAACTGGTTCTGACATGAAACCCTTCTGAAGCACCCAGCCGCTTGAGTTACAAAAATTGCCCGTCCCAAATTGGAATTCGAGATGGTGTACCACAGAAAACACCACACACATTCCATTTGTACTCAGTCTGCACTGCATCAGACTGAGCACCAGCACCCAAAACAGTGGCTGCAACAAGAGTGCCATCAGAGCGCCAGTACCCTCACCAGCAGTGTACATGGCAATTCATCACAAAAATCGCCGTGTAACCAGGGGGTGGGTCTTCCACACAGCGCTTCTTGCACACGGGGGGGGGGGATCATTATAACTGTTGTCACAGCGTCAAAGTGCCGTTCTTTCTGGCAACAAAAGGCAAGGGTGGAGACGTGTTGGATGGTGCTTGGGATAGTGGTGGTTAGGGGCATTTCGGCCCAAAAAGTTGCCTAGCACACGAATGTTCCCCCTACGTATGACTCTGTATGCACAAAGAATTGAGCAGCTGCTCCTGTACGCAATGAATGAGCATTCTGAACCTTTTCCTTGGGACAAATCGTTCGTATGTACTGTAGAGCAGCTATAGACGATGGGATTATCTACTGTACAATCATCAACCACCCTTACAAGATTCAGTAAGGTGCCAAACCACACAAGCAGCAGAGTCCATAGAACTCCACCCACCTTTCAAGGCCAGGCTTCCTGCCCTTGGGAAGAGATACAAATACAAACTGTTTCAGAATTGAACGTCTGGACCATTGAAATAAACAGAAAGAATATACCAGACGGAAGAAGCAGTAGCTGGACTATGGCAACGAGGTGCCAAAACTTTGATTGGTGTTGGAGAAAACATGAGCTACCACAAAATGTAAAACAGGTGTTGGTTGGAAGACATGCAGCCATGCTAACCAGGTGTTCAAAGTTCTAGTCTTTGTTCTGGTCCATGGTGTAACGTTCAGTGCACAATGTGTGTGCTGTGTAGAGAGAGCGGTGCAGAGTGAGGGTTGCAAAATGCGCAGTGTGTGGTGGAACAGATGCACGCTCTGCAGTGTCCAATCCCCATCAACTCAGTCCCAGTACCAAGTCTTGATTAGGCACGTTAGGTTAGGAGGTGTTGGGCAGTTTCTGCAATGGTTTATTGATAACTCGAAAACTTCACAGTCATGCAACTGCCCTGTGGGTGATGTTGGAGGCAGAGACTCCACATGTGAAGCCAGAGATGCAACGTGGCAATGAAGCGGGATCCCTTGAGGAGTGCACTGGATTGTGGCCCTGAGATTTGGGTGGGTTGGTTGTTGAGTTACTGAAAGATAGGTGGTGATTGGTCAAACAGTAGGAGGAGGTGTGGCCATTTTGAAGGTCAGGACTGCGCAAAAGTTGCTGCATAGCTACAGCGCCTCCAGCAGCATCAGACATGCCCAACAACCGAGGAGGTGTAGGATGGAGTAGATGTTGCATAGATCAAGAGTCGGTGTTTGCGTGGGCAAATAGCCACACAACTAGTACCACGCGTGCACAGCAGGAGACTTGTGACCACATGAACTTGCCACCATTTTCGGTTGCTCAAGCGGGTCAACAAGGTCATTAAAAGCACGAAATAAATGTGGCTGTTTCCGCATCACCTGCACAGCCCCCATCAGCCATGAAGGGCCCTTCCTAGAACACACCCACCCATGCCCAACATGTGTGCGTGTGCTAGTATTGTAACGTTCTCCAATGGGCTGTACCAGATGCGTGCAAGAGGTCAAGCTACAAAGAGAATGCACATCATCCTGATGAAGAGCTTCAACATATTACAGAAGGTCATAGGCCATGAGAAGCAGGGCTCCCGCTGACGGTTGCTTGCGCCGCACAATCTCTGAACCACTTCCTCGCCGAGGATAAGAAGGAGGGCATGGCTACCTGGACACACAAAATTGAAAGACAGAGAGTTGCCATTGAGAGGAAACATGCGTGGAGGGGGGCGGCGAAGAGTCCATGGAAACGAGAGGAGGAGCTGACCGCCAATGTGCTACGAGCAACAACACTGCAACGCGTCAGTACAGCGAAATCTACGACTGCACTGGTGAAAATAATCTGGCCCTGGTCCCAGCAACTAGACAGATAGCCGGTGATGACAGCCTCCCTAGATTTGCAGACTGTGTAGGTCATACAAGGGGTTGGTCTTGAAGCGGAGTAGATTGAATCTGAGGGCTCCCCAAAGGGGTCCCCTTGTTGTACTGATGCGGTCAGTTCAGCCAACTTCCATTGGTGAGGTGTGCAGGGGAAGGCTGCAGGACAGGGGCGGCATGGACACAGGGCCCCGGTCAGTTCGTTTGGGGGAGGGGCGGGGTCCCCCCTGCTACTACGTGTTGGTCAGCGAGCGGAAAGCCTTCGCAGCCGAGCCATCCCCAGGAAGCACGTGGGATGACAAACCAGCCAACCCGCGTACCACACAAGGCTGCAAGGAAATGAGGCTACGAATTAACTTCAGGGCAAGTGTCTGGTGCCGTGGTGGAGGACAAAATGGTGGATGACATGGTGGAGGACCTGAGGGCAAGGCCAAATGTCATCTTTCTGGCTGCAGATGGTGCACCGGAGCACGACAATGCCAGCCCAACCCACGAGATCGTCCAAAATTGAGGAGTGAGTTGTGGGTGGGTGGCCTGTCCAGGCCATGACTCCTCCTGTGGTCTGCAGCCCATCGGGCCATCTGTTAAAACAACGACGCCACGTAAATCAGTCGCCTTGGGGTTCCCTGTCACCGAGCTCAGATTGGAATCACACTGAGGGCTCCCCAATGGGGTCCCGTTGCAATACCGATGCCATGAGGGGTGCAGGGCACAGCTGCAGGACACGGGCAACACGGGGACAGCGCCCGACTCGGTCAGTCGTTTTTTGGGGGTGGTCCCCCGCTCCTATGTGTTGGTCAGCAAGTGGAAAGCCCTCGCAGCCCAGCCATTCCCAACTTTCAGGATCAAATTATCAGCAGTAATTTCTGTACAGCGAGACAAGGTCCCATTAAAAAGAAAACCAAAGACACAACACAACACACATTTCCTGCAACAGAAGAATTGTGTTCTGGATGCCATATTATAGAGGAGGCAGGGTGGCTTGCAGCTGGGGCTCCGGCACCTCTGCTGTTTTCCTGGCCCATACCACCAGAATCAGGCCTGTGGTGGAGGGTTCGCAGGCTGTCCTGCCTTCCCTCTTCACTTCCCTCTTCCCTTCCCTCTTCACTTCCCTCTTCCCTTCCCTTCCTTTCCCTGAAGAAAGCTTGGAGGGGGAAAGGGGGGGGGGCGAGGGTGTGGCACCAACTGGCCAGAGGTAGAACGTGCAGCAACTTACAAGCGAAGAGCAGCGAAGGGTCCACCACAACTGGTCTCCAGGAGAATGGCAGCCCGCAAAGTCAATTTGAATGGCATTTTCTGTGCCGAGTGTTGGGGAGTTACAACTGCAAAATGGTTCATTCCTCATGGGGTGTCAACCGAAAGCCTACGGCCGACGGCCGCTTTTGGTTACTGCTGCTCCTGCATGGGGGTGGAAATTGGACTGCCTTGATAGCGGGGTAGCCATCGATGTTGCGAAAAGAGGGATGTCCGGACGCCATGCGGGAACCAGCAAGTCCTCTTTGTCGTGAACTCCCACTTACGGAGGCTGATAGAATTCAGCCCGTAAACAGACCACGACACCAGGTCACTCAGGGTCTGTTGACACTTCTGCTGCACCCTTTTGTATTGGAAGCAACCTCAGATTTTCGCCCTTTGCGGTGGCAACATGCTTTGGGCCTTTACACACAGATCAACTGGTGCACTCTGGACATAATTCGCCCCCCCCTCCCCCAATCCACTGCAGACCGCAGCAATCACACCGATGGTCACCAGATGCAGATGCGAGCGTGGATCACACTCCCCCTGTGTCTGCCTCAGGGCTGCCGTTCATGAAACCCTCCATCATGGGCCATGGCCTCAAACAAGTTTTCCCGCAGGCGCTCTTTGGTGTGGAACTGCGGCAGGTTCAGCTGGTTCGTGCAGGTCTGCGCCGTGGGCACCGGGCTCGGCCCGTACCAGCGGGTCACACGGATGCAGCAGTGGGGCAGGAGGTGCGGGACCGCCGTCACGAACTCAAGGAACTGGCGGCGCTGCGCCGGGTCCATCTCGAGCAGCACCTCCTTCAGCCACCGGATGGTGTCGCACTGGTCCGTGAAGCCCCCAGATGCCTGGATGATGGTGTCGAGCAAAGCCTCGTCCCAGTCGAGCAGCGTGTCGCCGCACAACAGGCGGGTCAGCTCGGCCGGGGTGAACGCCGACAAAACGTCCATCGAGACCACGTCAGCAAAACCCGATCGGAAGGCGCTCACCTGAGCCCGCACCCCCGAGCCCAGCCAGAAGGTCTCGACATCGCAGAGGAACTGCCGCAGGTTGTGCCTGCTCACCGTCTGCGAAGCAGCGTCGGAGAGCGGTGTCTGGGTGATGGGGTCCGCGTAGTCGAGACCCACGTCCAAGAACTGCTCCAGAGTGCAGCCCTGTGTCCAGGAGTAGGATTTGCCTGCCACGCCGGGCCATTCAAGGTCGTCCTCGGCGCGTCGCAGCTCGGGAAGAACGTTCATGAGGCTTGCCACGACAGAGCCCTGGACGTCCTTCATGTGGGAGAACGGACCCAACAGGTGCTGAGCTGTCAGATGATCGCCTCGCAACAGGGCAAAGAAGGCAGGGGACAGTGGGAGTGGCACAACGTAGCCATCCATGAAGGCCTTCGCCATCAGGCGGCCCAAGAAGCGGAAGCGATCCAGCACTGCAGTGCTGACGACGGCCGCCGGGGCGGGGAACAAGCCGTTGGGGTTGGCCAGGACCCCGTGCACGACCTGCAAATCCGGAATCCACAGCGGCTGCGTGTGCGACACGACCTCGAAATCCGCGGTCCCTTCCTCCGCCATCAAGGGGGGCCTGTCGAACGTGATGCTGGGGCCCTGCATCGCCACCACCTCGTACTTGTGCAGCGGCATGTCGGCATCGGCCCCACACTGCCTCAGAGCAACAACGCCACCCACACCGACGGCCGCCGCGGTCTGCTCTGGCGTCAGGAGCTCCGCTTGGGCCGCGCCTGGGGTCGCCCGCAGTGCCCCCACCACCGCCGGCACCGGGATCGTGGCGAGCCTGACGGACAGCCCGTTGCCTTTGGAAGGCGGCGCGGCGCAGTCGTCGGCAGGGCACTGCACCTTCCATCGGCCCCAGAACTTCTTCCGCTTCCGCCCTCCCGCACCGGCGCCGTCGAGCTTCGGGGTGCCGTACGGGCGGTCCAGCTCGAGACTGGTCTCCGCGACGGCCTTCACCACGTAGACGTCGCCTGCGCAGTCGTTGCCCGTGTCGCCGGGGGAAACCGCGAGGCTCATCCCCGGTCTCAGGTCATGCGGGCCTTCGCTGGTCAGAGTGGGGCTGCCGACACAGGCGGTGAAACTCCCTTCCACCGCCAGGCCGAGGTTGACATCCCGATGCAGCAGGAGCGCGGCCACCTGCGTATAAAACCCCTGCGTCACGCCGGTGCCGTGCGCGTTCTCCCCGGCGAACCGGATCTCCAGCTCGTGCCGGGACGCCGCCAGGGCCTCCATGACCCGCTCGGCGTCTCGCAGGAGCCGCACGCGGCTCACGTTCTTCACGTCGTCGTGCCGCAGGACCCCGATGTGGTGGCGGGTGCGCCGGGCGATCTGGTCCTCCAGGTGCTGCACCTGCTGCTCGAGCTGGGTGGCCTCGTGCATGCGCCCGCACGCCATGAGGTGGGTGACCTGCTGCAGGAGCACCTGCACTTGGACCCGCAGCTGCCGGAGGGACCCGCTGCTGTGCCGCTCCTCTTGGTCCGCCTCCTGCTGGAGGTAGTCCACGGCGCGGCTGACCCCGAAGGCCGTGCACTTGACCAGCTGCCGCCGCGCCTCGAAGGCGAACAGGCACGGGTACCGCCGGGGCAGCGTGCAGCACCAGTCCGGCAGCGCCCCGGCGGCGATGGCCAGCGGGTCCTTCAGTTGGTCCCGCAACTTGCGGGTCAGACGCTGGCTCGGGGTCACCAGAGGCGTCGCGCCGGGGCCCTCGCAGGCCGCGTCGCAGACGGTCCAGATGACGTTGAGCAGGTCCATCGCGTGCAGCGCAACCGGATCCCCCGTTTCCGTTGCGTCGGTTGCCGGAACATCGGTGGACGAGCCCGGGCAGTCGGCGCCGCCCTCCCACGGCAGAGGGCCGTCCCCCACGTGGATGAAGTACTCGAAGAACATCTCGCCCACCTGCCCGTCGCTGGCTGGGGGGCTGCCGCTGGGGCTGAGGAGCCGCAGGCACTGCAGCAGCGTGGCCTGCGGGGGCAATGCGGTCCACGCGCCATCGCCCCACTTGGATTTGAAGAACACCCTCAACCGGGGCCGGGCCAGGGCAGGGTCTTGCGCAGGCGACTCCATCGCGCGCTCGGCAGCGGCGGGCCTCCATTGCGTCACGTCGTGCACGACGACGCTGTTGCCTCTCTGGCGTCCGGTGGGCACGAGACCAGAGAACGTGCGCTGCAAAGGGATCCCAGCAGCGTGCCCGCTCTCCGCGTCGCGTTCATCCAGAGACTCCTCGTCGAAATCATCGTCTTCATCTATGTCGTCTTCGTCCAGCAATGCAGAGGCGTGCATGTCCCGCTGATACCGCTCCGGTTCCACGAGCAAGGTCTCCCTTTGTACATTGGAAATGTAGTTCCCACTGTCCAGTACCACATCGTACGAGCTCTGGTCGTCGTCGTTGGCCTGCAGCACGTGCACCACAGTGGCAAACTGACTCGCGCCATCCATCTCCACTCGAGCACGACAGCCGATCTCCAGATCTGAGGCCTTCTTGGGCTCAAACCTCGTGAGGTCTTCAATCTTACTTGTGCCTGAGCGCCCATCCTGCCAAATGACGTCGGCCATGCCGTCATCCTTCAACGCTGTGATGATACCCTTCACCACCGCATTCTGATCGTCGTCGGGCACCGAATACACTCTCGACCCTTTCATGGGCCAATCGTCAATGCCTGGCCCACTGTCGTACCCCGGATCCTGAGAGAGTTCAGCCATGAATTGTCCTTGCATCGCCTCCAAGAACCGCATCACGGTCTCCTCTGCTTCAGATCGGCTCAATCCCCGGGCCAGTTGCGCAGTCTGAAATTCGATTAGGGATCCCAAAATGGTGTCCTCAAATTCTTGTTTGCCACCCACCCATCCAGCCTTTGCCCACTTGAACCTTGTATGCTCGCCCCCACGGTCTATGATGGCTGCCTGAACTTGAGCCATGTTCTCCTCCAACGTATCCACAAAGAGGTCCGGAGGCAAGAAATCAGGGCACTGCAGCATCACCGAGTAATTCAGGGGCTCCACAATGTCCTCGAACTTTGTCTCGTCAGGTGCAGATGGTCCCTCTTCGGGCTTGACTAAATCCTCCGGAAGCAAGGCCCTTGTCAGGATGCAGTAATCACACACGGCCATGCGCATATCCACTTCACTGTTGTCGCCGCGCTGCAACTTGTGGGTGCCATTGTCGGGATTGTACCCGAGCACCAGCGCCGTCTGCCCGTTGTTTTCTTCGATCTCGCAACCTACAAGCTGCCGGCAATATTCCTGGTACACAGGATCCCCAATCAAGGCAACTCTGAGCACATGCTTCACAAGGGCCTGTGCCGTGGCAATGGGCTGCACGCAGACCGTATGCACAGGCGTGTCCCCTCCGCTGTGCTCGAGGCTGATTCGTGAAGGGTTCAAAACGACCTGCAAACTCTCCGCATTTCCTTCGGCGTTTCGGTGCACGAATACTGGCAACCGCTCGGTTTGAGCGACGATGGCATGGAGTTGATCGACGAAGATGGCAAGCGCTGAGCGCCTTGGAAATACGGCGGCCTTCGTCTGCTGTTTCGCCTTCGTCACATTATCCGTCGTCTCTTCCCCACCTTCGTGTTCCTGCTGGCGCCCTTCATCTGCAGCCGCTTTCTCAGTACCACTGATATCAACCGACAGCACCGCCTCGTCTTCAAACCCACCCGCAGCTCGCGTCTCAGTACCCTCTGCCTGTCCTGCTTCTTGCAGTCTGTTGTCCTGTGGCGGTGGTGTCACTGCGGCGTGAGAGATTGATGGGAAAGAGGAAGATGCAGTTGTCGCACAACCGTGAGCATCGGCTGCGGTCGCTTCACCGTTTTGCGGATCGCACATTAGACTCTCCACGAAACGCCTCTGCTCTTCAGCGGTGTTGAGCTCCTGTCTCAGGGGACTCAAAATGCCTGCTTCCGCAACCTCACAGGCTGTTAGGCTGCAACTTCGCAGCGCTTCCCCGAATTTTTCAAGGCTCATGCGAGGAGGATGTGGCGCCTTCGACGCTGTGGAGTCATCCCCCTCGCTGTGCTTCTCCACCAGGTCCTGCACGGTCTTCGCCAACGCTGTCACGTCGGTGACGGATGGACTGTCATTTTGGGAACGGGCGGGGCTCTGCAACTTACCATTGGTCGCCAGGTCCTTTGCAAGGTGCGCAGCCCCATGCTTCTTCAGAGCCTGGCACACCGCAGCCTTATCTTGTTCCTGGGCACGGGACAGCAACGCCTCACAGATCTGCAACTTGGAATATTGGCTGGCGCGGCACTCACTGCCAGCAGCGGACCACAAAAGCGACAGAACCCCAGGCCTCAGATTCGCCTGAACTGTGGGAGTGGATGCGACTGTGGATATCATCTCGGCAGGACACCACTGCAAGATGTACGCCAGCAGCTGCAGGGCTCTTGCGCACAGCAGGCTTGACGTGGCGGTGCAAGTCGCGACGCAGGCACACAGGGCGGTGATCAACTCCGCAGTGTAATCGATGGCGAACGCGGCATTGATTGCCAGACAAATCTCCTCATACTGTGCCGGGAGTATCCACCCTGGCTCACTCAGTCCCACATCCGCCGAGGGGCTGCCGCTTGATGCACGCTGTTCAGCAGTCCGTAGCAACCAACCCACCCATTCTTCAGTGTACCCAACGACGCGGAGTTGCTTTCCCGCATCTTCCTTGCTTCCACCTTGAACCAGCGTTTCGTACACTGCCTCCACCGCCGTCTCCCGGGTCATTGTCGGCCCCGACGCCCTCCCGACAACCGCAACCTGCTCCCGGCAGCGCTCGTGGCCCTCATAAAGCGCTACGCAAAAAAGCTGCGCTACGTTGATGACGTTGATTGCAGAGCTCTCCTGCACTTCCGGACCTGCCAAGCGCCACACCAAAAGCGGTAGCCTGGTTTCACTGCCACTATCGCAAAGACAGCGCACGTACAAAGCAAGCTGGGCGATGCTTTGTTGGCATTCGCACAGGACACGCTCCGTGCACAAATCGTGCGCTTGCGAATTCCCCGCGTCCAGCAGCTGCAGACCAGCCACAGTGTCCTGGACCATTACATGCAGCTGCTCCTCGCTCAACGTTGCTCGCACCACATCATGCTTCCCCCCGTCGCCGTTGCGCAGTTGCAAACGCTTCCCCGTGGGCCAACGTACTGTGCATTTGTTGCTGGAACTTGCGTCCAGCACCAGCCCCACGCTGGTTCTACCCCCGTCCTCATCTCCATGCAGCCAGTCTGGTCCCCGCACCACATGGTCTCCCCGCCTCACAAGGCGGGTCTTTGTCCCCACACGCCGCACGGGCCTGTAGCCTCCTTTGCCGTTGGACTGCCGTAGCTGATTGAGATCCACAGTAAACGGCTTGCCATTGAACTCCAACGCGACCACGTCACTGCCGTGGTGTTGCCACGCCTCCTCCAGGCGGTTCGCATGCGGGGTTGAATAATTGGTCCAAGCTTTACTGCGGGGGTCACGGGACTGCCAAACCACCAAAGGCGACTTGCTCAGCAACTCCGTTTCTGCCAACCACTGCATCCTGCCAGTCGCGGTGCGCACACGGAGCAGTTCACCTTCCCTCTCTTGAACTTCGACCTCTTCCTCAGCGCCTGTCATCCCCTTGGCCAAGGCTCTGTCTCCCTCCTGGAAGACTGCCCCCCGAGCGTCAAAGTACCGCTCATTCTCCTTAGCAACCAACGAAAACCCTCCTGTGTCCCATTCTATCCAGAACCCGCATAGACTGCCCTTGGCAATCTGTCCTGCCCGCATGAGCCTTTCATTTTGGGGGCGCTTGTTCTGTACACTGCAGCCGTCCTTCTCCTCAGACTGGGCCTCCACTGCTAGTGCGGCTGGTGGTTCTTTGCCCCCTGTGTCCGTTTTACAGGACCTGATGCGCACAGGCTTCTCATGGATGTTGCAAAAGATGGTGCAAGATGCCTGAAGAGCAGCTAAATGCCCGGCAAGATCAAAGCGGAAGGGTTGCTCGCCGAAATTGAACCGCACCTCTGCGGGCCCACAGCTGGACGCTGCAGGATGCTGCCCCCAAAAAGGTAAGTGAGGGATAACACGGTATCCCAAAGGCTTCTCGTTAATTGTGAATTCAACGCGACGGAGACGAGCATCGATGATACACCCAATAGTATCCAGCTGTTGCACTGCTCTGCCGTATGGAACACCCTCGGAGCCCTGGGTCCTCAGCAGACCGGACGTGTCAAGCCCCACCGACTTCTTGCTGCTGCCCACCCTTCCATCCGTCGAAGAGCTAGATAGCGGAATCAACCCAACACTCACGTTGGATCCCTCCAGCTTGACGAACGTCACTTCAAAATAGAAAACCTCCATGTCATTAGACCACTTTATCGGTGTGCTCGACGCTACCACAGAGTGGTCGTCACCCTTTATGTTCCAGGTCGCAGACAACCCTTCAACTGTGGTATTGTCTCCTTTCCGCTTTTGGTGCAGCGAGACAGGGAAGTCGTGAGACTCCGCCCCAGAAGTTTGCTGCTCAAAGAGCTCTGGTGCTTCGTCATCAGACGACTGAAACATATTGAGCAAAGCGAGCTCATCATCCATTTCGACAGGAAAAAAAAAGACACACACAAAGTGTTTGCCTCACTACGCAAGGCCTCCACCTGCAGTAGGAGGGAATGTCTGCCATCTCGAGCTCCTTTTTCCTGAAGCCATGTCCCCAACGAAGGTGCTCCACTGTGGGCTAAATTGAGCCTTTATGCAAACCCCCCGCCCCCAGGATCACAAGATTTACGGAGGGCAACACACGGGTTGCACTGGTGAGGGTTGGCGCAAGGATGCCTTAATTTACATTTTCTCTGGTGTCAATGCTCTGGAAAGTGGCAAGCTGTAAAGGTAGGTGACCCGCGGTTTGCATCCCACAGAAGAAAGCCCCGCCTGAGAACGACCTGGGCTTTAATTGGTAGACCAAAACAAAAAGCAGACGGATGTCATTCACGAATCTCAAAGATGGGGGTGCCCACCTCCTGCGACTCTTGAGACAATTTTCATACGCAAGTGTAGGCATTACAAAGACTTCCTCCTTGCGTACTTTATTCCCACAACCACTGTGAAGAGCATGCAATGTGCTGAACATTTTCATTCACGGAAGGTGACCGACTGAAGCAACAATTTCTCTGGTGCGAATTTTTCTGAGCCGCATTGGCTTGTGTTTACACCGTCTGCTTTACCTGTGTTTGGTGTTTGGTGTCTCCACTCTGTTCCGGTTTGTTGCTGCTCCAATGTTGTTGACTCTGTTCAATCACAACGCAGGCACAAGAGCACTGGATCGTCAGTGTATCCGTTGCTCTGGCTGCTTGTGTGTGCAATTGTTTTGTGCCCCGGCTGGTGCTCATTTGCTGATTGCAGATTCTGAGGCCTTCGTTTGCAACAGTGACGGTTCCCAGTTTAATAATCGATGTGCCTTGTTATTACATACATTTTTACCTACATAATCACCAGAACGCGTGCTCGTGTGCTCGATATGAACATCACCGTGTAATTGCTTCACAGTGCTAGCTACTCGAGAGATAGTTATTTGTTCAGGACCTTCAAGGTTTATCACGTGATTGTCACATACAGGTGATAAGGCCATCCGGTTACCTCTCGCGTGATCTCTTACATTTAGAAAGTTTCTATATATACTACCATCACCAGTTATTGTTAGCGGTCTATTGTTCAGAGCGTTAGTTATGAATCTAGACATGACAGTGTCCGGGTGACATTCCGGTCCGTATGCTATACCGTATCGTAATATGGTGTATTTGTAATTGTATATATCACTGTAATTACGTATCAAAGCCTCACCGGTTAATTGAGTTGTAGTGTATATATCGTAGAAACATGGAATATCCCAGGGAATTATTCGAAAGGCATGCGGTGTGTATGCCCAGCAGTTACGGAGCACAGGCAGATTGCAAATTTACAAGCAGATTCCCCCCCATCATCGAGACCACACTATTCCAACATGAGCAAGATGAGGAGCCGTGACCCAGTTTTCCATTTATTTTTTTTTTGCTTTGACACCAACCGACGATGAGTGAGCACTTCCAACCATTGTTTACCTGTGTAAACAGGCTGAATCCTACCGGCGGTTGGCGTGACACCTGGTTGCTGTCTACTCGGGCGGGGGGGGGGGGGTTGGGTTCACCCACACGGCGCTGTGTGTGACGCCCCATTCTTTCGATTGGGAGACCAAGAAAAATGGCTTTGGAACTTAAAAATACCATGGCATAACTTGGCACAGTTCTGTCGTGCCAAATTTTGCCGTTCCAAATTTCCCCTGTTCACCCCGCCTTTTTCTTGGTCTCCTTGTAGCAGGGAACAGACCGAGGAGCGGACGCGCAACACCGGCCAGGAAGCAACCACAAGTTGGACTCGGGACCTCTGGTTGATCCAGCAAACAGGATCCATTCAAACGGGAGAATTTCAGGCCACAACACAAGATGCGCCCCCCTCCCAGGCACAGGTTCAAACGCAGTGCCCAATGTCTCCATGAGACCAACAAATGGGCGACTTCACTGTGAGCAGCCACCACCAAACCATAGCTGAACATCACACAGCAGTAAAGACTTGGCCTAGATCGGCATCATCATATTTGGGTCCGTTTCCTCCTTCCAAGTGGCGGAAGGAATGTGCTCACAGTCTCCGCATCTGTCTATCACAGTGGGATTTCGTAAACACGGTAGCTCACTCTGTACCGCTGCCCATTTCAGTCACCACAAAGCAGTCAAGGTTGCATTTACCACAAATATATATTGTAGGTGCAAATTTAACACAGCAGACATCTCTTTTATAACGTGGTTTGCACGTTGGTAGCCACCAGGCAAAAAATGTACCAGAGTTATTGCGCCGCTATTTGGTGGCACAGATTGCGGTCCTTGTTGGGGGAGGGACTTCCCAAGGTTTGCGACAGATGATGGCACCAACATTGCATCCCTTGTCCCCTGACACGCGCAGTGCACTCCCACTTCATGAGCAGTGCAACGGGGGAACCCATGATCTTGAGCAGTGCAATGGCAACCCCTACCCCAAAAACAAATGCAAACATTTGGCGGCTTTCATTGGTTTCTTGGGAGGTGTCCAAAAAACTCTTACCAAAGGCATGCAAGAACCAAACGGAACTGTAGTTGCAAAAAGGCACTTTGAGCGTTGCAAGCGAATTATCTGCGGTCTCCAACAAACATTTTATGATCAATTCCTGAGGTCCCAGAATCACGTTCCCATCTTCGAATGTTGTGGGCGCAATCGTCCCTAGTCCGGTGACTGTTTTCAGACGGAGGGGCAACTTCGGGGCTCGGGCAAGACGCCCATTTTGCCAAAGTTATGGTGCAGACGTGCCTGAAAACTCGTCAAAGGTGCAACCGGTTTCGCGCGTCCCTGGTTTGGTGGGAGATCTCACCTTAGCGCAACAGCGCTTCCAATATTGGTGGATTGTATCATTCTTGGCAAGCCTTATATCGAGCCCTGCAACTTCAGACATAGGAAGCTTGCTCAAGTTGAACTTGCTCTTCCACGTTTCCGTGTCATCACCTGAACACCACCGTCTTCGCCAGGCCAAAGTTCAGTCCAAGCATGCCAGCTTTGCACTAAAATCCTCAAACAAAGTCACCAGGTGCGTCGTGTGCAAGAGCCTCATTGCACATAGCAGCCAGGCGGAGCCGAACATGCAGACAATCGTCCGTCCACCAGTAGGGAGGTTGAGATTTGCCACACCAAACTGTCGGCGCAAATATGCCAACGATATATAATGAAGAAAGAACGATGCTGGCGTGCATTTTTCCACTCACTGAGAAAGTGCTTCACGAGATTCGCCACACCAAAGTGTAGCAAACAGCGAGGTATTCGTGGATGGAAATACGATTTTGCGCACTGGTACAGTGGTAGGCCTACAGTAGGCAACATATCTGAAAGTAGAATGTTTCTGGCTGTTGAGTTGATGGTGTGAACACTTGGTGAATTTAAATTTCCGCCACGAAAAATGTTGGCATGCAGCCAACAGTCAAAAGGCGAAAGTTCTGTAACTTACGGATCTTTTTTTTGGTGAAATTGGGGCTATGAGCGCGCGACAACCCAGTTTGGGAGTGGCGAGTGATTGAAATTAAACACTTGCTGATGGAAATGATTAGATGAAGTGATTCCCTAGTTTAAAACTTTTCCTCGCATTATCTCGTGTTGTCTCGCGTTTTCTCGAGAGAACTCCCAAGAACACATCATCACTGCGTACTGAAACAATATCTTCTTCAGATCAAGATGTATCGAGCAGGCGCGTACCCAGCAAATGCCCTTCCTACAGGGCACCAATATCTCCCTTCAACGCCCGGCTATGGGGCTCACTCATTCACGACCACAGACTTTTATGGAGCATCTCCAGTGAAACCCAACCCTGTGTACCCTACCTCCCAACCACCCCCTCACGGAGTTTACCCGATGGCGCCCAGTGATCCCACAGTGGGATGGGTGCCAGATTATCCCACAGCCTCAGGCGCTGGTACCGGTTACCCGATGATGTACCCATCTCATCCACCTGTCGTGGGACCAAATTATCCAGCCTCAGGCGCTGGTACCGGTTACCCGATGATGTACCCGTCTCATCCACCTGTCGTGGGACCTTATCCAACGCCCTATCCAACGACGGTGCCCAACCCAGAAACTCCACCACAACCAGCTGAACCACGAGGAGAACTGCTGGTCCCCAACCAGCCCTTGAAATACTCTGCGGGAAAACACGCGACAGTCCTAGACGTCCAAGTTGCAACCTGCGAGGAGGAAGAGCATGAGATGAAAGTCCACCCCACGCCAGTTCTCGCACCCCCAGTCGTAGCTTCGCCACTCCCGAGTGGACCTGACGACGTCTCTGAAAAGTCCGAACGAAGTAAGGCGGCCACGCGTGTGCTTCCTCGAACAGAATCGGCCGTGGCCCAACATCCCGAGTATTCGGGCAAAACGGGGGTTCCATATGGTGTTTTGCAGCGCCTGCCGGTGGGTTACGCACCAGCACCACCAGGTTTCGGGAACGAGAACTACAAGCCGGGTCCTATCCCACTGCCCATTCCACCACTAATCGAGACTTCCCTTCTACCACGCAGCGAGAGTGCGATGGCCGCCCCGCAGCCGCAAACCCGCCAGTCCTTGCAGAGGCTGGGGGAGCACGCAACGAGAGAAGAGCGTGAAGCGAACGCAAGACTGGCCTTCCGAGAATTTGACTCTGATGGCAACGGCTTTTTGGACATCTATGAGTTCTGCGAGGTACGTTTTGCACACGGATTATTAAATTTTTTTTTCGTTGCTTGGCTAGTTTACTGACCGACTTTCAATTTGCAACACCCTACAGGCTATGAACTACTTGGGAGCCGATATCGACTTGGATGATTGCGAGGAGCTTTTCATCTTGTTCGACGAGGATGGTAGTGGTACCATGGAAGAGGATGAATTTGTGGAAAACTATTGTTCAAATTATTCCTAAGCACGTATGCAACTCTCGTGTCGCGTCACAACACACATTTGTACAACACCATCGGTCCAACCATTTTCCTGTTTCTAGTGGTTTGCACTGTGTTGCTGCTTACTTGGCTGCTCAAATACCCACCTTCCCAATGGAAGAAGGTCCTTTTCGCGTGGGGTGGTTCTCGATCGGCGACGCTTGCTGACACCCAACGCAGACCTTCTTTGCAAACAAACCACACCACCAGTCATTTAGAGGATTTCCTGGACAAAGTCCTGTTCTCATCAAACCTTGTTCACAAATTTTGCTTATCCCCCCAACGATTTCGGATATGCGATCTCTCACCCCACACTGTGTGCACAACAATGCTTTCTTTTCTGACATTTTTACTAATATTATGCCGCAGCGAGTTCTTTCCGATTTCCATGCTGTGAAAATCGGGTCGCTGCACCGGAGTTAATTCGACCCTGCGTAGTCGTTTGGCTCACTGGTTTTGTTTGGGGAACAACCACAACCACGTGTTTGGGATGAACAACGTAGGTCAGTATCGGAAATTGACATATGTTGATACCAGTATGACTTTGCTCTGTACAGCGTGCCTGGGTCAGTCTGTCTTCCACGTAGGATCCTTGCACCATATGGAAGGGTTCCTTAGCACTGTTTGTCGTGGATGACGGTTGGGCGTGTTGCATTCGGGTACTCGGCTCGGTCGCATTCGTGTCTCGTTACTGTTGCCCTATGCAGGTTGTGGGAGGATAGCATCGATTTCTGCTGCCCTGTGCTCGATAACCCGGTGTGGTGCTTGCACCTCATGTTTGCATTTCCGCTGACCGATTCGAAGGGTCATCCAATTATTATGTCGCGCCGAGGTTTCCGTTCTCCTCGTTGTGCAGGCGGCACTGCCCTGCACGCTGCACGGGAGGACCCAAACACTGTCGGTGCGATTGAAAGGTTGTATGGACATCACGTGGCGACAATGACTGAAAACTGGCTGCAAATTTTTTTGGTGCTGAGTAGAACACGATATTCGCCTGTCTTAGGTTCGCCACCATGCAAGGAACACGCCGGCTTGTTTGCATTGATTGGTTAGGTTGGATTTTGTGATCGGCTAGTCTGGACAACTGGAGAGGCCTTCCAGTATTCACAGTCATGGGGTGGCCGGGCAGGTTTCAATTTGGTTTAACCATGGCACGTGCCTTCATTATTTCCGCTTTAACCCACTCAAGTCACCTCAACTCCGTCTTGTGGGGCAGATGCGACGGCAGCGACCGCTATATTTCTCGTAACGGGTTGAGGTAACCATTCCTCAACAGCCACTATGAGACGATACAGTATCTTACCCTAACCCGACTGGTGTGCGCCTCAAAATGGCATTTGGTTTGGTTGCGTGATTGTCCATAGGGTGGGCAACTGGTAGTATCAGAAACTCTTCTTACCTTGTGCAACCTGCAGTGCCAGAAACCTGTGTTTCTTCCTTTCACAGTTCCCTGCGTGTCCCCCGGTCCGAAGCTGAAAAATCCCATGGGTCGTGCACGCCTGATTGCGTCGTCGTCCTTGTCCTTTGACTCCGTTGCTACATGCGGGGGCGGGGGGGGGGGGTATGGTAGGGCTGGGGGAAGCAGCGTTGGGTCTGGCCCAGGGGATTGACTGTCTGGTCCGTGTTGTCGATGAGCTCCCCAACTCCATGACGGCAGCCGACAACCCAGGACGGTGAACTGCCCGGAAAGCAAGAGCCCGCCGAGGCAGCAATGCTGGCACGAGCGACAGGATCAAGGCAGACCCCCGAGGAAAGGCGCAATGTAAAAGAGTACGCCAGTGACCGCCGGGGGAGGGCGCGCGCGGGGGGGGGGAAGAGAAAAGGCTCCGTGTTTTGACCAGAGAGCGTGAACAGAACCCTGTTGACGAATCTGTTTGGGGACGGGGTAATTGGGGGGTGGTGGATCTCACACCAAAAGATCCAAAAGTGTGCGTGGGTGTCCCACAACGTCACGTGCTTTGACCTTGTTGCAGCACCACACGACAACGATGTGGCTGGTCCGTTTTTGTGCGAAGCGCAACCCCGATGACCTTTTGTAGAATATTGCAGTATGTGTGTGTTGTGTGCGTGCGTGTGTGTGTGTATGTGTGTTGTGTGTGCATGCGTGCGTGCGTGATGTGGCATGCCAGTTTGCATGCGGCATTGCGCAGTACTATCCATATTGCTGCATGCAGAGTCCTTGTGCACAACCATGAGCATCGCAAATCAAGCCGTGCTACCGACCTCTCAAGCAGCCCGAGTGGGCAATATGTGTTTTCGTGCCTGCTCAAGGACCAGCCGTTTTGCACAGGAGCAATGTGCAGGCTTGGAGTATGTTGAACCTCCCATTGTTCTAACCGGTGTAAGAGTAAATGGTGGACAGTGCTTTATTCGAGCGTGGATTTTCATTGTTTGTCATGCACAATGTGGGATTGGTGGAGGGTTGTCCCAAGGCCCTTGCATTATTCGTCCAGAAAAACAGAGTGACCTTGCAAATACTGCCTTTGCACGTGTAATTTTGGCCCCAGTTATTCATTGGATGTCTGGCTTATTTAACAGGAATCACACTGGGCATGCAAAGTGGCTCCAAAAGGGAATTGGCAGCTGCTTTATCCTTGGAGATTATGTGTTTTTGAGTTGTCATTGCTCCAGTTACAAGGTGAGCGGGCGATTCATAAAGGAATCCCCTCCAACATTTTACATTGTGGGACATTCAAGTTACAATTTTGTGCGAATCATGTGCAAGGGTCAGAAATGGATGGCAAGGTTACAGGTGCGAAATTTCCCTTTGCATGAAACAAATTTGTGTTGGTGCAAGAACAATGCAGAATCCCCCCCTCCCATTTGTATGCCCAAAGGTGATGTTGTTGTCTTGTTGTGCATACAGTTGTAGCTCTAGCTCAGTTGGACTATGGGTGCAAACCCAGCAGTGGGTGGAATGTGGTTTTGAATGAGTGTCCAATCCAATGCATGGCAAAATGTTTTCACATGTTCAAGAGCTACCATTGCCAATTGACACTGTGTGGAGATTGAATGGTAATGGTTGTCCTTTTGCTTCCTCGGCGATTTGTTGCGGCAAGAAGATTCAAAATCCAAGAAAGCAACAATTTGTTTGTTGCCACTTGATGGTTTTTTTTGTTTCCGTCAGTGGAGTGCTTGTTTCAACAAAGTTCCACAAGTGTCACTAACAGAAATTGTACGTACCAAGAAATTGTAAGATATTTGGTTACCCCAGTTGTTTTCAAAGTCACGTTGTCCATGTCGAAGTCAAGAATTGGTTCTTATGGTTTCCACCATCCAAATACCACTGCTATAAGTCCCAATCATTGGATGTTATCGACGATGAATTCACACTTTTTGAGGTTGAACTCAATGTTTGGCTCCCAAATCTAGCCGGTTGCACCATAGGGTGGCACAGAGTAGGAGACTCTTTTCCAAACATCCAAACACAACAAGGTGAACCAAAGCATCAAGCTATGGAATAACAATTTGCTTTTGATGGAGAACAATGAGAAATAACCATTTGTCGTGCAAACTTTGTAGCAATTGTGCAGCTAGTAGCAATTTATGCTACAGGCTGAACAATAGCATACAATTAGGTAAAATGGGGAAATTCAAGGTGATAAATTGATTTAATCGCAAAAATCCAATTTCAAAACTGTGCCAAAATAGGTGTTACCGGTCCAACGCATTTTGGGGTCGCATCAGGATTGACACAAACACAAAGAAGAGAAAATATCACATAGTTTTAGACGAAATTTTTATTAAGTAATTTTAGTGACCCAAAAAACCTTAGGAGCAGGCATGTGGTCACAGAATTGGCGAAAGAACGGTGCCGTGTCGCGTTGAAAAAAGTCGCTGATAGGCCCAAAGAAAGTGGATGGCAGCACACAATGTTCTAGCCAAACCCCTATTTGGAAAATGAAAGAATGCTTTTTGAGGCTCCGGCTTGCTTGGTTTGTGACACAGCAGGTTTTTATCGACACAACGGAGGCACATGCAGCCACAAGACCTACAACACCAGCCCCAAAATTGCGAGCCCGTCCGGCCAAACATGCTTTTCAAAGGTGTAAAATGGGTGGGCAAAGAAATGTAGGCAAGCCACGTCCCTAACAAGCCCCAAAGCCAGCCAGACCTTCCGCCACTAAGTGTGAGCAAGTAATGAATGGTTTTTAATGCCTCCTCCATGGGATGAAGCATCTTCAGATGAAGGTGAGGCCATTAATGGGGTGGATTTGCATGTTGCGTATGATAGTTGCATCTAGCAATTGCGATGTGGTGAAACGAAATCGATCCGCCGTTCAACACATATTTTTCAGCCAATTTGTAACTACATTGATGAAAGCGGCCCAAATTGCATCGAAAGCGGTTTTTTGATACCGTACAAATGAGATAAAACTCGCACAATGCACATATTTATGTACGATTGACCCTTTAGAGATAAAAGCATGAGTTTCCCGGAAAACCAATCAAGAAATTGCATCGAAAAACAGTTTTTTGGCATGGAAAAAGGACCCTTTTAAAATAGAAAAAATGGTGCGTCCCGCCTACACAATCAGCTAAGGTCATAGGCAACATCGCGAATTGTGGGTCAACATTGACATGTCTCCGTTGTACCTTTCCACTGCCGGAGAGCCTGGCTCTTGAACTCATTCGTCTAAACGGTTTTCCCCTGGCAGATCCGGAATATTCAGTTCACGCCCTACCACCGGATCCAACGTTCTTGGTGGGCTCTAAATTGTCCTTGGTGTTTCCTTGTAGGCTTTGGATGGTTGCTGCTACTTCCTAGTGGACTAGGCGGTTGCCGTTACTTTCCGGTGGTCTCTGCATGGATGCTATCATATCTTTGGCTCTAAATGGCTGCTATTACTTATTGGTAAGCTTTTGATGGTTATTGCTACTTCCTGGTGGACCCGAGATGGTTGTTGTTATTTCTTATGGTCTTTGGAGTTGCCGTAACTTCCGGAAAAGTTTTGGATGGTTGCTACAAGTTCCCGGTGGACAATGGATAGTTGTTATTATTTTTGCAGCTTTGGATGGTTGATATTACTTCTTGATGGACTCTGGGTGTTATTTTCTAGCAGGCTTTGAATGGCCGCTATTCTTTTTTTAGAGTCACATTGTCACTAGCCGTGTGATCTACTCATTGCATATGCAGACACTCGGTGCCATGTGTTTTAGCTTTCCGTTGCATATGCTCACTTATGTCATGTACCTGTTCGTGGCTTCTGTCATTCCGTTGTCATGACCTACTCTATTTGTTGTTCTTTCTTTGCAGCCCTTGCTAAGTGTTCTGCTTGCTTTGCCTTCCTAAGGCGTCTCCGTTGCATATTGGTTGTCGCCTCTGCGTAATAGATGGTAACAATCCATTCATGTTCCGTCAACAGCATGCTCCAAGAGTGGCATACCTTTTCTTTCACCCGATGGCACGTGCTTTCCATCATCCGTTTTTTTGAGTGCCTCCTTTAACACACGATGCGGAGTAAAATTCCAACGAGCCCATTTCAGCACCGACAAACCTTTTGTCCGGTCTCCACAGTTCAATACCCTAAATCACACAATAACAATTTTGACTATTAATCGACAATTGCTGGATGATAACGTGTACAATACTTTTCATGCAGGCAAAATCCTCAATTTTTGCATGCGCGCAGGGCATCGTGATCTGCTAGACTCGCGACCTCAGTCTGGGCATGCACGCCCATGACACCTCCACATGGTGTACCCCATTGTCTCCCACTCATCCCATATTGGTTGTGTGTGGGATGGATGGTTGCGATTACTACGTGGTGGGCTCCGGGTGGTCGTTCTTATTTCCTTGCGGGCCCTGGATAGCCGCCGTTACTTCTTTGTATGCTTCGGATGGTTGTTGTTATTTTCTTGTGAGCTTTGGATGGTTGCTATTTTTTCCCAGCCAGCAAAGCCGGCTAGAAAATAATCTTCATATTGCTTCTGTTGGGCTTTGGATGGTTGCTGACACATTTTGGTAGGTTTTGGATGGTCGATATTACTTCGTGGTGTGCTTGGGACGGTTGCTGCTATTTCCTGGTGGGCTTTGAATGGCACCAAGAAAATAATATTAAGCGCTTCTCTAACGGCCAGCACCCGTTCTGCATCAGGTTTTAACCCCCCCCAACCACCGTCCTCCCTGTCCAAGCACATACCTAAGATCTGGTCTGCCCGGAAGCAAGGAAAACACTGGTTGGGCCAAGCACAAGGTGTGCATGATGCCATCTTCAGTAAATGCAAAGCCGCCCTGGGAGCCGATATCCTGCAGCACAGGGTATCTGGTCGGGTTGCGTTCTCCAACCCTGAATTCCATTCAGCATACATGCCCCTAGTATCCGGCAGGATGACCCCAGGTTCGCTACGGATTGGTCACAACCAGAAGTCAGGAGGAAAGAGAAAAATCTGAATAAAAAAACAAGCGTGACCTGGGGACATTTTTTTCTGCTGTAGCCCGAGTACAAACGTTTTTCCTGCTTATGTAAACCACCTAGTAATTTTGCCTTTTTTTTTTAACGACGTGCATCCGATGCACGACTCAGTAGCAGACAGCGCCATCCAATCATGTGTAATGCGGCAGACCCTTGTGGTAAATCTGCCAAGGAGCCTACTGCTCTGCAGACGGGACCGCGTTGCGCAGCACCGCAACTCACACATTGCACAAACGGCTTCCCTTGCTGGATGCTGCTCTTCTTACACAACACCCACAGCGAGGGCATCACCGTCCATGATCCTCCGCCCTGTGTCCCCCTGACACCCCGTTCAGCATGTCTCACGGGTTGTGTGTGCCGCGCCCATGCGCAGCCAAGTGCAAGCACGCAAGGGGCCGAGCACAAGAGCCATTTGGTGCACATGCATGAATACCCGAGTACACGTGCTCTTGTCAGCACATCCAACGGCACACTAACTTACAATTTTGGACCACATGCCACATATCAAACAGGACTGGCGGCTGGAGACCACCAGCAGCGGGCATGGCATGGGGTACAGAGGAGGGCCGGGTGGTGGACAATGCAGCAGCACAGCAATCAACCGCCAGAGCATGGCAATGGCACACGGCAGTGACACGGGAGTGCACAGAACAGCAACAGACCAATGGACTGTACACATGCACTGTGCACATGGGTCCGTGTGCATTCGAAGGACTGAGAGATGGGCGCAGGCAGAACTGCAGCAGCACAACCTCCCCAGCACTCAACCGGCCGGCCAAGAAATGGCAATGCATACTGCATCTCTAGCTCAATGGCTGTGCATGGTACATCCCAAGCTCGCCCTGCACCGCCTGCAACACAAGAACATGTTGAGCAGGACTCACACCTGTGCGGTCGCCCGAGTCCACAAAAAGATGCGGGTGGGTGCATGGGAGATTCATCCCCAAGGAAGGGGCAGTGTACAACAGATTCCTCATTGAGCCCCCTCGGAGCATGTGCTGTTCGCTGTGTGCAAACGAGCGGCGGAATGCCGCAGTCCTGGACCACTTGGGGGGCACGGATCAGGTTTCTGAGGCCGCAGCCTGCGCGTTGTGGTGTCCCGGCCTATGCCGGCCCAACCAGGGAGTGGAAGGGCACGGGGGAAGGGAGTATCTGTACCGTGCGCAGACCGTGCAGGGTTTCGGCTGAGGGCCAATGCTCTCCCTTCACAGCCCATAAAAATGATGTCCCTTGATGGCCTTTGGAGTATGCTTCTAGAATGGGCTTCTGGAGTAGGCTTCTGGAGTAGGCTTCTGAAGTAGGCTGTGAACTATCCTGCAAGGTTATGTATTCACCCGTTTTTCCAACTTCAGGCCTTTTTTGTGGTGGTTCTTCCTTGTTCTTGTAAATGGCACCCAGGAATCGCCGGGCTGAGTGTGGGTCTGTATGTGCACACGTCAGCAATCCAACTATCCTCCACTTTGCCTCAACCTCGGAAATCTACCATATCTTCCACGAGCAATGCCTAACACGAAAGGCTGGGCTTGATAGTATGCACAAGCACACGGCCGCGCAGTCTCCAGACTGCTTCCAACAAATCTCCGGTGCAGGGGGGCAGGCACGGAGGGTCACGGCACGAAGGTGCCAGCCATACTGACAAATGGCTCACATTGCAACAAGTTGCAGGAACACCAATACTCATGAGGAAGGGAGGGAGGAAGAGAGAGAGGGACAGAGGGGGGGAGGGAGGGAGGGAGGGAGGGAGGGGGCGCACATCACCCAGACAAACCAACGCACAAATGGCCACGAGGAAGCAACTTGCACTGCCGGTTCACTCGGGCTCGGCGCCCACACACAACACCAGCCCCCTCCAGGCCACCGTGGCAGGCTCAACGAGGGCATTCGACCCACAGCAGTGGCGCAGCGACAGGGACCACGGGCGCCCGGCACCCAGAGACTGCACGGGGCCATGCCACCGACCTTCGTGCGCAGTCTGCGCCTGATAGGCCAGAGGGGCCGGACCGAGAGGCAGGGTCCTTCGTGCCCGCAGGACCAGATCACCAGTGGCAGTACCTTCACCTGATGGACGGGAAGGTGGTGGCTAAAACCACCACCACTGCGCAGCTGGTGGACGTTCCTGCGTGACCTCTTTCTGCCGATCCGTACCACTTTAGGGTGCGGCCTATCCTTTGCTTGTGTGTCATACCTTTGTACTACTGATGTGTAATCCTCCCTCCTCACCATCTACCTCTGGTCTGGCAGTCAATTCGCGAGGAAAGTCAAACGTTCATGCATATCACTGGCTCACACAAACGTGTCATCCTACATTCTTGACTGCGGTCAGAAGAACAAACGGTCAAACGGCGGCTGGCGCGCGCGCACGCGACAGCGGGGCCGTCAGTGCAGCAGAGACAGGCCACGGAGGGCGAGCGCCAGATCCGCGGGGGCGCCCGCTGGCGGTCGCGCGCGACGCCGGCCCGGCACGCGGCGGCGTTTGGCGGGTGACGGCCCGGCGAACGTCTGCGGGGCGGTCCAGAGGCCGCACAACGCGTCGCACAGCGGCTCCGGGCCGACGGTCGTGGGGCCCCGCGGCTCCGCGCCGTCGGGCCAGGGCAGGCGCGGGGCCTGCGCGCTGCCGGGGGACGCAAGGGTCGCGAGCGCCAGGAGGCCCCAAGGCCCGCAGTTGCCGGGCAGCACCTGCACCGCAACTCGCTGCAGGGCGGGCGCGGTGCGAAGGGTCGCGAGCGCCGCCGCGCCCCGGTCCCCCAACGCGCTGTGGTCCAGGCGCAGAGTCAGCACCCCCAGCGCCGGCGCGGCGCGCAGCTGCGCCGCGAGTGCGCCGGCGCCGGCGTCCGTGAGCCCCGAAAGGGACAGGTCGAGGGCCGTCAGCGCGGACATGGGGTCGAAGGCCTCGGCGAACGCGTCGGCGCTGCCGGCCGGGTTGCCCTCAAGACGGACGGTGAGGGCCTGCCACGGGCTGAGGCTTAGGCGTGTGGCCAACGCGCGCGCGCCGTGGTCAGCGACCTTGTTGTGCCGCAGGTGCAGTGTTAGGGACGTGAGAGCGGGGGCGGTCCCCAGGTGGGCTAGTATCTGCAGAGCAGAGGGGTGCAGCATACGGTGCTGGTACGGGGTGGAGGGTGTGGTGTAGCGGGCTGGTCGGTAGTACAGGGTGCATTGTGGGGCACAGGGTGGCACGGGAATCCCGGCTAAGCGGGTCTATACCCGCACTATCCTGGGGCCCAGGGGGGGGGGGGGGTCTGGTTCTGGTTCTGGGAGGCACCGGGCCCGTGGCTCACGCACCTCCCGCGGTGCGCCGAGCCTCAGACCATGGGGCCAACGAGTCGAAACATCACTACATTTTCACAGAAACGTTTGTGTAGGCAGTTTCTGGCCTGTGCACCTTCTTGAAGCCTCGTTTGGACGTTTGCTTTGTACCTCCTGCCTTTTGGTAGAGCTTGGCCACCTTGGCCGGTGTTTTTGTAGTTTTCGCGGTTTGTGATCATTCGCCTGCGTGTACTTCTCAAAACACACCGCTTGAGACCCTGAGACCTTGATTCTTCTTGCCGGAGGGGGAGTCCATTGATTTGGGGCGGGGCATCAATGGTCAAGTTGCAGTGTCTGCATTAGGCTCTGGCCGCGCCTGCTCCCCGCAGCTGTCATCGCCCACTGTCCATTCCAGTCGCTTCCAGTGCATTCAGGTCCACCGATGTGTTCTGGCCCTTTCCCTCCCTGAATGGGTTGCGATCTTCAGGACTCCACCAGGTCAGGCGTGCATACAGGTCAGTGGTCATTCCCTTGCTGGGTGCACTACTGCTGGCCCATTTGGCCCTCCCAGGTCCGGCAATGTGAGGTCCTTAGGTTGAAAAACCCAGTGGGCACAGGTCTTGGTTCGGTGGTCAACGACAAGCAACATTCAAGGGAGTGGGGGTTGTGTATGCTCTGCTTGCTGGGATATCCCCCAGCGGCTGCTGTGTAGCCGATCAGGGTCCATCAGCTGCAGGCTACAGCTCCTTGAGGGTCCTGACGGTCGTATTGGCCTCCAGCATGTGAAGCGGCAACTGAAGTACAGCTAAGTGTGCAGAGGCCCTCTCCTAAATCTCGACACCCATGTCCAGAGCCATACCCCCCCCCCCCAGCGAAACAAACTTGACCTGGACCAACAAGCAGGTCAGAGAAAAGACAGGGTCCTGGAGATTGGTTGTACTGTAGGGTAATCTACTCTCCATGGAGCCCGCCCCACAAAGGACTCTGATCAACAAAGTGGGTCACACAGAAGACACCAAGCGTTCCTACCAGCCTTTATGGACCACTCCTCGGGCCCTTGTGGATACCCCACACCCCGTGGGCAGCAGAGGTTGCTGAGGCGTTTGCAGTGCAGGCGACAGAACAATGGGCTGCGACCCTTCTGTGCAGCATGTGACCGTTGTTGCAGTGGACACGTGCAACACTTCTCACCTCGGTGTGTCCTGGCTCCCGGATCGACCGTTGTCGTCGTCCATGAGCACCAGGACCTTAGGGCGGGGGGGCATGCCTTGGCTTCATAGTCTCCGAGGTTGTTCCGGTCCAGCTGCAGCGTGAGGGCTCTCAAGGAGATTGGGCAGAAGAACCCAAATCCTGCGAATGCGGCCAACCCAAAGGCGCGGATGGCAGGGTTGCGGGTCAGGTCCAGTGCTAGAGATGTAAGCTGTGGTGCGTCCTGTAGTCGTGCAACCGCGGCTGCCCCTTCGTCTCCCACACCGTTGGCCGTCACATTCACCTGCGGTGAGATGGCGAACGTGGAATGGGGTCAAGGTGTTTGAAATGGTGTCAGTGGCATGATGAGGAAGGTGTCTGGCATGATGCCCGATGAGTTCACTGACCATTGGTTGGATGCCTTGGGTGATGACCTCTATGGTGTGGTGTGGTGTGGTGTGGTGTGGTGTGGTGTGGTGTGGTGTGGTGTGGTGTGGTGTGGTGTGGTGTGGTGTGGTGTGCCAAAGGCGCTGTTACCAAATGGCAATGGCCGGGATGCCTTGCATACGGGCAATGCAAAATGGGAGGGCTGTGTGTCTAAGTTGTGTGTATGGTGTGTTTCTGCTAGTCCCTGCTGCTTTGCCTTGTTGTGGGGGCTGCGGTGTAGGGGGGGCACGTGCGCCTACCCCGGCTGCGGCGCGTTTGTGGCGCAGGCTTGGCCTTGTTGTGCCCCCCCCTTCGGCCTCCACGCTCCGGGCCCGACTTTCTGCCTGTGCTGCACAATCCATTGCTGCCAGAACTGGCGGTGTCGAGGCCAGTGCTGCACAAAACTGCTGCCGCCAGAACCGATGGTCTGGAGGCTTGCACCATGCAAACTACTGGTGTGGTGTGGTGTCGTGTGGTGTGGTGTTGTGCGGTGTGGTGCGGTGGCGTGTTGTGCGGTGTAGTGTGGTGTGGTATGTTGTTTTGTGTGGTGTGGTGTGCTGTGGTGCGGTGTGGCGTGGTGTGGTGTTGTAAAGTGTGGCGTGGCCCGGTGTGGGTTCAAAGGGGTTGTGATGTGAAAGGGATTTTATCTATTATGCTCTGATGTTGTGCTGTGTGCCGCGATGTGATGCAGTCTGGTGTGGTGTAGTGGGGGACGGGAAATGGCGCGGCGTGATGTGGCGCACTTGACGTGGAATGGATTCCATGGAATGGTACCTTGAGTGGTGTCCTGTTTCTTCGTTGTGGGCTTGGCCTTACGTCAGCTGACTACCATGGAGAGCCTCTGAATCGCTATGTGGGTTATTCCCCTAATTGCCAGTCAACCACGTCACGAACTGTGGCGCGTTTGCTAGAGGTGAGCAGCCGGTGGTTGGCAGACCAAAGGGACCAAGCAGGTCACTTCATCTACTGAGAACTCCGTCAAACACATGTGACACCCATTGCACTTCAAAAGCCAGAACTTGCTGGTCTGTGGCAAATCAGTTTGTGACGCCGGTGCGACGGTTCCGCTGTCAACTGAATATGCCACGCCTGGCATGAAAACTGAGTTTGGTCAAGAATCAGCCCCTGTACAATGTGCCACTGAGAAACACCCGCCGCTGTTGCACTGAGAACTCGGTCAGCAAAAACCATCATGATACGGGGAGTGGTGTGGTGCCCATCCTCCACCCCCCACCCTCTGTGCTTCTTTACCTACCTTGGGGTGGGCGGACTTTCAACTGGGGAGGGGCGGGTCGATACAGCCCTCTGGCTAGTACCCCCCCTAAGTAAAACGGGGTCAATTGACCCCCCCGCCCCCAAATTCCCACCGAGACTGACCCCTGGGCCCCGGAGGTGACTTGGACCCAAAATTCGGTAAAAAATGAAAATGGGATTTTCGGAATCAGCGCGCTGAGGGGGTTCAGAAAAATCATCATTTGCCATGTATTTGGTGAAAAAAGAAATTGACCATTTTCAATGTGCAAAAAATTCTCGTCGCCTTTCACGGGTTAATAGGTTCCATGCAAAAGAAAGGTGACTTGCGACATCAGAGGGAAAACAGGGAAAACAGGGGGAAACGGGGAAAATGGGGGGGAAGCAGGGGGAAACGGGGGTGAGATGGGGCGAGGAAAACTGCCCGTGGGGAGGGGGGGATAGGGGGAAATGGGGGGAGCAGACGGTTGTGATGGCGCTTCAGGCGGTGTATGTTCTGGTCTTGGCACTGTGTTGGGTGTAGGGGAAACAGATGGTTGTGACGGCGGTTGCGGTTGTTCTGAAGAGCGGTTGTTCTGAAGAGGGCAGGTAAGGTGCAAATGTACCATGGGCAGATTGGCGAGATGCAGGACTCATTGCCGCCCATGGCCCCTGGACTGGAGAATACTTGCCACCTCTCCCACCAATTTGGCCCACATCAACACCAATATCCCCAGCACTCTTGGAGGTACCCTTGGTCGCCTTGTGCTTGGCCAGGGAAGGGGCCGGTGGGCTTTCTCTGTGTGCGCCCCACTGGGGAGCCATGCCACTGCATCCCCCAGGGCACACCAGCCCTCGCACAGCACGCCACAGCGCACCATGTCTCGCCACCAGATGCCACACCACAAAGCTACACGTCCCACACCACGTGACACCGCCGCGCTCTGCATCCCAGTAGCACACCACACCACATTGCACTTTACAACACGGGTTCCCCAATTAGTGGGCAGTACGGGAATTTGTAAATACTACATTGCATAAATCTTCAACTGATGGCTCAGACTGTGCCAGTTGCCATAAATTAAAATTGCATAAATCTTCAACTGATGGCTCAGACTGTGCCAGTTGCCATAAATTAAAAAAGAACACACGCAGGTCACCGTTCCATCAATCGCCGGCGGTTAAGCGTGAGCGCCGGGTGTCTAGACCTTAAAAACTGATTACTGTTTATCATCACTTGTGATCTATTACTACCATTATTACTTATTGCTTATTTTCAATCATTAGTAACTAATTATGAATTAATTCACTACCACAAAACGAAATCTAGTCCCTTGCGGCACCCCCTGCACGCCATACTGTCAGGTCAGTAAGGCAGGGGATGCGCCGCAAGTGCTCCAGCTCCTTGGCACCGTGGTCGCAGATTTGAGAGCCCTCCAGATCCAGATTCAGGGCCGTCAGACAGCGGGCCCATTTGAGTGCGGTGAGCGGCCAGCGGTCTGCCGCACCGAGGCCCCGTGCCTTGAGGACGAGCGTGTGCAGCGCATCATAGATGATGACGTCCAGGACCTGCGCGAAGGCCGCTGGCGGGGGGCGGAGGATGAGGTGGCGACCGCGCAGGGCACGCCACGTGGCGCCGCAGACGTGGCTCAGGGCGGGGGCTTGCAGGAAGTCGGAGATGTGCCGCCACACGTCGTTGCACAGAAGCAAAGCCACTGGGGCTGGGGCGGATGCTAAGATCAGAGCGGAAACAACGGAGGACAGAGGGGGGGGGGTCTCCCATGAAGGTGCAGGAAGTGTGCGGGTGGTGCTTCCGGGTGTGCGCGGCTGTTCATGTTTCAGTGACCGCCCCTCCGTTGTTGTGCCTCTGCTCACAAGCGCTGCTTGTGCCCCCGTGGCGTTCCCTCCGCTGCCGGCGCCGGCAGCCCGCACATGAAGTCTTTCCCAAGACCGTAAAGCCACCGCATCTAACGTGGGAAGTGCAAACGGGGGCTGAGGGGGCGGGGGGCGATTATGCGGAGCCGACGATCGCCCGGACCCACGGAAGGTGGTGCCTGGGCACCATCATCACCGAAGCGGCATCGGCGCAAGCATTGCTGCCGTGCACAGCCTGAGTTCGTGGACTTGCGGCGCGTACAGTCAGAGCAAAACCAACCGTCCAGCCTATGTGGCAGCCCTATACATACTCCCTATCGCCGTGCCAACGCACGGCCGAAAGTGTGCAAAAATGATACTCACACGGAGATCCTGCGGACGCACTTGAAGCAGGCGGGCGCATGGCGGCACGCTCATGACTTTAACGCTACCCCCCCCCCCCCCCGTGTCCAACGAATAATTATGTACACAAAAAATACGGTTCGAACAGGTAGTGTTCGTTGGACACAGTGTTCGTTGCGCGCGACAATGTTGTGAACCGGCGGTAACACATCCCTGTGCACGAGATACCCAGCCCATGCAAAGCACAATGCGCTGGAGACTTCCACTTAACACTTTTCCGAGTAGAAGCCCTTGTTGCGGTCCCGCTTCATGCGGAAAAGCTGAACGTGGTCCCCGGGCTTGGGGCTTTTCTTGGCACGGGCAGAAGTGGCAGCCCCATCCGAGTTTCTCACCTTGGGGACGGACAGATTTGATGGGACAGCACTGGGGGAATGTTTGCCCGGCGCGCGCCCGGCGCGCTACTTTTAGACTATGTTCCCCTCGAAGAGCCCCCAAGCACACCCCTTGGAAACGCCCTTAGAATTAGGTGACCCAAACTGCCCCAGCTCAAGAAAGTTGCAAACTGGGGTACACAGTACCACTCTCGCTCCTTTAAGGGCGATCTTGGTCAACACCTTAGCAAGTTGGGAGAATGGGGGGTTAGGATGGCACAACCGCATCGATCTTCAGTAGAGGCGATAGGCGTTATTGAGGTATCGCGAATAGTAGAGCTGCATCATAACATTGGTCCCACAAGTGTGGGTGTCAATACATGCAGTACAATAGTGCTCCTTACACTCATCACAAACTGCGACGGTGGAGCGCCTTTGGCAACACAACACACACACTTCTACCTCATCCTCTGCCTCATCTTGCGTGCCACAACCAAGCAAACAGCTGCTCAATGCGTGCCCTATACCACCCGTGCACGTCATTGTAACATTGTTGGCGGGCTGTCAAAGTGCCATTCTTTCTTCCAATGAATGGCACAATGACATGAATCCGGCCCTTATAAGCACCATCATGGCCCCCAACTTCGAAATCAAAGAAATCACCTCGGGTACGAGAAGGTCCATACCTATCCCAAATCAACACATCTGCTGATGTCCCGGGGGCCAAGGGGCAACCATATAATGTTGCCCAACATATCAACGGCAACAGTCCACCGGTAGGGCAAGGGTCACAAAAGATGCCCGGCGCGCGCCCGGCGCGCTAACGTTCCCCCACTGTCCTCCATCAAATCACGGGTTAGGTACAGGGGGTCCTCAAAAACATGGCACAAACCCCACACCCCACGCCCTGACTTGGCCCAAACCACGTCACACTCACGATCATCGTCACTATCAGAGTCATCAACACCACTACTATCATCGGAGTCAACTGAGTCATCCGTATCAGTTTGTGACCCATCATCACAGTCGGACTCAGGATCATGCTTCTTGAAAAATTCTGTGTCCTCCAATTGGGACAACTTCAAACCACTCGGAAAATACGCGGTGCGGCATGCCTCACGAATGGCATCATCCGTAATGGCCGCAAAAGCACGCACAACCCAGTTTGCAACCTCTTTATGCGAGGGCTGAGGTACCGGGCCTTGTTTTCTGGTTCGGCCCATGATGTTTTCCTCCGCCCACATGGCATACTCCTCCTCTAGCTCCCCTTTGAAAGTGCCGTTGAATCCGGGCTTGTCACATGCTTGTGCATATGGCGTACCATTTGGTGGTCCAATAAAAAGGGGCATGGAAACGTGCGGCGACCGAAATACATGGCAAACGGAAACATGCATATGACACGGTGCACCGTCAACTGCATACACTCCCTTTTCATCCTTACCAAATGGAATTGTCCCCATGAGTGTCTCACGCACAATGAAGATCATGGCTGCCTCATTGTTTTTCCCTTTGGTCGTCACCGTTTGTTCAATCCCCTTGCAAGCATTTTGCTTCTTCAAGGCTTGCAAGTCCCTTTTAATTTTGCCGTTTGGTTCGCCCTTCCATATTAACACCGGTTTAAGGCGCACCACATCCCCTAAAACAACAGCCTCATCACCCTCTTTATCAACCCCCACAGAAATTTTGATGGCGAAGTGGAGGTATGCAGTAATATTATTTTTTGACCAGCCGGTTTTGCCCTTGGGGGGTGCTGTGAAGCGCGCACGGAGGAGTACGCGGGGGGAGGTTCCTCCCATTGGGTTTCCCGTTTGGTGTGGTTCACGTAGAACACACGTCCATCGGGGGTTCGGCGTTGCTCCCAACCAGGTGGAAGCGAAGAGTGTGATGGTGGAGAGGTGGGGCGACGGCGAGACGTGGGCTGCGGGGTCTCCTCCGATGAAGTTGATGACATCGGTGAAGGGGAGCGCAGATGGAACTGCACCGCACGGAGAGGGGTGGATGGGTTTTCATAGTCGCTTCCATTTCGGCCGTACTTCAGCCGGACAAAGTCATCACCGTCATCAGAAGGCCCAAGAATTGTGGCCGGTACAAGCTCGCCGGTGTGGTACTGCTTGTACAGCACCTCACGGCCAGGTGCCAGTAGGGAGTAAGTCATAGTGGGCAATAGAGGTCCTGTAGTTGAGGGACACCACTTCCCCACACCCTGCTTTAGAGTTTTCTGCAACATACATTGCAACAGCCCCTCATTTCCCCGCACCTTTGGCCTGAAACCTCGATTTTGATGTCTCGTACCTAATTATGTACCGAATTAATTAGGTACACAAAAAATACGGTTCGAACGGGTAGTGTTCGTTGGACACAGTGTTCGTTGGACAGGGGGGGGGGGGGGTACAACCCCCCCCACCCTTGCCCCTTGCGCCACCACGGCCACCGCCAGAAAGACAACGACAGCATGGGGGTGGGGGCGCGCGCGACCCATGGCACGGCGTTGGACCCAACAGTCATGCCTTGACACCCCCTCCCCCCCCCACCCAAGAGATGGCCCCTGATAATTAGTATTGCTATCATTTTGGCCGACTTTCGCAGTGTGCGACTCCCGCGACAGCGATCTGTAGACACGGGGCCGAGAACCATGCCTCATCATGCCCTGAGAGCACCGGATTCCTGGGTCCCACGATTCCAGGGTGTTCCCTGAGCAGTGCAATGGTGTTGACACGCAGGACGGGGGCGACTCAAGCCTTCTTCCGGGCACGCATCGTCGAGTACAGCGGATATGCTGCCACGCCTACCGGGACTCCGCGAAAGTACTCAATGACCAAACCGTGCCGCCGGGTGCCAGTGGACCTCCCGCCTGGGCCCCAAAATTAATACAGCCTTGACGCCTCCTACAGCAGGGCTCCAAGGTGCGGCATTGGGTACACTGTGACCAATGGCATGCTCCAGCGCAGGGCAAACTTCACATGCGGCGTTGCGCATGGCTCCTGGCTTAAATTCCTACATTCGGCACTGAATTAAAACGAGGTGCCCAATCAATATGATCGTCCATATGCCTTGGACAAGCGCGTCTCTTGGACAGCCAGGACAGGGGTTTATTTTGATGGTCCATTTGTTGTAGATCCCCCGAAAATGCTTTTGTCAACATGGAGCGCCACAGGGATGCATTTCATGAGGATGCCAGTCAAAGCGAAGCAGATCAGGATAGACAAGGCAGAGCTGCAGGAAGGCAGAGATGACAGCATCAATGACGGCCGATGTGCGAGATTAGATGCACATGAACCGACACGGCAAATCGTGCTGGGCGACCGCACGTTTGTTTGACACCATGCAACACACCATGCGGAATATCCTCCTGCGTGGAATCCTCTGGAAATCGATCCGGCAGGACGAGTGCTTCGCCTTTGCCTTCCAGTTTTCCTCTGCTTTGATTTGTACCCATTTTTACAACACCTTGATAAACGAACACACAACTCAGACCAATGCGCACCAGGAACCGAGACGCATGAAACAATGACAAAAATGCACATGAAGCCAAACAGAAGAAACAATGCAGGTAGTGGAGCAGGAAAGGAGCACATAGAAGGGTCGCGATGGCAAGATGAACAGCAAATCGAACACAGAGGCAATGACGCATGCTGCAGCGAGCAGAGAATAAGGGGAGCTACACAAACAACAGAGAAAATCTGACAATACAGTGAGGCAAGTTGGAAGAAAGAAATGATAAGGGCAGGTGTGCAGCAGTGCAACGTTCGCACAGAGTCACGACAAGATCAGAAAAATGGACACGGGCATTGGCAGATGATGCAGAGATGAGCACAAAGCAGACGTGCATGAAGAACTAGATGAACCCTGCTGTTGGGAGATCCTTGCGCTTAATGTTTTTTTGGGGACCCGACCAAGATGAAATGGCGAGGCCAGCTCAATTTATGGTCCTGCAGGTTTGGAACATCGTTCCAAAAGAAACCTTGAAACAGCCCCACCTCCTCAATGGAGACCCAACCTGGCCTTATTGTTGTCCCTGATTGTCGACCAGCCCTTGCGCAATGACTCTGTGTGGACTTCACTGTGAATGGACACGCGCTGCCAAGCATCATCTTTACTCTTGGCCACCATTCATTGTATGCGTGTGCCTCAAAATCTGTCCGTTGCGGTAGGTGACCACCACACCAGAGGCAAACCTGAAAACTCGAGATCTGAGGTGGGGCCAAGCAGAGGTCATCCACACAACAACACAAACTCACTTAGGTGGCAGCGTTCTTGTCAACAAACACATGTGGGAGGATGCAACAGCGCTTCTTAGTTGCGGGGAGATCATGGGATATCCGTCTCGGGACCACCAGCATTCTCGGGACCAGTCACCTGATGTTGTTTGACGCTGAAATTTGAAGTGTCTGTGCCTCACTACCATAGACTACACATTGTGCAGTATTGTTCCATCCTGTATGTGTTGTTGGCCCATAGGACCTGTGCCCCCACCGTTGCCTGTTGCTCAGACAGGGGGGAGGGGGGGAGGTTGACCCCCTTTTGGCCCCTATTTTGGTCTTGAATCCATCCATTTTCAAGCCTTTTAAGAACTGTTTTGGGGGGCCAAAACTGGTCACCACAGGCTCAAATTGGCCCAAAAGCAATCTAAAAATGGACCATTTATGAGCCTTTTTAGATCTTTTGGTGGGCCAAAACAAGTCACCACAGGTTTAAAACCGGCCAAAACAACTTGCTTGAGCATCCCTAGTGGTCGAGGAATGACTTCAGACAAAATCATGCTTGGCCACTCCTTGACTCACAGATGACCACTGGTAACCCTACCCCAGCACATGTCCAGTGCCCCACCCCTTGGCAACAACGGGGCATTGAAAAGTGTTGGCAGTGTGGCAATAGCCTACAAAGGTTCCCATTCATCCTTGTTTGTCCCCACAAGGGTGCCCAAGGCAATACATGGCAGTCAGACACAACAAAGGAAGGCAGAACTTGGAAAACAGGCATTATGGGTCATTGTCAAGCCCTGATTTTGGCCATTCTTGGAAAGAGGTCGCTGAGGCCGCTACTTGTGCGTAAAATGTACTACACAGTGCTCCAAGGCGTTTCTTTATCATCCAAGTTGGCGCCAATGCAAGTGGCCTCCACAACATACGTCCTTAAATGCCAAATAATGGCACTTTTTGGCGATTGTTGACAGTTTTTGGCACTTGCCACCTATACTTATGTCTCCCACCCCCCTGCGCCATTGTTGTGTTTCTTGCTCAACCTTTGGGTTTCTTGCTCAAACTTTGAGTGAGTGCACCCCATACTCAAGGGTATCATCCACCAAATTCAACCACCACAATGGACATCTGATTTTTTCCCACTTAATGCACGCATGCTGCTGCTGTTGCTGCTTATTGTTGCTAGAAATCGTAGCCACATGAGAGAGGGTTGAAAAACCTTACTGGTTACAACAGCTTAGTGAAAATTTTTCTTTACGGAGGGTCACCGAGACAGGTTCAAGGGAAGGAGACCACACACATTGAATCAAAAAGCAACCAAAAAACCCGTGGTTGCACAAATGCAAGCACACTGCATTTGCGACGTGCTGCACAAAATGGGAGCTTTGCTTTGGTACACGTTGAAAGGAAAACAAATCGAATGTAAAATAATGTGCAATGTTCTACTTCACGTTGCAGGAGGGGTTGAAAGTGTTGACATTTTTCTTGCTCACTCACTCCCACTCAATTGTAATACAAAATACAGACTCACAAATGACACATGAAAGAGCCAAAAGAGAAAAAACACATGACCCACATACTGTAGCTATCCACTGAGGGGCAATTGCAGCAAGCGAACGCCTTCCCTTTCGGTATTCTATGGCCATCCAATTGCAGCCATCATCAACTAAACGCGAATCTGCCACCTCATGCCCTGAACAAGACAGAGCTCATTCCTGAGGCACGAGAGGAAGGCAATAAATGGACAACAATCCGCATTGCTGTGTCCAGAGTGACAGAATGTATTGCACTGCGGGAACAAGGCCGGCCTGCCTGACAAAAGGCAGGGTCCGCTCCGTGCCCAACGCCAACTGCAAACCGCGATAGCGGGCAGCGAGTGGAGCAAGAAAAGTAGGAGCCCCTTTTGCAGGCGGGCCGGCTGCTTTCCAATCATATTCATCGATTGGTTTGAATAATTGGTCAACACTGCACCCGTGCATGTGGACTCCCCCGTGTTGTCACCCGTGTCGTCACTGCCAAACAATAGAGACGGTTGTGTGCCAATGCAGGGCAGTACATGGCGCAAAGCGGGACTGGCCCGTGATGCATGGCTACACTGTCAGTGTCTGGGTACGCAACGAACCTGCCGTTGCATGAGCAGAATTCAACTTGGCCTGCGACGCCGTACGGAGGTGAGGATGTGGATGTCTAGAATTAAGCTCTTACTGTGTTGGGAGCTTGCAGTGTGATGATGCAGGAAGCCTATGACTGGGCAGTTTTTCTCCGGTGCATTGTCATGTCTCCTACAGCCCACCCAGTCCAGCTACTGTACAACGTTGTCGAGCGATGCTTCTGCGGTGAACCAGATAGCCCGGGCAAGAGAAGCGCACCCGCTCCTCCGCGGGATGGGGAACGGCAGCAGACCACGATGAAGCGACTCAGAGTGCCCCACCGCATCACGCTGCATCGGCTTATGTACAGACCACCATACGCTTTGGCTATGTACAGAAATGAGACCCTGGGAACCCATTATTTTTGCGGGGCGAGACCCGCACGGTAATTGTCGTTGTCGAAGACCGCATACACCGTCCGCAAAAACGTGTCGCCAAAGATCATGAACGGCATGCCCTGGGCGGCCTGCAGACCTGGCGCACAGACGTTGCCCTCGCGCAGAGTGTACACGTTGGACGGGATGTCGTACTTCTCGTCCCCTATCCGAATGGTCAGCACAGGGCCATTGTCGTAGTTGGAGCAGTCCTCACTGATTTGGAGCGCGTCGAGGATGGGGTTGATCTGGTCCGGGGAGCCGACGATCAGACTGGTCCCCGTGTCCAGAAGCCCCTGGCACCCCAGCAAACCGCAGTGCGAAATCACGGTTTCCCCTGCGGAGGGTTGGGGAGGTGTGTAGGAGAGGAGTGCTGCAGGGGGTTGTGCAGGGCTGGGGAGGATGGAGAGAATGCAGCCGCAGGGCAGCAACGGTAGACAGGCTCAAAGCGGGGGGAAGGGGGGGGGGTCGATGGAGCCACTTCGTGAACCTCCCCTCAAAGGCGGGCCCGATGGACAAGACCCCTAAAGCCTGCGAGGACATCCCGGGGGAGACCTGGACCAAAGCCTCGGAATAAAATAAAATTTTGGGCATCAACGCGACGAGGGGGGTCTGGAAACGTCATCATGCGTCCCCCCAGACCCCCCGTGTGACATTCCGTCGGGTTGTTGTTTCTTTACGGGGCCCTGGACAGTCACCCGTTCTGCCCTTCGCATGTTGCGTCAGGTCGCTGCTTTCTGTCGGCCGCTGCGGCCGGTGCTCCTGCTGGTGTCGTTTCCGCGTTCGCGGAGCCCAGTAGTTGGTGTGCTGGGGCTGTGCTGAATGTGGCATGGTGTGCCGTTTGCGCGTCAGCGGCGCCCAGTAGTTGGCGTACTGGGGTTGTGCTGGTTGTTGCCGGGGTCGTTTGACTGTTTTTGCTGTCCACACACCTCCGTCCACAGGCCGTTTATAGCCTGCCTCGCTGCGTTTCCGTGTGCGTGAGCCCCACGTGCCCTGCTCCGCATGGTGTCCCCCCCCCCCCGCCCCCACATTTTTCTACACCGAAGCCGACGGTAACCGACGGCGGTTGGAGAGTAACCGACGGCGGTTGGAGGGTAACCGACGGCAGTTTGACAGTAACTAGAGCGGTCCCTTAGGGGGGCCCCAAACGCCACAAAAGAAAACAAATGGTGAAGGACCACCCTGCAACCCCCTCTCCCACAATAGCCCCTTGTGCGAGCCTCGCGCGAACCAATTCCTGTCAGCCTTCATTCAGCCTCTCCGTTCCAGTTCCGTTTCAGCTGCGATACAAAGGCTGCGGGGGGGGAGTGCAATAGGCCTTTCTCTGGGGGAGTATCCGCACCGCGCGCGCACCGCGCATGCACCGCGCGCGCACCGCGTCAGGTATTTGAACAACTTCTCCAGGAGATGGTCTACGGGGAGAGGAATTGTAGATGGCACCTGGTGGGCTCTGAGGCATTACCATTCCCCCTGATTGGCTCTGGATGAAAGGGTCTACGGAACAACCCCAGTACCCGCACCGCGCATGCACCGCGCGCGCACCGCGTCTGATACTCCCCCTCTGTATTGTACTGGCTTTGTCCATCTCCTTTGATCCCGAAAGACTCGATTGGACCGCACCGCAAGTGTCGGTGGGCTGCGACGTGCAGTGGAGCATACCGACCCTTGTGTGTTCAGCAACCCTCTGTGACCCTCCCAAAAAGGGCAGTTCCCTGGGAGCAACTCTGTTGCATGACCGCACACGCAGGAGCGTGTACGCGGCGTGGCAGCGGTGTGCACGGCGTAAGAGGGTGGTGTTGCACCGCCCGCTCGCCACGTCCGCACCGTGGCATTTGTTAGTGTCAAACGGGATGGTTTACCGTTTGGCCCCTGACACGTAGCACCGCGCGCGCACCGTGCGCGCACGGTGCAGAAACCCCTCCAGGGGCGCTCGAGGAGGCTGGGAGGGAGTTTCGAAAGCGGTTTCCGGGCGAAGGCGAGAATGTTGGAGAGAAATAGAGAGTTGCGGACGGATGGAGAGGGCAGCAACAGCGGTAGAGCTGGCATGCGCTTGACGGGTGGGGAGCGGGGGGGCGGGCATCCTGCCGCCTCTTGGGGGGCACAATTCGCTCCGCCCTGGCCGCTTCTGCCCGCCCTTGACGGCCCACCAACCGTTGCGTGGTTGCCAGACCCCCCAACCGCTTTTCCAAACACCGGCAACCAGCCGCCGTCAGCTCGCTCTTGCCAGGGTGCGCGCGCGGTGTGCGCGCGGTGCAAACTTTGGGCATGTTTGGGGACCCTCCTGGTGATGATTGCAACCGTCAGGAGGCCTCCAGGAAAGAATAAAACTACCCAGAAGCCTCTGGAATGTATTGGAACCATACAAAGAAACCCCGGAAGACAGGTCTTGTGCTTGCAACTACGCTTTTCTCGGGGGGTCTATGGGCTGTTTGGGTGGGTGGGAGAGGTGAGGATGCTTGTTGGTTCCAGCCTGGATGGTTGCTATTCCATCCCGGATGCTTGCGGTTATTGCCTGCATGGTCGCTGTTAGTTTCCTGAATGCTTCGTTTCCATTCCTGTTGTCCATTCCTAGATGCATTCCAGGTGGGTGCAACGGGGCCGTATGGTCCCTAGACGTACCCAAAATCTGCACCGTGCTGAGCGCCCCACCCGGGGGTTCATGGCCCTCGGAGCCAGGGGGGGGGGGATTGCGCTCAGGGATGGTCCAACACACTTGCGAAAAATTGCGAAAAATTTGCCAAAAAATGCGTAAAATTGCGAAATCGCGAAAAATTGCGAAAAACTGCGAACCGCAGCCCCCCCCCCCCCCCCTCGTGCTTGGGCATGCCGCGGGCGGTACCCGCGACGTCGATGCTTTTGAACCCAATCAAATAGTAGGCGTACTGGAACATGAACCGCTTGTACGGGTACCAATTGAGGTCGCCCGCGTACTTCGAATCGTCCACGAACCCGAAATCGATCAACGAGCCGGACTTGTCGGAGGACAGCTTGATGCCCAGCAGCCGCTTGGACACGATCCCCTGCGCGTACATGTTGTCCAGGGGGGGCGTCACCCCGTCCACCGCCAGCTGCTTCAGGCCGAGCCCCCAGATCCCGTCGATGCTGGAGTTGACGAAGAAGTCCGCGACCGTCGTGGCGAGGCCGAAGGTCTGGTTGCGGATCCGCGGGCCGTCGGCCGAGTTCGAGACTGTGTCCGCCGCGAGGAAGCCGGCGCAGCTGCCGGTGCCGTACTGGATGCTGAACGCCTTGGGCACCTTCACGAAGGCCTTGGAGGCGCCGGGATGGAACTTGTGCATCTTGGAGCACCCCAGGTCCGTGCAGCTGTCCCCCGACACCTGAGACGAAGAGGCCGCGTGGCTCAGTGGCCATGCACCTGACGCCTCGACGTGGCGGTTGGCGGCGGTTGGGGGTTGGCAGTTGGTGGCGGTTGGCCGTTGGCGGTTGGCAGTTGGCAGTTGGTGGGGGTGGCTGGCAGCGGTTGGCGGTTGGCGGTGGGTGGTCTCCGGGGGGCTGTCCTTAAGGGCTGTCCTTAAAAAAAAAACAATTGGGGGCTTCTTACGGACGGCCCTGCCTCAACCAGAGGTACCCGGTTCGAATCTTGCCCTTTTCACGGCAGCGCGGTAATGCACAACTTCAGTGGCACCACGTTTGTACACGATGCTTCTGCACTGTTCACCGTGGGGAGAAGGGTTTTGCACAACAGCCAGAACCGGCTCCTTTGTACCCCCCCCCCCCCCCCACCCTCGTATAAGCTACGCCAATGTACACAATTATTACGGTCCCTACGCCTACTGTAGCTTGGACAAGGGCGTGGCTTGCGCGCAACACATACAACTGCCGACACACACGTGCGCAGGCCACATGCGCTGAAATTGGCAATTCAGGACCTATGGGATGCATCAGACTGAAAAAAAAAAATTCCTGGTGCACCAGCAGGGGGCCACATGTGCTGAAATTGGCAAATGTGACGACAAACCCATGTCTTATGTGGCCACACTAGTTTTCGTACGTAATTAAATTACGTACACAATTATTACGGTCCCTACGCCTACTGTAGCTTGGACAAGGGCATAGCTTATACAAGAGGGGGGGGGGGGAGGTTAGAGCGGACATAGCGCACAACAGTACTTTGAGGGAACGTTTTCAGAGGTCTGAGGAGTGCGATGGGTCAGAGCAAAGGAGGTGCGCATGGGCTCTGACAGCGACGTCTCACAGCCGCGCGGTCCTGTGCAACATGGCACTGATGCCTTTTGTCCGCGAACTCGCGGGTCGGGCACCACCGCACGGCCTCGCATACCCACAGATTGGACGACCCTGTGTCCATGACCATCGTGAACTTCTGCCGCGGGTCGCCGATGGTGATGTCGGCCAAGTACTCGACGTCCTCGAAGTTCTTGAGGTGGTCCACGGGGTTCTCCGAGTGGGCGTCGCCGAGCGGTCCCGCGTAGCCGCGATGCGTGGGGCGAATCGCGCGCCGGGCCAGGCCTTTGAAGTACGCGACGCGCTCTTGCGGCGTCCGGGGGGTGCTGCGGCGCAGCGGCCAAGTGAACTTGGAGTGGGCCCAAGTCACGAGGCAAAGCAGGAGCAGTGCCGTGAAAGTACGCATGTTCGATCTGAGCAAGCAATCGCCTGAACACCATGCCCCCCCCCCCCCCCTCCCGCGTGTGACATTCCGTCGGGTTGCGGTTTCGTTACGGGGCCCTGGACAGTCACACGTGCTTCCCTTCGCGGGCTGCGGCGGGTCAATGCTTTCTGACGGCCGCTGCGGCCTGTGTTCCTTGTGGTGTTGTTTCCGCGTTAGTGGAGCCCAGTAGTTGGCGGACTGGGGTTGTGCTGGTTGGTGCGGGGCTCGGTTTTACGGGTTTTGCTGCCCACTGCCCTCCGCATTCGAGTTGTCCACCACATGCCTCGCCGCTGTGTGCGTGAGCCCAATTGCTCCATCTGTGCGTGTGGTGCCCGTAGGCATCGCGCGCACCTTCATAGTCCCCCACCCACCCAACCCCACCCCGCCCCACCACTCCACAACCACAACTACGCCACGCCACGCCACGCCGCACCATACCACACAATACCACACCACACCACACGACACCACGCAACGTCATGCCATGCCATATCACACCATACCACGCCACATCACGCCACGCCAGACAACGCCCTGGCATGCCGCACAGCATTGCACCTCAACGCGCAAGAGGGGAAACACTTTGGTAAAATTTTAGGTCTACTGTGTTGTGTTTGTCACGAACACCATGGTCATATAGAGCAACAGATGGAAAGGGTGTGAAACATGTGGTGTTCGATTTTAGAGCTGTCGAGGCTGCAAACCGCCGAAGCCGTATGCACCCGCTTGCACAGTTTTGGCTCTGGTTTGACCCTGCCATGGCCGGCCCCACTGCTGTCACACCAGCCCTAATCCAATCCACACCGCAGAGTTCCCGAGGCCGCCAAAACCCTTTCATCGTTCTCTGAGCAAACATCGCCAAAACAAGCCTCAGTGCCCATCTCACACGGCCTCGGCAACAAACTTTTTCATCTCAGAATCAAAAATTCGACAAAAAAATCGTGCCCTAGAGGCGGTGTGTGCGGGGGGGTCGCCCCCCCCCCCCCCCCCCAACTCAGTGACCTGGGGCGGGGAGGCGGGGGGGGTCATGGTCCTGGCAAACCTCAGCCGATCGACCGACCCACCCACATCAGAAAAACCTTCCTGAGGGAAAAAATGAAATTCATTAAAGGGTCCGGAAATGTGAGGCCAATTTCAGGTCCACAAATTTTGGGGGCGTTTTCGCACAGCGCGGGCACAGCGCCAATTATTACGTTGTTTATCCCGGGAAGACCCCTGAAAACCACCCACCTGCAGAAAGATGTATGATCAATTCAAAACAGCCTGGGGTGCAGAATTCAGGACCCTGGGACCCGTGGCAAGCATCAGACTAAAAAAAACTCCCTGGTATACCAGCAGGGGGGTGGTAGGGTGCAGAATTCAGGACCTTGGGACCCGTGGCTACCGGTGGTGGAAAACCGCCGACTTTTCGCACAACCCGGGCACAGCGCACGGTGCGCCCCCAAAGCCTCGGTATTAGGTGGGGGCGGGTTGGTACCCCAGTCCACAGGGGCCACGAGGGACCCGAACAGTGCAACGAATGACAACATCATCCCGATTGCCCTGAGCGGTCTCTTCACCATCGGACATGGGCTTGTGAGAGTCAAGGGGGGGGCACTGGTACACGCACTTCCTGGGCTCTATGGGGCTTTCTCCTGCTTTGCAGCTCTTACCACATCGTCCCTTCTCCGGATTGCGCGTGATCGACCTTCAAAGGGGGCGTTTTCGCACAGCGCGCGCACAGCGCCAATTATTACGGTGATTATCCAGGTAACAACCCTGAAAACCACGCACCTGCGGAATCATGCACAATCAATTCAAAACTCAACAATTCAAACATCTGATGCTTGCCATGGGTCCCAGGGACCTAAATTCTGCCCCCTATAGCCCCGTCCACTGCAGCAGCCATTCAATGACGTCCTTTCAATCTTCTGAACTTACCGAACTCGCGGTGGTGGAGAACAGCCAACTTTTCGCACAGCGCGTGCACAGCGCGCGCACAGCGCATGGCACGCCCCCAAAGGCTTGTCTGCCTCGGGCATGAGGGGCCCTGTTGCCACGAGATCGCCCGGTCCACGCCAGTCAGTTGCACATGTCGGATCAGCGTTCCTGCGTACCGCACCTCCCACACCACCGCAAGGGCATGACATTGTTCTTTCGTTCTTCGCTTTCAGTGAACGTAGTCCGTCAGCTGCGAAGGTGAGGTCTCAGGAGGGGTATGTTATATATTTTTTTTGGCTCAGACCAAGATGAGCTGGCGTACTTCACAGTACTCGAGGTGACCCCTCGGGATCAAGGTTCAGAGCTGTCCAGTGCTACGATGATCCCACAAATGACTGTGGTAGCGGATCTGACACGTAGTGAGGAGGAGCTGAGTCTGAAACCAGGTTATGCAGTGGGAGACTGCCACGCCCGTAGGCAGGAGGGGTATGTTACATTTTGGCACGAGGTCAGAGTCATGTAGCATCTTTAAAACAGGCCTACCCCTCAGGAAGAGAGGGGAGACTGTCTTCTCCTGACAACACAACGGAGTACGCTGCTCGGCACCGGGCACGCCTTCGATGTGAAGGCAACACCAGGAAGAAGCAATCAATACAGTGGCAATGTGCATTGGCTTTCAAGGGCCCGACTGCCACCCCAACGCCCTATCGTACAGGAGGGCGCATTGCCAGGCACCGCGCGCCCTCTGTCTGCCTCGCCCACGCAGAGCCTCTCCTCCCTCTGCCGGCCCCAGCCGTGCGCTGTGGAGGTGAGTGGGCAGCTCTGAACAATCCTCTGACTGCACACCACTTCTACTTTGGTCGGACGCTGAGGGGCTGTCGCGTCGGCAAAGGTGGTGGTGGTGTGCGCGGGAGGGGGGAGGGTCCTTGGGAAAAGCGGAGCTCACGCACCACCGAGAGAAGCCATCTCCTGCAGGACGTCATGGCGCTTGATGTTTGGGAGACCATGGCAACAAACATCAAGCGACAATAACAAAGGACCACAAGTGACCTCAACTGGACGGTCTACGGCCGGCCAGTCGCGCAGGTCCCACACGAGAAGTTGGGCACCAAAACAGGTCCGGTGCCACAACAAAAGATCCGGCTTCGGCCGTAAGGACGACGATAGTCAACGCCCTTCAGAGTCGTGACTTGGACAAAGCGGCAGCGCGTGTCTGGGTGTGTGTGCGGGGGGGGGGGGGGGGGGGGGGGGCGGGGCAAACATGCTTCCAGTGTCCAGCGAGGGTGCCGAGCTTCAGCCCCGTACCCTGTGCCACTCAGAAGTAGCCGCTGCTGTTGCACCCGGAATTCGGTAGGAACTAGCTGTGTTCAGTATCCGACTGAACAGGCCCCAGCTGCTGCAGGCTCCTGGCGGACGCCAGGGGCAAATCAGGGGCTGCCGGGCCGCCAACTTCACCAATACAATATGCGACCTCCTCAAAGCGCCCGCGTTCGCTACTTCACTTCCCCCCGCGCTTCGCTGCGACTCGCACCTGGCGGTATCATGCCAGGGCACAACACGCCATGGCCCACACGCAGATCACCTGAATCTGGTATTTCTCGGACACTCCGCCGTTCCACAGTCCGGTCGTGAGGGCATGGCCGTCCACCAGCTCCTGGTGGCGCAATGCGTAGCAGCGTCAGGAAGCCTGTCATACGACTTCAGCGGTACAGAATGGTGTCGCGGCTATGGCTTGTTTTGTGGTGGTGGGGGGGAGGGCGGTCCATGCCACTGGCAAGCTGGCCAAGCCCGCTCACCAGAAGGCACTCGAGAAAACTCTCGCAATCAAGCATCAGAGCTGTCCGATGCTGCGATTGTCCCAGAAAGCGATGGGGTAGCGGACATAACACGTGGTGAGGATGCGCTGAATCTGATACAAGGTGATGCAGCGGGCTTTTCAATTTCACGTTGCCATTTGTTTTTCTTCTCGACGAACTCAGCCGATACCCTTTGCAGGTGTAAAGACTATGTGACCTTCTGTGACCCATCCAGCACCACAGACCGGCCTGCAGCATCCCACTGAGGGTTTTTTTTATTTTTCTTCTTTTTTATTTTTTATTTTCTGGCATTTGTTTTCCAGCCTGGCTGAGCAGCCAAATTCTTAAACCAGGTATCACGTCTCTTTTATCGTGTATAGCAGGTTTCGCAGCGCCCCCACTCCAATCAAAGACTGCCGTCCACTTGGAAATGCAGCGGGAACTGCCACGCCCGTAGCCATCCCAGTGTGCTACCGGAGCACAGGAAAGACTGAAGGCTGAGAAAAACAGCGTTGTGCCATGCACAGAAAGAGCAATCCCACAGGATGGTGTTGCGGCTATACGAGGGCAGCCGCAGTGAAACACATCAGACTGTGCCGTACTGTGCTACGTTTGCGCTGTGATGATGTAGTGACACAGCCGGGGACGCAGGCACTGTGGGCAGTGGATACAGGACGATGGCGTAGGCCAGGGCAGGTGAGAGCTCAACTTAAATCAGGGCTGTGACGAGGAGAATACGGTAGGAGCTGGAGTACGGTCCCCCCAAAAAAAGGATTCTTGCGGCAGGAGGGCAATGTGGGAGTCCAAGGCACCACATCCGTAAATCTCTTTTCGCACAAGCTCCAAACATATCCCTCCATTCCGACTCAGACCCAATGAAAGAAGTACTGGGCTCCGCTCAACAAACAAAATGAGGAAGAAATGGTTTGCAGCCCGGGGGGCAGCCCTGAAGGAAAGGGGGGGGGGTCGAGAAAAGGGGCTCAAATGTCTAAAGGGTCAAAAATAGAAAATGGGCCGTCATTTTGCTGCCATTTTGAATTATTGACTTATTGGGGCCCTGAGAAGGCCCCCCCCCCCAAAAAAAAACCAACCCAAAGCGGCGGCCGACTTTCGCTAATTTTTCCGATTTGTTCTGCCGATCTGTTGGGTTTCTGGATCTTGCTGATTTGTCTGCAATTTGCTGATCTCATTTTGGTCGGAGAAGAATTCATGTTCCCAGTGCAGATTGACTCCATCAAATGTTTCTATTACCTCCCAAAAGGTGCCTCTGGGGTCCCTTGGGGTCGTTTGTCTTCCGCTGATCAGGCTTTTCTGAGGGAGAAGCCCCGTGATGTTGTTGAGAGTCAAGCGATTTGTGTGTTCGCTCTGCACGGCCCAATGCATTCGTGGCATGCTTTTAGCACACAGTCAGCCGCACTACCTTGTGGGACATCAGCTCAGTACACTCCTATAGCAGAGTCTTCTGGTGCAACGTCTTCAGCCACACCGTCAGCAGCACCATCTTTTGGTGCATTAGCTTCTCCAGTAGAGTCAGTGCCACACTTGTCATCTTTTGGGACATTAGCACGGGGGCTGGCGCCAGCCAATGTGTGACCCCGAGGGGTGTTCGAAAGTTTGGGGGGCTGTAGGGGGGGGGGGGGGGGGGGCCCTCCCCCCCCCTTGGTTGACCCAAACCTTGGGGGTCGGCGGGTCGGGCGGTCAGCCGCCGGGCCCCCCGGGGGGGGTCGGTGGGTACCCCAACATACATACCTCAAAATGATCCCCATGACACGCTGATCATTTTGAATATGCACATGTGAGGTAAAAATTTTTTTCAAAAAAAATTTGCCCATCAACTCAGGCTCCCATCAGCCAAGGTCCGACCCGGAGGCCGGGTCGGGGTCAAAATCCTTTTTTGTGCTTTTTAGCCATTTTTGAATTCTCCACGAAATTCTGAGTATTTTGAGTACAGACACATAGGGTCGAACAAAAAAATTTCCCCCTGCCCTATGCCTAAAACAAAATCTCCGGCGCCTCTGGCGCCGACAAAGCACATTGTTCCGTACGACAATTTTGGGGTCCGTAGAGGGGGGGGGGGGGTCCCCCCCCCCCTCCCTTTGGGGTCGGGTCCCGGCCAGGGCCAGCCCCCGTGGACATTAGCTCCTCTCGCAGAGTCGGTAGGTAGGCTTTACAGACCAAACAGCAGAACAATAATAGACCACGAGCTCAGCCCGCACGACATTGGCAGACTGGGACCCAGTAATACAGTATTATCGTACTGTACCGCCGGGAGGTGCCAGTGAGGTCGCTCACAAGATGTGCAGGCCGTGCCGCCGCCCCATGAACAACCCCATGAACAGTTCGTCTACGCATTGCTGAACGGGGTACTGAACAGCCCCCTGTTGTAGTATTGGTCGGCTCCAATCGGCTTCTTGTCTCTTGGTGGAGTTCAGGCCCAGGTACGCTGGCGAGACCCTCCGGAGGGTGCCCGAAAACACTCTCGAAATCAAAGATCAAAGATCAAAGATCAGTGCAATGCTACGACTGCCCCATAGAGCGATGGGGTAGCGGGCGTAATAAATACGGGGAACGTCTGCCTGCGCGCCACTTTCAGCGCAAATACGCCCCACATGAAGCACCCAAAGCTGTATCATCTCCGTTACCCCCCCCCCCTCCCTTGCGAGAGCCCACTGTAGTCCAAAAGTTGCGGTAACGACACCTGCCGCTGCTCTGACCAGGGCGTTGCTCTCGCAAAGGGGGGAGGAAGGTCCCAAGCTTGGGAGGTAGGCGAAATTCGTCCCAAACATTGCCATGCAGCAGAAAAAAGGCCCCGTGCGCGCTCCGTGCTGCCCTTTGCGCCCTGCATTCAAACGTTCCGTCATGGCGAGGATTCACCAAATCTGATATGCAGCGAGGCGCGCCCAGGGCACGAATCAGTCAGAGTGCCAGTGCAGAGTGAGAGGACAGGTGAGAGTGACGACATGGAGTGACAGGATGGAGTGAGCGTGACAGCGAAGGATGGGGCAGCACAGTATCGCAGTGATAGTACGGGCGGTCATTCTGACTCTGTCACTCTGTAATCATCGCTTCGCTCCATCCCATCAATCGCACTCTACACTGTCGGCCTCACTCGCTGCTACCTGTCCCTCCCCCTCCACACAACCCGAATCCCTGCCGGACCCAAATGGCGAGTGTAGCCAGGGAACGGCCACGCTCGGAGGCATCCTGGAGTAGAACCAAGACTGGAGGCCAAGGAACACAGCTCCATGCGAAAAAAGAAACCCACCGCGCGTGGCAGTCTGCGTTTGTTGGTCAACGGCACCCAATCATTGTCCCGCACGGCTGTCTGCTGCCCTGCAATCTCTGTTGCAGTCATGGTCTGGGTTCGGACGGGGATTCAGGTCTGGACGCCTGCATCCCTCGTGCAAACCCAAAGCCGTGTGGCTGCCTGCACCGCCTCTCCCACGCCTCAGCGTTGCGGGAGGAGGTCCCTTTGCAGGGCAGGGGCTCCGCTCTGCAGTCCTCCCATGGCCCCTTAAAGAACGACACAGGACATGCAGACTCCGTTGTGCGTGCACTGTGCACTGGAGGATCTTGTCCTGCATTGCCGCATCCTCAGCCCCATCATGGCGTTGGCTCCCCGGGGATCTGGTGCCCAGACAAGATAATGTGATTGATCTTTGTGATGCCGTTTGGTGGCAACATTGGAATATTGGAGGAGCTGCAATGCGCATGGGGAGCGCGGGGGGCAGCTGGCGCGTGCGCGGAGAGTGCGGGGGCAGGTAGGATGCAATTGGAGATTGCCGGGGGGGGGGGGGGGTGGGGGCGTTGTTGTGCGCGTGGAGAGCGCGGAGGGGGCAGCCGCAACGCGCATTGAGGGCGCGGGGGGAAGCTGTACTGCGAAAGGAGAAATCCAGGACACGGCAGCCTTGCCCTATCGACACCTTTGTCAGGATCCGCTACCGATGTGCTGCGCCCAGAAGGCGCTTGTGCCCAGCGGCACAAGATGGAGAGACCTCTCCTGGTGCGGGGCCATTGCCGCGTGGGCAGGGCACGCAGAGGAAGGAGAAGCCACACGCTGAAATGGAGGTGGTTGTCCTGGTCCAACTCACGTTCGGGGGGCCTGTCGGTTGGCAATGAACCGCGATCACTCGACCGACGTCAGGCGCCACGTGCGCAGCCCCTCAGTGGGTTCCTCAAGCTCCGTCTGTTGCGATTCCACCGCTTCGGATCTGGTGGGCACCGGACACGTTTCCTCGGCGGGGTTGGCGTCGGTGCCGGAGTGGTACAGAAGCCTACAAGGCGAGAAGGCCGTGTGGTGTGCAGTGCTATGGCTCTGTGACATGGTTGCAGAGCTGCATGGACAATGGACACGTGGGAAAACCATGCGGTTGTGCAGGCCCAAGGTGGGAGCTCAGAACTTTGGGAGACGAACAATTCCGGGCCAGCAAAACGTGGTCTCGTCGGATTGAATTGTGCTGCTGCTAATGTTGCTGCTGCTGCTGCTGCTGCTGCTGCTGCTGCTGTTGTTGTTGTTGTTGTTGTTGTTGTTGTTGCTGTAACTCTTGTTGTCATTGCTGGCGGTGGTGTCGACCCTCTGGCTCTGTTATGACAGCCCCCAGCCCCCTTGCCCGGGGGCCAGGACGCTTTTTGAATTTAAAACTGGAGCCCTCGCATGCCGGCATGGCCCCATGAACACTGTGCCCCTACAACCCCAAGAGCGCCTTTCCCAAAGAATGCGCACGTCCCACTGCTCTGTATGTCCACGTGACAACTGTGGACAAGCGTGCAGGCGACTCTTGAAATGCCTATCCAGCACTGCCTGTTGAAATGCAACTGTGTTATGGTGCGGCTGCGAGTGAGTCTGTGTGTGTGTGTGTGTGTGCGTGTGTGCCAAGGAATCCATTCAATCATGCTCCAACTGCGAGGTTCAACATTCCTACATTCCTACCACTACTGCAAACCATGAGTTCATGTGTGTGTTCGTGCGTGCGTGCGCGCGTGCGCGCGTGCGTGCGTGCGTGCGTGCGTGCGTGCGTGCGTGCGTGCGTGTGTGTGTGTGTGTGTGTGTGCCTCGGCAGGCTCGGACCCTAGCAGAGCGACGGCCAACGAGTGCCTGCAGCCGGTCATCGGCCAACCGGCGTCGGCTGCCCATCAACTGCCGTCGGTAGAGCAGATATCTCCGTTGGTTGAGTGTCACCCGCCGTGGGTTCACCGAATCCTGCCACCGATTCCCCCAGGCCGTCCTCAGTAGCGGGAAAAAAAACCTATTTTGTCCCAAAGGACAGCCCTGCGGCAGATCCAGATCCCTGCACCTGTGCCCTCACCTGGGCTGCGGGAGTGGGCCTGGGCGTGCGTGCAGCAGTGGGTGTGGATGTGGAGCAGGGCGGGTACCAACAGCCGTAGCAACAGCAACAGCAACAGCAGTACCATCGAGGACCGCATGACTCACAAACACATGGAGACCCCAACATAGTGCAACAGTCGGAGAGGGGGGGTTTTTGGCCGGACTGTGGCTAACAAGTCTCATAACCCCTTCAGGAATAGGGTTTTGGTTTGGGTCCCGAAGAGGGGGGGCGTGCGGGTGCAAGAAACAGACGCAACCTGCGAAGACGGACTGTCGGCGGAATGCGGAGCGGCGATGTGCGGACCTGTGCCCTGGAAGGGGAGGGATGGTACGGAGACGTGTCCAGGCTAACGGGGCTGGTGGCCCCGTTGGGGGAGATGTCCTGTGACAGCGTAATTCCACTGCCTTCGGACCATACGCTTCGAACGGATGCCAGCGAGAGCGAGGCAGGCCTCACCTGAAGGAAGGCACGAGGCAAATCAGATGGGGCCCAGGGCCCGCTGCCCTGCGACCCGGGTGCAACTGGGGGCACAGGGTAGAGAGGTGGTGCAGACGCGCCCTGCCTTGTGCCCTACCTGCATGTGGTACAATGTGTTACAAGAACGGAAACAAGTAAGCAGAGGATGATACTCTTCCGCATCCTCCTCTGTATGTTTGCGCAGGAGAGGCCGCCAAGTCGGTGAAGCGCAATTGGGTCTGGAGCCGACATTTGCACCAGTCTCACATGAGAACGATGACTCATATGACCGACCCGGTTTTGGCTCTTTGCAAGCGCAGTCTCGTCCACCCAGGAGCAAGTGTGTAAACGAGTAAGTAAGTTTGGAGTCAGTCAGTCAGTCAGTCAGTCAGTCAGTGCATGCAACACCTGGTTCAATGCCCCCTTAGGGGGTGGTGCACTTTTTGGACGAGGGGGAGGGCCCCCCGTCGGTCAGGAGCCATCAGTCAAACTGTCGTAAGAAGGCTCAGAAAATCACGTTCATCCACTCCCTTTATGCCCGTTTTAAAGAGTTGGTGGTATTTAAAGCAGTTTTTCAACCAGTCCGGGCAGATGTTTGGCTGAATTTTGCATAGGCCGCTATGCATCAATTTGACCCATGTTGTAGCCCCTCTAAGCTGACCAACTTGAGCCAAAATGTCAGAAAATGATCTTCATTTGCTGAATTTGGTGCCGTTTTGAAGAGTTACGGCCGTTTTTGTTGTTCTTTGTTTTGGGCAGTTTTTGGCTGGGTTTTTGCACACATATATTGAAGCACATGGCCAAATAAGGACATAAAACATGGCCGGCTAGGCTTGGGTGATAAGGGGTGTGCCCCTCGTCAACCAAGCCTAGCCGGCGACCAGATGGCCGTGTAGGTGATATCTCGATATTTTATGTGTTTCGTTGTCCTGGATGGTTGTTTTGCATGTTATGTATTGTCATGTTTACGCGGTGCAAGCAAGTTACCTTCCCGGGAAGGTAGTGACTTAGCGTACGCACCCTCTCTGGCCCATCGCCTTCCACCCTTGTTTGGATACTGCCCAGTGTGCAGGTCAACTCCGTCTTGGGATGTGCTGTGAGTGCTATTCTCTTCTGGGCCTGAGCTATGGTAACTGGAATGTACTTCAGCTGTACGACGACTGGGAAATACTTCGTGTCACAGTTCTTCGTGGCCAATAAGGTGGCAAAGAAAGCAAGTGAATAAGGATCTCACAAACGCCGGAAGCACAAGCTGAGTTCATATCCACACACATACAGCGCCCAAGGCATGTTGTGTTGTGTTGTAGATGTGAAAATGGGCTCCATGAAGTGATTGCGCGGTGGTGCCGGCAGGGATAGGACCCGATACAAAACCAGATTGAGGGGACCTACGTGCTCCATCAGCCTCATTGAAGTGGTCCGATGGATGGATGAGTTGGGGCATTCTCACGCATGGAAACTCACAGGTGGTGTGCTTTTCACGGGCAGTTTATTGTATCCCCCCCCGCCGCCGCCCCGCCTGCACGATCGCTCAGGTTGCTGCTGCTCAAGCCTTTCACTCTCCGTCCCCCCCCCCCCCCCCGCACACTCGCTTTGTAGTAGCCGAAACTTGGACTTTGGGGGTCGTGGTTGACCCAGGGATGCCCCACTAAGACAGTTATCCGGTCAACCGCCAGCCTTGGGAGGGGAGGGTGGAGGGATGGGACTGAGGGGGCCGGGCGGAAGAAGGAGGAGTGAGAGCAGTGAATGGGGTATGGGCAGAGCAGCGCGCGGGGGGAGGGGGGGCTGGGAGTGCAGGGACTCATACCTGAATCGGGGTCGACGCGCGAGAGGAATCTGCAGAGGAAAACACCGTAGAATAGGGTGGCCAATACTTCCTCAAAGACTCCCAGGGACCCTCAATCGCCCGCCAAACTTCCCCTCATGGAACCGCCATGACCACGGAATGGCCCCAACGATGACGCCGAATGAACCCCCAAAAGAACCCCCATGCCCTCTAAAATGACTCCGGCAATGGGGCGCTCGTGCATTCAAGCAAAGAAAAGAAAAAAGACAGACAAAGGGCGACCAGACACTCAGTCAGATTCGGGCGGTAACCCACGGCGGTTGGGCGGCGGCCTGGAGGGTCACCGAAGGCGGTGGAGGGGAACCGAAGGCGGTTGCAGGGTAACCGACGGCGGTTGGAGGGGAACCGATGCCGGTTGGAGGGCAACCGACGGCGGTTGAGCAATTGCTTTGGGTGCTCCATGAGGCTTGCTTTGGGCGCTCTTTCGCGCACAAAATGAAAAGAGAGAAGACCGGTTGAAAAAGGAGCCCCCTGAACCGAAAATGACCCCAAACAACTCCTACATGACCCCTCACCTCCTGTTTCCCTCGTCTCCTCCCCGGCAAATCCGCACGACAATGCCTCCACGTGCGTCCACCTGCAGATATCCGCAACATCAGGGCACTGTCAAGCATGCTAGCTGACAGCCGGTGTTGGAACTGCCGCGGCGTCGGACCACCCCACGACATGGCTGGCTCCGGGGTCGCGGGGTAGGTGGGGTCGGCAACGGCAGACTCTGTGAGCGATGAGGGGCTGGTGCAGGCTGCGGAGGTCTTGGTAAGATCCGCCTGCGACGTCCCGGTAAGGACCCCGTCGGATTCCAGGGCGGTCCCGGTAAGATCAGCCCCCGGCACCCCGGAAAGCTGCCCCAACAACGACTCCGTGGGATCGGCGGGCGGGTTCTCGGTCGAGGGCCCCAGGAGCGCCATCGTGCGCAGATTCGGAGACTCGTGCGGCGGGAGCGAAAAATCCGGTGGCGATTCCACGGACAACGAAGGGCATTCCAAGGCAACGACGGAGCCACGTTGCGGAGCCCGGCAGGATGCGGCGGACGAGGGTCGCGGCGGCGCGGTCGACGGCCGGGACCGGTACTGCGGCACGTCCTCTTCGCTCGAGGTTCCCTCGGACTGCGCCCACGGCAGGGAGAGCCTCCGGCGGAAGGAGAAGCCGTCACGGCTCGAGAGGAACGTGTCTGACCCCCCTCGGGCGAGATGGGGCACGATGGCGGACAGTGCCGTCGCGAGCCTGTGCACATGGCGGCAGCTACACAGAGCGAGCGCGCGGGGGGGGGGTGGGGTCCGTCCAAATTCTGAGAAGAGGACAATTCGTGGGGTGGGGGCGGGGGCCATGACGTCAGGTTTTGAAGTAACCTGACGAGTATCGTGACCTGATGCCAGACGCACTCAGTTCAATGCGGCTCAAACATTCTGCAATCACGATGCACTTTGCCGTGCCGCTCTCGCAATGCAAACCAGGCCAGCACCGAGTGTTGCCTTGAGGTCACCGCTCTGACACGGTTATCGAATGTTTCAAAGGCTCTCTGGGTCAGCCCTTCCCCCTGCCACGGCTTCGGTGACACCTCCACCACACTAAAGTTGGCTCTCGCTACCCAGGCCTGGCGTGGCTCCCTACCCCTGCACCAGCTTCCGCCCCTTGTCAGAACTCCTCGTCACACGCAGCAAAAGACAACCATGTAGTGTATGTTTCCATACAATTTGCCCCCAGACGAAGCGTTTTTGCTCGCGGACGGGCGCGAGGTTTTCATCGACCACGTCACCAACAGGCTATTGCTTCAGGACCCCGGGGGGTAAACCCCAGCCGACCCACCCACATCACAAAAATTTCCCTCGCGCAAAAACTGTAATTTTTCAAAGGGTCGGACCTCCGGTCACTTGAATCGCGGGGATCACGTCGAATGAGGGCGCCATGAAGGAGTGTCTTCGAGTGCGGGGCGATGCTTGAGTGAGACAATTGGAAGGAGCCCCCTTCCCCCCCCCACGTGTGACATTCCATCTGGTTGTTGTTCCTTGACGGGACCCTGGACAGTCACCCGTTCTTCCCTTCGCATGTTGCGTCAGGTCGCTGCTTTCTGTCGGCCGCTGCGGCCGGTGCTCCTGCTGGTGTTGTTTCCGCGTTCGCGGAGCCCAGTAGTTGGTGTGCTGGGGCTGTGCTGAATGTGGCATGGTGTGCCGTTGGCGCGTCAGTGGCGCCCAATAATTGGCGTATTGAGGATGTGCTGGTTGTTGCCGGGGTTGTTTGACTGTTTTTGCTGTCCACACACCTCCGTCCACAGGCCGTTTATAGCCTGCCTCGCTGTGTTTCTGTGTGCGTGAGGCCCAGGTGCCCTGTTCCTCCACGCGCTGTCCCAGCCGTCCACCATATGTCCTTTTCCCCCTCAGGGCCGGGTCTGCCCCTGATGGGCTCCCGCTCCTGCGCAAACAGCCCATCTGGGCTGCGGGAGACACCCCCCACCTGATGCCGGTTGAGCAGGGGTTGCCCTGGCACCCGGTAGGGACGGGGCTGGCTGGCCAGGCCATCCCCTTTGTTGTTGCTGCCTCCCATGTGCACGCTCTCCCATCCCCTCCATTCTGGTTCCCTGTTCCCGCTGTTCTGGTTGCCTCTGCTGCCTCGGTGTGCCCCTCCTCCTTGTCTGCTATGCTCGCCCTTGTCCTGCCTGGTGTGGCTCCCGCGTTCTGTGTGTCTGTGTTGCTCCTCCCCCTGTCTGTTGGCGCTCCTGGGTGCCCCTGTCGCGCACCCCCTCCTGTCCCGGCCGCCTGCCCCCCCTACAAGGATTTCACATCTCCGTACGGCGTGGACTGTCCCGTGCGCGGTTGGCTGGTCACGGCGCTATTGCCACCCCCGTGGCGGGCAACTCCTGGCGCGCGGGGCGCAGCCCCCGCCCTTGTGGAGTGCGTGGGCACCTTGTAGGGGGAGGGGGGGGGGTGTTTGCTGATGGCTCGCTCAGCGTGCGCCGCATTGCCCTCCGGTCAGCCCTCGGGGCCGGCGGTGAACCGCCAACTGCCGGTGGTTGATGGCCAATCTTTTGTTCATTAAGCACCGGCTGCGGGTGGGAGGCTCCTGCATCTTTTCTTTGCCAGGAACCGATTATAGATGGAGGTGTTCCTGGATGTGCTTGAATGAGACCATTGGCAGGAGGACCCCCCCCCTCCCCACTTAAGGACAGCCCTCTGGGACGGCGGTCAATGGCCAAAAACTTCATCCATTCAGCCCCGGGCGCACGAGCCTGCGTCTCAAGCCTCGAATCAGATTGACTCAACCACAGCAACCGCGAAGGGAGGGGACGGGGGACCAGCGAAGGCGGGGCGGGTTGGAGACATGGGCTTTCGTGCTGGGCCTTTCTAAAATGGTACGAAAAATGGGCTGTGAAGCGGTCCGGACAGGCAAGTTTTCAACGGAACTTTCTCCGCGTGATACATGCCTCAAGCGCAAAGCTGGGGTCGCTTTGAGGCTTGTATGTTGGGGTAGCCCCACCCCCGGCCCCCATCACCCGAGGCCTGCCGGTGGCTGGGACGGGGTCGCGGCACGGCAGCCACGAAGGGGGGGTCAGGGCTTTCATCCCCCCCCTTTCCCTAGGGTCTGGCCGTTACAAAATGGTTCAGTGGGTTGTGGCGGGTGGAAGTGGTTGTGATAGAACGGGGGCGTCCCCCCCCCCCCCCCCGCCGTCCCCTACACGCTCCCCTATGTCCGGGTGGTGGTGTGGACCGTCCAGAGGCGTGCCAAGCAGTCCTTTGCTGGAGCAGGAGGCGGGTAGTGGGTATCGTGCTGCGGAGGACCGGTGCAAGAGGGCCCGGTGAAACGATCCGGAGTTTCAGTGTCAGGCTCAGCCTTTGATGACATGACGGAGGAGCAAAATTTTCAAGTCGCCCTGCCCCCCCCGCTTTTCCAACCACTTCTGAAGCCCCCTTCAGTCCCCTGCCCCCTGGAGCACACAGTTGCTTCCACCCCTTCAAGCACAGGCCTTTGGGGGGGGGGCATCCCCTCACACTGACCAACGAATTGATGCCTCAGCCCCCCTCCCCCCCGCTCTTCCGGGAAAAAACCAGCAAAACAAAGAGGGAGACATGACACACGTGCTCAGATCTGAAGCGGTCTGCAAGGACGGAGCGTCCCGCTGTGCCCGGCTGCCCGTCTTTCGCCGTGCCATTAGTGCTCTCCTCGTTTTGAGGAGGACCAGCGTTTTGCACAGAAAGTTGGCCTTGACGGCGATGAAGGCGCACAACAGCAGCGCCTGCGTTGATACAAATACGACGGTCAAGACAGTGTTGGGGGTGCCTCTGGCGGCAAAGAAGGGGTCGCGCCACAGCAGTGCCATGTGGAGGCTGATGACCAGCACGAGCAGAGATAAGGCCTCCAACTTGTTGAGGGCCAGGGTCTCAAACGGCTGGAGGACCTGCAGCGGCAGAGGCCACATCACAACACAGCACAGCACAGCACACCACAGCACAACGCCGCTGCTGGAGCCGTGGGTCATCCTCACAGAGGGGGGAAGTTGCGAGTTTTCAACACCTGGCCTGGTGACTGACGCACGACTGCCCGGGTCACCCCAACAAAGAGCTGCTTGACATGGCTTTGCATGCTGTCAAGGCCCTGCTCTCGGAGTTGGCCCGCCGTTGCGGACCCACAATAGGGAGCATTTGGTGGACAATGCAACGCTGAACCCCCACTGGGGGCATCCCTGCAGCCAGGAACTTCCACGGCCTACCGCCACTGGCACTATCCAAGGGGCCATCGTGGCAATGGACGCGGGCGCCACCCCCATGGGAATGGCCATGGCACTCAGATAGGAGCGGGCACCTGGGCAATATAGCACCAGAGCGGCCTCTGGGATGGGGGCCTTGCAAGAGGGTGAGGCAATGACCCTGCTCCTCTGCATACGCTAGTTGGTGATGCAAGAAGGCGTCTACTGGGTTGTCCCGGACTCGGAATCCGCGGTGGGTGCCCTGCACACCTACCAGTAATCCAGACACTACAGGGATGGCATACATCACCTACACCTTGGGGGCCAGATGCCTAGCCCCCAAAGCGGCGATCAACATCCTGGTCACTCCTTGGGACTTGCGGGTATCAATGTGTAAGTCGGCGCCGCAACCCGAGACGAGCTGCAAGCGGACCTCACCTGGATGCTCCGGCGCCCCTACTCTTTTCTCCCGTCGGATAAGTATTGTTATTACCACTGCCAGCTGGCCCCATCGGACCGGCCGGAATGGCTCCAAGAGCAAGCAGAAGTACCGGCACGGGTACTGTATGAATACCGGCGGGGCCCCAAGTACCGGTGGGCTCGGGGGATGCTGTTGGACTGGTTTACCAGTGACCACCATTGGCATCTTCTGGCCCACCACGTGCAGAACCTCCCCACCATGATGATGCCAGCGGAGCACTGTAAGCACAGAAATGTACGCTGTGCTTGCTGTGCGGCAAGAGCCCGGAAATAGCGCGGCACTTGTGGGAATGCCCAATGCAATCCCATGTGTGGTGGCCTTGCCCGGGAGCGCCTGCACACGTGGCTGGGCACTCATGTGGGGCCCAAGGCGGTGTGCAAATCCAGTTAGGGGACTCTGCAGTCCTCGGGCAGTGGGTGGTGGCCGTTGCAACGCCGTCCCTGTGGGCGGCTACCTGTGGGACTAGCAAGGACGTACAATATGGGGATGGAATTCATGCGGCAGGTGCTGGATAAGTCCCAGAAGGTCTGGCTGGCCCACGTCATGGCGCATGCCGGCCTCATCAAGGCCCAAGCAGGGGACAGAGGCGTGATGGTGTAGGCCCCGCGAGGGCTTCAACTGCACCAGCAGGCAGAGCAGCAGGGTGTCTCCAGGGCAGCCCTGAATTGACGCCGCCTAGCTCGATAGGGGCGACAGCCCCCTGCCGCAGGTGCGCCACACACCACGCACAGCGCACTCTCAGACACACAGCCCTCCCGTTTCGCGTTTTTCCGCGTGCAAGACATCCCAACCATTGCCTCTTGGTAACAGCGCCTTCAGCACAGCACACCGCACTACACCACACCACACCACGCCACGCCTTGCCACGCCACGCCACACCACACCACACCACACTAGAGCACACCACAGCACTGGATATCACAATGCAGAACAACACAGGAACAAAAAATACACAGCCCTCAATTACACAGCAGGAACACATCACAACACAAGACAACACAACACAACGCAATGCAACGCAACAGAACAGGTTACGGTTGAACCAAACACACTCTCCACCATTCAATAGCGATACAATTGCAATCAGACCATTGCTTAAGGACCCCGATGGGGGGCGGGGGCATTCGGGGTCCTGCCAAACCCACCCGACCCATCCACCCGCCCGCCCACCCACATCAGAAAATTTTTCCTTGGGGAAAAGACAAAATTTTTAAAAGGGGCCTGAAATTGGATTTGGGTACGCAAACTTGTCTTCCTCTGACCTCTGACCTTCCCATCCATACCCCCCACCCCCCGGGGGTGGGGGTTTTGTGCCACTAAGCAATGGCCTGATCGCAATCCCTTTTTAGCAGCCCCATAGCCCCTTTCCACACAAACCCTTTCGACTCAGCCTCTTTCTACACTGCACCCAAAGCCTCCTATCTTGCTCTGCCGCCTCTACTGTCATTTCTCCTGTTGCTTTGGCGCAGGCAAGGGGCCGCGACGAGAGAGTGCACGACGGGCGATTCCGACCTGGATCAACAACAAGAACGCCGCCAGCAAATAAATAGCACAGTAGATGCTCATCCACGAGTTCTTGAAGAACGTGGCCACGGAGATGATCCCGGTCTTCAGCAACATGTGGATGGCCTCCCAATAGCGGTACCCGGGGCGGTATCCGGCCATCAAGAACGCAAACGTCTCTTGCTCCGTCTCGCGCCCGCAGGCTTTGCGGGTAGCGGTGCCAAGAAGGCAGAAGCTGAGGGGGATGCCGACGCCGTAGGCCGCGAGGAACAGCAGACTTATGGAGCGGTGGAACCCATAGGACGCGGAGGAGCAGTCGATGGAGAGATCGGCCGCCAGCAGCAGAGCGTCGCCACTGAGGCCCTCTGTGGGACGTGCGTGGCCGGGTGGGGCTGAGGCATGGATGCGGGTAGCGCACAGCTGTCCTCCACGAACGCCTCACCCAAATGTGCACACCGCCATGAGAAGATAGACACACACCACACACAGAAAAATGCTGAATAATCCAGTGACACCTCAATCTGAAGCTTGCCACTGGGGGAGAAAAGACGCCCACAGTCGGTGCTCCATGAACAAAAATTCGGCCATCAACAGCCGGTGGTTGAGTGATAAACGCCGGTCCAAAGGGCTTAGTGAGAATACAAAAAAACTCGTTGCCAAAGCATGTGTGTCATTTTTTGGTGAAATGGAACGGAAGGAACCCATGTTCTTCGACCCCCTCTGGGCAGGGGCAGCTGAGTTGGGAGCCCTCCACACCTCGTCAAGATGGGGGGGCACACATCCCCATCCCAGCGCCACTGTGTGACAGGCCAGAAATCGTGTGGTGTGCATCCCCGAGACAGTGGGGAAACGTCATTGGCAGGTGAGAGTGAGACAGTTGTCCCTCTGCTCACAGGTGCTCCTTCTGCCCAAATGTGTGCGAGGGTGGGGGTCGCAACAAAAAATGTATGTAGGGAGGGGGGCATTGATTAAAAGTTATAACTAGACATGGATGCCATGGAAACTCCTCTTGTCCTCCTCCTCCCCCTCCTCCTCCTCTTGCTCCGCATTCAGCCACCCTTTGCAATCGTTCCATTGCCCTATCACTGCAAAAAAACAACGGCACCAATTGTAGGCACCTGCTTGACACACCGGAGTTTATCTTGAACTTTCAGGACAATCATCCTGAAACAGCCTTCACAACTGCTCACTTTCGCCTCTAAATGGACCACCACATGGCACTACGGTGGTCAGCGTAGGTGCTCAGGCACGTGCGCAGGCGCTACTGGGCCGGCCGCCGCTCATGGGATTGCACTGGGCATCCCCACAATTGTCAGGCCGTTTCCAGGCCACTTGCGCACAGCAGGCACTGCATACACAACTCCACGTTTCGGTGCTCGGAGCGCTCCACCAACACCATCATGGTGGGAAGGTTACGCATCCGATGGGCCACTAGGTGCTGTTGTTGGTCACTGGTAATCAGTCCAAAGGCAGACAGAGGCCTTTCCGATAATTCTGTCCCCATTAGTGCTCGTAGTGCACCCGAGCGGGGATTGCCACTCCTGCAGGTCCGTGGGAGCCAGTTGGCAGCAGTGGTCCCGGAATTTCACCGCTGGCATGAATGCGTATGGGTGGCACAACATCCAAGTAAGGTCCGCCGACAGCTCCTCCCTAGTTGCGGTGTCCACCCCCACAGTGTGAGAGCGTACTGACCGAATTCTAAAGATTTGCGGAATCCTAATTTTTGTGTTGGGTGTTTTGAACTAATAATAAGCAAAAAATTTGCAACAGCCTGCAAAATGGGCAAAAATGGGCAAAAAATCTTTTTTGAGAAACCCATTCTTGCATAGGACGTTTTTTTTGCGTTTTTTGTTGCGTTTTGGGGAATAGGGTTGATGCATTTTGTTGCTACTGCAAGAAACCGTGCATACCTTGGACTCTGGGATTGCAGTCCATTCCTACACAGGCATACAAATGTCGATCAGTTGGACTCTGGGATTGCAAATCACCTGGCAATAAAATGTCGCGAACTAGCCCCTTTATCTGCTTTGTGGCACATCAGCATCGTGATTCATCATTCTCTGAAAGCAAAGAAAGGTGCAGAATGGGGCATGAGATAGGGAGGGGGGGGGGGCAAGCAGTGGGACACACACAGCATCCCTCCCGCAAATCCGGCATTCTTGCAAAAAGGGGGGGACAGGGGCAAAAATTATTTCATTTTTGCGATTTTTTTTTGCGGAACACACTTTTGCGTAAGGCATGACACCAAAAATTAATTTTTTCTCTGTTTCTTTTTTGCGGACAACAACACCCTGTGCCGGGAATGAAATAGTTTTGCAAATCTTTAGGATTCGGTCGGTAATCACAATGTTGATTGCTGCCTTCGGGGTTAAGCGCTCTGCCCCCAGGGGATTCACATACAGGTAATGTATGCTGTCTCCGCAATGTCCACCTTCTAGTAAGTGCACTGCTCTGCGCCCGCCAGCTGGCGCCACAAGAGGGCATATACTGGGTGGTGCCGGACGCGAAGTCTGCCGTAGGTGTGGTGTGGTGTGGTGTGGTGTGGTGTGGTGTGCTGTGGTGTGCCGAAGGCGCTGTTAGCAGAAGGCAATGGCCGGGATGTCTTGCTTAGGGGCATAGCAAAACGGGGGTGTGGTTTGGTGTGGTGTGGTGTGCTGTATCGTGCTGTGCCATGTCATGCGGTGTGGTGCGGTGTGGTGCTGACACACCACTTTCGCTTTTTGTCCCACCAAAATCATAGCGCTTGCAGTCATTGAGCCACGCGATCTGTTTGATAAGGGTCGGGTACAAGACAAACACCACCACCACGAAGCACGTGGTGACCAGCTGCCACCAACGCTTGCCACGTGTGAACGACCGCTGCATCACCTTCCGCCTTTGGGACGGGTGCATTGCCATGCGCTCCACGTCCCCCCGGCAGAGCGTCGTCGCGTCGATCCAGAGCAGCAGGAGGCCATGGGGGAGGGCGAGGGCCGGCAGCAGCATGTAGACGTAGAAGCGGTGGTAGACGGTGAAGCTGCGGAAGGCGCATGTCAGCACAGAGGTCGGGATGGTGATGGAGCTGACGGCTTCAACATCGGGAAGACCCGGGAACAGAGGCTGGAGTTGTGCGGCCGTCTGGAAAGCGACAGGGCGGAGGGTGGGGATTGGGCCAGGGTCCGCACGGCACTCAGTAAAGGACTGTGAGGCCAGGGGAGAGGAGGATGTACAAGGCACTGGGCATGGGCATGTCTCTGTCACTCAGACAGGCAAGCTGACCCACCAGGTTGGCAGAGGAGAGCAGACGTATCTGTGTCTGGCCAAGGCAAGATGACCCCAACCGGGGTTCTAAATAAGATACCCCAAAAAGGTACCTCAATAGGGTACCCAAATAGGGCACCTCATTTGGGTACCCTAATGGCGAACTTCAATAGGGTACCCAAAAAGGGGACCTCAAAAGGGACTCCAATAGGGGCAACTGTCCGCACTCCCTCATTGAGATTGCTGCTCCCGGCACCGCAAGGGACACTCTTGGCTGGCGCCCGTGGCGGGTGGTGCGCGACAGCACACGCTGTTCAGGATGGGAGGCGTGTGCGCCCCCCCCCCCCCCCCCGGCGATGCGGAGATGGCCTCGCAGAGGTCGGGCGCGGATTCGGCGTCCACAGGGCGCTCTGGGGACCCGAGCCGGGTCCATGGGCGGGCGGAGGAGGAAGATACCTGACCTCGGGTCAGTCCTTCCGTCGCACCGCAATACCAAGGGGTGGGCGGGGGGAGGGGAGGGACGGCTACCGGCTACGCCAGCCCCGGACCCATAACCCCCTCGCTTAACCCGTTACAGAGGGTCGAGGACTATAATCGGCCTTTGCCCTCATTGGGATGAGCCATAACCCAGTAATACCCCAGCCGCTGTTGGGCCCCAGAGCATCCAGGACTTGAAAAAACGCCTGTCACACACGCACGCACGCACGCACGCACGCACGCACGCACGCACACACACACACACACACACACACACACGCACACACACACACACACACACACACACACACATTTCGTGCGGGAAACCAGGGGGAACAAACACGAGTCGTACAACGTCTGTGAAGACGAAAAGAAGCAAAAGAAGCAAAAGCACAGCACTGGCCACCCACCCACCCACCCACCCACACCCACACACACACACACAATTGGTGAGACACAGCACAAAGCGTTTTTGGCTGAGTGTAAATCCTCGTCAGTTGGCATACACACAGACACACACACGCACAGACACACATGTGCGCGCACACAGGTTGGGAACTAGAAAAGCAAGAACGAAAGCACAAGAAAAAGGTGATGGAGAAACTCCTTGGGAGCTGCAGAGCAGCCTTAGACATCTTTCATTCTGTCGAAGAGTAGGCAGAACATGCAGCACTGATCAATGTGCAGGTGAGTGCAACATTCAGGCTAGCACCCTGTGCCCACCCCTTAGCAGAGCTATTGTGAAGCCTGTTTTTTCCTTCCATGCAACCACCCATGCCACACGCTGAGCTCCCACAGACTGGTCAGGGCCTTAGGATGGAGGTCTGCAAGGCCTTGCCCAGTGCTACTGCGGGCCCTGTTGTACCCCAGGGTAGTGGTGGAAGAGTGGTGGCACGGATGTTGGCCGGGGTCCCCGGGGTTGCACATGCATTCGCATAAAACATCCAATTCTATTGCCTTCGGCAAGTCCACCTCGCAGAGATTCTACCCCAAGCCACACACACCCTAAATAGGGTAAAAACTACATAAATACGGCCTAAAACATGCTTTACATACCTTGGATGGTCATTTTAAGTGGTGACGATATCAAAAAAACAAGTTTCGAAAACTTCGATTTTTGAGCTGCCCAGAGTGAAAAACTGCATAAGCAGATTGTGTACCAATCCCTTGGGAGCCCCCCCCCCCCCCCCCGGACCTAATACCCAAATAGGCTGAAAAATACCCAAATACATCCTAAAACATGCTTTACATACCTTGGATGGTCATATCATGTCGTCACAATATCATAAAAACAAGTTTCGAAAACTTTGATTTTTGAGCTGCCTAGGGTGCAAAACTGCATAAGCAGGTTGTGTACCAATCCCTTGGGAGACCCCCCCCCCGGGACCTAATACCCAAATCGGGTGAAAAACACGTAAATACGGTCTAAAACATGCTTTACATACCTTGGATGGTCATATCATGTCGTCACAATATCATAAAAACAAGTTTCGAAAACTTCGATTTTTGAGCTGCCTAGGGTGCAAAACTGCATGAGCAGGTTGTGTACCAATCCCTTGGGAGACCCCCCCCCCCCCCGGGACCTAATACCCAAATCGGGTGAAAAACACGTAAATACGGTCTAAAACATGCTTTACATACCTTGGATGGTTATATCATGTCGGCACAATATCATAAAAACAACTTTCAAAAACTTCGATTTTTGAGCTGCCTAGGGTGCAAAACTGCATGAGCAGGTTGTGTACCAATCCCTTGGGAGACCCCCCTGCCCCCCCCCCGGACCTAATACCCAAATCAGGTGAAAAACACATAAATACGGCCTAAAACATGCTTTACATAGCTTGGATGGTCATTTTAGGTGGTCACAATAGCAGAAAAACAACTTTTGAAAACTTCGATTTTTGAGCTGCCGAGGGTGAAAAACTGCATAAGCAGGTTGTGGACCGGCGCATTCACTAGCCCATTATTGGTGGAAACAGCCATTTCGCGTCTTTGGCAAGGCATTTCAGCAGCCCTGGGCAAGGCTACAGAGTGCAAAAAACGTTCTTCCATATCCTAGGAGGCATATACTGTCACAACATCCCCACTCGCACCCCTCGGAGTGGGTACCACGGGGTCACCGAGGTCGCCAAAATCGCCAACATAGCAAAAATGGCCAAAAAATGCATAAACTGCATAAGCGCTCGTCCCACTCCGCCCCATACAAACCCTATGGAGTCGGGACCCGGAAACACTTTTTCGGCTCAAAATCGAAAAAAAACCAAAAGATTCATGATTTTCGACCCAAAAAAAGGGGGGGTCATTTTTTGACCCCCCCCCCCACCCCCACCCCCCTCCTTGAAAACCTCAAAAAAGTGGGTTTCAAGTGGGGGGGGTCTAGGGGGGTCCGGACCAAAAACTCATTGGGGGATGCGTTTATTGGACAAAATAATGATTTTACAAGGGGTTAAACTAACAATTCAACCCCTTGGGGTAGGGTACGCGAATAGGCCCAAAAAAGCCAAAATGGGGGGGTATGTGGCGTTTTCCCCATATATACGCCTGCCTGGCTTTGATCTAACAACCTCTGTGAGGTGATTTCCAAGCAGACCCTAGCAAATCACAAATCTGCCGCACGGGCGAGTCGGTGAAGTTGTCGCAATCAACATGTTGTCATGGAACTGGCAGAGGGCTGTGATGCCCGCCGCTGATTCCCAGTACACAAAGCCTGACTCCGAAACTTTAAGGGTACCGAGACTACGAAGCAAGTGGCAGTTGGTGTAAACCCGCCAGAGGCTGTGTAAATTGACCCCCCCCCCCCTCTGGCTTACATGCGTGCCCAGGTCCCCTACTGTTTTTTGGGGCGTCGGCATCAGCGGAATCAGAAGACGCTTTGAACAGCACGCGACCATGCAAACCCCCCTACGTCAACGGTTTACATTGGTGAAAAGTCCTCCAGAAAAGTCCCAATGGCTTGCAACACCCGCGCCCAAGGGAGTGGCCAACACCTGCAAATACATCATCAGGATCTTGAAGGTGATCAACAGCGTGTTGCCCTGGTGCCCGTGGCCCTTCTTCAGTGCGGAAAAGATGATGAAGCCTGTGCCCACGCCGTACGCCACCAACAGCCCCGCGACCCCGAGCCGCGCGATGCTGGGGTGGTCGCACGGCAGGCAGTGCTCGCCCGCGTGCCCCTCGGCGCACGACCCGCAGAGCGGGCCCTGGAAGCCTGGGGCACAGCGCCCCGTCTCCACACCGCCGACGCAGGGCTGCGCCGCGCTGCACTCGTGGAATTTGAGGCTGTGTTTGCCCGCCCGCCAGAAATTGGGGGCGGACACGATGCGGTCGGTGCCGTTGCACACAGCCCCGTGGACGCAGGTGCGGCAGGCGACGTCCCCGTTCACGTAGAACTCTGACCTCCCGCAGTCGGCCGCGGAGATGGGCCCCGAGAGCAGTGCCTGTGGCGAAGGCCATGCAGCGACAGGCCCATTTTACGATTTTATACGATTGTAAGGTATCTTTTACGACGTTTTTACGAAAACTTCCGCCCATTTTACTTCATGGCCGTGCAATAGTGTGAGCTGTGCTTCCGCTTTGCTCCCTGTCAATTGGGAGCGTTCTTTGTTGTGGTTGGCATATCAAAAAACAGACAAGAAGAAGAATGGGATGGGGCCTGGGAGAAAAGAAGAATGCAACAATGCGGTAATTGGCCGAACAACCGTGACACCTACGATGTGTTTACCATCCATCACGACAATTTTACGACACGTTACAATTTAACGGTTGGGGTTCGGTCTGTACCGGATGACACGATTGTACAATGGCCTGCCCCTGCAGCAATGGCCAGGACGGGAACCTACTTTTTGGGTTGCGAGCAGGTGTTGCGCTTGGAGAAGAGGCAGTCTGACCAGGGTCTCAGGGGCGGTATTACAGCGGTGGCTGGAGATTGTTGACGCGGTTGGGGACAGACTCAGACGGTTGAAAAATGGGGGGGTAGAGCGCTGGGGACAGACAGAGGCAGGTTGGGCGAAGCGGACCCTGACTCTTTCCCAGTGGCAAACTTCAGACGGATGTGTCACTGGATGATTAGCAACTTTGCAGTGTGTAGTGCCGGTTTGCCTTCTCCATCGGCGGTGTGCGCGTTGGTCGGGTCAAGCGGACACGATTTTGTTGTTTGTTTTCTGGACCGCCCCGGAGTTACATAAAGGCCTGTTGGATGTCGGGCAGTATAACCGGTGTGCCATCCAGTGCCATGGTTCTATGTCGCCGCTCCCTTTCACGCGGGCGCACCGTAGCGCGTGCGGAGCGGCTGAAGGCACCGGAAACAATTTGTTGGGGGGTTTGTGGCAGGGGAGTGATGCGCCCAAAAGATCTGCCCCAACGTACGTATGTCGCAATGAACGGGGCGATGTGGCGATCAACTCAAGGTACGATACGGTGTGCTCCCCCAACCGCCCGCATCCTTCGTGGGGCGCACCCTCCGAACTTCATGGTCTGGGGATGACGGAATGTGCAGCCTGTCAGGGCTGCCAGCGGAGGGGACGACAGGGGGGCGGCAGCTGCACATGTCCGCACTGGCACACACATTCCACCGCAACCCCCTTCCCATAGCCCCCCCTCCCCCTCCCAACAGCAACAACCCACAGCCCAGAGGCACGCCTCCCACGAAACGCAGCCGAGTGCGTTCAGCTGGGGGTTTCAACCGGCAAACCTATTCCACCTTCATCCCCCCCCCCCCCCCGGGCCCGCCCTCCTTGCAGCCCCCTGTCCTTTGTTTTCAAACCAATGGTCGGAGGACAGGACCCCCTGTGTGACATTCCGTCTGGTTGTTGCTCCTTTACGGGGCCCCGGACAGTCACCCGTTCTGCCCTTCGCATGTTGCGTCGGGTCGCTGCGTTCTGTCGGCTGCTGCGGCCGGTGCTCTTGCTGGTGTCGTTTCCGCGTTCGCGGAGCCCCCCCCCCCCCCCCCCCATTGGCGCCGACCGTATCGATTCGACGAGGCTAAAAGACGTTGCTTTTGTGCTTTCATTCATTCAAAATTCATTCGTTGGAATATTCAAACATCTGCTTCAAAAACTGTCTAAAATCGTTTTGTTTGTTGATTCATGTCAAAGGAAAGAGGGCCCAGAGCGTCGTGCGCATACAGAGAGGGGGCCTGCGAGAAGAGGTCCACCGCACACAAGCAGCCCCCTCAAAACAAGTGCCCTTGTCGCGGGCCGACAGCCGTCGGTTACCGCTCCGATGATCGCCGTCAGTGGGCCACCGACGGCTGCTGGCTGGCGACCCCCCCGTCGTACAACCGGACGTGGCGGGTCGACCGCCGTTTGCCGTTCGTCAACCCGCGTTCCAGTGCGTCAATGCAGACGTTGAACGTCTAACCTCTACCCCACAAGGCACGGGCGGCAACGCAACAACCGTCAGGACAAAAAGCTCTTCAGTGACAGTGTCATCGGCGCCATTCCCTGTGACTAACAACGCCCCCCCCCCCCCCCTGTGTGACATTCCGTCGGGTTGTTGCTCCTTTACGGGGCCGTGAACGGTCACCCGTTCTTCCCTTCGCATGTTGCGTCGGGTCGCTGCTTTCTGTCGGCCGCTGCGGCCGGTGCTCTTGCTGGTGTCGTTTCCGCGTTCGCGGAGCCCAGTAGTTGGTGTGCCGGGGCTGTGCTGAATGTGGCATGGTGTGCCGTTTGCACGTCAGCGGCGCTCAATAATTGGCGTATTGAGGATGTGCTGGTTGTTGCCGGGGTTATTTGACTGTTTTTGCTGTCCACACGCCTCCGTCCACAGGCCGTCCATAGCCTGCCTCGCTGTGTTTCTGTGCGCGTGAGGCCCAGGTGCCCTGTTCCTCCACGCGCTGTCCCGGCCGTCCACCATATGTCCTTTTCCCACTCACAGTTGGTCTGCCCCTGATGGGCTCCCGCTCCTGTTGCGCAAACAGCCCCCCCCCCCCCCCCCCTCCGGTGAGCGTGCCGCTTCAAACACCTCCGCCTCGACGGCATTGCACACCGGAATATTCAGAGTCGGCAGTGTGAAGTTCAAGCGGTAGCGCCGGCCGTACGCCGCCACGACTGCCACGTCTTCGAAATGGAACTTGCCCTCGGCCGTGATCAGAGATACGAATTCGTGCCGCTGCTGCTCGTCCCCGGGTCGAGGGGTGACGGTGGCCCGCAGCACCTGCCCCCGCAGCTCCGTCCGCACGTCGGCAGTCACGTCGTTTCCCGCGGAGTCCTGCGGAAGAAGGCGAGATCAGGTCCACCCAGCAGTCGACACAGGGGCAGGGCAGCTACTGACGGTTAGTGGCTGTGAATTGTGGATACTGACGATTTGTATTTGGGATTGCAGCGAATGCCGATATGCGGCTGTGCATTGCAGCCACCGACGGTTTGCAGCTGTGGACTACAAATATTTCCGGTTTGATGCCGTGGATTGCACTCACTGACGGTTTGCAGCGATGGATTTCCTACCTTCCCTCCGGAAAAATCACGAGGAGAACTTCCTTTCCGTAGGGCCAGTTTGGCACACAATCCCTTGGGTGCCCTTCCCCACATTCCAATTCAGCCCCAAAACCCAGCGACTGCAATGAACAGTGACAAACCACCAGCAACACCTTCCCTGCCGCAAAGCCAACCGCAAACCGCTGCAACTGCAAGTAACAGCCATGAATGGCCCAAGAGAGCCACAATCAGGGGCAGCCCCCGCCCCAAAGTCAGGCCTGCCTGTACCCCCTCCCCCCGCCCTTCGGGGATGCCTGTCACTCCCAGCCCCCAGCGCTGCTGTCCGCCCCCAACTGCCCCCAACCGCTTTACAACCGCCAGCACGGCCACTGACCGCCAGTAACCGCCGTCGCAGCCGCTCTTGAACCCTCCCTCCGGCCTCCCCTCCCCCCCCAAGCGCTGCCCTGCCCTACGTCCAGCACCTTCAGGCCGCAGACGGGCTGCTCCGCGAGGGGACGCACGTTGTCTGTGGTGCCCGAGGGCTGCGCAACAACGTACAGCGCCGCGGGCGCGCCGCTGAGAATATGGACCGGGACGTCCGCGCCCGCCAGCCCCGCCGCCGTGAGCCGCAGCACGTACTGCCCGGCAGTCGGGGTGCGCACCACCACCCCTGCCAGCGCCGCCTGGCCATCCGCCGCCCGCGCGGTGTTGTTGTGCAGCGCGACGGCCGCGCTGGGCCGACCGACGGGCCACAGCACGGCCGTCACCACACGCGACCGGGCGTCGAGCGCCCCAACCTCGAGCCCGTTGGCGTCGACGGTGCGGACCATGACCGGGGGCAGCCGCGTGAGCCGCGCCGCGGGGGTCGCGGCGGCGCCGGCCTCGGGCGGCGCCCGCAGGGCCACCGGGTCCCCAACGACGTCGTACCGCGTCAGCGAGTGGCCGTAGACCTGCCCGTCCAGCGATACCTCCACGAAGCTCCGGAACGGGCGGTGCACCGCCGGCTGCAGGCACCGGACCTCCTGGGCGCTCACGTACGAGGCGTGCGCGCGCGGCACCAGGAGCCCCGCGCCCTCGCTGCGGAACCGGCAGCTCAGGTGCGGGGACCGCTCCATCCCGTACCCCGTCACCCGCACCCACTGCGGCCGCTGGTAGTACCCGCGCGCCGGTCGCACGCGCAGGATCAGGGGCGCCGGGGGCCGGCGCAGCCGGACGCCGTTGGCGGTGGGGAGCCCGAGCAGCGCGAGCTCCACCGCGTCGGCGGCGCAGGCCCCCGCGTCGGGGGTTCGAGCAGGGGGCGTCAGGCACAGCGCCTCGGAGGGCGACACCCACGTCGCAGGGCTGTCGGTGGCGCCGGCGAACACGCAGCGGAGGCCGGAGCGGTTGGCCAGCCCCTCCCCGAGGACCCGCACCAGCGTGCCGCCCCGCGGGTCGCCGAGAGGCGGCTCCGCGCGTGCGACAGCGTACAGCAGCAGCCGCACCACCAGCGGTTGGCCGGCCACGCCGCTCAGCGCGAGCAGCTGCCGCGCCCGCAGGCCGGCGCCGAGCGCGCGCACGCGCTCGCGCGCCGCCCCGCGCGCCAGGAAGCGGTTGAGCCCGTACACTGTCAGCGTGTCGAACCGGATCTTGTAGACGACGGAGGGCTGGCCGGGCACGTGCGCCGCGACAAACGCCGCGCGGGTGTGCGGGTCGACGGCCGCGGCCGTGACCGCAGGCCCGGCCCCGAGCCAGTCCAAGGCTGCGGCACGCGTGACTGCCGCGGCGCTGAGGTTGCCGAGGGACGGGACGGCGAGCAGGACCAGCTGCAGGGCGGCCGCCCGCTCGAACACCAGCAGCAGCCGGTCGCCCAGGCACAGCACGGCCCCGGGGGCGCCGCACCGGCCCTCGCACTCCGGCACCCGAATGGCGCGGGCCAAGTCCACGACGCTGGTGAGGCCCGGCAGTGGGAGCGCGGCCAGGCCCCACTCGGCGCCGCGCGCGCCGGCGAGCAGCAGCGCGGCGCCAGAGCGGGGGTGGGCCCAGAGCACCCCCAAGCGCACGGCGTCCAGAGGGAAGGCGGGGGGGCTCAGCCGGAGCTCCTGCAGAGGCCGGAGCGCGGGGGAGAGGCGGGTGACTGCGAACACCCCGCGGGACATCGAGGCCCAGTACACCAGGCCATCAGAGCCGCAGGCCATACTGAAGGCACCGGCCTCGCCCAGGGCCTGCGGGCGGTGCGGGCGCCGCGCGCGCGCTGCCGGGCGGAGCACCACCGGGGCCCACCCCCGGGAGACCTTCTGGAGGGAGTGCGCCCCGGTGCCAGGGTCCTGGACCAGGAGGGCGACGCCGTCAGGGAGGACGGCGCCACCGCGCACGACCCCAGCCAGCACGGGGCCGGCGCGCCGGGCCCCGTCCGCAGTCCGCAGGACCCACAGCGGGCGCCCCCCGGCGTACGCCAGGCCATGGGCCTCGTCCACGACGAGGGCGCCGGGGAGGCCGGCGCCGGCCGTGAGGTACAGCGGGACCTCGTCGGCGCGCGTGACCGCGAGCTCGCGCACGCGGCACTCGGGGAGCAGGTACCCCTCGAGGCAGTCGCGGCACTGCTCCCCGGCCCAGTAGCCGCGGTCGGGGTCCTGGAAGCAGGCGCACACGCCGTCGCGCCACCCGCAGCCCCCGTGCCCCGAGCACTGGCAGACAAGGCCGCAGGCCTCCCCCCAGTGCCCCACGAGGCACTCATCGCACCAGCGGCCCTGCCACTGGCCCCGGTAGTCGCGCTGGCACTCACACGCCCCCGTGTCCGGGTTGCACTGCGCGTGCGGCGAGGGGTAGCCCCGGGGCGCGGCGGCGAAGCAGCGCTCCGGGCGGCAGAACGCCGAGCAGTCCGGGCCGTAGTAGTCCGCGGCGCAGCGGCAGGTCGCGTGCGTCGCGTGGCAGACCCCGTAGCCGTGGCAGGGCGCACCGGGCGGCCCGGGGCACCGGAGGTAGCAGTCTGCGCCCGCAAAGCCGGGGCGGCACGTGCAGCGGCGCCCGGTTGTGGTCCCGTGCACGCACACCGCGGCGCACGTGTCGTTGTGGTAGCCGGGCGCGCAGGCGTCGCAGGCCGGCCCGGCCCAGCGCCCACGCGGCCCCGCGGCGCAGTGGCAAGTGGCGGTGCGCGGGTCGCAGTCGCCGTGGCCGCTGCACGGGGCCCCAGGGGCACTGCCGGGGCAGGGCTGCGCGCAGTCCGCCCCCGCGTACCCGGGGCTGCACGTGCACCGCGCGTCGCCGGCCGCCGTGTCGTTGCACGCGCCGTGGCCCCCGCACGGCCCGGCCTCTCCGACGGGGCAGCGGCGGCTGCAGTCGGGCGTGGCGTACAGGGGGTCGCACACGCACCGCGGGGCCTCGGGCTGGCACGCCCCGTGGGCCGAGCACGGGGCAGCCGGACCGCCAGGGCACACCGCGGCGCAGTCGCGGCCGGCGTACCCCGCGTCGCACAGGCACAGGCCGGTGCCGTACATGGCGGCCAGGCAGGTCCCATGCCCGGCGCAGGGGCGGGCCTCGCCCCCGGGGCACACCCGCGCGCAGCCCCGGCCGTACCGCCCCGCGGGACAGCGGAGCCGGTCGCACGCGCGCCCCGTGACGTTGCAGGCGGCCCCGCACGCCCCCGGGGGGCAGACGCAGACGCCGCCGCGGCACGGGCCCCCGGCGCACGGCGCCCCGTCCGGGGCCCGTGGGCAGGACCCGCGGCACTGGGGGCCCCACCAGCCGGCGCCGCAGCTGGAGCACGCCGCGCCGGACCAGTGGCCGTGGGTCGCGTTGCGGAAGCAGACGCAGCGGGCCGTCGCGGCGTTGCAGCGCCCGTGCCCGTGGCACGGGGACCACCACCCGCCAGGGCACTCCGTCTCGCAGCCGGGCCCAGCGTAGCCACGGCCGCAGGCACACACCGCGCCGGCGGCCGAGGCAGCGCATGCGCCGTGCCCGCCGCACACGGCCCCGGAGGTGGCCCCGGGGCAGGGCCGGTCGCAGAGCGGCCCGACCCAGCCCTCGGCGCACCGCTCGCAGGCCACCCCGGCCCAGTGCTCAGTGCAGTTGCAGCCGGGCGTTCCCTGATCCCCGGCCCCACAGTCGCCGTGGCCGTTGCAGGGCAAGCCGGTCGCCGTGGGGCACACGGTCGCGCACGCGGCGCCCCGGTAGCCCGGCGCGCACCGGCACCGCCCGTCGCCCACGCGCCCGTCACCGCACACCCCGTGGGCGTGGCACGGCTGGCCCACGGGGCCGGGGCAGCGCCCGGCGCAGCCCGCCCCAAAGTAGCCCGGCACACAGTCCCCGCAGTCTGGGCCCGCCCAGAACCCGGACGCTACGGACCGTGCGCAGGCGCAGCGACCCGAGCCCAGCAGCCCCTCGTCGCACGTCCCGTGGCCCGCGCACACGGCCCCGCCGGCGCCGTTTGCGCTGGTGGGGCACGCGCCCGCGCACTCCGGTCCGTAGCGGCCGGGGGCGCACCGCGCGCACGCGGCGCACGGCGCGGGCACGTCGTGCCGCCCGGCGAAGAGGATCGGGTGCGCGAAGGTGCCGGCCAGGCCATGGGCGGTCACCACCGTCACCCAGCCCCACTGGGGGTGGGCGGGCGGGGGGCCGGGGGGCCCGGTGCGGTGCATGCCCACGCACACCAGCACCCCGTCCGCGTCGCCGGCGTCGTGGTGCACGCTGTCGCACTCCCAGTGCGCCGCGTCGGCGGCGTCCGCGGGGTCGCTGCCGATGCGCACGCGGGCCCCAGACTCCCCGAAGTGGCCCCCGGTGACGGTGATGCGGGAGTCGCGGGCGTCGGGGAGGCAGAACGCGGACGAGGGGGGGACGTCCAGCGCGCACCCGCGCACCGACGTGACGCGGACCACCGGAATGATTGCGAACGTCGACAGGTGCGTGGTGTGGCACCGCAGCCCCCGCGCGTCGCCCTCCATCCGCAGCCCAGTGGCGTCCCAGGCCCCGTGCGCGTGCGACGCGCACTCGTACCACTCTGCGACGGGCTGCCGCAGCGTGCGATGCGGGGGACCAAAATCGATGACGATGGGGTCCCAAAGGCCGCCCACAGGAAGCTCTGCCGCCGTCGCGGGATCCACGAGGGTGACGGTGACGGCGTCGGTGGGCATGGGCGCCCCGCCACGGGCGTATGTCAGTGTGACGTCGACGGTGGCGCCGGGCGCTTGCGTCAGGGAAGCGTTCTGCAGCGAGGGCGGGAAGCGCACCGCGACGGCCCCCAAGGCGACCGTGTGCAGGTCGGTCTTGGCGGTGCGGAACAGGGCGAGTCCTACCAAGCCGGCGGTGTAGGAGGAGGTGGCCGGGAGCGTGCAGTTGTCCCCCTCGCGGAGGGCGGACGCGAGCCCCTCCAGCACCGCGCTGACTTCGCCCATCCGCCGCAGCGCGTCGCGCCGGAGCGCGCGCGCGACCCCCTCTGACGCCAGCGCCACGAGGGCCTGCCGCAGGTCCTCCGACGCGCCGAGGCAGTCGCCGGCGCGCGCGATCAGCGGCGGCAGCGTCCAGACAAAGTCCGCGTCGAGGGCCCCGAGGAGCCCTCGGGCGAAGGCCGCGCAGAGCGCCTGCAGCAGCTGCAGCCGCTGCAGCATCGGGCGTCCAAGGCACATCGCCAGCGCCGGCAGCACGTGGGCCCGGAGGTACACCCCAGCCTCTGCCCAGTGACACCGGAGATGCAGCGCCAGGCTCCCCCACACGGACGCCGACGCGCACTCCGGACCCGCCCACCGCGGGCCCCCGCCGTCCGGCACGCGCACGACCACTGCCGCGTTCCCGAGCGCAGGGCCCAGCGCCGCGCCCGTGGGGTCCTGCACGCGGATGGTGAGGGTGAGGGGGACGGCGGGGGCGGGGGGCAGGGGCCACGGGGCGACGACCGTGAGGCGGGGCCGGGGCCCGCGCGCGCTCGCGCTGAGGGGGTACGCGTGGCCGTCCGGCGTCTGGTACTGCCAGCGGAAGGCGTAGCCCGTCGGTAGCGCGCAGTCCGCATGCAGCGCCAGAGACAGCGCTGTGCGGCCGGCGACGGCGACGGAGCCAGCGGGGCCCGCGCCCACCGCGAGCTCGAGCGTCGCCGTCGCGCACAGGGGCGCGGGCCAGACCCGCACCAGTGCCGTCCGCGTCTGCGCGCGCGGCCCCCCGGCGCCCTTGGCCCGGGCCGAGACCGAGAGGGCGTACCAGCCAGGCGCCAGCGCGGCGGGCGGCACGAGCGCGACCAGCGCCGCGCGGCCCACGCCGGCCGGCGGCCCGGCAAAGGGCGGCAGTGCGGCGTCGGAGTGGGGGCGCCCGGGCGCGTCCGGCCGCGTGGCCGGCGGAGGTCCCCGACTGGCGTTGCGCGCGGGCGCGGCGGCCGGTACCGCGGCGTGCGGGTCCGGCGCCGAGGCGAGAGACCACCAGAGGTGCCACTCCTGGTGGCCCATCTCGTGGGCAGGGCAGCCCCAGTCGGGGCGCTGGGTCTGGGGGTCCGTGAAGCCGGCGCTGGCGACCAGCGGACGCGCGGCCACGTGGTCCGCAGGGGCGGCGAGGATCAGCCGGGCAAAGGGTTGGGCCGGCAGTGCAGCAGGCGTCGGTGGCAGGGAGGGGGTCGGCGACACGCCGATGGCAGTGGCGGTTGGCGAGGGGGTGCCCGTCGCCGAGACCTCTGCGACGCGCACGACTGCGTCCGTTGCTGCGGGGGTGGGGCCGGGGCTGCCTGTGGACCACGGTGGCGTCGTGGGTGTCAGTGTGCGGGTGGGACTGGGCGTCAGCATTGAGGATGCAGTGGCACTGCTTCCTCTACCTGTGGCTGTTGGCAATGTGGTGCTAGGGCTTGTGGTGATGGTTATCAATGGCGTCGCTGCGGCTGACGATGTAGAGCTGCGTGTGGGCCTTGGGTGGCCGCTGCGAGTACACGACAGTGACCTCATAGCGGTCAGTGTGCAGCTGGGGTTAGACGTGCTACTCGATGGGGCAGAGCCAGTCGGTGTGAGGGTGTGTGGCGGCGTATGTGTGGGCGTGCACGACGAACTTGCTGTCAGTGGGTATGAGCACGTCTCACTGGCACTTCCTGTGCCTGTGGTTGCCGGTGATACGCGGCATGTTGGGGTTGACGTGCGGCTTGCGATCGCGGTGGTGGTCATGGACGGTGTTGCTGTTGCTGCCCCTGTTGGACTGGATGTGGGGCTGAGGGTGGAGCTCAGACTACTTGACAGCGACAGGACAGCCGTCAGTGTGGGGCTGGGGCTGGGCGTGCTAAGCGATGATACAGTACTCGTCTGTGTGAAAGTGGTTGGTGGCGTAAATGTGGGCGTCCATGTGGGTGGAAGGGTGCCAGTTGATGATGGCGATGCAGTGCGTGTTGGTGTTGGGGTGGGGTCGGGGCTGGGGCTGGGGCTGGGCGTACACAACAGCGACATCGTCGGGGTCAGTGTGGCGCTGGGGCTGAGCGTGTTGGTGGATGATGCAGTAACCACAGGCGTGGGAGTGCTTGATGGGGTATCCGTGGGCGTGCAGGACGCGCTTGCTGTGAGTGTATATGAAGACCCAGCGGTGGGACTTCTCGTGCCTGAGGCTGTTGGTGATACAGTAGGGCTGAGGCTCGGGGTCGTGGTCATGGATGGTGTTGCTGTTGCCGAAGAAGCGGGGCTGCGTGTGGGGCTGGGACTGGCGCTGGGGCTCGGAGCACACGACAGTGTAAGCGTACGTGTCAGTGTGGCGCTGCAGCGGGGGGTCTCGGTGGACGATCCGGTAACCGTCGGCGTGGTTATGCTTGATGGCGCCCCTGTGGACGTCCATGACAGACTTCTTGTGGGTATACACGAAGGTTCAGCACTCCAACTCCCTGTGCCTGTGGCTGCCGGTGATGCAGTCGGTGTTGGTGTTGGTGTGGGGCTATGGCTCGGGGTAGCGGTCGTGGATGGGCTCTCAGTGGGTGAAGGTGTGGAGGTGTAAGTGGGGCTGGCTGTGGGGCGTGGAGTACACGACGGGGACCTGGTAGGTGTCAACGTGAGTCTGGCGGTGGTGGTGATGGACGGCGTTGCTGTCGCTGAATGTGTGTCGCGGGATGTGAGGCTAGGGCTGACGCTAAGAGTACGCGACGGCCGTCTTGTCGCAGTGAGTGTGGCACTGGAGCTGGGCGTGTTGGTCGGCCACCCGGAAGAGGTCGGTGTGGGAGTGCTGGATGTTGCACCTGTGGGCATCCAGGATGGGCTCGCAGTCGTGGTCATGGATGGTGTTCCTGTCGTTGAAGGTGTGGGGCTTGTGCCGGAGGTGAACGACGCTGACATTGTGGGTGTCATTGCAGAGCTGGAGCTGAGTGTGTTGGTCAATGATGCAGTCGTCCCGGGGGAAAGCGTGCTCGAGCACGTGCCTGAGGGTGTGCATGACGATGTTGCTGGGATTGTATATGAAGGCGTGTGACTGGCGCTTCTACTGGCTGACTTTGTTGGGGATGTGGTGCACGTTAGTGTTGAGGTGGCGCCGGGGCTCAGGGATGCTGTTGCTGTTGCTGAAGAAGCGCGGCTGCGTGTGGGGGTGGGGCTGGGGCTGGGCGTACACAACAGCGACATCGTCGGGGTCAGTGTGGCGCTGGGGCTGAGCGTGTTGGTGGATGATGCAGTAACCACAGGCGTGGGAGTGCTTGATGGGGTATCCGTGGGCGTGCAGGACGCGCTTGCTGTGAGTGTATATGAAGACCCAGCGGTGGGACTTCTCGTGCCTGAGGCTGTTGATGATGTGGTGCATGTTGCTGCTGCAGTGGGGCTGGGGCTCGGGGTGTCGGTCAACAACAATGTCGCTGTGAGTGGATTCGTAGGGGTAGAAGTGGACCTGAAACTGATGCTGTGCGTACACGACCCAGATGTCGTCGCTGTCGGCGTGGGGTTGGGACTGCGCGTGCGTGTCGATGACACAGTGGCCGTCGGTGTGGGAGTGCTGGATGCCGTATCTGTGGCGGAAGGCGTCGGGCTGAGACCTGCGCTGCTTGTGGCTGTTGGTGATGTGAGGCATGTTGGCGTTGGTGTGGGGCTGGGGCTGGGGCTGGGGCTGGATGTGGGGTTGGGACTGCACGACGCCGACATGGTGGGCGGCTTGGTGGGGTGAGCGCTGGGCGTGTCGGTCACCGACGCAGTATGTGCCGCCGTAGCAATACTTGTGGGGCTTTTTGTTGGGCTTGTCGTGGGTGTATATGAAAATGTAACACTGGTAAGTCCTGTGGCCGTGGCTGTGTGAGACGTGGTGCCTGTTGCTGAGGGTGTAGGGCTGCCGCGTGCCGTCGGGGAACGAGATGGCGTCACCGTCGTGGAAGGCGTGGGCCGAGCTGTGGCACTGGGGTCCGGGCTGGGGGTACATGACAGTGAAATCATCGGCGTCGATGTGGGGCTGGGGATGGGCGTCGCACTCGGTGTCGACGTCGGTGTGGACGACGGCACGGCGGGTGTGGGTGTCAGGCTGCTGCTGGGCGTTGTAGAAGGCACTGCACAAACGATGACCAATTGTCAGAGCCTGCACTGCGCGCGCGCGCGCGAGAAGTGACCGATCGCCCCGAGAAAATGGAAAAATGCGCTGCAAGATCGTCAATGTGCATCTGCGAAGCGCGCGTCATGATCCAACCAACAACCCGGCGACTTACGCACCGACCGCGGCCGCCCCCCGGGGGCGGGTTGGATCGGTGCCGCTGTGACCAGCCGCCAAATATCGGTCAAAACAGAGGGGGAAAGGGGTCACAACATATGTACCTCAAAGCAACAGGCACCTCGCAAACTATCATTTGCAGATTTGGCCTAGAAAAGGGGTGAGGGGGAAAAAAGGGGCGTAGGCCTGCCGGCAGGTAACCCTCCCACCTTTGCACCTGCACAGCCCAAGTCCTAGAAAACGACGGTAACACAAAATCGCTGCTGAGACAGGGCCGTGCTTACGTGTGAACACGGAGGCGGTGCATGTTGGGTAGCCATAGCTCCCAATCACATTAAAGCCAATCGATCCAACTCCACCTGCGGCTGCAACGGTTTTGTAACCGCCGCCTCCTGCTCTCCAACCAATTTCCCAACGGTCGCCAACCGGTTTTACAGGCGTTCGCTACACGACCCTATGGCCCCGCTTTCCTTCAAGCGCACGGCCTGGGCCGCAGGATCTGTGGGCAGGGCGTGAGGAGGAAATTGCAGTGTGTGTGCCAAGCCACGGGAGAAAAGCATTGCCAGTGAGCGCCGCACAGTTGTCCCTCGGCTCACAGGTGCTGCTTCAACCCCTTGGCGTCCCCCCCACGCCGGCGCCGGCAATGCTTCACACGAACGCTGTCCCAGAACAGTGCAGTTTGGAGGGCGCTTACAACTGCAAATGATGTGAGCAGGCTATTGCTTAAGGACCCCCAGGAGGGGGGGGGGGAGGGGGCTGGCCAGCCCCAGCCGACCCACCCACCCACCCACATCAAAAAAATGTTCCTCAGGCAAAAAGTGAAATTTATCAAAGGAGCCGGACAGTTGAGGCCGATCTTAGGTACACAAACTTCTTTCTTGGCCTCTTGGGGTTTCTCCTTCAGCAATGGCCTGCATGTGAGAAATGTAACACAGGGCCGGGGGGGTGTGACCTAATTAAAAAACAGACAAATGCAAACCAGAGGTAATGCACTCCACAGGGCCGGGGGGGGGGGGATAGCCATCGAGCAATCACCAGCTCCCTCAGTCGACTGCCAAATACCACCAAACAAATCACCGGACAAATCGTGGGGATGCGCACACCCGGAGGACAGGGATCGAGGGTGTCGATATGGAAGCGGGTGGACCCCGCGGGGTTCTTGGTGCGGTCCTCCCAGACGTCCTCTTTGACAGTCCACTGATGATGGTCGAAGACGGAGCCGGGGATCCGTGCGATATCGGACAGGGCCCAGCCGTTCTCGAACAGCCAGTCGTCCTCGTTGTACCTCTCCCCGTACGTGTCGACCACTGTCCCGGACCCGGACAGCAGCAGGTCCCACCACATGACCCCCGGGACGACGCTGATGTCCCCCTCGGTAACGGATTGGTTCGAGCTGATGTTGAAGAACTTGGGCATGCCATCCGTCTGGCCGGATTTCAGGATTTGGACCCACCAGCGGTCCCCCTGGTTCAGAAATGGCATCATCGCATGGCACAGCACAACACAGCGATACCGTGGCAATATGTGATGCAACCACTAATTTTGCGAAGGCTTGAAGAGCCTTTCTTTCGCAATTCATTTGCGACAGCCCTCAAAAAACCTGATAATAAATTCATAATAAATTCATTTGTGCCATTTCTTTCTGCGAATATCTTTTTTTCTTTTCGCAAAGTGGCTGCAGTGAAAGATTGTGTGTAAAATATCGTGGAGGTGATCCCAAAATCGGGATTGCACACAATAAAAAACGAAAACGGTAGCTTGACGAATGTTGGTCATAGTGCATATGTGAGCAAAATGGGATCATGAAACTTTCCCCAACAGGAAAAAAAGGGAATTGTCTTCTCCCATAACATCGGGTATGGAAATTGCAGGTGGACCAACACCAGCAAGCGTCCGTTGACCGCGAACTGCCGTCTGTGACCCCGCCCCAGGCTTGTTTTAGAAAGGGAGGAGGGGTGGGAGGGGGTCTGAGATTCAAGGGCTTGTGAACCAAAAACGGCCCAAAAATCTTTTCCCTTTACAAATTTCGTTTTTCCCCCAAGAAATTTTTTTGACGGACCCGGAGCGGGGGGTCTGAGGAAGGGGGCGCGGTGACCCTCCTCCTTACCGTTTCCGATTCCAGCAAAAGGCTGCCCCCCCCCTCTGGGCTAGTCCCGTTGATATGGCAGGTCAAGGGGATCAGGGTCAGAGGGGCCCAAACCACACCAGAGAGGCACCACCACAGATCAGCGGGTTCAGCTCGCATACAGGATCACGGTGCGTGACAGGCATAGGCATGCAAACGTGTCCACGTCTGTGACGGGAACAAGCTTTCTTCCGTTGTGCAGGGCACAACCAGCAAAGCAGATGCCCCAAAAGGCAAAGAGCAACTGTGATCACCAAAGAATGAAAACATGAAAGCAAAAATCATGACTTGGACTGTATACTTTGTTGTTCACGCCCCAACATCTGGTGGAGGATAAATAGGCACATGAGCTGAGCTATCATCCCAAAGCACCCAACGAGCCGTCATGGTGTTGTCGGCCCCACTGTGTGGGGGATAATACTGCTGCTGCACACAAGTTTTTTCTTTTTTTTTAGGTTTTGGGGGTCTGAATAGAGGGACCCCTCACTTCGTGATATGCTGCGGCTGCCCGCCACCCGCACAGGAGACATGCCACACACACACACACACACACACACACACACACACACACACACACACACACACACACACACACACACACACACACACACACACACACACACACACACACACACACACACACACACACACACACACACACACACACACACACACACACACACACACACACACACACACACACACACACACACACACACACACACACACACACACACACACACACACACACACACACACACACACACACACACACACACACACACACACACACACACACACACACACACACACACACACACACACACACACACACACACACACACACACACACACACACACACACACACACACACACACACACACACACACACACACACACACACACACACACACACACACACACACACACACACACACACACACACACACACACACACACACACACACACACACACACACACACACACACACACACACACACACACACACACACACACACACACACACACACACACACACACACACACACACACACACACACACACACACACACACACACACACACACACACACACACACACACACACACACACACACACACACACACACACACACACACACACACACACACACACACACACACACACACACACACACACACACACACACACACACACACACACACACACACACACACACACACACACACACACACAAAATCGTGAGGTCAGTGGCCCCCTCGACCCGTGCCAATAACATTGGCAGAAGTTCATCCTTGGAGGAGTCCGTGTCCTTTATTTGTCCTAAGCTATGCAACCAAAGCACATGGGGAGGAAGAGGTACATCAAAAAATCCGAAGCGAGCATGTAATGCCCGTGATAGGTGCCCCCACCCAACCGCGCGCGCGCGCACGCACACGCACGCACACGCACGCACGCACGCACGCACACACACACACACACACACCTGTTGGAGATGAGTAGATGTGAGCTGCACCTCGATACCCTCGGATGTAGGGCTGTTGCCTTTCTCGGTGGCCCTCACTTTGTAGTCGGCCAGCGAGACTGGGCCCCGGGCGTACAACTCCGCAAAGTGAAGCGTCTTACTGCCACTGAACTCCTTGTAGCCAACGACCCCCGCGATCATCAGCCCAGAGCAATCTGAGGGTGCACATAGGCTGGCCTGTAGGCGTGGTGGTCACCTACCGCACTGGAGGAGGTCTCGGCCGTTGCCTTCGGGCCCTGGGGTCCCCAGGGACCCAGTGTATCATCCGCCCCCCCCCCCTTGTATAAGCTACGCAAAAGCCCCAAATCAATACGGTCCCTACGCCTACTGTGACTTGGACAAGGCTGTAGACGCCCAGGTCCAAAAAGAGAAGCGGTGGTGGCAACCAGGGTGTGGCGTGGGGTACGGGGAGCACCCTGACACACGCAAGGCGCAGTCCGAAGGGCTGCGGCCATGACGTGAGGTTTTGACATAACCAGCATGATCCCAACCTCATGCCAGACTCAATCAGTTCGACTTCAACCGGTACCGAATGTTGCCTTGAGTTCGCCACTCATCTGTGGCTATCGAATGTTTCTTGGTTGCAAGGATAGGGCACGCCCCATTCGGCCCGACCCACATTCCCCAACAATTGTTCAGCAAACCCTCCCAGACAGGGAAAAAAAGCTGACGCTGCAAGAAAAACTGTATGACCTGCCCCCCGGCTGGAGCAGTGACTACCGTGGGCAGTAGGGATTGTATTGAAGGGCTACGTGTGTGTGTGTGTGTGTGTGTGTGTGTGGATTTCGAGCCCGTGGAAGGGTGAATGAGTAGAGTGCGGGGCTGTTTCTAATGCAACAAAAATTTCATGCCCCAACTGCTCTGAAATTCACAATTGGTACCACTCACCTTAAGTGGGGTGCAAAAGGCCCGAAAAGAGCATTACACTGCGTCAGCAGCAGGCGGACACAAACCGCCATTATTATCAGAGAATATCCTGTGACAAGTGGCAGCATGCGTCAACTGGTCATCGGTTGACCATCAACTGTCTGTGGTTCGCAGGTAATCCTCAGCGCTTGGGGGCTGACTGTCGGTGGTTGGGGGCTAGCTGCCAGCAGTAGGCAAGTAACCGTCTGCTGTTGGCGGGCGCACGGTGTTATGCAGAACCATGGAACCCGCCGCCTGAGAATGTTGCATGTCTGTGCCAGAGGCATACCTTGTGATGCAACAAAGGCAGCGGAGCCCAGGAAGAGCAGGATAGACAGTATTCGCCAGCGCATTGTGTAGCCCAGGCCCTGTGGAATGTGCACATGAGACAGATAGGGATGATACACAGGCAAAGGGCAGAGTCCATTCCTTGGTATCCGGCCTGAGTGACACGTTGTGCAGTCCCTGTACCCCTCCTCACTAAGAGGGAGCACGAGTGCTGTACTAATTTGTACCCTCTGCCCAGAGGCCACCCTCCTTCGAAAGAAGAGAAGCAAAATAGGAAACAATCGTTTTTTTTGGGGGGGGGGGGGCGACCAAGATGAGCTGCTGTAGCCTGCTCACTGTATGGTACTCGAGATAACTCTTGGAATCAAGTTTCAGAGCTGTCCAGTTCTACAATTTCCCCCACAAATAAGTGTGGTAGCCAGACCTGACACGTAATGAGGATGAGGTGAGCTGATTTTGATACCAGATTATGCCATGGGAAACTGCCAGGCCCAACAAAGAGGAAGAGGATGCGAGCAAAAATCTTCAAAACAAATCCCCAAAAAAGTCAATTTGAAAGGTTGGCCGTTCTCTAAACTGCCCACATCACGCAGAGCCGCAGTGCCACATTTCAGAACGTAACCAGTCCTAGGGCCAGAGGGCGGCGTTCACTTATGCCATTGATTCTGTCCGCTGCATATGCATCGCGCTAGTACCACACCCTTAGGCAATAAAGTCTAAAAAGTCAATGATCCTTTTTTTGTCACAATGGTGACTGCGTTGCACGTATGGGTTTACTCCTACAGCTATTTTCGGTGCCTTATCAACTGGAGAACCTATAGTCCCTACTGCTGCTCTGCCTGGCTATCTTCATCGCCTGGTCATCCCAGCTGGTGCTGGTGTTGGTGTTGCTATTGGTGTTGGTGTTGTGTGTGGTGTGGTATGATGTGGATTTGTGTGTCTCTCGTCTTGAGCACCAAATACCCTGGGGTATTTGGTAGTCTGTTGAACACTAATGAGTTGCACGGGTTCTTTGCTGCTTGGAGGCTGTTACTTGAAGGTGGAGTCCACCTTTCTATTGTTCACGGATGACGAAAAAAAGACACATACCAAGGAGGGAATTGCATGCTTGCATTGCCCTCATCTGTCAAGTGCCACCTGCTAGTGGCAAGCTAGCTGTTGCCACTGATTTGATGTATGTTTATAATGGAGCCTAGGGAGGGGCCTATAAATGGTGGAACTGTGGGTGAGTATACTTGACGTAATCCACCAATGCCTGGCACCAATGTTTTGGCTTTGGATTCCATTGCACTTGCGCGTGGACGGAAATGAAAGGGCAGATGAATTAGCTGATCTCAGACGCCATACAATATGTGGGAAAGTTGGTGGGGGTTTTCTCAGAAAGCCACACGGATGTCTCGGACAGTCATGCCGCAATTCAAGACATTTATGCCCTAGGGAGCATCCTTGGTGGGCCACTGCTTGCGCAGGACTCACTTCACACTTCACTTGCTCGACTGCTCACAGCCCATTCTCTACATGCGTTTGCCATGTATTTTTTGGTTCAGGCACACCTAGTCCCAACTGAGCTCTCGAGCAACAGCTCGGATCAAAGAGTATCACATAGAGTACAAACACGGGTCCCACACTGTGAGTGTTTCCTGGACTGAACCAGCAGAGGCAGAGAGTTGCTACATAATGCAGACAAATGGACAACTCCCCAACTGATGTGGGAGGAGTGAGTGGGTGGACACAATGGACAGGGAGTGGCAGAGGTTTTTCAACACCACACATGCATGCGGGTAAGAAGTGATACCACCTTGTGTGGTAGGCCAACTAGCTGCCTATAGGTGGGCAGTGGAGCATATTTGTTGGAAAGCAGTCTAAGACATGGCACCGGCCCAAGTGAGGAGCACCACGGAAGAAGCATAGCTGACGGCAATAGATGGGCAGAATAGGCACAATCTGTACTGTGTAACACACACGTCACTCTCTCATAACTGATGCTGTTAGTTGTGGCACTCTTTGAGTGCATATGCAATGGGTAGGCTAGGTACCTATAGTGAACATACCAGCATAACAACCAGCAGCTACAGCCACACCAACAGCAACACAAACAGCAACAGCAACAGCAACACCACCACCACCACCACCACCACCACCACCACCACCACCACCACCACCAACAACATCAACTCACCAACTCACCACGGAGTTGTTTGCCCCGCGTGGTACTTTTGTGCAAAATATCCCTACTTCAGCCCCAGTTTTACCCTCCCCGAGAGAAGCGCCCCAAGGAGACCAAAATCAACCCCAAACCCTTCTCTGCAAAGCACACAACATAAGACAAAATCTGTGAATTTGCTTTGTTCAACAAAATGTGACATGTACCTGGTAAGTGGTTTTGTCCCCACAACTGTGCCCTGCACAATAATTTTCATTACATCCAACATAAATTGTGGTGGTGTGCTCCTGGTAGCAATGCGCAAACCTCAATCATCCCCTCCATCACCAGTCTTCCAAACATGAAGCGCAACATGTTCCCATGGTCCGTAAAGGCACAACTCCTCCCCATATATCTTTGAAAAAAAGAAAATGACATGGCCATGTCATCATTGCCGTCTCGGGGATAACTAAAATGGCTATGCAACTCCTGCCATCTTGGGGATATTGAAAAGGCTATGTAACCCGTGCTGTTTCGGGGATGCTTGCACAACCCCTGCGATCTGGGGGACCACTCAATGTTGACCGCTACGGCTATGTGACCCCTGCCATCGTTGAGAACCACTCAATGTTGGCTATGTAACCCTGGCCTCGGGGAAGGCTATGTGACCTCTGCCATCTCGGGGACCACTCAATATTGATGGCTGCGCAACCCTTGCCGTCTTGGGGGAAAATGAAAAAATGGCAACGTGGGAAGAGCAGCAGCAGCCCCCTACAGTGAGAGCAGAACCCTGGCTTGCACTAGCACAACAGTTCCCATTTCCATGTGCTGCGTGCAAGCTGTGCCCTTGTCTAAGCTAGTAGGCGTAGGGACCATATTCATTGGCACTTTTCCGCAGCTGGACAAGGGAGATCCGACTTTTATTTTGGTATGGTGATGTGTGCAAATTTCTGGCAATTGGATGTCTAAATTCCCGTGTCCAAAAGACGCACTTGTCCAAGGCACGGCAGCTGCCCGGACCGTATTCATGTGCGACCTAATTTGGGTTCGGTACCAAATGCAGTGATACGCTGAGAAGCCAAACATTTTGGACTTGACCGCTTACATTCAGAGGGCAATTTGCTAACTGTTGGGTGTTGGCATCGACGTTATGTCCATCAGCTATGGATCAATGTGAGGGTGGCGCTCTGCTTTGCCGTCGCTCTGCTGCATTTTGCGTATTCTGACCCTGCACATGTATGAGAGACACTCCTTTCCATTGCACAGATGATGTCCGGTTGTACTCATTTTGGACCTTGCGTCTCGTGGATAAAGGGAGGCAGAGGTACGTGGTACACGGTTGGTAGCCCTTCAAGTATGAATGCACCCAAGGCCTGGCTCCCACTCCAACGTATGGTTCTTGGTTCAAAAATCGACACACTCAAGTTTTTTTGGGGGGGTGTTGTGCAGCGGGAGTAATGTGACTGCCCCTGTGTATGACTTTTCATCAACTCATTGATTCGTGGAGGCTTCAACAGTGACCCAGTGGCTCAAATCCATTCTACCCCCCCCCCCCCTTGCGCAAGCACACTGAAAAATAGGAAAAAATGACGGTCAGACGGGTCCCGCGCTCAGACAAGGCAGTGCCCACAAGAGGAAACCTAAAGGAGCGGTCAGGAAAACAACGTCAGACGGGCTCTCGTGCTTGGACAAGGCAGTGTATTGCTGTAAAGCAATGTATTGCTTATTTGCTTTGTTCTTTGGCCCAGCACAGGCTGCGGACACCTTGAAACAGGCTGTGAAAACCTCGCCTTTGGGCTTTGATTCCAGCTTCCTGGCGATCGCTTGTATGGATGGGGCTATTGCTGTGTGGGATTGATCAATGCCTGTCACCACCATGACCACCACGCGTGCCTGTCCCTGAGCCCACCTACAACCGTCCTTATTCCAAAGTTAGCACCACCGTTACCCTCAGTGCCTTTAGGGACCCCCCTTCCCTGCCTCAACGCCCCCAAAATTGTCTATTGGGGAAAAGTAGTTTATTGCATGTGAATCGATGACATTGACCTGCACTTTTGGCCATCCTGTCCCAAAAAAAAATTCCCTGTCCATAGATATGAATGACTGCCACAACAGCTAATGTGCTGATGCTCTTGTGACGACAATGCCCCGAGCCCCTTAAATGATTGTTTGTGGGCACCATCAGGCAAACACAAACAACTCAAATGTCCCTCAGCCCACAACCGTGACATTTTAGCCCCAAACCCTTGTCTTATGCGGTTGCAGCAAAATTGGTCCCAAATGAAATCAGGTCACAAATTAATAGAGTCCCTACGCACGGTAGCTTAGACAAGACCGTAGCTTGGCCATAAATCAGCGATGGTCGCGACCCTCCAGAATCAATCTGGCATTCTCAACTGTCCAGCCGGTCTCAAAGCGGCGCAGCCGCGACAGACCTCGTTCACGCTGTCCAGCAAGGCGGCGTCAGCCGCCCCCACAGATTTGGGTTTCAGGTCAGCTCAGGCCTATAGGCCCTGTCAGAAATCCTCTTGATTACCCACGCCTGTCACCCTCCTGCCCTTCCGTTTTCTCGATTCCCTTACATCCGTGCCGTACTCAGCTTCCCGCCCGGATGTGGGCGGGCAAGACTCCTGCACCCTCTCCCTGGCCCTGTCACAGACCTCCGCGGAGAACCCGTCCATGACAGATTCATTCGATGACTCTTCACCTGACGATGGGCCCGACTCGAACGAGGACGCCCCTGAATCCCCTGAGTCATCCCTGAGGTCAGCAGCGACGGAGACCCTTCCATCGCCTCCAACCCCAGCGAGTCCCACTCCGTCACCCGGCGCCTCTTGGACAAAGGAACCAGGGTACTTGGATGTAGTTGTCCCCCCAGCCAGGCCAGTGCGCCCGCTTCCTCATTGCCTCGCACTTCCCGGTGCGACGGAACCCACCGCACCTGCACTTGCTCCCCTCCCCTTTCCCACAGTGTCAAGATCTGTTCCCACAAATCTCTGTGACCCACCTCCCCTGTAGAACACCGCCACCCATGTCGCCGCCACTTCACCAACCACTCCACGATAGCCTTAAACACACACTCCGAGTCCAACACATCCACTAATCTCTCTGCTGGCTGTCGCTGCACGAGCGCATGCAACACCCCTCACACTTCCCACTGCTGATGCTCTGCCTCTCATGTACTGGCGCGCGATGAAAGACCGTGGCTTGGACAAGGGGGAGGTTCTCGGGGAAAAGAATTTCGTCAGTGGAAAAGATTGGCCAGGCATTGGACAGGGGGTTTGTGAAATACCATTGGACAAATGAGGCACAAATTGCCAAACAGTAGCACAACAAACATACGCACGGGCGGTGATTTCCTGGAGGCTTCTGGACGCCTGCGGGTGTTTCCTCTCTCCACACCCCCCCCCGACGTTTCCTGGTCACCCGAGTATCGCCGGTTCCCTGCAAATCCTGTCTGCCGTTCGGGGGTCCGCAGGCCGAAGCCTCCCTCGCCGTTCGCGTGGCCAAAGCAGTGCCTCACAGGTCACCAATCCGCAGCGTTTCCCCTGCTGCACCTCAAAACAACCGCCCCTGCCCTCGCCCCCCACCCGTGGGTGCGCGCGCTGCACAAGGGCATGGTACTCGGGGATGCAAATTCAAATGGTACTCAGGGCAGCAAAACAGATGCACACGAAAGCAAACTGCAGACCGACATGCCATGCAGCCCGACTATCCCTTGCGAAGAATGGAAAGGGGCAGGCCAATCTGCCATATCCCGAGTCCGCATTTCGTGTTCGTTGACCAAAACGCTTTCCACTCCACGCGCGTTGGGGGCCTGGCTGCGCTGCAGTCTCCAGTAGCAACAGGGAGCCCTCTACAGAGGACAGCGGACGCCCCGGCGTGAAATCGAAGAGCACCGACACCAGGGCAGTCATGAATCCCGGTTCGGTGTGGACCGTCTCGGGCGCGGCGCACCCTGACTTCGACCCGCAAACAAGCTGCTGTCTGCATGTGCACGCACGGCACAGCTCCTTGGCGTCCGCGACTCAACACTTACTTAAAGCGTGTCCGGCGCCACAACAATGGGAAAAGAGTCCAGAAGCGTGGGTCAAAGCACGGAGGTGTCCCATACAGACTTGCCACTAGCTTCTGCCAGCTCAGATATGATCAGATGGAGGAGGGTCCTACTGAGCCACGCACCGGACGCAGCACGTTCCTACTGAGTTCTGGTGGTGCATGGGGCGGGTCTTACTGAGTGGCCTGTGGTACGGGGCCGATCGCTACTGAGTTTCCCTGCCGGATGTTTCTCAGGAAAGAATGTACAATTTGGCAAAGAGAAACCAGAAATTGGAGGCCGCTTTTAGGTACGCAAACTTTTTTTTGGCCTCTGACCCGTGTCCACCGCACGAAGCACGCCTGGTTCCACAAAGGCCGGTCGGTAGGCAATAGTGTGGCACACCGGTGCCACTGCCTTGCCGTGACCTGCTGGTTGGTGAAAGTCAGTTCTGAGGACCGCTGTGTGTGGGCGGGGGGCTGTGTGGGTGAGAGTGGAATTTCTATCGCACGGCTCACGACTGCCGCCTGCTGCTGCCGTGGCGTCCACGCCACTCGTTGACAGGCTTCACATGCGGCCTTCACCCCGACTCTCATAGCCTCATCCTCGTGTGCAGGGTTCAGCTTCTGAGGCTCTGGGTCGCCGGGGCTCCTCATGGCACCTCCCAACTCCTCCTGCACTGTCGGTTAGGGTTAGCACCCTCCTGCACTGCTCCGGATCAGGGCCGTCCAGAACGCACAAGAAAAATCGTGTTGATGTCCGCGTGACCAAACAAATGCGACTGCAACTGCGACTGCGGCCCCCTCGGACCCGCAGAGGCTGTAGAACTCCACCGGAGGCCACACACACGGCCGACGTGGGTATGACAGGAGGCGGCAGGGGGCCGTTTGGGGCCCCATATGCCTCCGGCACATCGGGCCCACTGTCCCTCAGGTACGCCCCGGGCTTTGCTGCCACCCGAAACCTTCGTGCCGAAGGCATGCCGTTGCATGTGGCACCGAATGGGCATCGATTTAACACGGTCCGCACGCCTACTGTACCTGAGGTGCGATGGGATGGGCTGTGTCCGCCACCAGCGGTGGAGCGGCTGCCGTCGCCCAGACAGTGCGGCTGCCCTGTCAGGGGATCGCATAATCTACCATAAACTCCTGCAACCCATTGTAAAATACCATAACCTATTGTTCCTTCCACAAGCTGACCTGGCCTACTGTAACGTCATCTACTGTAACGTAGCCTACTGTAACATAGCCTACGGTAACATAACCTACTGAAACGTAACCGGCTGTAACGTAATCTACTGTAACATAACCTACTGTAACGTAGCCTACTGTAACGTAACCGGCTGTAACATAACCTACTGTAACGTAGCCTACTGTAACATAACCTACTGTAACATAGCCTATTGTAACATAACCTACTGTAACGTAACCGGCTGTTAGACAGTCGGCCGTAACCTACCATGACATACTGTACCCTACAACAAAACCCACCGTGACCTAATTTCAGCGACTCCCACAACGCAGCATTCAGAAAGCCGCCAACTCAGCCCCTGCGAGCGGTCTCCCAAGCGCTGCCGCGTCACAGCCCCTTCCCAACCAGATCTTCCAGCTCGTCTTTCAGTTCCATCTCGTCCCCGTAGTCCACCTCCTCCGGCTCATCCGCACCGACCGCCTCGGCTCCAAAGCCAGCCCCGAATTCCTCGTCAAGCTTATCTTCCGCGTCCTCCAGCAAATCCTCCAGAACGGCGTAGTTGATGTTGTTGCTGGAGCGCTTCTTCAAGGCCTTGGCAGTGGCGGCCGCCGCGGAGTCGTTCACGTCAATCTGCAGAGCGCACAGACGTGGCAGCGCCGCCAGCTCAGGCGGGCCGATGGTACATGAGAACTGAAAGCCCCTTTTTGGCGGCAGGGGGGTCCTTGGTCCTTCAGAGAAACAGGGACACATGCCTTTCTGTGGTCGCTGGAGTGTGACATGTGACACAGGGTCAGGGGCGTAGCCAATATCAGTTCTGGCCACTAGGCCAGCCAAGGGCCATGTCTGCACCATAATTATGGGTGTATCGCAGGGGGCAGCCCAGTCTGACCCATAATTTCAAAGCCACCTTTTCCCATGTATTAACCCAAGCCGGTCCCACCCAAATTTATTCCTGGCAAAAAAAAATGAACATGTTTGCACGTTGCGACGCAGCTCCGGATCACCAAGCGTTACACATCAGTGGGGTGCAGAATTGGAAGCAATTTTGCTTTTTCGGGGAGGTGCTGCGGGGGGCGCATCAGGGCTCTCAAGAAAAGCAAGAAAGGGGTCCTGAAGCACCTAAAGGGGGTTGGCAGGAGTGGCAGGAAAACCTCTATGACCCTGCACAAATGCCGTTACAAATGCACTTACAAAATTCTGCGGAGGGCCGCCCCACCCTATCGCAGCGCAGCCAACGCACACCCTGCCTCCCCTTCGCCACCCTGTGCGGTAGTCATCATCCACGTCAGAGCAGAGCCATGGGTCTGACTTCGCGATTTGTACATCTCGGTTTCAGCAAGTTCGGTAGGAAGGTGGGCATAGCAGGGGCCAAATTAAGAGGGCACAGACGAGGGAGTTGGCAGGCATGGAACAGGTCGAAGAGGCGAAGCCGGACAAAGGGACGCGCAGAGTGACAGACAGGGCGCTCCCTGAAAAGCGGATGACTGAGCGTTTGCGGTAACCGACGGCGGTTGGGCGGCGGCTGACGGCAGTTGCAGGGTGACCGAAGGCGCTCCGGTGGAGGGAAATGGAGGTCGCGTGTGGGAAACGCGTAGCGCGCGTACTCAACACATGTAAAAAATGTTCATCTTTGACACATCACCCGCGTACCCGTTTTTTTCTCCAAAAAAAAAAAGAAAAAGAACAACAAGAACGACCCAACAACCGCCACCGCTACCGGAGGAGGTGAAGCAGAGAGCCCCTGCGGACATTCTCGGTAAATGCAGTTCACGTACGGCAGTGGGCAGATCTATGTCCACTGGGGACAGGCAGAGGCCCGGGCCCAGGCCACAAGTACAGAGGCAGCGTGCAGACGCGGCAGGACCTCGTTCTCGTCCTTCTTCCGCGGCCCGCGCTTCCGGCCGGTCCGGGCCTTCTCCTCCATCTCCTTCTCCTTCTGCAGCTGCTTCTCCTTCTGCTGTTCCATGAACTCACCGTGCTGCTCCTCCCAGAGCTCCCTCCGGTAGTCGAGCTCGGCCTCGTCTGGGGCGGCGGGGGCGAGGGGAACCGGCCCGGGAGGGTGAGGCACCAGGGCGGAGTGTGGGGTGGGAAGAGATGGGGGAGGGTGGGGTGGGGCCATTGAGGCCAAAACAGGGATGTGCTTATCCACGGGGCAAAGGGGGGGGGGGGACCTAATTAAAAACAGACAAATGCAAGCCAGAGGCAATGCACTCCACAGGACGGCATGGGTGCATCTTTTCTCTCTATGCGAAACCTGCTTAAACCTCAAGACACACACTGTGTCTGAAACAGGAAACAGAACATCGCGTCTGACTACAGTTAGTCAGACAATCACAGTCAGTAGCTGTCAGTCAGACATCAGCAATCAGTGTCGGAAAAAGAAACCATGCATTACCGGCAGCGGGGGGCTGGATCTGGCGGACCCCCCCAGGCCCAACCACCCACTCAACTAAATCCAAAAAAAAATTTCCTCTGGGGAAAAATGAAATTTTGAATTGAGCGACAAATTTGAGAGGCCCATTTTTGGGCACACAAACTTTTTTTTGGCCCTCATACCTCCACCTACATCCCCCACCCCCCCGCCCGCCGTCCCGTAGGCCGAACCACGGGTGGGCCGTCCCCTCGCTTTTAGACGCGACTCCCCCCCCCAGTAGAAGTGGGCCGAAGGCCCCTGGGGGGGGGGGGGGGGGGGGGGGGGGGCATTGGAGGGGGGGTTCAGGGAGGGGCGATGGGGGGGGGGTTCAGGGAGGGGCGATGGGGGGGTTGGGTTGGGTTGAGGGAGGGGCGATGGGGGGGGGGTCGGGAGGGTCGGTTGGGGGGGGGGGGGGTCCAGGTGGGGCAATTTGGGGTAGTGGGGGGGGAGCATAGGCTCCCGTTACCTCCCCTTGCCCTCCCTCATGGGTGAGAGCTAGGGCTAGGGTTAGGGGTAGGGTTAGGGTTAGGGTCACCGAGCTGGTGGAACCAGTCTTGGTTTTATAACCCTTTTTAGTGTCTAGGGTGGACCTACCAGGTTTAGCAGCAGCAGCAGCAAGCAGCAGCAAGCAGCAAGCAAGCAGCAGCACGCGCGAAATGGGGAAAAATCAGAACTCCGTCGTGGTGCTTTAGATTCGGCTGAAATTTTGGTGGATGATACCTATGGGTGTGAAGTACAATCACACAAAGTTTGAGCAAGAAACTCAACGGTGGCAGCCGGGAAAGGGATTCGCAAGTGGCCGACGTCAGTTTCAAAAACTGCAATTTAGGGCCACAAACAGCCATTTTCGGGCCAAAAAAGCTCTGGAACACATTCAAAACGGCCAAACGAAGGGAAATGGTGGGTACACTCCGCGTGCGGCTTGACTTCCCCGTGTCAACGAGCTCTTTGCGGCCCTCTAACGCCATGATATGTCCCGGAAACGGCCCAAAAAGGCCCCAGAGGCTCCAAATGCCGACAACCACAAACCAAGAATAGGCCATATCTTTGGCTACATGGCTCAAAATGCGATTCCTAGGGCACCTACTCCACCCGCAACCCCCCACTTTTTGTGGTTTCCACCCCTCAAAATTGCCCAACCGGACGCCTAAACCCCAATACCTAGGCCCAATGGGCTGCGGCAAGCTGCAAGCTCAAGCCCAAACAGGTGGGTGCCCAAATGGGTCAACAGGGTCCAGTAGGGGCAAAAAGTTGACTTTTCTCAAAAATGATCCTAGACCATGTGTGATGCTAAAACAAGTGTTTTTGGACCGTTTTGAGCTTGTGGTGGCCCATTTTCGTCCTCCGAAAATCCCAAAATGCCTTGAAAATGGGCTGTTTTGGGACCAAAAATGGGTCAAAATTGGGTCAAAAATGCATTTTCCCAAACCTCATCCTAGACCATTTGGGGTGCACAAACGGGTGTAATGAGCCCATTTTAAGCCCATTTTGGGGCATTTTGGCCCCTCAAAAGTCCAAAAAGCCTTGAAAGTGGGCCTCGTGGTGATGGGGTTCACTTGCAAGCTGATTTCACTTTGTCAAGAGCCATCAATGTGTGAATCATTCTTGATGTCCCTGACCAATCATAGTTGATGTTCCCTCCCTCACCAGCTCGGTCCCAATATTCAGTCTTGATTAGGGTTAGGGTTAGGGTCATGGGTAGGGTTAGGTGTAGGGTTAGGAGCAGGCTGAGGGTTGGGGTGGGTGTTAGAGTCAAGGTTGGGTTCAAGTGTAGCGTTGGGGTGCTCCACCGCCTGGGCGGGGAGGGATGCTATGTTGGCAAGGGGAATGAAAAAAATTTTCGGGCGCCTTCGGCGCCACCATATGTATAGCCGGTAGCCATTGACCCTTGGTAACTAAGTGGGCCCGGAGGGCCCGAAGGGGGGGGGGGGAGTCGCGTACCCAAACCGAGGAGACGGCCCACCCGTGGGCCGAACACCATGCACAACCCCGGGCCGAAAGCCCCAAACAAATGCAACCCCCCGTTTTGGGTGGAAATCCACCGGTTTGGGCACCATGCTGTGGGCCGGGATAAATGGGCAGAATGAAGGGCAGGGGGGCATCGGCGTACTGACAGGATGCCTCAAACTGCCCCCAGCAGGTGCCTGGGCCCATCCCGGGGGTGGCGTCCCAGGCCACGCGGAGTCGCCCCACCCACCCCCGGGGGTGGGTGGGGGCACGTGCCAGGGTGTTGCACTTGCTGCGGTGTGGCACCACCCCTGGCCCGGCCCAGCCAACGGGCAGCTGTCTCCTGAGGGACATGACACCCCGGCACCCCATGCCACAGGAATACCGTGGACGAAGTATTGCTGGATATCGCCGTCGCTGACGTCCGACAGCGTCTCGATGGTGTCGTCCTCCTCCTCCTGCGGCGGCTCTTCCTCCAGGCCTGCCTCGCCGGCGCCGGCGCCGGGGTTGGGGTCGGGGTCCTCCAGCTTAGCTTTGCTTTCCAGGAGGTCGTGGTACACCTCGTCAAGACCCAGGGCCACGGACACCTCCATCGAGTCAAACACCTGCGGGCGGTTGGAAATGGACCGTGCAAACCCCCCACTCTTCTATCATCCAGCACCGAAATGATATCGAGCGTGCCGATGTCTGGTGCTATCTACAACAACTGCCTTAACTTTAGGGGAAGGGGGGGGGGGGCGACCGGGGCCAAAGCCGGGGATGTGGATGGGGTCGGACGGGGGGGGGATGGGCAGGGCTCCTTTTAACAACTCAGCACCACCGGAGCTTTGGTTGGGGTGGGGTGGGGGAATCCACACCCCCCCCCCCCTCCTGCCCCCCCCCCCCTTTTCAGGGAATGTTCCAGGGCGAGGTGCCGGTCCCGGTGCACTCTGAGCACCCCCAAAAGGCAAATGCATACCACTTTCACACCCCGTTGTGTTGCACGGCACCCCCAAAATGCAACATACATGTGGTCCAAATAATATCAAGCGCTTGATAACATTAGGGGAGGGGGTTTGATGACCGCAGTGCCGGGACGGCAGCGCTTACTCTGCACCCAACCCCACGTCCTATTCCCAAATGTCCCTCAGGAAGTCCTTCCGGGGCCCCAACGTCGCAACACCACCACACGACCCCTTTCTCCGACCCATCCCCATCACACCGCCCCGTCACTATGACCCCCATCCCATCGATCACCCCAACCCACCGACACGACACCCACATGGCATGGCTTTGAGTGACCCCGGCCCCTCAAGTGACCGTTCGTGGCTGTTGCCCTGTCACAAAACACGGAGCATGAAAGATCACACCGCCACAGGGACAGAGGAGCACAATGGCCCAACCACCACAGGACCCTATCCACACAGGGGCCAGCGGGCTTTCAACTTCGGGGGGGGGATGTCGATACAGTCCTCTGGCAGATCCCCCCCCCCCCAAAAAAGGCTCAATTGACGCCCCCCCCCCCCAATCCTAAATCCTACCGAGACTGACCCCCCCCCCCCCGGGCCCCGGAGGTGTCCCGGACCCAAAATTCGGTAAAAAGTGAAAATGGGATTTTTGGAATCAGCGCGTCCAGGGGGTTCAGAAAAGGCATCACTTTCCATGTATTTTTGCCATGCATTTGGTGGAAAAAAATTGACCATTTTCAATGCCCAGAAAAATTTTCGGCGCCTCTGGCGCCAGAGTTCATAATGGCTGATGAATAATCGTGTCAGCGGAGCCCTTTTCCCCCAGTTCTAGGTGGCTCTATTGACCCCCCCCCCCTGAAAATTGAAAACCCGACTTCCCCACGGGGCGGCAGGGTGCTGCCTGCCCCTCACGCACGCCACCCCGCCGCACCTTCTCTGCCGCACTTTCCTTGTCCAATTTCTCCTCCATCTCCGCGAACTTGCGACTCCCCTCCTCCAGATCCTTGACTTCCGTTTTGAGGAGCAGGCCCTGGGCGGAGGAGCGGTGGGAAGCCCAAGCCCAGGGGGCCGATCCCATTGAGAGACTGGCCGGCGCAGGCCTGTGCTTGGGCGGCATGGGCATTGGGGGCAGGGATGTGCGTATCCACGAGGACCGGGGGGGGGGGGGGGGGCGGTGGTCTGGCGGACCCCCCACCCCAGCCCAGGCCAAACCACCAACTCACCCAAAAAACCAAAAATGAAATTTTGAGTAGAGAACCAAACATGAGACGCCCATTTGAGGTACCCAAACTTTTTTTGGCCTCTGACCCACCCACCCACTCCGTAAGCTCCTTCTCCTTAAGCAATAGCCTGGTTCTAGTGCCAGCCTGCCTCGAGGTGTGGATGGCAAGTCCTCTCTCCTGCCGAGAGGCTGCAATTGTGCACGGTGCCAATGCAGGAATATGAATCGAATCTTGATTCCCCCGCGCACACCTGGGCCAGCCCCGATCCCTGGCATCCCCTGTATCATTCTCTGCATTGTCCATCGGGTCCCAGAGGGGGTGGAGGTGGAGACGTGTGTGTTTTCGGTTGCCCTTCTGTTTGTTGTGTCTGCGTCTTCACCATTTCATTTGGTCGGGGAGCGGTCGCAGACCAAAGCCAAGAGCAGCGTGCGGCCGGCAGCATACAGACGGCAGACAGCACCCGACAAACACCACAAGCACTCCACAGGCTGGTGCTAGAAAGGGGGATGGGGGGAGGCTTTGTGAAAAAGAGAGGGGGGGGGGTCTTTTGGCTCTGAGACCCACCCACCCCCAAAAAAATTGACCCAAAATTTGGCGGAGGGAAAATCAAGTTTGAATAAGCGGCCCCTTTGTGGGGCCCACCCAGACCCCCCCCCCCCACCCCTTACGTATTCATTCATTATAAACAAAGCCCGGGGGGTGGCGGGGGGGGGGGGTGACGGCCAGCTTCTGTTGGCCCCCAACGCCCTCCACCCGCGGTGTATCGCCAGGAATTGCCCCCAAGCCGCTTTTCCAGCCGGCGGTGACGCCTCCCTTCAGCCCCGTTCCCCCTCAAGCGCAGCCCTGCAGAACTCTCCGCTGCAGATGGGCAATGTCGGTTCCTCCTGGCATTGCGCTTGCACGTCGTTTGGATTCCGTGGCAGTGCGCTACTACGGCTGCGGCGAAAATCCCGCTGGGGGCTGGGGGCTGGATTGCGCTCCCTAAGAGGGGGGCGCATGCACCGCACATTGCGCCGCCCGCGCACCGTGCGTGCGCTGTTACCAGCCCATCTCTGGATGTTTTGTGTATTTTCAGGGCGGTGGCCTACGGGCAACCCGCCCCCTGTTCGGGGCAAAAATTTTCCACTGTACGGGCCAATCTTCAGCACAATCAGAATGCTTCTGTCGAAGGGTACAACGATCCGACTCGGCCAAAGACAAAAAAGCAACAGTTTCAGCATTCTTGGAGTGGCATACATTACAAGGCATAGTCTGGTCAAGAGCATAGGGGAGGGCAGGAAAAAGAGACAAATGGGTGCCTAATATTGCCTATTTCTGCGCTATGGTTCTGAGAACCCACTGTACGGGCCACTGTTCGGGGCTGTACGGGAAATACGGGATTCCCGTACGGGGGGGGGGGGGTTGTACGGGGGGAGCATACGACAACGCAGGGCTCCACTCTACCTGCTCACCAATGGTGGTTGTAGCCACACACACCCCCTGCCAGGGGAGGGCCGGAGGAAGAGGAAGAAGAAGAACTCTCCGGTACGGCCGCTCAAGACCGAAGAGCCCAGGGCCCCACTGTGTGCCCAGGCCTATGAGGCCAATGTTGACGGCACATGTCGAAAATGCACGCACCGCGCGTGCGTTGCCCTCTAAAGGCTGGTGGGCCAGCGTGCAGACCATGGCGGTCACTGGCGGTTGGAAAGCGGTTTGGGGAGCAAAGGTCTGGCAGACACAAATCGGTTGGTCCGCGGTTGGTGGCGGACAGAAGCGGTTGGGACGGAACAAATACAGGCATTGCCGACGTTTGTCCGTGCCCTGTGCGCTACGGCCCCTGCAGTACTGACCTCAGCAGCAGCAACAAAGTCATCGCCGGGCCCGTCCTCATCCACCTTTTCCCATTCGTCCTCCTGCAAAAAGCAAGAACAGTCAATAGCGACAGGAGGCCACGCACCAGGGCTTTCCCGAACGAACCAACAACAACAACAGCAGCGGCAGCAGCAGCAACAAAAACAGCAGCAGCAACAACAACAACAACAACAACAACAACAACAACAACAACAACAGCAGCAGCAGCGGCAGCAGCAGCAACAAAAACAGCAGCAACAACAACAACAACAACAACAACAACAGCAGCGGCAGCAGCAGCAACAAAAACAGCAGCAACAACGACAACAGCAACAACGACAACAACAACAACAACGACAACAACAACAACGACAACAACAACAACAACAACAACAACAACAACGACAACAACAACAACAATAACAACCACAACAACAACGACAACAACAACAACAACAACAACAACAACAACGACAACAACAACAACAACAACAACAACAACAACAACAACAACAGCAGCAGCAGCAGCAGCAACACCAACGACAGCAACAACAACAGCAAAAACTGCTCTCTATCATCTGTGGCCCAGGGGGGGCTGTTCTGCTGTGCCCCCCCCCCCCCTGGCGTTAATATCCGTCAAAAATCCAGGAGGGGAGGGGGGACTCTTCGAGGGATTGGAATTTTTGTATTTTGGATTTGGGAGCCGATGTTGAGGCATACAGCTGGCCATGCCATATGGATCGGCCATGCCATATGGATCGGCCAGCTAGGCTTGTTGTTGTTGTTGTTGTCTCGCGGTGTGGTCTGAGGCAGGACACGTGAGGAGGGGTGCCCATTGGCTTAGCTGCCCCACGGGATTTAGGCTCTTGTGAGATAAGAGCACGCGTGGCCCGTCAGCTTATGGTGGGCAACTTTAGGCAGCCCAGGCGCCCCCGGACTGCCAAATAAAATTTCGGGCAACTTCGGGCTTTGGGCTCTTGTGTGATGCAGGTTGTGGCCCGCCAGCTTGTGGTGCCCCCCCCCACCCCCAGACTGCCGTAGAACGCCAGGGCAACCCGAAGCACCCAGGCTCCCTCCATGGATGCTGACGGGCACATAAGACTGGTGAGGGGAGGGAGGGAGGGGGGGATCTACTACTGTACACGCACCCTGTCTGGGTGCCTCACTTGCACCGCAGCGCCCCAGGCCACTCCCACAGGGGCAACTCAACTAGGGCTAACGTACTATGGGTGCCGCAGGGCAAACGAGGCACCTGGGTGCAGAGAAGAGAGGGGGAGGGGGTTGGAGGAGGAGAGGATTCGGGCAACTTGAGGCGACCAGAGCCCCCCCCCCCCCCAGGGCGTTGCTTGAGCGGGGGGGGGGGAGGGGGTCCAGGGGGGTCCCCCCCCCCCGGTCGGAATGCAACAAACACCCAAGGAATTGCAAAATTGTATCACAATGACCCGGTCAGCATATACTTTTGTCATATTGTCGGAAGAAAAGGTAATGCAACTCATCTTTCTGGGCCCATACCTTTTGCCCTCACCTAAACACCACCAGGCAACACAAACAGGAAACGCGAAGCAATTTTCTTTGTCATCGAAATCGTGAAACATCAATCAGAGTTGGACTCACCAGAGCTGGAGTCACCATCGTCATCGTCTTCAGAACTAGAACAGGAGCCAGAAGAACCTGAGCTGGAGGAACGTGAGCTGCTGGGGGCTGAGACATCAGAAAGGTTACCATCCATGTCTGCTTCAGACTCAGAATCACAGGGTGCTGAATCACAATCTGAAGCGGCGTGGCTGGCAGTCTTCCGCCTCTTTACACCCTTATCCTTTCGTTTCGCACGCAAATTGCGGACTCGCTGCACCTTTCGAAACTCTGCGGCCACCCCGGACACATCATACTGCGTCCGGTGTGGTGAATCGCGGGCAATGATGAGCAATTGCTCCATCGTCACATACAAGTGGAATGACCAAAGAACCCTGGTACAGGTGCGCCAAAGGCGTAGGAGAATTTTTTTGTGCACAAGTGAAAAAATTTCCCAGAACCTTGATTTTTAGGTGATTTAGAGCGAGGGGGGGAGGGGGGGGAGGGGGTCCAGGGGGGAGGGGTCCCCCCCCCCCTGGTCGGAATGAAAATTAAAGCAACGCCCTGGCCCCCCCCATGGGTGCCGTTTGTTGGGTAAATTTAACCAGACGGAGCCCCCTCCAGCCCTGAAACCCCCTTCTCCGGTCTGTTCACGGTGGCCTGGCGCGATTCGGGCCCCCACACCACAGCAGGGTCAACGGCCCCAGGGTTTACTTGGGCGTGAAGGGGGTCCAGGGGGAGGCTGGGTCCGGGGGGGGGGGGGGGGCAGAGTCCAGCAAATTGGCTGCTCTCCTGGCAGCTGGTGGCGTCAATCGACATCTCGCCAACCACAGGCTTTCCTTTGCCAAGGCCTACCTGCGTCACGAAAATCCCCCAAGCCGCTGTGATGGCCCAACGTTTCTGTTTCTCCAGGGGGGGGGGGGGGGACTGCAGCCCCCCCCCCCCCCCAGTGGTGCTGAGGTTTTAGAGGTGTCGAAGAAAATTTCTGGTCTAAACTAATTGGCGTCGAAGGCGTCAGAGAAAATTTTTGATCGGCCAAAGGCCCCAAAGAAAATTTGGCCCAATCTTTTGAGCGGTGGGGGGGGGGGGGGGTGATGGTGGGTGGGTGGGTCCAGGGTGGGGGGGGGGGGGGCACCCCCACCCCCAGTGGTGCTGAGTTGTCAAAAGAAGCCCTGCCCTTGACGCCCCCAGGCAGGGACCCCCTTCTTCCCCTGTGCCACTGCCATGCACGCCAGTGCCACACCTCGTCATCATCCCTATCGAGAAGCTCGTCCTCTGTTTTGAACATGTTCTCTGGGCGGAAGAGGTGATCCAAACCGTCGTCGTCCTCCGGGGCGTCGCTCGTCGGTTCCGGGCCCGGCTGCGTGGCGGCCTGCACAACGGACGAGCGCCGTGCGTAACAACTGGATGCCTTCGAGGCCTGCGTACCCGCCGCTCCCTCCCTGTCCCAGGTGATGATTGGAAAGGGCGGGGGGGACTCCCCTGTGTGACATTCCGTCTGGTTGTTGTTCCTTTACGGGCCCTGGACAGTCACCCGTTCTGCCCTTCACATGTTGCGTCGGGTGGCTGCTTTCTGTCGGCCGCTGCGGCCGGTGCTCTTGCTGGTGTTGTTTCCACGTTCGCGGAGCCCAGTGGTTGGTGTATTGGGGCTGTGCTGGATGTGGTATGGTGTGCCGTTTGCGCGTCAGCGGCGCCCAATAATTGGCGTATTGAGGATGTGCTGGTTGTTGCCGGGGTCGTTTGACTGTTTTTGCTGCCCATGCACCTCTGTCCACAGGCCGTCCATAGCCTGCCTCGCTGTGTTTCTGTGTGCGTGAGGCCCAGGTGCCCTGTTCCTCCACGCGCTGTCCTGGCCGTCCACCATATGTCCCCCCTGTGTGACATTCCGTCTGGTTGTTGTTCCTTTACGGGGCCCTGGACAGTCGCCCGTTCTTCCCTTTGCATGTTGCGTCGGGTGGCTGCTATCTGTCGGCAGCTGCGGCCGGTGCTCTTGCTGGTGTCGTTTGGACGTTCGCGGAGCCCAGTGGTTGGTGTATTGGGGCTGTGCTGAATGTGGCATGGTGTGCCGTTTGCGCGTCAGCGGCGCCCAATAATTGGCGTATTGAGGATGTGCCGGTTGTTGCCGGGGTCGTTTGACTGTCTTTGCTGTCCACGCGCCTCTGTCCACAGGCCGTCCATAGCCTGCCTCGCTGTGTTTCTGTGCGCGTGAGGCCCAGGTGCCCTGTTCCTCCACGCCCTGTCCGGGCCGTCCACCATATGTCCTTTTCCCCCTCACAGCTGGTCTGCCCCTGATGGGCTCCCACTCCTGTTGCGCAAACAGCCCATCTGGGCTGCGGGAGACACCCCCCACCTGATGCCGGTTGAGCAGGGGTTGCGCTGGCACCCGGTAGCGACGGGGTTGGCTGGCCAAGCCATCCCCTTTGTTGTCGCCCCCCCCCCCCCCCCTCCAGGGCGCGCCCAGCCTATGCCCGCCACTGCCTACCTGACGGCAGGTGCCAGCTTTAACGGAATTTATAACCGACAGTAACCGCCCCCAACCACTTTGGCACCTCCTCCAACGGCCTATATCTAAGCGCCTCTGGGGTGGCCTCTGAGGTCCCCTCCCTTCCAATGCATCCCCGCCTGTCCCCACCTGCCCCCGCCAGCCAAATTCGAAACCGACGGCAACCACTCCGAAACATTTTGCCAAAACCACCAGACCGCCTTGCCAATCGCTCTTGATCCCCTGCGGCTGCCTCCTCCCCGTCTAATGCATCACTCTTCCCATCTCACGACCCGCCCCTAAACAGCTTTTTCAGATGGAAGATTTTTTTGCGTGGGGCGAGTGGGCGGGTGCACAGCGCGCTTTGTTACAGCAAAAGTGTGTCCCTTGGGTGGCGGTCGGCCCAAACTTGTGGTCCAGTCTCCCTGCCCCAGGTGGCAGCGCTTTACGAGGTTGGCCGGCATTCCGCTCGGTTGTTCGGGTATCATCTACGCGGCGACAGGACGGTCTGCGGACGTCGGACAGCGAGGAGCCAAGTCCAGCGACCGCCGCAGCCCCCTGAGCTGCGGAAATGAACACATCATCCGTGCGAAATATCTTTTCAGTCACGTTTCTGGACAGCGAAAGCGCAACCCTTCGAAAGCGCGGAGGGTGTGGGAGTGCGAGGCCACGCAGAAAACCTGACCGCCACAATGCCCGACCCCTGCCATGCCATGCCATGCATGGCATGGCATGGCATGGCATGCAATACACTACACTGCACTGCACTGCACTGCACTACACTACACTACACTACACTACACTACACTACACTACACTACACTACACTACACTACACTACACTACACTACACTACAATACAATACAATACAATACAATACAATACAATACAATACAATACAATACAATACAATACAATACAATACACTACATGAGTTGCATCAGAGCGGCAGGTCTGCCCTTCAAGAGGGGGGCGGGGGGTCTTCCCGCCGCCCGCACCGCATTGTGTCTCTGCCATCATCTGCTGCTGTCATTTTGTCTGCGCCATGCGGGGCTGTCCTTACGACTGCCTACACTTGAACCTCCGCGCCAGCCGTTGAGTAACAGCGGTGGGTCATCGGCCAACCGCCGTCGACCCTCTCCTCGCCCGAAGTGACAGTGCGGTTCGGCCCCCACCGCTTCGTCAGTGCCTGACTTCGTCACCCGACCACGTTTCTGGAGCTGGGGGGACCATCGTGGGGCACGCTACGCTGTGGAGCGCACCTGCGGCTCGTTGCTTGCGCCACTCGGGCCTTTGTCCTGGACCGCCTCCGCACCCGGAGGCGCCGAGTCGTGGGTGGGCGCTTCCTGATACGTGTTCAAGTCCAAGTTGATGCGCACGCGCTTTTGCTTCTTCTTCGGAGTGTCCCGGCCTTTTGAGGAAACACCAAAAAGAGGAGAGCCGAAGGATGGATTAGGGCAGGCGCTGCCCCTGAGCCCCTGAGCCGGCGCGAGGGGAGCCTCCGCGCGTCCCCGCCACACTCTGCCTGCCTCAGGTGCACCGAATGGATGACAGGGGAACGGGGGTGTGACGTTGTGTCAGGGAAATGTAACGCCCACGCACGCTCACACCCGTACCCGCCCGTGGCACACAGGTATGGCCTCAACCCCGCCCGCCACCGAGCCCTTGGAGGCTGTCCGAGCCACCCCCCCTGTGTGACATTCCGTCTGGTTGTTGTTCCTTGACGGGGTCCCGGACAGTCACCCGTTCTTCCCTTCGCATGTTACGTCGGGTCGCTGCTTTCTGTCGGCCGCTGCGGCCGGTGCTCTTGCTGGTGTTGTTTCCGCGTTCGCGGAGCCCAGTAGTTGGCGTGCTGGGGCTGTGCTGGATGTGGCATGGTGTGCCCCTCCGCCCTTGGGACAGAAGATGCGCATTCCTGTGCCCTGTGAGGCCCAGGGCTTGACAGGGCTCTGTGTGAGTTTGTGGGAGGGAAGGGGGGGGGGGAACAGAGTTCTGCGTAAGGTTGGGGGGGGGGCTGTGGGGGGGACCCCCCCCCCCCCGGAGACGCTGAGTTGTTAGAGGCGCCGAAGAAATTTTTTGGCCTGAACTGACTTGCGCCGAAGGCGCCAGAGAAAAATTTTGATTGGCCGCAGGCCCAGAGAAAATTTTGGCCCACTGACTTAAGGGTGTGTGTGTGTGTGTGTTAGACCCCCTGGTCCAAGAAAACGCTGAGTTCCTCAGCAAAACTCTGGGGGGGGAAGCAGGGGGAGGCTAGGGGGTGGTTGGAGCGAGGGAACAACAAATTGGTTTGTGACACGCGGACTGAAAAACGCACTGTCAGAGCGAGAACCCACTGCACGTCAGCTTTTCGGCGTGCCGTCTGCATGCACACGGCACGGCATCGAGAGAGTGCTGCGGGTGACCAAGGGCCGGGGCAAGGGGGAGGGGGAGGGGCCAGCGGGGGTTAGGGTCGGCACAAACCGGATGGCAGGGCACCCCCCGCGTCGTCCACACACGGCACAGTAAAATGCAGCAGGACACACCGGCCTTCGGCTTTCCGTCCGCCGCATCGGAGGCGCTGTCTTGCACCGAGTCATCGTCGCTGTTGTCGTTGGCCGCCGTGGCTTTGGCCCTCTTCCGCTTTCGGGACGCTCTCGAGACACTCTGCCCTGCCTTGCCCTTCCGCTTCCCCTTCGGCACCTCCTCCTCTGCCTCGTCGGAGGACCCCATCAACTCATCATAGACCCCCTGCTCCGCCTGCGCCCTCCGCTCCTTTGCGGTCTTCGGTTTCTTCCCCTTCGCCTTCCCCTTACCATTGCCGTTGCCCTTGGCTGTCCCTTTCCCCTTCGCGTTGCCGTTCTGGCCGCTGTTCGCGAGGCTGAGCAGCAGTTGACTGCCGTCGTCCTCGTCCTCGACCTCGACGAAGGCCTGCAGCCGCTCCAGATGCCGCAGGCGGCTGTAAGACGGCGGCAGCGAGGGCTTGTCGTCGTCGTCATCTTCGTTCTGACCGGAGCTCAATTTCGGGGCCGGCAGGTTCTTGAGTCCTTCAACGGTCATCTGGCCCGTAGAAGTGACCCTGTAAAATCAGGCGACGGCGTTGGGGCGGAGAGAAAAGATGCAACACAACACAACGCAACACAACGCAACACAACGCAACGCAACACAACGCAACACGACACGGAACGACCCGACCCGACCCGACACAACACAACACGACACAACACGACGTGACACGACACGACACCACAACACATCACAACACACCACAACACAACACTATCCAACACATTACAACACAACCCCCGCTCCGGCGTGACAGTTCACTCACCTCAAGCGCTTTTGTCTGCCTCTCATCTTCCGCCACTGCCACATATTGGCCAACCGCTTTGCCAACCACCAGGAACCGCCTCGTCAACAACGTTTTGAGACCTGCCTTAGGCCCCCCGTCCCATCAAGCGCGTCCCTCGCTCACAGCAGACAGAGTGGGGGGAGGGGGGAGAAGCGGCCCAGCCCAGGGGTGCAGGCACACGGACCCGCTCACCTCGAGGCACTCCCCCGTCCGTGCCCCATCTCCGCCAAATGCAAACACCAAAACGTCCACACTCCAGCCCCAGGGGTCCTGTGCACTTCGACCGTCTCCCTCGGGGTCGGACAGCCCCCACTGCTCCAGCCGCAGTCCAGGAGGGCTCATCAAACATGCCGTGAGCCTCCGTCCTGCGGGAGGTCGCCACAAGGGCAACCCCGTGCCGGAGGCCGCCGGCTTGAGCGCCACCCAACGCCGGAGGATGAGAGGGTACCCCAGGGCTTCTTTGGAGCAGGGGGGGGGGGGGGAGGGGGTTTTGGACCCAAAACTTGGTGTACCAAAAATGGCCTGACCAGATTTTCCCTATTGTAAATTTCGTTTTTTCCCACTATGGTCACTTTGGTCTGGGGAGGGGGGGAGGGGGTTTTGGACCCAAAACTTGGTGTACCAAAAATGGCCTGACCAGATTTTCCCTATTGTAAATTTCGTTTTTTCCCGCGATGGTCACTTTGGTCTGGGGAGGGGGGGAGGGGGTTTTGGGGGAGGGGTCCCAACCCCCTTTGGTTTTTAATTATTCTAAAGAAGCCCTGGTACCCGGTACCCGCACGCCAGAGGTCGCCTGACGTGGGGGTGCGGGACTTGGCTGCGTCCACGGCGCTCTTCCGGGGCGAGAGGAACTGGACCAGTAGACACATGCGCAGGGCGCAATGTGGACAAACACCCGTTGAGGTCGCGTCAAACGACCTACGTCCCGGCCATGCCTCACAGGACTACACAATGAAATGTGTGGCCATGTGTGCTTTCGCCGGTGCTTGTGTGCCTGCAGGAGGGAGCAGCGCGGTGCACCAGGTCCAGGTCAGGTCGGGTGTCGCCAGCCACCACCGTCCGTCAACCCGCTTTGAGGCGTCCAACAGCAAGACGTCTGGCCAAATACACACACACACACACACACACTTAGTGATAGTGAAGGGAACAAGAACCAACAGATAACCAATGTGGATACAAATGCACCGGGAGGCACTGTGGGTACAAGTCTCAAGCATCCTCATCAGAGGAGCAAAAAATGCTGGCCCTCAGACGAGCAGGCGACTGACAGCAGTGGTGCTGTAAGTCGGAATCAACGACACACGTTCACACATACACAAGAGAGTAGCAGGAACAGACAACAGCATTGCAGATGACCGGTGCTCGGGACACACACAGACACACACACTGACTCACACACTGACTCAGAGGCCTGAGAGGGCGCCAGCCAGTAGAGGAGCCGCCTGACCCAGACGGGGCTTAAGCTGGGGAACTTGGGATGGCAGTGGTACCTCTGCCTCATGCGGATAGCACCGCCCCCCGGGAATCGCGCCCCGTATTGGCTGGCCCCGGGGGTGGGGGCCCGCTCCGGCCCATCCGACTGGAGTGCACCACGTCCGGCTGCCACAACAGTCGCACGCGCCGGATGTACACGGTTGGAGTTTGGGATCCACAAGACTCACACGTTGAGAGCTTGGCATACGCACTCCCTTCAAGTCTGCCTCCGGGCCCCGTCACGGAATAGGGCGCATGAGAGGCCACACCTCGACTCCACCAGCCGTCTGCGCAGAGTGTTCTCGTGGACCCTGACGGTCTTCGCCACGTCCTCGCACTTGCGGGGGGTACCGTGGATGCCGCAGGCGATGGTCAGCGCGCATGCCACGACGCCCGCAGGCCTTCTGCCGCACTGGATCCAATCCCTTCGCATTCTGTGGGGGATGGGGGTGGGGCTCAGAGTGAAGGGGGGGACGGGGAGAGAGAAAAACAGAGAGAGAGAGAGAGAGAGAGAGAGAGAGAGGGAGGGAGGGAGGGAGGGAGAGGGAGGGAGGGGGAGGGAGGGGGAGGGAGGGGGAGGGAGGGCTGCACAGATATTTCCCGGCGCCTTCAGCGCCCTGGGCGTGTGTGGCTCAGGGGGACGGACGCCAGGGCCTGAGCAAGGGACAGGCCCATCCCATACCCCTTGGCCCAGGCCACAGGGGGTGAGCATCGGGGCCTCCAAAGCGGAGACGAGACAAAGGGCCGCACCCCCTCCGCCGTGTCCCGGTGTCCGAACTGGAGAGGAATGGTGTGGGCCACCGTCCGTCAAAAAGGAAAAGGGGGGCGGGGCGGCTCACGTCCACAGACGGGGCCCCGCCGCCCCCTCAGGGGGACTCAGGAGGTCAGGTGTCGGCCCGCCACTGCGCACCAGCCGCGGCCCTGACGCGGCCTTGCAAAAGGTGGGGACGGCGCCTCAAAAGCTCGGGTGTGGGCCCAGGGCTTCTTTTGAGCAAGGGGGGGGAGGGGGGGAGGGGGTTTTGGACCCAAAACTTGGTGTACCAAAAATGGCCTGACCAGATTTTCCCTATTGTACATTTCGTTTTTTCCCGCGATGGTCACTTTGGTCTGGGGAGGGGGGGAGGGGGTTTTGGGGGAGGGGTCCCCCCCCCCTTTGGTTTTTAATTATTCTAAAGAAGCCCTGGGGGTGGCCTGCCACTTTGCTCCCCCTCGTGCTGAGCAGCACTTCTGCACAAGGTGGACAAGCAAAAAGCAATCGGAAAAATTGCAAAACATTGCGCCCCCCCACCCAGTACCCAAATACAGTGAAAAACACATAAATACTGCATAAAACATGCTTTACATAGCTTGGATGGTCATATTGTGTGGTCACAATATCATAAAAATAAGTTTCGGCAACTTCGATTTTTGAGCTGCCCAGGTGAAAAACTGCATTAGCAGGTTGTGTTCCAATCCCTTGGGAGACATTGGCGGACCTCAAACCCCCTGTGTGACATTACGTCGGGTTGTTGTTCCTTTACGGGACCCTGGACAGTTACCCGTTCTTCCCTTCGCACGTTGCGTCGGGTCGCTGCGTTCTGACGGCCGCTGCGGCCGGTGCTCTTGCTGGTGTCGTTTCCGCGTTCGCGGAGCCCAGTGTCTGGTGTGCCGGGGCTGTGCTGGATGTGGCAGGATGTGCCGTTTGTGCGTCAGCGGCGCCCAGTAGTTGCCCCCCCCCCTGGCTCCAGTCGCGCCTGCCTTGACACGACCCTCATCGCCAGCTCAGTTTGCTGCGATTGTTCGGCCAAGAGTGTGCAGGTCCCGATGTCCTCACCGGCTGGGGTAAGGGTTGGGCCTGGCTCCCGTTCCATTCGCGCCCTTCCCTGCGGGTGGGTTCGATGCGTGGGCAGTGGTGCTCGGACTTTCGCTTAAGGGGGGGGCAGGGGGCGAGACCCATACGTTGTATCATTCTAGCAACATGTGGTGGACGCGCATGCATCACCCTTTTGACGGGGACCATCGTTGACAAAATGTTCCTTCTGACGCCCTTGGAGCCAATGGAAATAATGGCCCCTGTCGTTTGAGCCCTTTTCCAAGAACCCCCCCCCTATTTTGGGGAGCACCCGTGAACCTTCCCCCCCTTGAACCCCAGTGGGTCATGTTGGGGACGGCGCGTGTGTGGGGGGGGGGGGGGGCAGCAGACGACGTGGACACACGGGCTGTGGGGGCCTGAGGGCATACCTGGCGACTATCTTGAGCGCGGTCTCTGCCACTCTCCGCCGGAGGGCTGGGTCGGGGATCTGCAGCCTGAGAGATCAGCAAAGGCCCAAAGGACGGGAGTCCCTTCGCAACCGCTGCAACCAGGACACAGTCGAGGCACAGGGTGGGACCTCCAGAGACATGACCACTCTGGCGATGGCATTTGAGGTTGTTGATGGGGTTCGAGCCAGACGCATTTGATAAAGCATATCACCGCTGAGGACACCTTTCTTTTCGTCCAGGATGCAAACACGATGCACACTTGCGAAGCTTGGGATGCACATGTGACGCATGAAATCCAAGAACAGAGGGTGGAGACCTTGCCATCCCCCACAACACACATGCCACATCAACACAGATTTGTACTTCTACTACATTTTTTGAGTGCTTGAGTATTTATGTTGCTTTCGGATTGGATAATGTTGTTGCCATCAGCGGTGGTGGGTCAGTGGGATGACCGGGGCAAACACGGTAAGGGAACCACAAATTCAGTCCAAACGTGCCTGCGAAAGCGACAACACCGCAGATGTATTTGTTTGGTGTTTCTCCCTCATGGGAAAGGAAGCGACGTGGTGATGAGCTGATTCATCGCTGTTGATTGCTTATTGTTGATGGGATGTTGTAGAAGGCAGGGCTGTGCAGGCAGGGGAAGTATTAGAAGGGGGGGAGGGGGGTCTGGGACCCAAAAGTCTGTGTACCAAAAAAATGGCCCAACCAGATTTTCCCTCTTGTAAATTTCGTTGTTTCCCTTTATAGTCACTTTGGTCTGGAGGGGGGGGTCCAGGGGGGGGGGGGTACCCCCCCTGTGTGACATTCCATCTGGTACCCCCCCTCTACGGCCATTGTAATAATTGCCTGGGTGTGCGGATGTCCGGGTGTGCCAGTTGGTACCGGACGCAGTGGTTTGGGGTTTTGGGGTGAAATTGCCTGCACTGTTTGTCCAGGGACGGTGGGGGGACCCCTTTTGGTCGGTGAGGGTGGTCTGCTCACGAATGCCGCGCCAGCCCCCGATCGCCACACCCGTGATTTGGGGGCCCAGGGGGCGCGTTGGCGTGCCTGGCTGTGCCGGTGTGTCCGGGGAAGGGGGAGCGTCCACCACAAAGGCCCCGTAGCTGTGCCGCAGGGCGCGTTTGCCATAAGCGCTAAGTAAATATGGCCTGGGACAAGCGATCTGAACAATTCATTTCCAAGAACCCAAACCGGTGCGTGCGTGCCCCCCAAACAACCAACCGCCGTCTTCTGCTACGAAATGGGGGTGGGGCAGTGGTCCCTCCAGGGGTTGCCATAATAAAATAAAATAAAAAACTCGGAGTGTCCAATACGCCCTATGATGGCGGCCGGTGGGTAACTGATGGCGGTTGGTGGGTAACCGATGGCGGTTGGTGGGTAACCGATGGCGGTTGGTGGGTAGCCACCAAACATCAGAGAGTGGCTGCCTTAGTAAAAAAAAAAAAAAAAAAGGCTGAGCGTCCTTATGGCAACCCCTGGGTCCCTCTGCTCACAGGTGCTGCTGCTGCCTTTTGCATCATCCCGCACATCCGGCGCCGGCCATGCCCCACACAAAGTCTTTCCTGAGACTGGATGATACAACACGGGGGATGCAGCGCCGGATACAGAGCTACCGTAGACCCAGGCATACAGGCATACGGTCATTGCTCACCAGTTCCGAATGTTGCCTTCAGTTCGCCGGTTTCCCCACACGGGGGGGAGGGGTGAACCACCAAATAGGCTTACCTGGTGGGTGTCGCCCCCCTCCTTGTCCCCTCCAGGAAGAGAAAAAACTCACTAAGGGGGCCGGTGTGTACCTAAACTAAAGTTTAAAGGGTTCAACTTGGGTTTGCTGGTTCGGACTGGGTGAAGGCACTCTGGGGCAGGCCCTCACCCTGCAACGCACACCATACAACAGTGTGCGTGGGGGGGGAGGGGTGGGTGGGGGGTGCAACATTTGACCAGGTCGCCCGGATTCGCCCGTATGGCCAGCGCGGGCGGCATCGGGCGGGGTCACAGCCCGTTTGGTGCTCGCGCTGTTGGGCCTGCGGGTGCTGTGGAGGGGGGGGGGAAGGGCACGGGCACACACTTCTCCACAAAGCGCTCAATATATAACGTTGGGTCCGTCGGGGGGATTTTCAGGCCCAGGATGCGGCAGATGCGCATGTACGTGTGCGCGATCCCCCACACGCTTTCTTTGTAGTACTCAGAGAAGTCCATCAGCATCTGCGGCCGCTTCTGCTGGCGGCACACGATGTACATGCACGCGGACATGATGGTGTTGCTGCGGCGCCCTGAGGAGCACAAGGGGGCCGACCAGGACGGGGTGGGCAAGTGAGGGGGGGGGGGTGTTGCAGCGGGGGCCCGTAACTGTGAGAGTGCCAGTTGGTACTTCGGGGTGTACGCACTGGTTTGAGGCTTTGGAAATAAATCGTTCACATCGCTTGCCCCAAGCCACTGGGGAAACGTCTTTTTCTACGAGGCGGCAGTGGGGCAGTGGTCCCTCTGCTGACAGGTGCTGCTTCTGCCTTTTGCACTCACATCCGGCGCCGGCCATGCTTCACAAAAAGTCTTTCCCGAGACAGGAGGATCCAACACAGGGGGGGGTTTGGCACAAGGCCTCGGTTCGGGGGGGGGGGGGGGGGGGCGACCCCTCGGTTCTGGACGCCAACTACCCCCCCAATTAACTGTTGGCCGGAGGCCCCTGGGGGGGGGGCATTGGAGGGGGGGTTCAGGGAGGGGCGAATGGGGGGGGGTCTAGGAGGGGCTTGGGGGGGGGGGGTCCAAGTGGGGCGATTTGGAGTGTTGGGGGGGGGGGGCGGGCACAGGCTCCCCTTACCTCCCCTTGCCCTCCCTCTAACCATACCATCACCATAAACCTAACCCTAACCTTTGCAGCCAGCTGGTTTGGCCATGCCAGCCATGTTGATTGGGCTGAACAAGATCCCCCAAATTTCATTCATGGCTGCTTTTGCCACATCATTGCTCTCCATTTTGGACCCCAACACTCACTCTGACCCTAGCCTAGGGTGAGAGCTAGGGCTAGGGTTAGGGTAGGGTTAGGGTCACCGAGCTGGTGGAACCAGTCTTGGTTTTATAAACCTTTTTAGGGTCTAGGGTGGACCTACCAGGTTTAGCAGAAGCAGCAAGCAGCAAGCAGCAAGCAAGCAGCACGCGCGAAATGGGTAAAAATCAGAACTCCGTCGTGGTGCTTCAGATTCGGGTGAAATTTTGGTGGATGATACCTATGGGTGTGAAGTACAATCACACAAAGTATGAGCAAGAAACTCAACGGTGGCGGCCGGGAATGGGATTCGCAAGTGGCGGACCTCAGTTATAAAAACTGCAGTTTAGGGCCAAACACAGCCATTTTTGGGCCAAAAAAGCCCTAGAACACATTCAAAACGGCCAAACGAAGGGAAACGGTGGGTACACTCCACGTGCGGCTTGACTTTCCCGTGTCAACGAGCTCTTTGCGGCCCTCTAACTCCATGATATGTCCCGGAAACGGCCCAAAAAGGCCCCAGAGGCTCCAAATGCCGACAGCCACAAACCAAGAATAGGCCATATCTTTGGCTACATGGCTCAAAATGCGATTCCGAGGGCACCTACTCCTCCCGCAACCCCCCACTCTTTGTGGTTTCCACCCCTCATAATTGCCCAAACGGACGCCTAGACCCCAATACCTAGGCCCACTAGGTTGCGGCAAGCTGCAAGCTCAAGCCCAAACAGGTGGGTGCCCAAATGGGTCAACAGGGTCTAGTAGGGGCAAAAAGATGACTGTTCTCAAAAATGATCCTAGACCATGTGCGACGCTAAAACAAATGGTTTTGGACCGTTTTGAGCTTGTGGTGGCCCATTTTGGTCCTCTGAAAATCCCAAAATGCCTTGAAAATGGGCTGTTTTGGGACCAAAAATGGGTCAAAGAAGTTTGGAAAAACGCATTTTTTCCAAACCTCATCCTAGACCATTTGGGGTGCACAAACGGGTGAACTGAACCCATTTTGAGCCCATTTCGGGGCATTTTGGCCCCTCAAAAGTCCAAAAAGCCTTGAAAGTGGGCCTCGTGGTGATGGGGTTCACTTGCAAGCTGATTTCACTTTGTCAAGAGCCCTCAATACGTGAATCATTCTCGATGTCCCTCACCAGTCATAGCTGATGTTCCCTCCCCCACCAGCTCGGTCCCAATATTCAGTCTTGATTAGGGTTAGGTGTAGGGTTAGGAGTAGGCTGAGGGTTGGGGGTGGGCGTTAGAGTCAAGGTTGGGTTTAAGGATAGTGTTGGGGTGCAAAGTGGACAAAATTTTCCTTAGGGCATCTTTGGTGTGCATGGAGCATCGGGCACCTTTGGCGCCCATGGACGCCTGAGGGCGACACCTTTGGCAACTAACTGTTGGCCGGAGGCCCCTGGGGGGGCAGGGCCAGTTGGCGTCCTAGGACCCGTGGAGTTGCCCCCCGGGTGGCCTCGGTATCTGATTGTTTGCCAGCAGGGGGGAGGATTGAGCCATAAAATAGGTTAGTGCTGGGTGAAGGCACTCTGGGGCAGGCCCTCACCCTGCAACACACACCACACACCAGTGTGTGTGTGTGTCGAGGGGGGGGGGGGGTGTTTCCGTGTAGTTCTGGACCTTGACACCCGCAGTGTGAAGGGGCGGGGGAGCTTTTGCATATTGCAATGCATATCCCCATCAAAGTGTCAGCATTTGACTACACGCAAATGGGGTTCGTGGGGGGCATCAATGGTCAAGCCACAGTGTCCGCGCTGGACTCCGGCTGCGCCTGCCCCACAGCTTTCATTGCCCACTGTCCTCGATGGCGCATCCAGCGCATTCAGGTCCACTGGCGTGTTCCAGCCCCTTCCCTCCCTGAATGGATGGGGTTGCGATCGTCAAGACTCTACCGGATTAGGCGTGGGGGGGGGGGGGCGGGTCCAGGTCCCCACTGAACCGGCCCCCATGAGTTCCATGAGTTGCGTAGCGAAATTCAGCAAAACATATGCAAACCTTCACCAGCATTTGGCACTCAAAAGGGGGAGGTGGGGCCTCATTAAGGTGAGCAAAGCGAAGGTGTGGGTGGGACCTTTACAGGGCACACCTCCCCTGTTTCACACGGCCACGTCCCAAGAACGGCCGGATGGCAACCGCTCAAAGGCACATCACTTCAAAGAGGAGCGGGAAGGAGGGACGAAGCAAATTGTGAAAACCGCACCTAGAGATGCACCGTCCGAGCAAGACCGTACTGCAAAGCGGGTTACATGAGGGGCCCCACCTCAAAAAATGGCATTCTCGAGCACCACAGCGGGGGGTGGGGTACAGCAACAATCCCTTGCGTCGCCCCCGAAGCCCCTCGCTCACAGCGGACCTTGGACGCATCGCATGTCCAAACAGCGCTCGTACACCCGCACCGCACATTCCACGTGGTACGGCTGCAGCGCCAACTCGCTGGCCAGTCCATTGAGCTCCATCCGCGCCTTCTGCTTCGTCATCTCCCGCGACTCACTGCAGTCCACACGGGAAATGGGCAGCTCCCAAACCACAGGCCTCGCTGGAGCGCAGACCACAACACCCTCCCGCCTGATGATGCTGGTGGCTGGGCACCGCCACGGGGTTGTAAAAATCGTGAAATTTTGAGATTTGGTGTCGAATGCTGTTTCTTGTGTTGAAAACCATGTATTTCCTCGAGTTAATGATGAGAAACGAAGAGGAATAGGCGTTTGTGCCTCTTGTACTTGTGCCAGTGCACACTTATTCGTGGGCCGCCGTGATTGAGGTGTGTGCCATGAAAATGATTCGGTATTTCTGTTTTGGTCCAGGGCTGGTGTAGCCTGCTCACCATATGGTATTGGAGACAACCTCTCGGAACCAAAGCTGTCCAGCTCTAAGTTGCTCCTGCTACTGACTGCGGTGCCCCCCCCCCCCCCCTTGAAATCTTCCCCCCTAGCGCGCGACGGTCTCCTAGGAGGGGGGGGGACGGTCGCCAAGTGACGGTCTCCCAGGGGCGGAGGGTATTTGGGGGCAAAGTGTGGTTTCCACCAATGATGCAAGCAAACAGAATGCGGGCAGGTGGACATCCTTGGCAAGAGTGGGAGACTAGGGACATTTGGGGGGGTGGGGGTTCCTCCACATCTCGTCCAAAAGTTTGGTTGATTTGGACCACGTCACACCCTTGGTAGTATGGGGTAGTGTTCAGGTTTGAAGTGATGGAAAACCAATGCAAGGCCATGTGTGACACATGGGCAACACAAACCGCCGCAATAGATGTTAACTGGAAAAACATTAAAGTGACGGTCTCCCAGGCGGGGCACTGGGATTGCAAGGGGTGGGAGAGCTCAAAGGGGGAGAGGAGGGTAGCGGATTCGACACGCAGTGAGGATTAGTTGAGTCTGAAACAATGTTATGCCATGGGAGACTGCCACACCCGTAGGCTTCCCAGTGTGCATGAGGCACAAAGACTGTGGGCCGAAAAGGATAGCAGAGTGTAAAACACAGATGAGTGGGCGTACAAAGAACAGGGGAGGTCGTGAACTCACATGTGGTGTCAGGGGGTAGGATATGCTTGTCACGTGTGTGCCATGAAATCGATTTGACAAGAGAGGGGACAAGCAGGGACTCCCTAGAGAGCGCAAGAAGCTGAGGGGAGGCTTCAAAACTGGTGGCCCAAGCAGCCCCCTCCCCCCGCCCGCCTTATGCAAGCACCGCCTTGGGGGCGTTTTCGCACAGCGCCCACTATTATGCTAACTGTTCCATGTCCTAAACATCGGCCCCCTCCAGAACCAGGCCCAGATTTCTGGTTCGACCATGGCCCCAGGGTCCGTGTTTGAGCGTAATCGGCCTCAAAGCACCCAAAGAAGGAGCCGTGGGGTCTCTCCCCCAACCCGCGGCCCTGGGGAGCCTGAGCAGACCATGGGCAGCTCTGTGGTCACTCTTGACCTTTAGGGCCGCCTCATCCATCGAAAAGGGCCTACTTTTTGCACAGTGCACGGTGCGCCACCTTGTGCAGTCTCCACCACCCGGTGAAACCGTCAATTTTGGTGCCCCGCCTGCGCAGGGAGGGGGGGGGAAATGGGGTAATGGTCCGGAAAAGCGGTTGAGGGGCAAGGTCTGCGGCTACAAAACGGTTGTCGGTCGGTCGTTGAGAGCAAACAAGCAGTTGGGACGGTACATCACCCCAAAGCCCCCCCCCCCCCCCCGGTCCCCTCCCTCAAGCGCACGCTGCGCGTGCCCCGGCACTGGGAATCAAACCCAGACATCCACGGCTACACAGGTTCGCGCTTCACCGACGACGGCTGGGGTCCAACTGATGGAGGGTCTAAGCGACGGTTGTTGCCAGTGAACCAACGGTTGGTGGTGAATCGAAGGTTATGCAGGCTCAAGCGACAGCCACTGATGGTGCACCGGCGGTACATTCAACCAACCCGCACCAGCGACAGCGCGCAACATCTTGGGTAACCCCCCCCTCCCCTTTTGTCCTAACACGGGCCAGGTTCTAGTTCCAGGGGCAAAAGTGCGGAAACGCGGGGTCACCGTGTTTGGACAAGCCCGTGTTGCCGCGCGGCACGTACCACGGAACACATGCTGCAGGCGGTGAAAAGAGAAGTGTCCATGACAACAAAAGGGTGTCCCACAGGCTAGCATACACCGCACGCCACAAAACCACTTTAAATCACAGCTGCATCAGCTCTTTGACACCCACATTGACCTCCTGCAGCCTGCACAAAGCTACAAATCACATTCTCTGTTCCATTGGAACCACAAGACCGATGATTCCAACAAAGGCCCAAAAGTACGGAAACACCGGGTCGCCATCTTTGGACAAGCGCGTGTTAGGACAAGGGGAGGGGCAGGGTACCGCCGCCTCGTCCCGCGCCAGCATGGCATCCGGGGAACAACAGCACAGGCACTCGCACCTGGACACTCCTCCGATAGCCCGGTTCCGCCGTCCCGCCGCCGGAATGAACTTGCCGATGGCCCCGCCGCCGGACGAGTCGAAGGTCACCTCCAGCGACAGGTTGTTGGTCTCCAGGACCCTCCCGCACAGGCGGCAGACCGTCTTGCCCCCATCGGTCATGGTATCGTCGTGGGGGCACTCCTGCCCCATGTGCTGGGCATATGGGTCCCCGTACTCCTCCTCCTCACCGTACTCCTCGTCATCATCCATCACGGGTCCCAACGGCGAGGCTGGGGCCGTTTGAACAAGAGCGTCGGGCTTTGCAAGAGGCGAGGCAGGAGAAAGCCACGAGACACCACCCTGGCTGGTGGCCCACCCCCACAATGCGTGGCAGATCTCAAGTGTGTGCAACAGCGGTTTCTGGCGGTTGGAAAAGGGGTTATGGGGTAAACGTGTGGCGGTGACAAAACGGTTGCTGGACCGCTGGAGGTGGGCAGGAGCGGTTGGGGTGGCGCAAGTTGCCACTCCCAATGGGGTGTTTCCCCCTCAAGCCCAGACCCCATCCCTGTGTCCAAGCCCGGGCAAAGTGGAGGTGCAGAAGCCGAAGGTTGCCAGGCTCAGACATGGGCAGTTGTGCGTATGACCCATCGGGTGGAACACGTGTGGCAACGCAGAAACAGTGGGGCCAACCCTGAGAGATAGGACACCTTGGGCCCCAAGCTAATTTCAAACAATGAGCAGTACTGCAACAGGGCTCCAGCGTTCTCAGTGGGATGCCTTGACGGGGGGGCACATCGCACACACACTATGCACAAAGATCCTACACAACAGCCCTGAAGGCAACAGGGCACTGCACTGGACCGCTTCAAATTCTCATCAAGCCACAGAACATGGTGAAAGAACAGACCATGGGTGGCTAGGCAACTTTCTGGGTGACAGTGCAACCCTGAGGACATCCCGGGCGTAGACCCATAGCTCATATACAAGGAAAGAGGAGATGCTCTCTTGTGCGGCATCAATGGGTTCATACAATCAGGACTGATCTTACGGAAGATCACACGAGGTACCAGCTGTGCAATTGTTGCACATATCAAGATCACAACGACCACTCAAAGGTATTCTTGTGTACACATGATTGACAAAAAAACAGTCCATAAAGTGACCTTCTTCTTAGTGCAATGGGACTCACCTATGTCCTACTTTTCGCATTTGCGACACCAACACGGACTAGCATCCATGAGGATGGTGCGGGTTTAAGACCCCTCTTCATTTGGGGTGGGGTAGGGTGTGCAAGGGAAAAGATGGAATCATAACAAAATGTTGCATCAGTTGTATTGTGCCACCAAGGCCCACTAGGCCTTGGGCAAATGTCTTTTGTAGGTGTCTTTTGCGGGTTTGGCACCGACACCACAACACCATCCTCACCACATTGTCACCCATCCAAAACACAGCCCCACTACATCATCCACCACCCTCCCCACATTAGCACCCAGTCATCCTCACTTCATCCTCGCCAATTGATGGACACAATGATGAATTCACCTTACCATTAGCATCTTGATCCAAAACCAGCAATTTCCAACAATATCCAACTTGAGCCTGCATCTGCATATTCAAAGGTGCGAGTCCATCTGTTGCTTGTCGCTTTTCAAAGCACATGGTGCAGATCTGGAGTGTTCCAGTTATTGCTAATGACGTTTCCCCAACTACTCGACACACAACAAAGGCGGCAAGAACAAAGCCACAGTATGACTAGTGATCAAACTCTCATTATGGGAGAGTGCCTGCACATAGAGCACGGGAGATCTCCGAGGGACCTGCACATCTGTTTGGACAGAATATTGATGTACCAAATGGGTTCACAATGCGACTGATAACGGCGGGCATGGCAATGCCACATACCCATTTCATGGCCTTGAATTGTACCCCCCCCCCCCGGTGCCCAACGAACAATTTTGTCCTTGAAAAATATGGGCCGAACAGGAGTGTTCGTTGGACACACCGTTCGGTACGCCCAACAATATTGTGAAACGGCGGTAACACATCCCTAGGCACAAGTTACCCAGCCAATTCAAAGCACAATGCAATGGACGCCTCCAATTAGCATTTTTCAGAGTAAAAGCCATTGTTGTGTCCCCGCTTTTTGTTCTTGGGGTCGGCAAAAGTGGTGGTTCCGCTTGTTTAGCACCTCCCGGCCAGGTGCAAGCAGAGAATCAAACATGGTGGGCAATAGAGGTCCTGTAGTTGAGGGACACCATTCCCTCACAACTTGCTTTACAAATCTGCCCACCATTACTGCAAGATACATCACAACAGCCCCTCATTTCCCCCAACCCTTAGCTTGAAACCGCGGTTATGGAGCCTAGTACCTAATTAAGTACCTAATTGATTAGGGAATATGGTTCAGATGTGTTCGTTGGACATAGTGTTCGTCGGACACGGGGGGGGGGGGGCTTTGTAGAACACTGACGCTTGGAGGGGGTTCCAATGAGGTTTGTACCCCCCCCCCTTGCAAACTCCCGGGTTAGCGCGCAACGGTCTCCCGGGGGGGGGGGGGGAGACGGTCGCCAAGTGACGGTCTCCCCGGGGGCCGCAAGCAGGTCAACAAAGCGCTCCACACATGCACGTCCTGGTATGCATATGCAGCAATGTTCGGCAGTTCCATTGATACGATGGTTCCGCGAGCACTTCAGCATATGTACAGGTTGCACTTATGTTTGCCTAGTTATCCTCTTCTGGCCGTTTTTTGTCAGCCAAAACCTCTAGCCTGCATGTCACGGTACGGGGGGTTGAGGTCCACAGGCGGCTGGACAGGCTTGCAGTATGCTGGCACTCAATCGGCCAACCTGTCTTTTCGTCCTACACCACTCACGAAGCGGTGGTCAGTAGTGTGTGTGTGTGTTAGGCTCTTGTTCATTCAATTAGCAACACAGGCTGTGACGACAATGTGGTTGTGAGGGGGCCGGAGGCCCGGCCTCTGGTGCATACGTTCAGTCCAGACAAAGCATTCCTAAGAGCTGGGAGACATAAAAAAGGTTTTTGGGCCTTGTACCGCAGCGGCTGTGCAGCCAGCTGCTGCCCTGAAGACGGGGGTTCGAGTCCCTGCGGCAGGCAAGCTGAGGAGGACTACGAGGAGGAGATGCGGTTCCGGCGGACGGCGGTACCAGTGACGGAGCGCGCTGCTGCAGGTGTGCTGTGGTTGGGGCCTTGCTTTTATTTTCCCATGTGTACGTACCTGACACAATCAAAAGTAAGACATACCCCGTGGTGAGGCAAAAACTATGAGGACGAGACACGCCACCGATCCACCGGCGGTACCGATGGTGGAGCGGGCTGCTGAAGGGGGCGGTGGCGGGGACCTCACCGGCGGGCCCCTGGACGGACAGACGAACTGGGGATCGAACCCCCGACCACGACGAGCGCCAGCCATGGCGCATACCACTAGACCGTCCATGCCTCTTACCTATTATGGCGCTTGAATCGTTTATACCTTGACAAGACGACTCCCTCGGGGGTGGGGAAACGCGCCCAAATCCAAGTCTACTTCCTTCGCTTCCTGGTGGAGCTGACATCTGTGCTGAATTCATTATCAGAGGAGTGGGGGTGGTCGCTTGCACTACCATTGGAGAGGTGGTCATCAACAACATCGTGCCTCGGGGACTCAATGGTGGAGCACCCCGATTGGCTATCCTGGTATGAGGACATCAGATCCTCGGAGCCAGTCCCTGGAACATCCGGAAAGAGCTGTCTCACAGGGTCCTCTGGGTGACTGTGTGTGCCATTCATCCGTACAATGAGGGGCGTGACATCGTCCTGCTGCAGGAGGGGGGTGATTTCCACACACGTGCGTGGGCCTGTGGATGCATCAGCGCGTATTCTCAGTACTGGGGGGGAGCAGGGAGGGGTAACAGGGTGGCGCACGGCCCTATGCACTGTGTCGTATAGGGGCGACATTTTCCTGCCTTGCTCGGCAAGTCTGTCCGCCTTTTCATTCTCGGCAATGTCAACATGACTGGGTACCTTGACCCACCGAAACCTGCAAGTGCTGTGCACAAGCGTTTCTGACATTTCACCCCCCAAATCAACATTGATGACCGGTCCCCGTGCTGTGACCCAACCCGCAGCCTTCCACTGCAGTGCCTTACCTTGGAGGCCATCATGGACGTAGGCAGAGTCTGTGGCAACCGCCACTGACAATGTCCTGTGCCTGTAGCGGTGGACTACATCTATGACAGCTTGTAATTCTGCGCGGTTGATAGACTGTCTGAGGTGGGGGGGGGGAGGTACGAGCAGTGTTCCCACATCTCAGTGGGTTCAAAACATCCATATCCCCCCACCCACCCCACCTGCTGTACCCATTCTGCCGAGCCGTCAGTATAGACAAGGACATATCCTTGTTGCTTCAGCTGGGCAATTTCTTCTCGTGCCAGGACTGCCAATTCATGCTTGTGTTCCATTTTTTTGCTGCGTTTCCGTGCCCTTTCCTCCAATTCATGCTCCGCTGGTTCAAAGCGGATCTTGGTTGTGATGAGCGAACCTTGGGTGAGGAGGTGGCTTAAAGATTTGTGAAACTGCCAAAAAAATCAGAGTATCGGGAAATCGGCCCCCAGACTGCAAGAAGAGCTACAAACTTAATCCAGATAGATAAAAAACCGTCGTAAGAGCCGACCCCCCCCTGATCAGTGAGTTGCGAAAGGACAATGGGCGGCCAGGGCCGTCCACATCATGATACCCAACGGGATGGAAAACGTGTTTTGGAGTGGGAGAGACCTTGCAGCATGTGGCCTGCGGTCAACCACCACTGTGTCCCAGCACTTGTCTAGTGTGTCAAAAATGATAATATGAAATTTGCAGCTATTCAGGGCATGATCGATAGTTTCAGTGGCCCCACAGGCAGGGCATCTGGAGTCCTGTGTCCAAGGTGATAGGCGTTCAGCCACTTTGAGTTTTCGCCAGAGAACCTGATGCACAAAATCTACAATGGAGGGCAGCAGCTTCGCTGACCAAAAGGCCTTCCAGACTGCCGGTGAGCGCCGTGTGACTGTTTCCGGGTCCGGGGCCAGGCGTTTAAGTGTATCCGTCTTTGTCCAGGCCCCCGCCCATACAGGAGGGGGGGGGGGGCAGTCCGTGGGCTGGCACTGCATGAAATTGGAAAGTCCCACCTCGTAAACCACCTTCCAAGTGGCAGCTATTTTGCTGAGTAGATGGGTGGGTATTCGCCCATCAGCACCATAGAGGTCCTGAACTATGAGTACGTTCTTTTTGATCAGGGCCGGGCAGTAGTAGGTGAGGTGCTTGGCATTTTTGAAAACCGCTGAATGCCACAGGGGCAGCTGTCCCTGTGTTGTTGGGTCTGCCAGGCCGTCCAAGATGTACCTACGAGCGATGGAAAAGGATTTTAGGCTGTACGCAAGATAGCCAAATGTCTTGTACGGGACAGGGCCCAACTGGATGTAGGGCCATGCCCAGGTGTGCAGGCAAACTCCATATTTTCTAAACCACGTCCTAAAATGGGTAGTGACTGTCTCCGTGAAGACCTCAGGGTGTTGTAGGAACTTGTGGAAAGACAGACCGAACTGGGCATGCAGCCAACATTTTGGGGTGGGGAAGCTGGAACCCCCCACAATCCGGGTGCTGCGCCAGCTCCCGTAGTGCAAAACCCCAACTGTCTACACCCAGGGAGGTTTGGAAAACGATTTTGAGGGCCTTGATAGTGTGTTCTGACGGGAAATAGGACTTGGCTGTCAGGAGCAGGGTGGGGAGGACCCATGTTTTTAACAGGATGATCGCCTCTTTTTCGGACAGTCCCAGTGAGCCCACAGTGGAAGCTCTGCGCTGGGCCTCACCAAGGTAGTAGGCAAAGGCCTCATGTGACGTGAGGTTGCCTATTTTCACTCCAAGGTAGCGGACGGACTGGCGAATCTGAATACCACAGAGCTGCGGTCCCGCTGGGGACTCGGTTAGGTATTTTTGATCCCCGGTTGAGAGGTGACCTTTAACCACAATGCCACACTTGCCCAGGTTGAGCAGGAGGCCAGAGAAAATACCAAATTGTTTCATCATCTCCAAAACATCAAAGACGATAGAAGAAACATGGCGCCCTTGGATCAATGCTCCAAGGTCGTCAGCATACATATATGCTTGCACATGCGTGAGGGACTCAAACCCAAATAATACAAAGGAAACACAGAAGGAAAAGAGTACAGGGGAAAAGGGGTCACCCTGGCCAATGCCCGCAGCCGGGTGGAACACCACCTCCCTGGACCACCCCCCTTCCCACACAGAAGTGGTAGGGGGCGGTCAGGGTTGAAAGGATGAACGAGATAATACATTCAGGGAGTTCAATTAATCGTAACACCGCAGTGATAAAATTGTAGGTCAGAGTGGGGAACGCGTTGGAAAAGTCGAAGCTCACCAGAACTCCCGACCGCATGCCTTCCCAGCCAGACCGAACGGCGCAGACGTGATTGATCATATGCCTTCCCTTGACACAGCCGACCTGCCTACAATGTGTTAGCTGCTGAAAAATTTGCTCCACCATCAGACAAACAATATTCATAATCCCCGGGGGGGGGGGGGGGGTTATTTCAAGGCAAACCCTCCACTGATGCAAGCAAAGAGAACACGTGCGAAGCAACTTTTGCGTTGATGCGGTGCCAATGTGTTTCATCCAACACAAATGTTATTGAGGATCCAAAGGAACGGTAAAGAACTTCTGGGTACGAGAATAACACACTTTGAACTGTTGCACATGCTCAGTTTGCATGACAGGCACGGGGTGTGTTGCACTGGCTAATGAAGAGGAGGCAATGGCGTGCGGGGCTGGTTTGGCAGCCGCTTTAGCGCCCGCTTGCACAGCCAGACCGGTCCGTTTGGCGGCTAGCTTTGCTTTTGGCTGGGGGCAGCCTTTGCTCTTGCCTTGGGGGCAGCCACCGACTTCTTTGGAGGCACCAAATCCTTAGGGATCCACTGTTCCTCACATATATCACGAGTGAAGTACAATTTCCCATCAAACACATGGCTCAAGCCCCAAACTCCACGTGTACTGTTTGCCCATACTACTTCCACATCATTACCCTCCTCTTCCTCCTCTTCCTCCTCTTCCTCCGCACCACTCGAAGGCATGGAGTCCACATCGGAGTCCTCTTGTCGCGATTCATCACTAGATGTGGAACCCGATGATGAGGAATCCGAAGATTCAAATTCAGATTCCGTGGGGGAGTCATCATGTGTGCGTGAAAAATATTCCATGTCTTCCAACTCACCGCTTAGGGGCAGGCACTGGGTCCTTGTCCAAAAGTTTCTCCAAAATGGGAAGTAGCCATTCACAGAATTGTTCCTCTACATCTCGGCCAATGCATTGGTTGATCTGGACCTTGTCACACCCTTGGCTATATGGGGTATTGTTCGGAGGGTTGACATACATGTACATGGAAGTGACGGTCTCCCGGGGGGGGGATTGCAAGGGGTGGGAGTTTGCAGGGGGGGGGGGGGGGCATCTTCTCCATCTATTATTCTATGGGTGCATGTAAATGAGTGCCACATTCCACTCCATCTGCCACAGCAACAAGCCATGGCATGGAAAACTTGACTTAGCAAGGTGAATCACCTTGCCAAAAAAACATGGCATGGGGCATTCGGCTGTGGCCAGGCAAAACCCGGGGAGTCCGTCACGTCAACTCGAGGGGCCACGCCAAAGCGTGGGACTCCATCACCCCAACTCAAGGGCCCACACCAAAGTGTGGGAGTCCATGGTGAAGATGAGCAAAAAAAGAGTGTGAAAAGGGGTGGAAATGGGTGAAAGTGGGTGAAAACCCAAAAATGCCATATCCCCAATGTGGAAGAAGCATGGAAACCTATGCTAGGGGCAACAATGATGCCCCTAGTATCACAAAGTATGGGTCTCCAGTACGGCTAGATGCCTAAATAGTTGCACTGCGCCCGCACTGCGCGCGCACTGCGCTAAGGGCGCCCCCTTAGTTTTCCCTCCTCTGGCTCCTCCCCACTGGGCGCGAAGTCACGCGGGCAAGGCACGGACAAAACGACCACTTGCGCATATTGCGCACACAGCGCACGGTGTGCCCCTCTGGAAGGCCTCTCTTGGAACCGTTTCGAAACATGTCACAGCCAATATCCACCACCAACATGCAACGGCTGCCAGTGTTGTCACAAGCGCTCTCCGTGCGGTACAAATTGTGGACCATTCGAAACACCAACTGCCCCTGGGCTCCTAGAGGGGGCCTGCAAAGGGGGGGTATGTGGGTCAAGATCAGCTAGAAAATGATAGTCAGGATCAGGATCAGGGAAAGATCAGGGATTGATACTGTACACCTGCTGTGCCGCAAAATGATGGATGCGTGATGGAAAGGCTCATGTCACTACAAGTACCCCGGCAGGCAAGCGCCAAGTTTGTGTGACAGACGGTAGCTCATACCCAGCGGCATTGTTGCCGGTTGAAGGGCGACGGCCACCAACCACCATCGGTTAGCGGAGGGTTAACACGATCGACCCTCCCCTCGTCGCAAGTGGCTCACTCCTTCCCCCTGTTCGCCCGCCCCCCCCACCCCGATCTCCCCTATGTTCCCCCGGGCCGACCCGGGTTCGGCCCGTTTTCAAGATTGTTTCCGGCAACATTGCAGAAATGGGCATTGGTGGCCCCCGCGTTGGTGCGCAACGACAGAGAAAAATCAGGGGCTCCGGTTGGTATTTGCGGCTTCACGCAATTGGGTGTGCTTTGTGCCCTCGGCACACCACAGTACCGCCCCTGGGCCTTCCTCTTCCGGGACCGGCACTGCTAAGGATTCGAACATGCTAAGGATTCGAACAGGGGGCCTCACTCCGCAATGACACAAGGGGAGGTAAGCGTTCCCCCGGGCCGCACAGGCCGTCCAACACCGTCCTCGGGAGAGCAAGGGCCCCACACCCGCAACGCCCGCATGTTCCGGGGCCATTGCCCCCCACGCCGCAGCGCCGGGCGGGTCCTGGCGGTCCAACGAACTCCCCATCAAACGGCCTACGAGCCTTCGCAGCGAGAGTGCCTCAGTCGCACCGCGTGCCTTAGTAGGCGCGTCATTTACCCACGCGCTACACCCGTATCACGGGCAGGGACGCGGTGGCCTACGATGCCCCCTGCAGCCCACAAACAAACCACACACCAATAGCCCTGGGCTGCAACAGAGATGTTTCTACCCAAACAACGGAATTGGCCGCCCATTGCTGCTGATCGGTGCCGGATGACGAGTTTTTTGCAACGCTCCTTGTTACCATCGCTCTACGCCAGTCCTGCCCAAACGCACTGCGCACGCACACTGAGGCACTCTCAGGGGGGGGCTGCGGCGATCATGGCCCGCGGGCGATGAGGGCCACACTGCCGCAGCCCTCTCCTGCACGCGCCCCCGCGGGGCCCCACCCCCTTCCTCCGTCAGTGGACGATCTGCGCGCTGCGTCAGCGCCCGAAGACGAGAGGGCTCCGCCAACGGACTTGTGGAAGCACGGGCCATCCGATGCTGCGAAGTACGCCCCAGCCCCACGACGGCAGACCCCGCCAGTCCCCTCGTGCAACCTACGCCGGGGTCCCGGAGAAACACGGTCCCTATGGGGGAATCGGGAATGAGGCGCCGGATACTTGGCTGACGTATTCTCCCGGGACACAGGTATACGATCATCGCTCATCAGATCAGTGCCGAATATTGCCTTGGGTTCACTGCTAACAGCAGTTATCGAATGTTTCTCGGGCTGCCTGGTCAGCTCGTCCTCCTCCCTCGGAGCCGGTCAGCAAGCACTCACCTCGACAACTTCGGGCGTTGGGGCGGGAATGGGGGGGATGCGGGGCGCAAGCAGGTCTCAAAGCGCTCTACACATGCACGTCCTGGTACGCATATGCAGCAATGTCCGGCAGTTCCGCATGCGGGGGATGCGGGGGAGGGGTGGGGGTTCAGGCATGCGCTTGAGAGGCATGCCTGAGGAACGCGGTGTGGGGGTTCAAATTTGGTAGCAAATCGTTGCTGGCGGTTGGAAAGCGGTTCGGTGACAAAACCGGGCGGTTACAAGACGTCTCGTGGGTAAATGTACTTCGGATGAGACATGTCACTGCTCCCCACTGAGTCATCCCCTGACCTGAGCGCCACCTGATCGCAAGGCACAGCCTTTGGCCATGAATACGGCGATGGCCGTCACCCAGATCAAACATTTCCAGTGAAAGTGTCAGCAACACGCCGTTTGGCACCCTCGCAGATTGTGCAAAGCCTTGGGGGGGGTCAGGGGGTTCAATTGATTGACAAGACGCTGCTCTGCTGCTGCCGAAGTTTCGATGTGGAGACCTCTGAAGCCTCCCCTTTGGTGCGCCACATTGAGACCATTGGGATTCCTCGGGGGCTGTGTCATGCGGACTGGGGTAAGGTACTGTCCGCCATGAGCACCACCACCTGCACAGCCGTGGCGGATGGTGTCAGGCTGTCAAGCGGATGGCACCAACAAAAAAGCCCGCACTGTTTCCAGTGGAGGGTGACGCCTTTCATTGGAGCGCTACCACGAGGATCTCGGTGGGTTTGTGAGGCGCGCGGTTAGTGGATCCCAATCGATGACAGGAGGTCACGTGGTTCAGCTGCCATAGCACACGACACTCAGATAGGAGGTTCCAGGATCGAACCCCCGGTGGGGCACAGGTAATAATGCTAGCGGGCGGGTGTCCTGAGTGACCCCCGCGGCGGGGGCATATGACTCCCGAACTCCAGATCAATGAACGTATCGTAAAAGTAGTCGTGCAGAAGTGTCGCAATCACTGTTGTACTCACTCAATTTCTGGTTAGGAAGACCCCTCCCGCCCCTTCACTCCCTGGAGCTGAAGCATGAAGAGAGCACGCCTGGAGCAGCAGGTCGACACGGATAAAGCTGCATCACTCAAGACCACCAAGAGCCACGCTGGGATGCCGGCAGACACTCAAAAAACGTTCCAGGGCCGAGTCGCCCCATTTGCCACCCCCTCCCAACACACGCAACCCCAATTGCAAGCGCCCCCATGGGGCTCCAGAGCCTCACCCGCACTGTCAACCAAAGGGACAGAGCGGTGGGACTCGGCGCCCCCAAAAGCATGCGCCAGATGGAGGAATGTGACAGCGGGAATGACGATTACGATGGCAATTTTTTTACGAGTACGATACGGAGAGGTACCCCCTCCCCCTTTGCGCGAGCACGGGCCGAGTTCCAAAATTGGCAGCCATTGTGCTTAGGCAAGACCATGCTTCTGCGGGGCCTGACGCGGCACGCACAGGCCTCGCCACCGTCAAGCAGCCCCTCTTTCCCCCTGCAATCACCTCAAAATGGTCGCGACTTGCCTTTGGGACCACAAAAAGAGCGGCCCCCACAAAGCCCCGAAGACCTCAAAATGACGGTACCATGGGATCGTTGTGCTTCGACAAGACTAGCGCGAAGGTCGGGGGGGGGGGGGGGGCACTTGAAGGCGACCGAGGAGGCCTGTAAAATCGGTTGGCCACGGTTTGGAAGCGGTTCTGTGAAGTGAGTTGACGGTTGATTCAGGGGTGGATGCCGTTCAGCAGTTCTCCGACAGGCGGTTGACAGTTACCCGACGGTAGTTGGTGTGTGCACACCGCGTGCACCGCCCCTTGCGGCACTCATACGGCCAGCCCAAGCCGGCGGGTGCACACGCCGGTAGCTACGCGCTACAGAACCCATTTGTCTCCGCCTGCCGTCTTCCAACGCCAAAAAATGACGGAGAGTAGGCAGTGAGCAGTGGTGCAGCAGGTGTTCCAGCCCAGGACTCCGGGCGGGGGGCGGGGGGCTAAAGAGGACTTCAAGGGCAGGTGCAAAAGCAGCTGAGATTGGCGGTTGCAGAATCGGTTGGACCAGCTCTGGCAGTTGCAAAACGGCTCGAGGGCAGCTGGCGGCAGTTTGAAGCGGGCGGAACTGACTATAACCACCAGCAATGGAGTGGAGGGTCTGCCCCCTTCCGCAATGCGAGCCGCGTGCTGCATGCCCGTGGTCTTGTCTCCACGTTGGAGCCCTGTTTTTTAACTGAGTCTGAGTCGCTGAAGTCATCGGGTTGTTTTTGGGGTAGCAAGAAACAATAATTTTTCTGAATATGTGAAAACCTTTGAGAGTGTTTGGCATGTCACAGGAGTTGTATTGTGGTGTGTGGGACCTGGCTGGACTTCAGATACTTTACAAAAGCTCGTTCAAACCGATCTTGGTACACATATCAAGCATATTGGCCTGTAAATCGTATTTTTCAACACAAGTCTGCGCAGCGGCTGACATGGAGGCAATGAGTGTCGCGTCGCTCGCTTACTTCGTGTCACGTTGCTTGCGGGGCCGTCGCGGTGCTGCTCTTCCGGTTCTGCGGCAGCCGCACACAAGGGGTACAGCTGCCCTGGCCTACAGTGAGACAGTGCCGCAGCACCGTCCACCGCAACGAGGGGGGAGGGACATACGCGGCCGGTTTCCCGTTCTCCCTCGCAGCAGCACCCGGGGAGTGCGCTCCGGCATATGCCCCGGGTCAAACCGGCTCGAACCCGGGGCCCCCCCTTCGGGCGTCGTGCACTGTGACCGCCGGGCCAAGTCCCCTCCTTTGCACACCGCGCGGCACCGCTCCACACCACCGCCTTGCAGCCTGACGGGTACACCGGTTGGCGGCCGAGACACACGCCTCCGCCAAAAGGCCCCGGGGCAGACGGTGCCGGCACTGTCACTGCAATGCAGCCCAAACACGCACCAAAAGACTGGGCGTTGCCTCGTTGGGGGAGGCGGGGGGGCTGCCCGGCGCGTGTTCCCCCATCGGCAACCCTAGTGCCCCCGATCGGCGGGTGTTGGGGGGTCTGGGGGGGGGGGGGGGGCGGCCCTCAAGCCCCCCGCCCCACGCCCGCCTTCACGCCAGCCCCCGATCAGGAGGTCTGGAAGAACGAGTAATCGACCATGTCGCCCAGAATCAGCCACTCCATGTGCGGCACGTCCACTTTGCGGGCGCTCGCCGGCCGCTGCAGCGACGTGCTGTCCCACGCGGGGCCGGCCCCCCCGTCCGACTGCGGCTTGTACACAATGCGGGTCTCGAACGGGGCGTCGCTGCACACCGCCGCCGCGACCACATCCACGGACTCGATCTGGCTGTAGTATTTCTCGGGGAACGACAGCAGCGGCGCGTTGAAGTGCTCCGAGAAGCCGTGGGCCTGCGCACCCTGCGCCAACAGCAACAACAGCAACAGCAACAATGGCAGCGACCATGGCAGCAGCAGCCGCGGCGGCGGCGGTGACAACGGCACTAGCAGCAGTGGCGACCGCGACCGCAGCAATAGCGAACAGCGATCGACGTATAATGGCCGCAATAGACAACCACGTTTTGGGACCCCCCCCCCGTGTGACATTACGTCGGGTTGCTGTTTCTTTGCGGGGCCCTGGACAGTCACCCGTCCTTACCTTCGCGCGCTGTGTCGGGTCGCTGCGTTCTGTCGGCTGCTGCGGCCTGTGCTCCTGCTGGTGTTGTGTCCCCGCTCGCGGAGCGCCGTCGTTGGTGTGCCGGGGCTGCGCTGGTTGCTGCGGGGGTCGTTTGACGGTTTTCGCTGCCCACACACCTCCGCTCTGCGGTCGTCCACCACCTGCCTCCCCACGTTTCCGTGTGCGTGAGGCCCAGGTGCCCCACTCCTCCACGCGCCTTTCCGGCCGTCCACCCCCTGCGCTCCACCACTCCGTGGGTCTCCCCCCCCCCGCCTAAAATACGGCACCCATCGGGGGGGGGGGGGGGGGCAATGGATTCATTGGGGGATACTTGCATCTCCCAGGATGATGATGGGATAAGCGGTTCAGCGTCCAATTTCATACGTTGTGCATCGGGTGTGCATCGGGGGGCAAATGTCTTGGGAGGACCCACAAGCAGTTTCGCAGCCTCTTCCTACCCACATACACACACGATTGACGCGAGACCCCCCCCCCCCCACAAACGATTGACCCGAGACCCACCGACACACACACACGCACGCACGCACGCACAGACACAAACACACACACACACACACACACGTTGGGAACGGCAAAAAAAAGAACAAGAAAAGCGGTCGAATCCCTAGACGTCTTTCATTCCGTCGAATAGCTGAGGGGGTCTCCAGTACTGAACACTGTGCAACTGGGCCACACACACACACACAGAGAAAGAGAAAGAGAGAGAGAGAGAGAGAGAGAGAGAGACAGAAAGACGGAGCGACAGAGAGAGAAAGAGGGAGGGAAACAGAGGCAAAGAGACACAGAAAAGAGGACGCATGCACATCACGCACCCCGCGCCCTGCGCAGACACACACCCACACGCGACACCAACGCACGCCACCTCGGCCTTCGGGCTTCGGCCTCGGCTCTCGGTCGCTTGCGCCAGGACGCCGTCGAGCCGCGGGCTGCGCCCTTTGGCCTCCGGGAACGCGGCGTGCGGCACGTCGAGTCTGGGGCTGCGCGCTTTGGCGTCGGGGAGCGGGGCGGGGGGGGCGTCCAGCCGCGGGCTCCGCCCGCTCGGGCTGCGGCCCCGGGCCGGGCTCTGGGGCCGGGGGCTGCGGGGGCTCGGATGGGGCGCGCCGTCGTGGATGGCGAGGGGGCGTGCGGAGCCTGCCTGCAGTGAGATGAGGGGCTGGTACGGGGAGTTGTTGACCATCGACGAGTGGTCCTTGTCCGGGTTCTCGCGGACAAAGACCCACTTGAAGGTCTGGAACTGCTGCGGCAGCACGACCATCGCGATGTCGAAGGCCTTCAGGGCCTCCAGCATCACGTCCTTCGGCTGCGTGCTGTCCTTGTTGAGCACCCGGATCATCTGGAGCGCAGGGGGAGTGCACATGGGGCCCGCCGTGTGCCGTGTGGGGCACCGCTGCACCGACAATGAGAAACAGGGATGCAAGGTCGTGGGATGTAGTTTGGTGGGTGATAGTGCCATGCTTGTCCCCCCCATCCCCCCCACCATCCCCCCCAACTATCTCCACCACCATCCCCCCCCCCCCCCCACCATCCCCCCCATTCCCCCCACCCATCCCCCCAACCATCTCCCCCACTACCTTCCCCGCGACCTACCCTACTACCTCCCCCGCCGTCTCCCGCACCGCCTCCCCCACTACCTCCCCCACTACCTCCGCCACCATCTCCCCTGCTCCTGATTGCCTGATTGCAACCACGCCTGGTATGCAAGTTGAACATTGCTCTGCATGTTGTTCCCGGGTGCGTCAGCGCATGTTGCAATTGATGTGAGGCCACGGCCAGGAAGGCGAGGGAGGGAGACATGTGGGAGGAGGTGGGGGGAGCATGTTGCAGGAAGTGCGGGAGCAATGACTACTGGCAGCCAAATAGCCAAATGCCTCCGACTTCGTGCAGTAGTACGCAGGCTGCAGGGTCCCTGAACCTTCAGCCCAAGCACACCACCATCTTGACCTGCCTGGCCTATGGCAAAGGTGGCACACCAACGGCGACGCCACGGATGAAATGCCAAGCAATTCAGAGCACCACGGATGTGCAGCACTTTGCGACCTGGAAGCCCCGTGCCCTGTGTGACATGTCCCATGTCAGCGCTGGTAGGGGGGCGGACGCCATGAGGGCAGTGCATAGAATTCCACACCACACTGCTGCCCATCTGGAAGGTGGACAGATTGTGAACGGAAAGCACAATCCCATGTTTCTGCGCAAAAGCCTCAAATGGAACTGCCAATTCGTTATGAAAAAGGGTAGGATCATGGTGAACAAAGGAGGAAAAGGTTGTCAGCAGAAAAGTTTCAGGCCGGGGGAGGTCACATCCACCTTGGCCAGGGGGCAGAGCCACAACGGACGGCAGGATGCCCCAAGAGTCCAAGCCTAGGCTCATGTTGTAAATGTTGGTGAGTGTAGATATGACTTGAGCGGTGGGATAGATGACCCTAGCAGGGTAGATCAACAGTGGAAGAACCCACAGCTGCAACAACGCTACTCTTTCGGCCAGGGACAGATGCCAATGCCGCATAGCATGCGCGCGCCCAAGCGCTTTCCATAGGGCTGGCCCATAGGCCACTTCTGCAGTCGGGGCACCAAGGACCACGCCCAAGTATTCATATGTACCCTATCCCAACCCTCTCCCACCCTCTCCCAACCCTCTCTCACCCTCTCCCAACCCTCTCCCAACCCTCTCTCACCCTCTCCCACCCTCTCCCAACCCTCTCTCACCCTCTCCCAACCCTCTCCCAACCCTCTCCCACCCTCTCCCAACCCTCTACCACCCTCTCCCAACCCTCTCCCAACCCTCTCCCACCCTCTCCCAACCCTCTACCACCCTCTCCCAACCCTCTCCCAACCCTCTCCCAACCCTCTCCCACCCTCTCCCAACCCTCTACCACCCTCTCCCAACCCTCTCCCAACCCTCTCCCACCCTCTCCCAACCCTCTCCCACCCTCTCCCAACCCTCTACCACCCTCTCCCAACCCTCTCCCAACCCTCTCCCACCCTCTCCCAACCCTCTACCACCCTCTCCCAACCCTCTCCCAAACCTCTCCCACCCTCTCCCAACCCTCTCCCACCCTCTCCCAACCCTCTACCACCCTCTCCCAACCCCTCTCCCAACCTCTCCCAACCCTCTCCCACCCTCTCCCAACCCTCTCCCACCCTCTATCCCACATTTCCTCCACCAAGGGGGGGAGGGGGGCTGAGCTTCACTCCAGGTTTGGGGGGGGGGGTCCAAGGGGGATGGGGTGCGGGGTGGTCTGGGATCCCCTCCCCACTGGTGCTGAGTTGTTAAGTAAAGCTCGTGGGGGGGGGGGGGGGGGTTCAGTACAGTTCCGAACCCCAACTCCAGCGGCGTGGGCAGGGGGTCCAAAAGGGGAGCTTTTTTTTTCGGGGTTTGGGGGCATTTTTGAGTTCCCTGTTGCAGAGAATTTTGAACATGCACAAATTGGGGGGTACATTTTCATGCTATTGGCCACAAATGGGGGAAAACGTAAATTGGGGGGACGGGAGGGGGATTCGGTACCCCAGTCCACAGGGGCCACAAAAAGCTTTGTGGGTGCCGCTGGTGCCCCAAGTTGTTTCTCATTGTGCACCATCGGTGTGGGTGGGGAGGTCCTGAAGGGGGGGGGGGTCCGGTCCTCCACATAAGCCCCCCTGCGCTCTTTTACCGCTTCATCGCCATGGCATCGGGGCACCTCTTGCACCTTGTCTCTGTCCACCAACGCCCATGTGACTTCCCGTTGCCAACCGTCTGTTGCCAACCGTTTGTGGACCTTTGACCTCTGGCCTGCCTCAGGCAGTTTCGGATCGGGGCCCAGGCTGTCCCCATCAGCGGCCCGAACACCTGAGCCCGGGCCAGATCACCCCTGCCATGCACTTTGGCTCTGCAGCGGTTCACAAGAATTCTATAGACTGGGCCCAGCCGTGCCACTGGCGCCCGGTCAGGTCACGTCAGGTCAGGTCAAGGCAGATGTGATCAGAAGGAGCCTACCGAGTCCGGACACGAGACGCAGCGGGTTCCTACGAGTGCCGCGTGCGACATGAGCGGATATTGCCGAGCGGCACATGGTACCGTATAAATCTTCACGTTTTACGGAATCCTCATTTCTGCGCATTTCTGCGGGTGTTTTGAATTTTAGTTACGCGAAAGTTTTGCGGCAGCGCCCAAATTAGGGAAAAATAATATTTTATCTGAGCGGTTTTCTCTGCGGAATTCAGTTTTGTGAAGGGCATGCAGCTGAAAATTATATTTTTTACGTTGTTTTTTTTGTTTACGGTAAAACAACACCGTGTACCCAGCAATAATCAGTGTCGCAAATAATACGGTACACGACTGATTCTTAATGAAACTCAGTTCCCCTGCCGCACACCAGCGGCATGCCTGACAGGGCCTGTTCCAGTGCTAGCGCGCTGACAACGCACTAGTGCACACACCTCGTGCAGGATCGAGGGCCAGAACAGCGACAGATTCTGAGGGGAGGCCTTCAGGATCAGCACCCGGAAGCACAGAATGGCGTGGCGGGTGGCGATGGGGGCGCCCAGTTTGGTGGCCTCCACCAGCCGCTCCAGGATTTGGAGCAGCAGCTGGGCATTGTCCGGCGGCGTCGTCAGCATTGTGAATGCCAACCGCCGCAGCAGCTGCGTGCGCTCCTTGGCGATGGTGTCCGTGCCAGTGAAGAGGCCGCCCTGCGGTGGCGCGGGATGGTATGGTTGTGTGGCAGAGACCATCGTGCCACCCGAGCAAGGGCCAAACACTTGCGGTCACCCCTCATATTACACTGTATGGCAGAGCGTGCACATACTACATCCAAATCGGCATCTAATTCCACATATCATGGAACACCTCACACTACACCACATACTACATCTCTTAGCACATCACGTGCCGTGCCACAATTAACGATTTGCGGAAAACTAATGTTTGAGTTGGGTGTTTTGAATTGTATTTACGCAAAAATTTTGCAACGACACCCAAAATTGAGAAAAAAATCTTATTTTTTTGCGATCAGAATTCATTTCTGCGGAGCTGATTTTGGTTGACTGAGTCAAAAGATTGTTTTGCATTGTTTTATCTGCGTTTGGCCTCCCTTTTCGGGGCGTTATTTTCATTCATTTTGGTGCCACTGAAAAGGCCCTGGGGGACCTTGGACTCTGGGATTGCAGTCCAGACAAGCACCGTGAAGCGGGAGTATCGGATGATTCAGGCCTACCAGATTTTCAACAAATCAATTGTAAATTCGTCCATAATAGTGCACATGGCACATCCAATGCTGAAACACCAATACAATTTGCAACATGGCCCAACCACTTTTTCAGAAAACCATTGTCTAACAATGAAGCAAGGAGGGCAACCAAGAAAAAGGATGCACCATGCAGCACAAGTGTGTTCAAGTCAGAAGGGGGGGGGGGGGGGCAAAAAAAATTTGTTTGGGATTTTTTGCCAATTTCATTTTTGCGAAGGTTATGCGGCTGAAAATTAACATTGTTGTGTCATTTTTTTTCGCGGTAAAACAACACCTTGTGCTGGGAATCAATTAGTTCTGCAAATAATTAATATCGGCGCCGTACTGCATCACATACTACATCACATACAGCTGAAAATTAATATTTTCTGTGTCATTCTTTTTGCGGCAAAAAAACACCTTGTGTTGGGAATCAATTAGTTTTGCAACTAATTACTATTGACACCGTACTACATCACATACTACATCTCACACCACATCTCACACCACATCACACACCACATCTCATACCACATCTCATACCACATCTCATACCATTTTTTTCAACATCTGCATCATAGATCCTGCATGATAGGCTGCAGCCCATACTGCATCACACACTACATCCCATACTATATCACATGCTGCTTAGTGGTCCACATCCATTTTTCAGAGGCCCATGCGTTTTAACCATCGGATGATCAAACTCCTCAGCAGCCACCCCCGCCCCTCCCCTTGTCTAAGCAACAGTAACTGGCCAGAAATCGACAGAACCAATGTCAAGTGTACAGCCCTCTGGCTGCCCCCCCCCCCCCTCCAAAAAAAGAGCTCAATTCACCCACGGACCCTCCAAAATCCTACCGAGACTGACCTGCCGCCCCGGAGGTGACCCAGACCCAAAGTTCGGCAAAAATGGAAATGTTATTTTTGATTTCAGTGCGTCGAGGGGGTTCAGAAAAGTCATCATTTGTCATGTATTTTGCCATGCATTTGGTGAACAAGTACTGGACCACTTTCAATGTTCAAAAAAATTTTCGGCGCCTTTGGCGCCAGACTTGATAACAACTGATGAATGGTCCTGTCAATTGAGGCCTTTTCCCCGACCCGCGGTTGACGACCCAACCGTTCCATTGACCGCGCTGCCTAAACGGGAGCCCACCTGCGAGGCCGCGAAGCGCGTCATGAGGTCCTGGTAATGCCACTGGATATCGGACTGCACCGTCAGAGTGAACACCGACTTCCACTGCAGCAGCGTCAGGCGGTCCACTTTGAAGAAAAAGGGCTCATGCAGGACGTCCCAGACGTCCTTCCGGATGGGCTTCAGGCACTGGGGGAACGCCACCAGGCACTGATGCAGGAAGCACACGCAGATGCGGATGCGGAGGGTGGAGCGCAGCCGCTGGCCGTCCTCTTTGGTGCGCAGGACCCCGGACACGGCGCTTGTGAAGAGGTTGCCCACGAAGACCTTGTCCTTGTCCTCACGCTCCAACGCCTTGAAGAAGGAGCACCGCCAGAACATGAGGAGGTATACTGTCACTCTACCCTGTCACTCTACCCTGTCACTCTACCCTGTCACTCTACACTGAGTGATCTGTCAACATCGATCTGCAGTCGCTGCCCTGTGATCTGTGGTCTGGAGGCTGCGATCTGTAGTTCCTGGGACACTATCAGTGGATTAGAGACGTACCACAGATCCATGCCTACAAACGGCAGACCACTGTGTACTTACTGCAGAGCAGTCTGCAGGTTGAAGATCAGCATCCGCAGACTGCAGATCGTTTGTTTTGGTTGGCCGCCGGCACCGCCCACAGCCCGTCAGACTGCCCGGGGGCAGGCTACTGTAGTTTCACCCAATCACTCCCACTGTCACTCTACTCTGCCACTCTGTCTTTCTATACTGTCACTCTCCACGGTCATGTGACGGCTACATACCCCTTGTAGTGATGTGGCTGCATATAGTATTCTCAGAAGCAAGGAAGACACAACATTGCATTTTGAACCCCTGTTGACTCCGGTAGTTTCAAACGGGGGGGGGGATCAAGGCTGAAGGACTACGCCGGGTGTACGTACATGTTCGGCTTTTGAGGAGGGGATCCTCCACGCGTGGGTGGGGGGGTTCAGAGGGCCACATAGCGGCGTTCCAAACAACGTGGGAACAGCGTCAAGATTTTCAGGAACGGGGAAGGAAGGAAAGGTCTGATCTGGGAACGACGTCAAAAATTTTAGGAGCAGCGTAGGAACGACGTCGCCTCATCTAAAAAGCACCGCTATGCAGCCCTCTGGGGGGGGGGGGGGGCATTCGGTTGGGAGTGAAGAAGGAGGGTTCAGAAAAGCTGCAAGAGGTTTGCAGCCGCTTGGGATACCTCACGCCCCAAAGGGGCGGGGAGGCTGGAAAATAGGGTGCACAGCCCAAATCCGTGGAACTACTGGCAGCCTGGGGCCTGCCGCAGCATAATCTCCGCCCCACGCTCGCACGGCGTTGGGTGTCCCCCCCCCCCCCGACCATACCCCAGCGACTACCCTTTTTGTTCTATCGTGAAGACAGGGGTTTCCGGCAATCCCGACCTCTATGCGCCCACCGAGAAGTGCAGGGAGGGATGAGGCAACCAATTCTGATTTTGACCCCTCCTCTATCTTTCGGGCCCCAGAGAAGGCAGGGGTGAGGCAGCCAATTCTGATTGTGTCCCCTTTTTGGGGGACCCTTGAGAACGCAGGGGTTACATAGCAATTCCGCCCTCCTTTGGGCCCCTGAGAAGGCAAGGGTGAGGTAGCCAATTGTGATTCGTTTCTGCTGGCCCACATATCCTAGTCTGTCCTGGGCATAGTTGCATGCTGTTTGATGGCATGTTGGCCTTGGCTGGCGCGGCAGTGGTAGACCATGCATGTGGCGCCCGCCGTCAGTCTAAGGGTTCGGTACCGGGGCTAATTCCCCTTCGTATGCGTCCCCGCAGCTGGGGCGAGGGAGGACTCCGCGGCCTCCCCCCCCTCCCCTGTAAAGTTTCTGTTGGCACATCACCCTGGGCCCGCGGTGCCCCAGGCGTCTTATCTGGGCTGTCCTGTGCTGTGCTGGGCTGCCCTGTATTGTTGTTGCATGGGTGCGTGTGTTCCGCCATGGTTGGTGTCGGTGTTGCTGCGGTGTTGGCGGAGTTGTAGGGCAAGTGGCCAAAACCGCCAACACCAAGCACGCCGACATCAACAAGGAGCCCCCTGGAGCCAGGATCTTCCTCCTCAAGGGGAAGGAGGGGACAGGGTGCGACGAACCCACTCCCACTCCCCCTTCCCTGCCCCCTCCGCAACCCCTTCCCTACAGCAACACGCCCCCCCGCCACCCAATGCCCCCTAGCGCAGAAAGAATAGGGAGGGCCCAGAGGAAACTGGGCATGGGGAAAGGGATTAGCAGGGGGAGATAACAGGGCAGGGCAGACCGCGCTCGCCGAAAACGGTGCAGAGCGCAGAAGGAGGCAAAGGAAAGGACAAAAGGGAAAAAATCATTGTGGTTGTTAGAAGCCCCTGTCAGGAAAATTATCCTGCAGATGCACACCCCAGCGCGCACTAGCCAGTGCTGGAGTCGGCAAACCCCCGCATGGACTCAGAGTGTGCATCTGAATGCAATTGGTCAACGGCACGGGCAACAGCCCATTTCCGGGACAGCCGACCCTGGAGTAGTCAAACAGGACAAATCATCCAGGGGCTCCGTTGACACAACCAAAACACGTTCGGACCCACAGAGGGTCAGAATGTGCAGTGGCGAGAGGCCAGTAGGCACCGTCAAAGGCAAACAACCTAATACCTAGGCCTTGTGCCACCCCCCCCCCCCGCCCGGACCCTCCAAAGACCTTGAACAGCCCGTGGTCATGGCCCCGGCTGATGGCTGACACCAACTGCGAGAAGGCCAGGGCTGTCTTGTCCTTCTCGACGGGACTGTCCATCCCGATGGGCTCCTGGCAGATCGGGTCCCCCTGAAGGCTCATCTTGACGCCGCCCTCGATCAGTTTGTACATGAGCTCTCCCAGCGACTTCTTTTGCTTCGGGTCCTCGAGACACGGCGAAGAGGACAGGTCGGCGCCGGTCTTGGTCCGCCAGAGGAAGGCGATGAGCAGCCGCAGGGCGAAGGAGGGCACGAAGATGTTCTGGGAATTCGTGGCCTGCTGCACGACTTGAAAGATGTGTGCCTGTGAGGGTGTGACGTGGGATGGGGTAGGGCCCGGGGGACAGGGTAGGGCCGGGGGATGGGGTAGGGCCGGGGGATGGGGCAAGGCCCGGGGGATGAGGTAGGGCCGGGGGATGGGGTAGGGCCGGGGGATAAGGTAGGGCCGGGGGATTTGATTTGATTTGATTTGATTTGAGGGCCGATCTTGAGGCTCACAGGCCGCCTGGGGGGCGCTCGATGGCTGTCCCGACGACTCTGCATATCGGCCGGCCATACATGCTATGCGCTCCCGGCCACGCCCGCGGGCCGGGGGGGGGGGGGGGGAGGCCTATCGCCGTGCCGTGGGTTGGGCGGGGGGGGGGGGGGATGAGGGGGGAGGGGGGAGGGTCACGGTAGCCTCAGTGGACGGCCGCCCGGTGCCCGCACACCTGGGTCAGGGCGCGTGAAAAGCGACTTGCACCCTGCGGCGCAGCCGCCACGCCCGCGCGGTGGCGTCGTCCCCCGCGGGGGGGTACTGGCGCTGTGGGGGCAGCTGGGGCGACCCCGGGGCGGGCAACACCACATACCACACGGCATACACCCGCGGGATTGAGGCCAGCACCGCGCCGGTGGCCGCATGCAGGTCCGGGGGCGCGGCAAGGGACCTGTCGCCCCGGGAGAGGCACTTGACGGTGCCGTCGTGGGTGACACCCACCCAATGGCCCCCAGAGCCCTCTGCCTCGCTGTCCCACCCCTCAATGAGGAGCACCCGGCGCTGCGGGGCGCTGGTCCAGGCCTGCGGGGTGGCGGCTCCGCCGCGGCGGACGGGGAGGGGACCCGGGTCCCAGAGGGGTGCCAGCAGGGGGGCCACCAAAGAGGGCTGCACGCCATCCCTCCAGTGGAGGCGGGGGGACCGCCAGAGCGGGGCTGCCTCGCCGTACCGCCAGCTGAGGGCCTCGTGGAGCGCTGGCCCTCATACCGCCAGGCCCTAGGGAACGTGCTACAGGGCTGGTAGCCCCCGTCTGGGGTCCGCGCCCGTGGCCGTTCACTTGAGGAAGCACCCCATGAGGATGTCCTCCAGGTTGAGGAGGCTGGGCAGCTGCTCCTCGAGGGCGTGCAGCGCACAGGCAACACTCGCGAGGGACCTTTCTGTGCGCGGGAGGCGGCGGGGGGGGGGGGGGGGGCAGCGCATGGCTCACATGGGCGAGCCAGAGGCGGAGGGCTGCCGCCGGGTCGCTCCGCTGCTCCCAGGTGTTCAGGCGGCTGCAGGAAACCGGCTGCAGACCGCGACGGCCCATCCGGTATGGGGACGGCGGCGGGAGGGCACGGTACGGAGGGTATGCGACGTGGCGCCGCGGCATTGTGCTAAGCTGTACCCACTGCGCGGAGCGAGAGGGCGTCGCCGTGACTACCCGGGGGGGGGGGGGGGGTGCCGTGCAGGCATGACCGGGTCCACGACTGAGGTCGCGCCTTGCCCGAACATCTCTCCGGGGTGGCCGTGCCCCTGGGCCTGGTGAAGGGCGGCGTCGGGCTGGGCCCGCGACGGCGCTCGCCGAAAATCGGGGGAGAGGCGTCCTTGTTGAGGGGGGGGGGGGGGTCGGGAGCGGGTGTCCCCCCGCCCCGCCAACCTGGCTGCCGCCTGTGCAGTTATGGCACCGCTCCCGGACCCCTGCCTCTACCCGAACCCTCCCCCCGTGCGGCCTCCCCTTGCCCTTGCGGGTCGCCTCGACCTCCTGGTGCTCGTTCCTCGGTTGCACGGGCGGTGGCACGTGACGCGGGCAGGCAGAGTGGGCACGGGACAGGTCATTCGCTGCGATACGGAAGCTCTGTTCATCGTACTCGCGCGGGCGCCTCCGCCGGCTTGCGGCGGGGCTGACGGTGCGCTCGTCTGCCCGCTCAGACTGGGCCAGCCGAGTGCGTCGGGGTGGTCAGGCAGGGCCAGGCAGTGGTGCATGCTGGGCACCCCTATACGCAGGGCGCCCCGCCGGCCACAGGGGCCGAGGTCATGGCCCACCCAGGTCCGCCTGCTCCGCGGGTCGAGGTGCGGCATGCCGGTCACGGGAGAGAGGAGGGCGGTTTGCGGGAGCACGCTTCAGTCCGGGGGGGCGAGGTCATGGCCCGCCGGAGTGGCACTAACCTGTGGGTCCTGGCGGCTGGGTCGCCCCGGGGCTGTGCGCAGCCCCGGGGATCCCAGCCCTGGGCGGGGGGGGGGGGGCGCCCGGCCGCGAGCTGAGCCGACGCCCCCCCCCCCCCCAATGCCGGGTCGGGACATGGGGGGGGGGGGAGGGGGCAGGAGGGAGGGGGATGGGGGGGGGGGCGACTAGCTGAGGAGGTACTCGTCGTCCTCGTCGATGTCGAGCTCCAGGCCCAGGTCGGGGTCGCCAGCATGGGGCTCGGGACCCTCGCCCTCCCCCGGCAGGTCCCCCGGGGGTGCCGCCTCCACGGGGAAGAAGGCCTGCAGGGCCTCGAGGAGGCCGGGTGGTGCCGCGCCCGCCGTGAACGCCAGCAAGGGCCCGTCTCCCAGCGGCTGGAGGGTAAAGCCCGGGAACAGCGCCCTGCTGGTTGCGGGCGGGGGGGCCAAGACCACCTACAGGGTGGCACCCCGCAAGGACGGCGGGCTGCCTACGCTGAGGACCACGTCCGGGCACGCCCCACATTCCGCTGGGTCCAGCACGGACATGGGGACGGTGCGGCCCACCAGCTCAGGGCGCGGCCCTGCCACTGCGCACGCGGATTCGCCCATGGCGTAGCGCAGCAGGGTGCCTGCGTCAGCGAGGGTACACGCCCGCTGGCCACCCGCTCCCGCCGGCGCGCATCAGGCGCGCCCACCGGGTGGGCGGTGGAATGACCACCCAGTCCGCTATTGTCCGCACGTACCCCGCCATCAGGGCTGCGCACTCGCGGGCAAGCCAGAGTTGCGGGGTCATATGAGCCCAGACCACGTGACGGCTACGTCCCAGGCGGCGCTCTCGGACTGCACGACCACGTCCTCATCTCGCACTACCCTCCAATGCCAGGTGTGGCCTGCCTTGTCGTAGACCGTGGCCCCAAGGGAGTCGCGCCAGCATACGGCATAACCCCGGGACCGCAGCAAGGCGCACATGGCCCTGAAACCAGCCAAGGCCGCTGCGAGCACCACAGGGCAAGAGCGGACCATGTGATCCCCCAACCCTTTGCAAGGCTGCGAGCAGTACACGCGGTGGAACTCCGCGTGCGCCGAGGTGTGGGTCGAGGGCGCCATGCGCACCCGGGCTGCGAACCCGAGGCTCTCCGTGGGCACCTCCCTGTCGGCTAGGAGCTGGGCCCAGGCCTACAAAGCCTGGTCGTCCCCTGGTGGGGCCGCCGGCTGGGCGTAGGGGCGGTCCATCTCCCGCGGGACCGCCGTCACCAGGCGGCGCGATGAGAACAGCTGGGCCGTCCCATCCAGTGCGCTCGGGAGCGGGTAGGTGCCCTCGCGCGCCATGCCCAGGACTACCGCCGCCAAGTCGTGGGCGCGTGCTTGGAGGTCGGACAGGAGGCCGGACCACTGGGTGTTGTGCTGCGCCGGCACGTACAGGTCGGGCTGGCTGCGCCCAAGGGCCTCGGCGAAGGTGACCCGTACCCTGTCCACCCAGGGGGACCGGGAGGGGACGCCCCTGTCACCGCCGAGGGTGGCGGAGGTGCATTCTACTCCTACGTACTGGACCGCCTCGGGGGCGACACCCAGCGACTCGGCGAGGCGCCACGCTTCCAGCTTGCCTGCCCACTCAGCGGCCCATGGGCCATCGGCGGGCCATCGGCAGCCCGCGTTAGGACCCCTGAGGCGACGGTCGCAAGGACCCCCGCGGCGTCCGCTACAAGCGCGCCCCAGCCTAGGGTGTCGCCGTCTGGCGTGACCTTCATCGCCCCATCTGCGGCTAGGAGGACCCCTCCGGACTCGTACGGGCGGTACACCCGGGTGTCCACGGCCGCTGGCTGCGCCATTGTAGCCGGGAGAACGTGCACCTCCGGGTGGGTCTCGGCCATGGTGTGGAGCAGGCGCTGCTGGTCCGGGCTATCTAGGCCCTTCCAGTGGTTTGGGTGGCGGAGGGTGCGGACGTTCTCGCGAACGAGTACGCTACGCGAATCCATGGCCCTGAGAAACCCCTGAACATGCCGGAGGCGCATCCGGCTGTATAGGTGGGGGAAGCCGAAGCCCCCGCCTGCGACGGGCATCCACAGAAGGGCCCTGGGCACGTTCCGCGGCACCCACGGCGCCCTAGTTAGGACCCTGTCTACTGCCCTTTGCGTGTGGAGAAGGCGCGTCGGGCACGGTGGCATGGCCTCGTAGACATAGTCCAGGGTTGAGACTACATACGCGAGGACGATACGGAGGACGAGCACGTAGGCCGGGCGCAGGCGGTAGAGCGCGCGCTCGATCTTCGCCAGGCTCGCCTCCGCTTTGGCGATCTGCGGGCCCGGGTGCTCGCCCATCACCAGGGGTACCCCGGTGAGCATGAAGCCCCCTGACTGCAGTGGGAGCGGGCCAAGGGTTGTGGGCAGAGTCCCCGGGGCATAGTGCAGCCGGCGGCTGCGCAGGACGAGGTGGTACACCTTCAGCTTTCCCACCTGCACTGAGCCGCAGGCTGCCGCGCACGCGACCGCGCAGATGTGCCAGGGGATGGGGTAGGGCCGGGGGATAGGGTAGGGCCGGGGGATGGGGTAGGGCCGGGGGATGGGGTAGGGTCGGGGGATGGGGCAGGGCGGGAGGACGGGGATGGAAGAGGTGGAAGGCAAGGCGGGCAGCGTCCAATCTGCCTCACGGTGTCACGGACACCCAAGCGCCCCGCACGGTGCCTCCCTGCTTTGCCGGGCGAGCGCCGGGCAACCAACCCCCCGCCGTCCCGCAGCCCCACCTGCGCCTTCAGCAGGTCCCCGGTCTCGGTCTTGGAGTGCATGACGTACGCCGTGAGGAACCACAGCCCCACCAACTCCAGCCCAAAGTGGCTGGTGACGGTCGGGGCGGGCTTCTCGTGGCCCAGGATCCCGAGGCGGCTCGTCGGCACTTGGGGCGACGGCGACATCATCTCCGACAGCATCTCCACGAGGTGCTTGACGACCACCTCCGCCGTGGCGGCCGCCAGCACGTCGAGCAGCGCGATCACCGTCCGCTCCGTGCCGGCTGCGCCCGCCAGCAGCGCGTCGGCGCCCCCGTACGTGTCCGCCAGCAGCTTGAGGACGCAGCGCAGCACGACCGTGGGCTGCGCGCTGACCAGCGGGTTCAGGAACGCCTGCATCGCCCCGACGCAGACGTGGGCCGCGAGGGCCCAGTTGAGGGTCGCGCTGGTCTCCGGCACCAGCGCCCGGGGCCGGTACTGCGCAGGCTCGTAGCGGCTCAGATGCGCGTAGAAGGCCGCGATGCTGAAGCCGTCCGGGAGGCCGACGGTACTCTGGAGCGCGTGAATGCGGTGCTGGAGCGCCGTGAACAGCTGCAGCACCATCAGCAGGACCGACCCCAGGTCCGCGTGGAACTGCTCCTGCGCCTGAGAGCGGACGGCGATAGGCAGACCCTCGGCGCCCTGACTCAGCTGCACCACTGCCCACCAGGGATGCATTGGGATGGGGGGGGAGGTACACCCCCTCCAGGGCGCCCAGCCTATGCCCAGCCACTGTTTACCTGACAGCGAATGCCAGACTCAATGGCATCTGCAACCGACAGTAACCGCCCCCAACCGCTTTGGCACCCTCCTCCAACCCCTTTATTGAACCACCTCGGGGGCCGCCTCTGAGGCCCCTTCCGCCTTTGTGGTACGCCACAAATGGCGTACCACTGCTCCCTCATGGCTTCGCAGTGGCTGTCCTGCTCTTGAATGCACCGTCACAAGCCGCAAAAAGGTTGGACAGTGACCCAATCAGCACATAGAACACTCTGGTGATTCTGCAATGGACTCTGGTGTTGTGGGGATGCGTCTGACCTTCCTGGGTGTGCACCTAGTGCAGGACAGGGCTGTCCTTAGAGAAAAAGAAAAGGGGTCGTGATCCCAACAGAAACGAAAGTTCATGGGGACGCTCTCTGCTTCGTGGCCATGGGCCTTTTTGTACTTCAAAGGTTGGCGGTTGGTGGCAGTTGGCGGTTGGCGGTTGGTGGCGGTTGGTGGTGGTTGGCAGGGGTTGGCGGTTGGCGGTTGGCGGTTGGCGGTTGGCGGTCCCGTGGGGCTGTCGTTAAGGGCTGTCCTTACACAAAAAAAAAAAATCTGGGTTCTTCAGGACAGCCCTGGTGCAGCACAGTGCATTGATGCCTGGGGCTGTGCAAGACAAAACCACACGTTATCCACAAGGCCACGGGTGCATAGCAGGTGCGCGGCCTGGCGTGTGCCTGCGGTTCACTGCATTTCAAATTCACGCCGCGAACAGCGAAGGACCGTGCAACAGATTCTCCCACGCGACTGCCTACCGACCAACGTCCAGAAGGGACATCAGCGTTGCCCTCAGCCAGGCCTTTGCTCAGTGGGGGGGGGGGGGGGGTCAGGGCGGGTTCCTAGTGAGGAGCCTTGTGGATGGCCCTGGGTCCTACTCAGTTGCCCATAGAACCATAGAACGGGGCTCCTTCCTACTGAGCTGACCGGCATGTGGGGCTGGATCCTACTGAGGTCCCCTCACAGGGGCAGGGGGTCACCCCCAGCCCCCGCCCCCACTAAGCAAAGGCCTGCCCTCAGCCCTCCTGGCACCAGCACCACAACCACTACTGTAGCTATTACAAGGGCGTGGCTTGCGCACGACACATACAACTACCGACACACACGTGAGAGAATGCATGGTATGAGTGCACCTTAACCTCCGCCCATGTTCCCAAAGGCATGCAAACACAGGAAAGTGTTTGAGACATGAAAATTCAGGTTCACACCCATGTTCTCACAAGCTATGAAGCATCCATGACCCTATGTAGCTGGCAAATTTGTCACCAAACCCATGTGTTATGCGGCTGCACTACATTTGTACCGAATTAAAATTAGGTACCAAATTAATACGGTCCCTACGCCTACTGTAGCTATTACAAGGGCGTAGCTATTACAAAGGGGGGGGGGGGGGTACATCAGCGTTGCCCTCAGCCCTCCTGGCACCAGCACCACAACCAGAAGCCGCCGAAGCCCTTGCACAGGCCGAGGGCTTCATCACCTTTTGTGAGGGCTGCACGACACCCACACGGGCCTTCCGGAGGTTGCGGTGGATGCCCAGAGCAAACAGCCCCACACACAATGGGCAATGGATGGGTCTACCTGCACCGTGTGCGGGCTCACGGGGACCACCACCGCCATGTACCCCTGGGGCTCCAACGGGCTCTCCGGGGACTTTTCGGAGTCCGCGCGGACGGTCGCGACGGGGTTCACCTCCACCCCCCCGAAGACCTCCGGGTAGAGCTGCCCCGGGGGGATGCACTCCCGCGTCATGGCCAGCCCCAAGTCTCGCAGGTCCAGGGGGTCCATGGAGAAGAGGCAGAACATGATGTTCTTGCAGCCCTGAAGGCAGTGCTTGAGCTGGGACCCGATGGCCGCCACCTGAGGGGAACACGATGAATGTGGGGCCACGAAGCGGCTGCTGGTGGTTACGAGCAGGCATGCGACTAGCGTCCGGCAGGGGAACTGGTTCTCAGTAGCAATGGGCCCCGTACCACAGGTCACTCAGTAAGACCCGCCCCCTGCACCACCAGAACTCAGTAGGAACGTGCTGCGTCCGGCGCGTGGCTCAGTAGGACCCTGCACCATTCGATCATGTCTGAGCCGGCAGGTGCTGGTGGCCAGTCTGGTCGCGAGCTGTTCGACGTTGCCCAACCGCTTTTCCGACCGGCAGCGTCAAGAGACAGGAGGGCACCGAGGCCTCAAGGCAGCGTTGCTCAGCAGCGGAGCAGCAGAAACGTCGCCTTCGGTTTGCCGGCCACAAAAACAAATTCAGATGCTCAAACACAGCGCCAGCCGCACGTGGCTACGCTCTGCTCGGCTGCCGTGCAGTGCGCACGGGCTCCGCATCACAATCACCTCCTTGGCCCCCGCCCGCTTGCCTCAGCGAGGGATCCCTGGGACTCCCGGGCGTCTGCCATGGTCTCACCGTGGCACAACCGGTGCTCCCTCCCCGGGAATCGAACTCAGAAGGCCAGGGCTCCGGAAATTTTACTTTGGGGCGGGAAGGGGGGGGCTTGGAGCTCCTTTTCCAACGACGCCCCCCCTTCGGGAGGGGGCTCCAAGGGCCGGCTCTCTGTTTTCCATATTTGTCATGCGTATTTCAAACCATTGGTTTCTCATATCACTCAGCAAAACCGCCGTGCCACTTGTTGGGGCCATTCGTTCATTGCCGCATACCCCGTGCCACACTTGAAATGCAGGCCCAGACTTCTGCACAACCCCAGTCACAATGCCAGTGCCTATATACCACGGAGAAGGAGAACAGACCGCAGCACTTTGAAACCGTTGGAGGCAAGATTTCAGGCATTTGTATTGAGGAAATAGACGTGTGGCTCTTGGTGCCCCTTTCCGCTACCCCCCCCCAAAAAAATTTGCGGGGCTCCAAGGGCCCCGCCCCCCCTCCCCCCCCCCTCCCCCCCCCCGAAGTAAAATCTTCACCAGCCCAGGACACGCAGCGGGCACACTAACCCCTGGGACAAACCACTGGCGGGCAATGCGGGAGGCAGCGGAAGGGCCCGCCCAGGACCGCATCAGAGGGTGAGGGGACCCAAATCGGGTGTCGGGTTTACTGCGTCATCCACCAACGCGCTCAGCCCCAGCGCCACCCTGACCCCGACGATGTCGCTGTCGTGTACGCCCAGCCCCAGCCCCAGCCCCACCGCAACACCAACACGCACTGCATCACCATCGGGAACCGCCACGCCCCCACCGACATGGACGCCCAGAGGTACGCCACCAACCACTTCCACACTGACGAGTACTGCATCATCGCTTAAGACGGCCACTGCCGGTGACAAATGCCGTTGCGGTGGGCCGGTGGAGCCGACAAGAGCGCCCCGACCAACACCAGGCCCGTCCAGTCTGCGGCACAGACACCCGCTCCACTCAGAGACCCACATGCCCCTTCACCTTCCCTCACACATGCATGTCCGAGTGCACGTGGAGGCAATGAGGTGCCGGCAAGGGTGCCAGGCCGCGCCAACCGTACAGCGAAGTGACCTCCCACAACAGGAGAACGCAAGCTGCTGTTGTGGCTGACGAAACGGGCGACAGCACAAGTTGTGGGCCGCTGCCCGCATCGTTGTCCAGGGAGCGCCCTCTGTCCGCCCCAATCCCCCGCGCCCGCATCGAAAACCGCACCCGCTGACCTCCGCAACAACTTGCCCCAGCCCCCGGGACTCCCAAAATAGGAGCGGGCGCGCGCGCACCTTCCCCTTCTTCACCGCGTTCCGGGCGATGTAGCCGTACACCCCCACCAGCCCGTGCACCAGCTTGGGCATCGCGGTGTGCCCCAGCGGCACCAGCGCCGACGCGACGTCCACCCACAGCGCGAACAGCGAGCACGGCAGGAGCTCCGTGGGGTCCTCGTGCAGCCCGGCGTACAGGACGCCGTGGAGGATGGTGTACAGGAACACGACCGTCGACACGACCCCGCTCAGGTGCGCGTCCGTCATCAGCGCCAGCTTCTCTTTGGGCAGGTGGCCGACGCTGGCGCTGGCGACGACGGGCATGTGCAGCTGGTTCAGCAGCACCACCAGCAGCCCCAGCAGCTCCGACTGCAGGACCGGGGACTCCATGAGGATCGCGGTGTTGAGGATGAGGTCCACCGCCGGCGTCAGCCCCGCGGCGATGGCGGTGAGCTCGCTCAGGTGCGCGGGCCCGCTCAGGTGGACGTAGGCCTGTGGGTGGGCGGGAGGGTGGGGCGTCCAGGGGGGGGGGGGGGTGTCCCCGATCACTTGGGGATGTGGAACGGGCCAGTGCCTACGGACCCTGGCCGTAGGCACTGGGCATTCCCCTGCCGCTGGGCATTCAGGGCCTTGCCCAGCAGCGGTCGAGCCCCCCCACCCCCTCACCCACATCGTCCTCAGGGAAAAGATGAAATTGATTGAAGGGGCCCGAAATGAAACGCCGATTTTAGGTACACAGACTTGTTTGTTGGCGGCGGAGGATGGAGGGTTCGACACCCGGAGGATGGCGGGACCCCCCCGCGGGTCGCAAGGAGGGCACCAGTCTTCTGAGGTCCAGGACGCCCTTGAGAGAGAGGGGGGGGGAGGGGGGGAGAGAGGTTCAAGGAATGCTGACGGCACGCCCCCGGCACCCCCGTGCCCACCCCTGTTCAAGCGTGGCGTGTCATGGAAGCCCTGCCCCCGAGACTGAGTCTCCTCCTCCTCAGCCCTCCCATGCCCCTGAGGCGGAGCTGTGCTGGCCCCACGGCAGCCGCCACCACCTCTGGCTCCTGTGAACCCCCCCCCCCCACACGCGCCGTGAGGCAGCCCCCGAATCATGCGCTAAAAAGCATGCCCTACCGCAGATGGGGGGTCTGTGGGGGGGGGGGGGGCTAGGGGGCTCCGGCCAGAATGCACCCGAGGCGTAGGAAAGCCCAAAGTTGTTGGACAGTGACCCAAGCAGCACATGGAACTCTGGGGATTTCAGAGCGGACTCTGATGTTGTTGGGACACGGCTGACCTTCTTGTGTGCATCCACACGTATCATGCGCATCAGAAGACTTCCGCGCTGTCTTTGAGAGTGCGCATGGCTCCACAGGTATGTGACAGCAGCAGGCGGAGGAAGGCCTCCACGAGACCAGGAGGTCCGCTGTCCGCGGCGTGGATTCTGAAAGCCGCGAATTGCAGGCACGCGCCAGGCCGCGCAGCTGCTGCGCACCAGCGGCGGTGTAGATCGCGTGCGGTTCTGTCTCTCACAGCCCCGGCGTCAATGCACTGCCCTCGTGTCGCTTCGAGGCTGTCTTTATTCCTCCGAGTTCGAGCGGGGCAGCGGCCCGACCGGGAAGCGGAAATACGGAGTCAGCGGGTGCTGGAGCAGTGGATCTGGAACAGAAGTCCCGATGATATTGATGATCAGGCATCCTCCTCAATATGCGCCGAAGGAAACTTTCTGCTGCCACTGAGAAAGGTCCCAAACCCGGATTTTCAGGTGACTTCAGGTGACTTAAGAGTGGAGGGGGTGGGGGGGGTGGCAGGGGGTCTAGAGTCCCCGTGCGAGAATGCAAATCCAAGCAAGCCCGTGCCCTGCTCCACCCGTGCGAATGCTGCACTTCGGACTCCCCCCATCTACTTCCTGCTCCCCTCCCGTCGCATCACGGCGCGTGAGAGGGGCCCGTGCCGCTGGGGCTCAGCCCCCTCCCCCGGGCGGGTGGGAGTTGGAGGTGCAGGCCGACCCCCCCCCCCTCGGCCCACGCCAATGCACTCCACACACACACACATACACAGGCGTACCTGGCGCATCAGCAGCCGCAAGCAGACGACGGCCCGCACACACAGAGCGTTGTCGTCCAGGTTGACGGGCTCGCTCACTTTCTCCATGGCCACCGAATCCATGAACGGGAGGAGGCATTCCTTCAGGTTGTTGGGGTCCCATTTCGCGTTGCCCCTGAGATGGACCGTGTGAGGGTGTCGTCCCGGTGCATTCGACCCCGGGTCAAGCTTTTTTTGTGATACGGGGGGAGGGGGGGGGTGAAATCTTGGAGGAGGCAGGCACTTTTTCAGGGCAGGCACTGCTGTTGTCCTACCCCTACCCTCGGGGGGGGGGGGGTACAGTCAAGGAGGCAGGCACCCACTCACCGCCTTGTCCACCTCTAACAACATCCAGCTCAGGGGTGCAATAGATATTTCAGTATGAAAGTTTTCCCCCATAAAATCTCACCCTCGCCCAGCCCGTTGCAAAAATTACCCTAGCGCCCTAGATTTGAACCCAAACCCCTGGGATGCAGATGTAATGTAGTACCGCTAGGGCACTGACCGGATCTGGCAACCCATTGCTCAGGGGCGAAATGAATTTTTGTTACAAATATTTTCCCCAAAAAATCCCAACCCACTCTTGGCCTACCCTCACCGGGGGGGGGGAGGGGTGATTCCGCTGAGGGCACCCAGAATTTCAAAAAAGGCAGGCAGACACCCCCCCCCTGGGGGAGGGTATCCAAGCCACCAAAAAAAGGCTTGCCCCGGGTGCACGGATGCATTAGAAGGGAACGGACCTCAGAGGCGGCCCCGGAAGCGGTGAGGCAGGCGGCTGGAGGAGGTTGCCAAAGCGGTTTGGGGGCGGTTACTGTCCGTTACAACTGCGTTGTAAGCTGACACTTGGCGTCAGGGGGACAGTGGCTGGGCATGGGCTGGGCGCCCTGGAGGGGGTGGGGGGGTTTACCTCCCCCCCTTCCAATGCAACCCTGCCCGGGTGCCAACGCCCCCAGCCAAATCCGCCGGGCAGGGGGGCGGGCACTTCTCCGGGGCACCGTGTGCCCCGTTTTGTGACAATCTGTCCTGAACGCACAACACCTCGTTGATGACGCCTCACCCAAACGCGCGCACTGTCCACAGTACAGTGTCCAGCACATCCAGGAACACCTCCATGTAAAATCGGTCACTGGCATAGAAAAGACGCAGGAGCGTCCCACCCGCAGCCGGTGCTTAATGAACAAAAGATTGGCCATCAAACCGCCGGGGGTTGGCGGTTCACCGCCGGCCCCGAGGGTTGACCCCAGGGCAGAGGGGGGAGTGGGCTCAATCAAGCATCGCCCCGCACTCGAAGACACTCCGTCATGGCGCGCACATGCGACGTGATCACCGCGATTCAAGTGACCGGGGGTCCAATGAATGTCCCGGTCTGGGACTGACCGATGGTGGAGCGTCCAGCGCTGTCGGGGGAGGGGACGCCACGGAGGCAATCCTGCGTCGCGGATCGAGGCCTCATTGGAGGCTGATGACAGCCGCGTGGAGCCACCTGTCGGCAGCTCGAGGGAGCGGGGACAGCGGCTCGAGGCGGCCCAGCCGCGGTCGGGCGGCCCACACCACCGCCAGCGCACCTGAGATGAATGATCGGGTTGCCGTCGCGCTGCGCGCGGTACACGTTGGCGTTGCTGCTGTCCGCCGGGAACTCGGGCAGCTGGCACTCCGCAATGCGCAGCAGGGTCGACACCAGGAGGGCGAAGTAGTTGTTGCACGCCACCGAGCAGGGGGTCATCAACTTCCCGTGGCTGGCGGCCTGCTCCATCTCTGACACCAGCTTCGTGTAGAACTGCTGCTCTCCGTCAACCACCTGATCAATGATGAGGTTCCCGTACACACCCACACACACGCACATGCGCATGCACACACACACACACACACACACACACGCACGCACGCACGCACGCACGCACGCACGCACGCACGCACGCACGCACGCACGCACGCACACACACACACACACACACACACACACACACACACACACACACACACGTTGGGAACCGCGAAACAAGAACAGAGCAAGAAAAGCGGTTGAAAGAAAACTCCTCAGGAGCTGCAGAGCAGCCCTAGACATCTTTCGGTCTGTCAAAGAGTGCACAGCGCATGCGTTGCGTGCCCCTGTGCCCCACAACGGAGCTCAATGGTTCCATGGAGGAGTTTGTGTGTCCTTCTACCCTGTCCCATCATGTTGTAAGCTAATTACACTGTGTTAGGTGCTCCCACCCAACAACACACACACAGACAGACAGAGCTGGGCTGGGTTTGACATACAGAGGTCAGACAGCTGCTGCGGCCCGCTGGCACAGCAGTTCAGCATCGCGACACCAGACAGGGGTGCACCCCTCCGGGCGGAGCGCCTCCCCGATGACCATGTCAGTGTACTTGCCTCCCTCCCATACTGCATTCACCTTTAGCCAGTGGAAAAGCTTCTGGCACGCACACACAAACACAAACACACATATGGCGTAAGAACCCACCAATACACCCGCTGGAGCCGAAAGCGACAGGCAAGGCAAGTGCACGGGGTATCTGGACTTCTCGTCCGGCCATACGCACAAGAGGTGAAGCAGTCATGTAGGCCGGGCGCCTTTCTGCAGGGAGCAGGCCTACACATTGTGTTCACAGGCTGAGTCGATGGGGCGGTCCAGAGCGCAAAGCGTCTCTGTCCACCCCTGAGGACAAAGACAGGCAACCGTCAACCCGTGCCCTGCCCCCTGCGCACAAAACGAATATCGCTAGCTCTGCTGCATGGTATAGGCACAACCGGGGGGGGGGGGAGACATGGTACAAGACGTAACAGTCTTGTCACACACACATTGAGAACCGCGAAACAAGAACAAAACACGAAAAATGGTTGGAGAAAACTCCCAGCCACACACACACAAAAAAAGGCATCCATTGGTCAGAACAGAGTGCCAGGCAGGCCAGCAGGGTTGCGTCGTGGCACCAGGCTAGCTCATAGCCTTCCGGACGGAATTCCCAAAGATGACCTTGTCGGTGTATTTGACCCCCTCCCACGCCTCATTCGCCTGCAGCCAGTGCAAACCCTTTTTGCATGCGTCGACCCACGTGCACGGCACGTAGTGGGAGAGCGCATGTGCCGCACGCATAGTGTTTTCGGTGCACCAGGGTGATGCCATGTACACAGGACGCACCGCTTTATGAAGGGTGCACAGGACAACCATCCTGGGGTACACACACACACAAACACACACACAAACGCATACATACAAACACACAGACACCACATACACACACACACACACACACACACACAAACACACACACAAACGCATACATACAAACACACAGACACCACATACAAACACACACAAACACACACACAAACGCATACATACAAACACACAGACACCACATACACACACACACAGGAGGAGGAGAGGAGGAGATGCGGTACCCCGGTAGGGCGCCCCCGCGGCACATCCCCATGGTGCCCGCCGGCCCTCCACGGTCTGGAAAGCGACCGGGAGGGGGGTTTCACCCCAACCCGTCCGGCTAAGCATCATGGCGGCGGCTCTCCTCTTCGTCTCCTCCCTTTGTCCCCTGGCCCGCGCTACGTGCATGCACCCGCCCTACACGTAGCCGGATCCCCTCCCAGGGGCACGGAATGGGGGGCGAGGCGGAGCGCCGGCTCCACTTCCGGCACGGTCCACCACCCCCCCAAGGGAAAGGGGACGCAGTCTCACGGGTGTGGGCCCTTAGCCCACCAGGTACTACCGACTGGGCGGCGTTTGGCCGGCGGGTCTCGGGGGCTTGGTCCGTGGCCTGGTCCCCCCCCCCTCCCCCGGCGCACGGCACTTCTGACGAAGGCGCCCGTGCGCGGGGCCCTCCACCAAACTGCCGACTGCTGCAACCCTGTCCCCCCGGTTCGCACCCCTGGAACACACCTGGGTCCAGGCGTAGCGAGGGGATCACCGGGGTTGCCGCAAAGCCAACCCCAGCAGCTGGTAAGAGATCCTAGGCTGGTAACCGGCCATGCGTAAGGTGGCCATCAACATGTCGCGCAGCCGGCGCACTTGACGCCGGTCATGCGACCCCCTCGTCTCGTACAAACCCATGTAGCGGGCGGGCGGCCCGTACGAAAGGAGCCAAACCAACCGCCCCGGCGGCAGGCCACCTGGCCCGTCGATGATGACCACCTCAGCCCCGCGGACCTCGTGGGGCCAACGCCCCGCGGCCCTGGGCAGAGGCCGGTCTGAGTACCAGAGGACCCGCTGGGTCCCGCCCCAGACAGGGGGCCTGAGTTGCCCCGGGGGCAGGATGGCGGATAGCCGCCCGCGCTCGCACACGGGCCACAGCAGGCTCGCCCCTGGCCATAGCCCGGCCATCGCTGGTCGGCTCCCCCATGTGTGGGAGGCCGGGTCGAAGCGCGCCGGCACCTGGACCGCCAGGTCCCACGTGCACCCGTCGTCGTCCCGGTAATAAACCTCCCGGGCCGCCGGGACGATGGGCATCTCCCGCTTACGGTCCAAGGCGTCCCAAAAGTTGACGAGTGTGGCCAGTACCCGCTGGGCGGCGCCCACCACTAACCCCCTGTCATACAAGTACCGCACGTCCTCCGGTTCCCATTCCCCGCAGGGATCGATATACAACGTGCGTACCCCCGCCCCGGGATGGGGGTCGTCGTCCCCCGGTGAGCCCACGCTGAGGGCGAAGGCATCAGGCCCGTACAGGACCACAATCCCCCACGGGGACACCGCGCGGCGCTGCCAACGTGCACACAGCGTGTCCAGGCGTATGTGCAGCTGCGTGTGGATCGCCAACCGAAAGAGGTGGCGCCACGGGCAGGTGGAAACCCAATGGCGCGCTCCCACTGCTTGGCCACAAGCGGGGCAGGGGCGCTCGTCCCCGGCGAGCCCCAGCCCGTCCCGGCGCGCCATCGTGCGGAGGTGCGCCCCCCACCGGATTAAACCCCGCTCGGTAACGGCGGAGTAAACCCCCAGGGACTGGCGCTCCCCGTGCTCGGGGGCCTCCATATGAAGATCCCACAGACGGCGCGACGACGTCTCGACCAGACGGTCCAGGTTGTGCACCTGGACGTCGTTGTGGGTGAAACAGACCTGGGGTGTTTGAAGCCCCCGGATCCACCCCACCTCGGGGCGGGCCCCGGAAGCCTGCTTCTTGGCTTCCCCGTCGGCTATGTCCAACAGGGCGTCCAGGAAGGTGCCGAACCTGTGGGAGTACAGGTGCTGAGGCGCACTGAACCCCCCGGACAGCAAACCCCGGCACGCCCGCAGCAGGTCGTCCGACAACGGGGAGGATCCGGGGTTGCGGGACTGGACAGCGTCTATATAGCCCTTGCTATCGTGGGAGGACCATTGCCGGCCTCGGGTGCCCCACACCACCTGGTGGGCGCCACGTGCCCGCAAAACCTCCCAGGCCACGTAGAGTTCCGCCTGGTAGGACCCGTCTACGTGGACAGGGATGGGGATCCGGTAGATCCGGTGCCATCCTGTCGTGGAGTCCGCCACCACCAGCCCGCCACCGGCCGTGTGGTTGGGATACCAGGAGGCGTCCTGTACGAAAAACCGCCTCCGCAGGCACGCTCTGCAGGGTGACCCCCTCGGAGTGTACCTCCTGGGCCCACCGCACGCAGCGGGGCCACGGGGGGAGGGTATCCGGTCCACGAAACCGCGATGGCCAACCCGCTCTGCGGGTGCTGGACCAGTCCCGATAACCGGCCGCCAAAGCCGCGTGGCCGTCATTTGCTTCGTCGATGGTCGTCGCCGCGCCCAGTGGGTGTTTGCTCACCTCCACAGCGTGGCTCCCCGGAGCGGGCCAGACCCGGATTTCCATGAGCCACGTATAGCGCAGGAAACGGTCATGGTCCGTGGGGTGGCAATCACAGTCCGCCAGGCCCCGGAGTACGCAGGGCATGTCCGGGTGGAACCGCCAAAGGGCGCACATGTGCCCCCACCGGGCGGAAGCCCGGGTCAGGGGATTGGGGTGGTTTAGCTGATGGGCGTAGTTGAGCACAAACGTGGTCAACACGTCCGGACCCAGAGGGCGAATGCCGGGGAGCCCCGCCTGCACAGGCCCGAGCAGGCGGTGCGCTGGCAGGTTTTCCCCCACAATCGCCCGGAGGGCGGAGATGGCGGGGTAGTCCGCGAGGTGCCATACCCGGACCGGGGGGGGCCGAACCCCGGCCTGGAAACGCGCCATGCCGCCCGCCTTCGGGTTGTACATGGCCGGGGGGTATTGCGCCCGCAAGGACTTGATGGGGATAACCGCGGAAGCACGCCGCGCCGCCATCATGAACTTCTGGAAATCTTCCTTGTGGTACGTATGTGGGAGGGCGTGTCGCCCCAGGGAGCGGATGTAATCCTTCTCCGTCGGCACGGGCAGCCGAACCCCGTTCATCAGAACCGAGGGAACCCCGTACCGTACGCGCTGCCCGTCCATCCAGGTCCGTAGGACGTGCATTTTCGACACGTCGGACCCCAGAGCCACCGCGTCTTCCGCGGCGGGGAGGGCTCCGGCGATGGCGGACACATCCTCCGGGGAGCCCCCGAGCCAGACCGTATCGTCGGCCCAGGCCAGACTGTGCAAAAGGCCTGCTGGGGTGAGCACCCCGGGGTAGTTACGGGACACCATCTTCGCCCTCACCTCCCCCATGGGCGCGTAATCCAGCGGGGACAGAGGGCAGCCCTGTCCGGACCCTGCATCGAACCACCCCTCGGCATGGTCGACATCATCCGTGCCGCCCATGTCCAGGCGCATGTCCTCTACCAGGGAGCGGTGCAAGTGGCACAGCTCCGGGCCGTAACCCACCACCTGGTGTACAGAGTCCCGGGACACGTGGTCTGGGGAACCGAAAGCGTGACGGACGTCGTCGAGGACGGGCCAGGCTTCGCCCCCGGAGCCCCAGCGGTACCAGAAATAATCGTGCAGTACCCTGAGGAAGTCCCATATGGACGTTCCCGGCCAAAGGGCGAATTGGCTGGGGGGGAGGAACCCGTGCTCCCGAAGCCAGGGCTGCTCCTCCTCCTTCACCACCAGACCCACCACCTTGCGCAGAAGGACTAGGTTGGTGAGTGGGCGGTCGTTGGCCCCAACGCCATGGGGAGGTTTCTTAGGGAGGAGGTGGAGGTCCCCGTGCGAGAGGGCCTCCAGGCGTTCCCCCCGCATGTAGCGGTTGACGACCTCGCACACAATGGCGAGACCGTCGTCGTCCATCTCCCGCAACATCCAGTACTGCAACTGGTCGCGAGCCGGAGCCGTGTTGCCGGTGCGCTGGAGTATGCGGCGGAGGTGGGGGACCGTAGCCGTGGGCAACCCCAGCGGCTGCGTGGGCGTGACCCAACCCGTGAGGGCCCGGACGTCCCCCGGCGTCAGCTCCCTCGGCGTCTTCTGGTGTCGGTGACGCACCTGGTCCAGGGCCACCTTGGCCCTGGCACGCGGCGCCACGTCCACTTGAGCGCAGAACCGCGGCTGGACCGGCGGCGTGCGAGCGGGCCCGTACAGGTGGCGGAAAGCCCCACGGGATGGTCTGGCGAAGGGAGCCACCTCCGGGAGATGGGAGAGATACCGTTGCAGGTTCCCCACCTCCCAGGCTTCCGCCAGGTCCTGGCGGAGATCCAAACGCTCTTTGAGCGTGTCCAGTGACTCCCACCACCGTGGGCACCGCTTAGCGTGTGCCTGGAGCTGGCGGTGGACCTGGTCCACACGCCCCGGGAGTTCCCCGAATTCACGAGGGGGGCCATGGGCCCTCTCCACCGCTCGTATGGTGGAGGACAGGAAATACTCGTACAGGGCCGTCAGACTCGCGGGTCGCGAACCCTCCTCCCGGCGGGCCGCTGACAAGGCCGCATGGTAGCTGCCCGTGATGCCCGGGTCACGTATCTGGAAGTGCCTGGCGCGCAGCCGCACCGGGGGTCTGTCCTCAGGGTCCTGGCAGTCCCGGGCGTCCCACACCACCGGGCGGTGGTCAGAGGGGAAGGGGGAGGCCTCGTCCACCCACATATGTCCCTCCTTTGGGGCAGGGCCTTGCAGCATGTGGTCAATCACCCCCACGCACCCCCGCCCGTCGGTCCACGTGGGCGCCTCGGAGGCGGGGCGACAACGGACCGGGCCAGTGTCCTGGACAAACTCCTCCCATAGGATGGTGAGGGCAGCCGGGGCCTGCCGGAAGCCTGTCGCCCATCCCGGGTTGGCGTTGAGATCCCCCATCATCAGGGTGTACACCCCACGACGGGGGGCCATGACGCCCAGGGCCCACGACAGGATGCTCCGCACCACGTCCAAGTCCTGGTCGGCCGGGAAATACACCACCACCGCCAGGATGTGTCCCCCCCGACAGTGGTATTCCAGGGCAACGCCGCGCCCGCTGGAGTGTATGTCCCGCCAGACCTCCCGAAAGGTGGGATGCCACCGCACCAGCAACCCCACCCCGGCCGCAGGATGCGCCGCGGGGGTGAATGTGGCCCAGTACATGGCGTGGACTACCATGTTGGCGGGCACCTTGCCCACTTCCTGTAGTCCCACCAAGTCCGGATAACCCCACCCGCGCAGACAAGACCCCGGGGCCGGCAACTTACCCATTAGGCCTCTCCGGAGGTTCAGGGTGACAGCCCGAAGGTCCCCGAGTCCGCGGTGGCCGCTGGAGGTGTCCCCAGAGAGGGCGTCGAGCGCCCCCCGGCCCGCGGGACCCGTCGCGTGTTCCAACCGGCGGAGGACGGCTTGCCGGACCTTGGTGGGGAGCTCTAGCGCCGTGGAGCGCCGCAAATACCGCCCCAGTGCCCGCGCGTCGATGTTGGCCGCCACGTAGGCGGTGGAGCTGCTGGACGCAGCTTGCCCGCGCGTCGATGTTGGCCGCCACGTAGGCGGTGGAGCTGCTGGACGCAGCTTTGAGTACCACCCGGCCGCGACTGTACGTGGACCTGGGCACCCACGTCACGGATCCCTTAGCCCCGGGCGGGTGGGTGACGCCCCCCCCACCGCTGTATACCTGCACCGAATGGCCGCCCGAGACTTGGTACACGGCCATGTGGGCCGCCCACTGCTGAAGGATGGCGGGAAGGCGCCAGTCTCCCTGAAAAAGGGACACGTGCCCCAGCGCGGGGTGGAGGCCCGGCAAGCACTCCAGCGTCGTGTCCACGTCCCGCACGCCGCACACGGCGCCAGAAATGCCGAAAACAATTCCCCACTGGGCAGAGGGGCGCCCCGGACACACGGAGTCCCGGGCCAGAAGCTTGAGTTGATCGTGGGCCACGGCCCCCGGAGAGAACACGTCCCCGGCGTCCCACCCCAGCGTGACTGGCGCGGGGAGGGGAAGTTCGTCTGGAACGCCCCTTACGGGCTGGGCCCCCACGTGGGAGGTGCCACCGGGTGCACCGGGCCGGGCGGGGCTGTGGCAGCGGGAGCTGGGACTGGTTCCCCGTACCAGGGCCCCGCGTAACCCGAGGGGGGCGCTGTCGCGTCCGCGGTCGGGGCCGGCGGCCCGTATGGCTGGTGCTGATACGGCGCCTGCGGGACGCTCATCCCCTGCGGGGGCATGACCGCCCCGTAGTGGGGCGCCCGGCCGTCCCCCGGGTAGCGGGGATCCACGAAAGGCGCTCCCCAAACGGCGGTGGTCGGAGGGCTGGCCGCCGCCGCCTGATGCGGCGGAGCCATGGGGTGCATCTCCGGCCGAGGGTAGGGGGAGCGTTCCCCATAACTCGTGGGGGGGTAAGACCGATAGTCCTGTCCCCAGCCGTCGTCCCGGGGGAGCCATTGTGGTGGCTGGCGAGGTTGCTCGCCCCGCGACGGCGCACGGCAATCGTAGCGCCCATCCCACGGGCCCCCCACCGACTGGGGAGTATGCCGCGAGCCTCCTCGACGGTAGTCGTCCTCCGGCGAGGGGTATCTGCTTCCCCGTCGCGGGGTGTAGTCTCCCTCCGACCGATGGGAGGCCCGCGGGGGGGACCAGGAGGGGGACCGGCGCCGCTTCCGACCCTCGTCCCCGGCCCCGTCCCGATCACGAGCCCGGATCAAGCCTTTGGGTCCTGCCATAAGGTCCCCACTACGCATCCGCTGGAGCACAGCATTGCTCTTTTCCACGTGGTGGGCCCGCAGCAGCCCGCCGGAATACGGTTGTTTGTTGGCCTTGGCCCACTCGTAGGTGAACTGTTTGTCGGCGTCACCTCCGCCCCCCTCCAAGGCGGAGGCAGCCTCGGGCCGTACGCCCACGAGTGCCCAACCCCCATCCTCCGTGTGGCATAGCTGCCCCTCGTCCTTGATGTAGGACACACGGAAGTCCCCGAAGGCCTTCTTCAAGACCATCCCCAGCCGCCCCGGGGATAGGGGGTAGATGGCCTCCAGGGTGTCGCGCGGGTTGACGCGCCACCGGACCATGACGGCCACGGAGTACGTGTCGTAGTCCGCGCCGCCTTTGCCCCTGCCAGGGGATTTGCCGCTCCCTCCGGCCTGGTTGGCCCGGGATGCTGCCGCTACCTTGGCCGCCCCCTGAGAGTCTGGGGCCGGGGTCTGCGACCCGGAGGGCTCTGCCCGGCGGTCCCGGACAAACTCCCCAACCAGGTGGCCCAACTCGGGCCGCGTGGGCAGGAGCCTGCCCAGGGCCGTATACTGGGCCCGCGGGTTGCTTTGGGGGAACTCCGGGGGGAGGTCCAGCCTGGTAGCCAGGTGCAGATGCAGCTTCTGGGCCTCCCCCGTCTGCGAGTCCGGTGGTACCTCATTGAGGTACACCAAGAGAGCGCGGAGTTCGTCCCGCCCCGGTGTGGGGGTTGTCGCACCGGCCGCATCCGCGGCCGTGGGAGTGGTGTCCCCCCCGGAGCGGTTCCCGGGGGTGACCGCGACGACGGGCTTGCCGGCAGAGCGGACCGCCGGGGAGGTCTCTGGCCCTTCGTGCGGCGCTGGGGCCCTGCCCACCGGGCGGGTATCCGCGGACAGCCCCAGCAGCGGTCCCTGTCCTACGGCCTCCGTCGGGAAGTGCAGGACGGGCTGGACCGGGACCCGCAAGCGGCGAGAGAGCTGCTCCAGGGACGGGGGGGGTCCACCCGAAGGACCGCTGCGCAGACGAGGGTCGCGCAGATCTCCCGGAAATTCGGGTTCGCCCGGAGGGCGGCCCGTACCCCGCGGGCACCCAGCCCCGCAGCGCCCGCTCCACCGCGGGCTGTGAGACGTGCTCGTCCCGCAGCCTCGAGGATGGCGGGGGGGTGCCGGCTGAGGCGCTCGTCCACCGCCCCTGCGACATCGCGTGCCGCCCGCTGGGCGTCGGCGAGCTGTCGGCGGAGGCTGCTGCCCTCCTCCTCGAGGGACCTCGTGCGGGAGCGCTGCCGCACCAGTTCCCCGCTGACCGTGGCGTGGTCACGCCGCATGGACGCCAACTCCCCCTCGGAGCGGTGCAGGTCCGCACGGACCCGCTGCAGCTCCTGCAGGCGGCGATCCTGCTCGGAGGACAGGGCCTGGCACGTGGCCTGGGCGTCTTCCAGGTCACGCTCCAGGTCCTGGAGACGGGACTCCCACAGAGGGGGACGGCGCCCCGCATCCATGGGGGGGGGGGGCCTGCCCCCGCAGACTCCGGGCACCAACGTTCACCCGGGCTCCTGTCGGGCACGCCGTCCAGGTGGGGCACGCCCGCCGTGGTGCCAGGTGGGCACAGGAGGCCAGTCCCGTCACCCAGAGACACATGCACTCCGGCCCTCACGGGCGCGGGCGCTTGCGGAGCCGCAGGTACCAGCCCCGCGTGTGAGCCCCCGGCAGAGCCCCCGGCAAGTACCCCAGGGGTATTGGAGATGGGCGGGGGAAACCCTGACTGGGCCGCGCGATGGGCAGCCACCAAAGCGCAGCCCCCGTCGGACGGCGCAAGCCGATTGTCGACTGCGTGGGTGGTGCGGCGGTCTGCCGGCACGGAGCCACCCCCGAGATCCGAGCCAGCAGGGCACCGGATCGCCAATGGGGTGGGAGAGTCTTCCACACGCTCCCCTATTGGGGATTCCGCGTCGAACTCATATATGGAGGTACCCCCAAATTTGATTTCGCGGCTGACCCCCGTCGGGTTGGAGGGGGATTCCCCCTCGGGGTTATGTGCCCCTCGAGGGACCGCGTCGCCCCCCGCGGCAGGGGTCGCGCCGGTTGTAGCCCCCGCACTGGGCTCAAGCAACCGCCAAGGGTCGGAGACCGTTGGATCCACACCGTCCACGTTCACGTAAGGTTGCGTGGGGTCGTCATCCCCGGCTGCGTCTGCGTCCACAACCGGCGAGGCCCCAGCGCTCGCCGGGACGGGAAGGTCCGCGGCGGCTGCACCACCCCCGGTGCGGGAGGATACCCGCGTCCAGGACGCAGCGCTGAGAGGGGCTTCGGTGCCCCGAGAGGCAAGCAGCGCCAAAACGGGGGCTGAGGCCCAAGACGGCGTAATATCGCCTAGCAGCTCCCCCAGTGCCTCCACCGTGGTAATCGGTAGGGTGGAAGCCTCAAAGGCACCCCGGAGGACGTCCAGGGGCCAATCCCGGATTTCAGGTAACCCCTTCGGTAACGGGGTCACCGGTACCCCCGCGCTGGCGCCCCCCACTTGACGGGAGGCCCACACCATTAATCCCGCCCAGAGTTCGTTCCCCGTGCCGGAGATGTGAGGCAAGACCTCAGTGGGCCGCTTGGGCAGAGCCCAAAGAATTCGTACTTGGTCCTTGGCCCCCAAACGACCCCAATCAGCTTGACAGCCAGGGGAGAGAAAGGGAGCGATTGGACGTAAAGCCGCGTTGGCCGTGCTGTGGTGCACCTGCGGCGCGCTGGCGGATTCGGCTAGGGCGTCATCCACCTTCAGGATCCGCGCCAAGCGCTTCCGTAGCCGTAGGGTGTCGAAAGGGGCGCACCCCGAGATGACCCGACGGGCTAGATCCAGATGACGGGGATGCATCGTACTCCCCAGGTACTCGACCAGAGGTCCCCCAGCCGCCACCATAAGGGGGACGTCCTGGGAGACGAAAGTCTGGGCGTCGTATGACCCAGTAACCGTGGCCGTGAGGCACAACCCGCGTGGTGTCAAGATAACCCCCATGGAAGTAATGGCGGTGATCACCCCCACGCGCCGGGCCCAGCGAAGGGCGTCCGGCACCTCCTCTGGGCGCCCTCGGGCGACCTCCGGGAGGGAATCCGCGGCGGCCTGTAGCAGAGCCTTGTCACTGGCCACTGACCAGCTATCCCTCAGGCGGCCGTGCGCCGCCGAGGACCCCTGCCGGATGGCATCCAGCAATGGGGAGTCCCGGTAATCAGGTTCCCCGGGAAAAGCCAGGTCGATAGGGCCACTCATTTTGCGTTCTCTGTGTCCTGCAAAGACGGGGGTACCTCAGCACCCCGCACCCCTCCCTCCACGATGGAGGGCGGCAGGACAGAACGCAGGTTGGGATTGCCCTCCAAACCCCACACGGGGAGTCCCTGTCCCTCCCCGGCCCAAGCAGGGCTGGGGGGGCCCGGGCGTGACTGCCGCTGTGTGGGGGAAGGCCCTCTCCGAGAGCCCCCAGACCCCCACGGGGCGTCCCTATCCCTCCGCGGCCCCGGCGGGACCGGAGGGACCCGAGTGTGCCCGCCGCTGTGTGGGTGGTGGACCTCTCCGTGTGCCCAAAACCCCCACAGGGCGTCCCTATCCCTCCGCGGTTCCGGCAGGACCGGAGGGACTCGGGCGTAACCGCCGTTGTGCGGGGAGGGACCCCTCGCGTGCTGTCCTCAGCCCTTGGGGTGCCCCTATCCCTCCGTGGTCCGGGCAAGACCGGAGGGACCAGGCATGATCGCCGTTGTGTGAGGGAGGGACCCCTCCGTGTGCCCTCACAACCCCCATGGGGCGACCCTATCCCCGCTCGGCCCAGGCAGGACCGGAGGGACTCGGGTGTGACCGCCGCTGTGTGGGGGAGGGACCTCCCCGTGTGCCACCCAAAACCCCCCACGGGGCGTCCCTATCCCTCCGCGGCCCAGGCAGGACCGGAGGGACTCGGGTGTAACCGCCGCTGTATGGGGGGAGGGAACCCTTCGTGTGTCCTCAAAACCCCCACGGGGCGTCCCTATCCCTCCGCGGCCCAGGCAGGACCGGAGGGACTCGGGTGTAACCGCCGCTGTGTGGGGGAGGGTTCCCCCCGACCCCTACGGGCCAACCCCGTCTCCGCGCGTCCCATGCGGGGCCCGGGGGACTGGGGTGCCACAGACCCCGCGGGATTTCGGGGGGACGTGGTAACTACGTTTTCTTTACATCGACAGAAACCAGGAGCCACCCACGCGTAGCCCTTGCGGCCGCAGTGGGGGTCCCCCGGTGCCGTGCCGGCCTGGGGGCTGGGGGGGGGGGGTAGTCCTACCCCGTTCCTATCTCTTAGCCGCAGCAGGCAAGTAAGCAGGCGGTACCGGAGATCATAACCCCGGGGTAGCAGTAGCAGGGACTCAACATGAGTCCTCTTAACCAAGAACAACCCCAAATTCCGCCGAGGCTTAACTCCCGAACGAAACGGTATTTGGGGCCCCCGCGGGCCTTATAAGCCCGCGGAGTGTGCTGAGGCGTGGCTACCGGCACTTAAGCTGGCTTGCCATACCCGTTAGGGCTCACCTCAGCACGGCCGGTCGAGTCCGGCTCTGGGGGGTGCGCACTAAACTGGCCCCGGGGGGGGGGCATTTACCCGTTTAAGCATTAATTATAGCAGTAAGCACTATTTATTAAGTTAGATGTTTACGCAGCGCATGTTTTTACCCCGCAGACATGCCCCTTCCAGTGGTGCGCTCACCTTTGGGGCTGCCTTTGGGGGGTCCGGGGCTTTTACCCGGACCTCCGGCCCTCCCAGGTTGTTGGCCGGAGGCGTACATTATACAATACTGCGGTTCTTTCAGTAACGTACTTACTTTACTTGATACATACACATCTGGGGCCTGGGGGGGATGGCGCCCCCCCTTGGATTGACAAGTACGCGTAACCGGGGGGCCTCCCCTTAATTCACTCTTATCTCTTATCCCCGTGGTCGCCCTGCATGGCCGAGGCAGGGACGGGGGGGCAACCCCTTATTTCAGAACTGAATCAGATGCAAAGGTCGTTCCACCCCACCTGGGCGGAGGACCAGGGACCGGGGGGGCACCCCTTATTTCAGAACTGAATCAGATGCAAAGGTCGTTCCACCCCACCTGGGCGGAGGACCAGGGACCGGGGGGCCACCCCTTATTTCAGAACTGAATCAGATGCAAAGGTCGTTCCACTCCACCTGGGCGGAGGACCAGGGACCGGGGGGCCACCCCTTATTTCAGAACTGAATCGGATGCAAAGGTCTTTCCACCCCACCTGGGTGGAGGACAGGGAACGGGGGGCCTCCCCTTATTTCAATATGCCACCACCTCCCAGTTCCGGTCCAGGCAACCCGCCGGGTGCTGCAGGGCGCGTGGCTGTGAGGCCTGATGTCACGGTTGCCCCGCATTGCATCGCAGGGCAGGACCGGTAGCCCCCCGTGACATCAGGCCCCTGGCCGAAGGCCATAGTGGTTGTGCCCCAGGCCCGGACGGGCGTCGGATAGGATGATATCCCCACCCCATGATGTACCTGTGCAGAACACAAGGTGCAGTGGGTTGGGGTAGGGGAGCGCACACGAGCCCTGGAGAGGGCTGGGTCACAGGGGGACCCGGGTTACTCCCGCATACCGCCACCCCCCGGTGGAGCCCGCCCTGTGCCATCGTGGCTTTCCCATGGTGGCCGGCGAGGGGTGGGGCGCGCGATCCCGTGCCCTGGCCGCCGCGGCTGGACCAGGGCACCCCCCAGATTGCGTGTTAGCCCGGGGGGGACCCCCCCCCCGGTTTCACCCCCACACCACGGTGAGGTCACGCGCCCCTGGGCAGCAGTGGGGGTACACACAAACACACACACAAACGCATACATACAAACACACAGACACCACATACACACACACACACACACAAACATACACACAAACGCATACATACAAACACACAGACACCACATACAAACACACACAAACACACACACAAACGCATACATACAAACACACAGACGCCACATACAAACACACACATGAACACACACGCATATATGTGTACACATGAAGCGGGAGTCAACACACTGCAGGCAACGGGGCACGGAATCAAGTGAAGGAACAACTCGTCAGGCCACAACACATGAAGAACAACCAGAAGCGCATGGGCTCGGCATCTTTCTGTAGCACATCGAACATGGCAGGCGTTGTTTCAGAACAGAGCCGGTACTGTGTCCCGTGCCTGAATTCTGGTGACAGACAAATTTCGTGCGGACGGCTGTGTGCATCTGCAGTAGACGGCTTTGTTACACCGGTTCAGTCTTCCGGGGGTCCAGTCCACACAGTTTTGTCTGCAAGCCGGTGTGGGTCGCAGGCTGTCCCTAGGGCCTAAAAAAGACAAGAGCTGCTGGCCTCCGGCATGCTCGGACCTCGGCAGAGCTCCGGCGGGGGAGTGGCTGCTGTTCGCCATCGGCCAACCGGCGTCGCATCAACTACCGTCAGGTAAATGCCAACCTCCGTCGGCTGAGGGTCAACCGCCGTTGGTTGACCAAATCCTGCCACCAACACCCTCCGACGGCCCTTCATTTTAAAAAAAAATATCGCATCCCCACAAGACAGTGGTGGGTGAGCAGCATTTTGGTTAGTTCGCATCCAACTTTTTCCATTTCGTGAACCTCATTCACCGCAATGAGGAGTGGACAACAAAGCATCCCTGCAGAAAAAGGCATGTGCACGCACGTGGGCTGCGGTCGTGATGGGCGCAAATGGTTGTGTATTCCATGCTGAACGCGGCATTGTGTGCCGAACAGGTGAAAACACGTTCGTCCCTGACTGCAGCTGAACACACACTGTGCATCCACTTTGAATGTCTCGTGTCCCAGTTACAAGACGTGTAAGATCACATGCACGTGGTTGTATGGAGAATGAAGCCCTCCTTTAACAGCAACCGATCCCAAAGCCCGTGGAGCCAAAGCACGAGCCCAACTTGAAAACGTCCGTGCGGTTGTACAGGGCTTACATCCCGCCTTACCCCGAACACCCCTGGAGCCCGGTTGTCCGCCCTCTTTTGGGTGACGGTGCGCCCTGCCAAACACTTCTGCCGCCCCTAATGGCCCTCCAGCCGGTTTGCACCTGCCGGAAACCGCCAATAACCTTTTCAACCGCCGGTAACCGCTTGCGCACCCACTCTCGAACACCCCCTTTAGCCCCCGCCCCCCTTCAAGGCCCCTCCCTGCGCACAAGTCAGGGCCAAGACCAGGGCGGGACCTTCGTGGTAAAGGCCGTGACCACGAACTTCTGTGGCACGTGCTCCAGCAGAGTGATCAGCGTGTTGACCACGTACAGCGTGCGCCGGTGGTCCAGGATCTGCGTGGGCACCTGCTCCCACTCCTTGTCGATCAGCCGCTGGAACAGCGGCCTCAGGATCCGCTGCAGCTTCCCCATGGCCTTGACGAGCCACGTGTGGGCCAGGGCCTTGAGGGTCGGGACGTCGCTCTTCAGGGCGTCCAGCAGCAGGAACAGGCAGGAGCTGAGGCCGCTGACGTCCAGCGGCTGCCCGACCGGGCCCAGCGGCCGCCCGGCGCCGCCGTCGCCGGAGCTCCAGGGCAGCGCGTCGATGCCGTTCCACAGGACCACGAAGCGGCGGTGGGCTTCGATGCGGCCCGGCGCGTCGTAGTCCAGCCCCGTCATCTGTGCCGTGATGTGCGCCTTCACGGCGTCCCTCTTCAGCGAGTTCAGCGTCAGGAGCTGCAGCACGACGATCGGGTGGTACGGGGCGCACTCGGGGGCCAGCAGCTCCCAGAGCTGCTTGATCACGAGGGCCATGTGGTCCGCCAGGGCGGCGTCGACGACGGCGCGTGGGACGAGGGCGCGCTGGATGATGTCGAGCGCGGTCTGCATGGCCTTGGTGACGATGCACAGGGGCGTGCCCTCCAGCGCGGGGCCCAGCAGGCTGGCGAACCACACCGGGAGGGCCGCGCCGGGGGCGTCGCCCTCTGCGGGGCTGTCGCGCGGGCTTTCCTCCGCCGGGGCGGCCGGGGGCTGGAGCTGGGCCTGCTGCTCCAGGAGCAGCACCAGCAGAGTGCAGGTCCGCGTGAACAGGGAGCTCATGACGTCCAGAACGTGCACCGCAGACCCCGCCGTGGCGCCGCCTAGGGAGGAGGGAGGTGGAGGGAGGTGGGGCTCGGTGTCCTACAGGTGAAATGGGTCATACCGTGCCAGGGACACAGCACAAAGAGTGCTTCCTAGCTCAAATTCCTGATGTTTTGGTACAAGGAGTGACCCTAAGAATGAGTGAAGAAAGTGGCCACAATAGATGGCAATATGCTGGAGAAAATGGCTCTGTTTCACAGCGCTTTTCCTGGCAAGGTGTGGAGTGAAAATACCCTGGTTTGCTACGACAACGAGCCATATCTCTACACAAGTGTTCCAAATCAAGCCAAAACCCTGTTCTTTGAGATGTTTGGGGCCTTCAGTTGGCTGTTGGGGACTCACCCACCCACCGCCCAACGTGACCCAAAGGCAAAACATGGAACATGAATTCTTTGGGCGCTTTGGGCGCCGGTTCAAACCCAGAATGACCCCGCGGGGGGGGGGGGGGGTCTTCCAATACCCACCTACGCAGCCTTTCCAATAGGATCCCCCTACCCATCGGGTACGCCAAGCACTACACACATCCCTGTTCCGTGCAGCACCCCCTTGAAGGACCCAAATAAAGGACCTGCTTAAAGACTCTGTTATAGTCGCTCTCAAAGGACCCCCCAAAAGGACTGGAGCCCCCTGAAGGACACCCTTGAAGGAGCCCCTAAAGGGCCACGGTGACATCTCAAAAGAATCCAATGCGGGATCCCCCTCAAGGACAACCCTGCACGACCCCCTTCTGGGATCGGAATAAAAGTCACGAGGGGCTCGGTGTCGAACCTGAATTCAGAAAATTAAAAAAATTAATTAATTAATTAATTAATATTATATATATAATAATAATATAATAATAATTATTATATATATAATATTAATTAATTAATAATTAATTTAAAAAAATCAGTCATCAAAATGCAATTACATTTATCCCCCGAGCAGCAGCAACAGCCCGCAACATGCGTTCGAACTGGGGACCTTCGTTGCCCGCTGAACCATGCGCTCCTTGCGCTTCCATACCTCCGCCCTGCCCACGCTTCGCCATGCTGTGCCATGCCCCCGCATGCGCCCTGCCGATGCCCGGCCCGTGCCCTGCCTAGACCCCCCTTCTGCCCCGTCGCGGCACACCTCCATTCGGAGGCCGGGAGGCGACGCCGCCCTTGAGCAGGGCCACCGTCGATGGGACAAACCGACAGAGGGCCTCTGTCAGCCGTGAGACGATGGTGTACGGCAAGGACCCACAGCCTGCGTCGTCCGACCCGTTTTCGGACGCGGTCGTCGGGGGCAGCGCGGCACTGAGCACGTGGTAGACCGCGTTGAACAGCCGCAGCGCCGGGTCCAGCACGTGCAGCTTGTACTCCTCGTCCATGGCACCCGCCGCGCACACCGTCTCCGCAAAGTCCAGGACACTCAACGCCAAGTCGTATACGCAGTATACGTACGGCTCTTGGGCTGTGTAGCCACCCGCGGCCGCCCGTTGAACACTGCGCGGCTGTGTGTCCGTCGCTGGCCCGGAGGCCGCGTGCGCGGATTCGGAGGTCGCGGTCACCGACTCGGAATCGCCCTCTGTGGCCGCCTCTTCGGAGCCCTCCGCGTCGGCCGCCGAGTCCGAGCCTGCCTCGAACAGCGCGGCGTCGACGTCCCCGCCCGCGGTGGTTTGCAGCGGGATGATGGCCGTGATGTCCGAAAGCACCCGCAGCCTCTCCACCGCCGCGCCCTGCTCAAGCGGGGGGTCCGCGACCAGGCCTGCGATGTTCGCGTTGATGCAGGTCCAGATCATGTGGTTGGGGAGGATCTCGAAGATGCGGTGCCCCCGCTCGTCCTCCCCGGCGCCGGCGTCCTTCTTGGTCTTGACCACGCAGCACAGCACGTCCCACATGATGTCCTGTTGAATGACGCCATTCACCACAAGTCCCCCCCGCCTCGCCTTGAGACCCCTCCATCGACCGCGTGGCGCCCAGCCCCCCCACCCTCCCACCCACCCACCCCCGGGCCAATATTCGGCAGGGGGGAAGGGGGGGGGCTGGGGGTGGGATGGCATTGTGCCCACCACCAGTCTTGACAGCACCTGAGGCACCTTCCCCAAAGGGACTATCGCAGACCCACCAGATGGTGTCTCAGTTCCCCCCGCCTTGGACTCGGGGCTTCAAGGCCATCGCTTACCCTGGGCGAGCCAGAGGCAGTGAAAGCATTTGCACAAATACCACCCCCCCCCCCGCGCGGCCAAATGGCCCGGGCCAAGATTCCTCTTTCCTGAAAGGGGCGGCCATTGACAGGGGGGGGCAATGATTCTTCTTTCCGGGTTGGGGAGGCCATTGGCATGTAGGAGGGAGGGCCATTGGCTCCGAGTAATATTAAAACTTTTAAAAAAAAACAAAACAGGCATGGGAGCATTTTCTCGCCCGTGCATCTTGTTGAGGCATTGTTTGGATCCTTTCTAGGGCACACATCTTTTGAATGGTTGTAAGTCTCAGTTCCTTCCATTTTTTGGCTCCTCACCTGTCATGCATACAAAGCACTCTTATTAACATCTCTAGGCAGCTCCTGTATGGGGAACAGAAACGTCAGCTCTCTGGGGTTTGGAAGGCCCCAGGCCCAGGCAGCTCCTGCATGGGCAACATGCAATATGCCATATTGTTCAAACAAAGACCACAAGCACTTCGATCCATGACATATTTCCCCTTCATGACCAAAATAATCTTGTGTGTCCAACTGGCAACACTTTGCAGCTCCAAAATAAGCCAAAACATAGGATTCTTCCACAGAAAACCCTTCAGGGGGCGAAGAGTCTACGTTCCCGAAAGGGGGGCCATTGGCATGGGGGGGGGGGGGGGGGCATTGGCCAGGGGGGGAAGATGGTACCTGACCCATGTTGACATAAACACACATAAACACACACGCACACACACACACACACAGATTGTTGCGAGCAAAAAAACATGCAGAAGCGGGGCACGGGCTCATTCCAGAACTCATCAGGCCAATCAAAGATGTGACCATGTGACCATGACAGTGCAGTCCCCAGCACAGCTCAGGGCACGCATCCGGTTGAGGCAGCGCCTGCACAGGCCTGCAAAGGAAAATACGCACGTGCACACGCACACACACGCACATGATATATGCACACGCGCACACACACAAACACACACACGTTGGGAACTGCAAAAATCATGGGGGAGTGCTCAGTTCAGTTCTGGACCCCAAGCCCCGCAGCGCTGGCAGGGGGTTCAAGAGGCGGGGGGGGGGTGCGGGGGTTTGGGGGCATTGTTGACTTCCCCTTTTCACCATTTCATTCTACGCGTTTGGAACACACACAGCTGCCGTAAGATCTCCTTTTACCATTCACAACAAATGAAACGGAGCAACTCAGTAGGACCAAGCTGCGTCCACTGCAGGGCTCAGTAGGACGTAGCGCCATTCTCGTCTGCCGGACAGTAGTGTCAAGTCTGCTGCTGGACGATGCTGCAACTTGCCGCCGGAGCTTAGCGTCCACTCTGGAGGGGGATGCCGCAGCGCGCCCACGGCCAGGGCAAGTGCAGGCCGGGTGAGTGTTCGAGGTGGCACTTTTGACCCCCACGGCATACATCTTCGCGTTCAGCACATTCCGCCGATCAATTTGATGGGCCTTGTGACATCTTTTGAAAGAATTTTTCTCCAGATTTTGGACCACTTTGGGCCCCTCAGAAAAAAAATCGGCGGCTTCGGCGGCACAATTTACCCTTTACCATCAGAGGGACAAAAGAGTTTCGTAATCATCATTTTGTCATCTCGGGCCCTCACAGCCCCCCCCCCCCCTCCCCCCCGCCCCCACCAAACTAATTCGGTCACTAGTACGTCTATCCCTGGTGACACAACGACATCACCGGCAGGATCGTGAAGAAGGGGCTGTCCTCGGCCTGGCCCGACAGCAGGAACATCAGGATGTAGAACGGGTCCGACGCGGGGGTCACCCCCTCGGAGAACAGGGCTTTCAGGGCCGCGATCATGATCTCTTTGGTGTAGGCCTCGAAGTAGGCGTTGTCCTTCATCTCCCCGCCGTAGAACCAGTTGTACAGGCGCCGCAGGGACGGCTGCTCGTTGAGGGTCAGGATGCGGAGGGAGTGGATCATGACGTACACGAAGTCGCGCTTCTGCATCGCGCTGGTCGCGTGCAGGCGGAAGGAGTTGGTCAGACAGTCCAGTGCGGCCCTGAGCAGCCGAGGCACGGGCAAAGAGGGTGTTGTTGCACCGCGCCGCACCGCACGTTTGCACGATGATTAAGTTCGCCAGCAGGCGAGGCATAAAAGGCCACTTAAGGGCACTTATGGGGACTTAAGTGCACTCAAGTGTCCTTGACCACACTGAAGATCGACGACAAAGTGAAAAAAATTGTGGTTAGGGCTAGAGGGGTTAGGGTAAGGGCTAGAGGGTTAGGATTGGAGGGGTTAAGGTTAGGTTTAGAGTCCGCGTCCGCACGGCGGCAACTTATGCACCATCCCAAGAAGTACCCACCCAAACAGCCCATAGAACCCCAGAAAAGCTCACTTGCAAGCACAAGACCTGTCTTCCTGGGTTCTTTTATGGTTGCCAATACATCCCGGAGGCTTCTCGGTTGTTTTTGTTCTTTCCTGGAGACCTCTTGATGGTCCCAATTCTCACCGGGAGGGTCCCCAGGTATACCCAAACTTTGCAGCGCGCGCGCACCGTGGCAGGAGCGCCCTCAAAGCGTGGGCATGGCGTGAGGCGGGTTAAGGGGCAGTGTAAGGGGAAGGCGCCGGGGTGTGAATTTTTTGGGGCACTCCCACACGTCTGCCGGACACTCGTGGCATGTGTGGCGCTGACCTGCGCACGCGGTCGTTGTCATCCAATATCGAGGCGGTCAAGGAGGTCCAGGCCAGCGTGGGGCTGTTCCCGAGCATTAACAGCATCCCGGCCGAGAAGGACGCGTTCAACTTCTTGGGGGGCGCGTCGGTGTCGGCGCCCGCGGCGGGAGGGCTCGCGGGCTCGGGCGCGGCGCAGACGGGCAGCTTGGACTGCAAGTAGTTGAATCCGCTGATGCGCACCTGCGAAGAGAGACCGCAGAGGGGTCGCTCGCCCAGGCGAGTCAGACAGGCAGACAGGCAGACAGAGAGAAAGAGAGAGAGGCAGAGGGACGTGGAGAGACAGAGAAAAATAGAGGGGGGGGGGGTGCGACAGAGGCACTCCGCGACTGTATACTCTCTTTGCAGTTGTACCCCACCGCCCCCTTTTAACAGTCCCCCAAGAACGCGCGACGGTGTCCCCCACCCCCGGAGGGGAACGGCCACCAAATGACGGTGCCCCCCGGCCCCGGGGGGGGGGGGTCCTCAGGGTGCCCCCCCCCCCCTTGCGAGAACACTAAAATCCCAAACTTTGACGGAAACAACAACGCCTCGTATTGTCCTGACACGGGGGGTCATTTATTAAGGGCAAAGTATGACCTGGGTCCAATAGCGGCGGAAACGACACCTGCTGTTGCTCCGACCAGGGCGTTGTTCCCGCAGGGGGCGGGGGTTACATCATCAGGTGGTCCCCAGGCAACCATCGCATTGAAATGTCGGCGGCTCATGGGACAACGGGCGGTTTGTAGAACACCGACGGAGATCGGGCCCGACGTCGCTTCGTTCAAAATGGCTCACACCCCAAGGCCCATGTTGGGCACCAGCCGCGCCTGCGCCCCTCGGCCTTGCGCGTCCACCGGCCACACCAATTCGCCCCGCCGCAGCCACCCCAAGGCCACCAATGTGCTTTTGAACCCGCCCCCTTATGAACGGCCTCCCAACCGTTTTAGAACTGCAAGACCTTGTTCTCTTCAAAACTGCTTCCTCAACCACCAGCAACCGCCTCATGAACCCCCCTTTCAGCCTCCTGCCCGCTCAGGCGCACCCTCACTTCCCCTCCCCAGCCTCGGCCCTGGGGAGTCAGGCACCTGCGGGTTGATGTAGATGGCCTTCCACAGCGCCTTGTAGAACAGCGCCGGCTCCGGCAGGAACGCATGGCACATGGAGTCCAGCAGCTTCTTGGTGCTGGCATAGGTCTTGGTGTTCTCCTCCTCCAGCCCGTACAGGATGGAGGCCACCAGCCCGTCGATGCACGCCGCGAGGGCCACCGCCCCCAACGGCACGTAGTACGCCTCGTACATCTCGATGAGCTTGGGCTTGATCTGTGTGGAGGCGTTCTGGAACAGCGGGAATAGGCCCATGCTGTACAAAGGCAGGTCGGGGCCCAGGCCAGAGCCGATCTTTTTGAAGATCAATTCGTACACCTGTTGAGGCAGGGAACACAACACAACACAACACAACACAACACAACACAACACAACACAACACAACACAACACAACACAACACAACACAACACAACACAACACAACACAACACAACACAACACAACACAACACAACACAACACAACACAACACAACACAACACAACACAACACAACACAACACAACACAACACAGCACAACACAGCACAGCACAGCACAACACAGCACAGCATAGCACAGCACAGCACAACACAACGCAACACAAAAACCACAAGCCCTGGGATTCTCTCCACTCGAGCTCCGACCCGCAAGCAGGGGTATCCTTGGGGGTTTCCCGTGCGGAGCACAACGCGGCGCACTGTTGGAGGTGGTTATCCCGGGATTGGCGGGATCAAAAGTGTGGATAAGGTCCAGCAAGGGGTGCACACTTTTTCAGAGAGGGTGCACCCACGATGCAGACTTTTGAAGCTTGTTGCTCCACACACGTGGTACCCCTGCCGTAAAATTCCAAATTTTGCGGGAATCTACTGTTGTTCTAAAAAAAAGGCGTTGTTCTTGCAGCGGGGCAGGGGGTACATGAATTCCAAGAACACCAAGCTCCTTCAAAGAGAGTCCGAAGAACCAGCGACACCGCAAGCAATGTTCCAGGAGACGACTGTGCACATTTACTGCTGCAACCCACATTAGATGCCCATGAAACTCAAGACCGGCGGTTGAGCACACCTCCAGCGCCTTCTGATGGACACCCGCCGGCAATGATGGATTCAGGCACTGCGCGAGCCGCTTGCATAGCGTCAGCTTCTCAGGGATCGTGACGAACTTCTCGTACTTCTTGTTGTCAAGAGCCTTCGCGAGCTTATTCAGGCATTTGATCACGTCCGGCCACTCCTTGGCCCCGTCGAACGCCTTGAGGACGGACTGCACGTCATCGCGGAAGGCTCTCCATTTCGACGATGACTTCGAGTCCGGCGCGTGCCCTTCCAAATCCATTCAAAGGGAAACTACTCGGCCCCTCGGCTTTTCCGGGGCAGCATTGAGCAGATTCTGTTGCAGAAAAGGTGGGGTTTCTCGAGCGATCTCCAGGCACCGGCGAACCTCTATTAGCCCCTAACAGCTCGCGGCGTCACCGAGGACACCCTAGCAGGCAGGACGGCTTGGCCTTATTACCTATACCACACCTGGGATTCGATCTTGATACCTCCATGTCAGGCTGTCCTGTGCTGTGACGGCCGAACCACGTGACATGCCTTGGGCCGCACGCAGGTCAACAAGCGCTCCACACATGCACGTCCTGGTATGCATATGCAGCAATGTTCGGCAGTTCGATCACTCAGTGAGTGTTCCATCCGGCTCTGCTTCATATGTACAGTGTGATAGCGTGTCTTGAGGGGGAATGTTTGCCCGGCGCGCGCCCGGCACGCTACCTTTCTATTAAGTATCCCGACTTCAGCCCGAGATTTACCCTCTGATGGAGAAGGCCACCCAAATAGACCATGATGGACTACGCACCTTCCCTACAAAGCACGTTGCATAATTAGGCAATAGCTATGAATTCAACAACTCCAAATGTCATTTGCATTGTACTTAACTTTGCCTTTACCTTTCCCATAGATTTCGCTATGGTAATGAGTCCCCAAGCTGCAAGCGGTGTGGACGGCGTTTCTGCCTCACGTCACAAGAACGAAGCGCAAACTCAGTATTCGCTATATCACCCCTGCCTTCTCAGGGTCCCCATGGTGGGGAGAAATCAATATGGCTACATTACCCCTGCTTTCTTGGGGTCCCCATGGTGGGGAGAAATCAACCTAGTAAGGAGTGGATGTGGTGGAAACGAGCAAAAAATGGAAGAAAATTGATGAAACTGGGTGAGAATCCAAATATACCATATCCCGAATGTGAAGAAAGCATCAAAATACCCATTGTCAAACAACAATAATGCCGATAGTATGACAAAGTATGGGGTTCTAGGACGGCTAGACGTCCAAATAGTTGCAGTGCACCCCCTAAAAGGCCACCGGTGGGGCACGGGTCAAAAAAGATGCCCGGCGCGTGCCCGGCGCGCGCCCGGCGCACTAACGCTCCCCCTGAATCACCGTGTTGGGCCATATTTTGTCGGCCAAGACCTCGAGCCTGCATTCTACTTTACTCTGCAATTAACCTTGGTGTACCCTTCAGGCTTGCTTGTAGCAGGCACTTCTTCGGCCAACCCGTCAGTCACCCAAGGTCAGGGGTTTGAGGAGGAGAGAGCATCACTGGGTGGAGGGGGGGGAGAAAGCTCGACGTTAGCGTCAGGAGAACTGATTTTTCATTTTTGGTTCACATACCCGCTGCTACTTTGCCCTGTCTGGCCTCGGGCGCCTTTTTCCAGTGGAGCTGACATCAGTACTGAATCCATCCGAGTGCTGGCCATCATGTGGGTTGCCACTGTCTATCATCCAGTCCACAAGGGACCCTGCCCTCGGAGAGTTTGCCCGGGAGCTCAGAGACTCGGTGCCCGAGCTCAGTGCTTCGGGGTCAGAAAATTCAGTTGGCATAAATAGCTGTTTGGCTACATCTCTATCATCATCTGCCACCTGTGCGCAGCAATATTGGTGTGATGTCATCAGAGGGAAGCAGTGGTGCGGGCTCTACTCTGGTCTTCGGTGTGGCACCGCCCTCAGGTGACTGTGGGGGTAATTCCGGGGACTGAGCGGTGTCCATGGGTGTGGCACCGGTCGCCTGACTGTAGCATACAAGGGGGATGATTTTCTGCCCTCTTCGGCCTTGGGGGGGGGGGGTCCGGCCTGGACCCCCCCCATTCCGCCCCCCCTTGGTCACAAAAAAGGTCACGATATTTGGTCACAAAAAAAATGACCTAAAACTGGCCATTTTGGGGAGCCCTCAGCCCGTACATGTACATGGGAGGGGGTGGGGGGGGGGGGGGGTGATGCAACAAAACACATGATAGGCATAGAGCCCTGTGGATGCAACATTGCCAATGCCATTCAATGGGGGAGTCTTTGCACTGCGCGCGCACTGCGCGCTGCTTTTAGACTATGTTCCCCCCGAAGAGCCCCCAAGCAAACCCCTTGGAAACGCCCTTAGAATTAGGTGACCCAAACTGCCCTAGCTCAAGAAAGCTGCAAACTACCTTCCCTTCACATAACACACATCATGCACAACTGGAAAAGCCATGAACAGCGCTTTGGTCGCCACCCTCAAGAACACAGAACTGTCTTTCTGTTCCACCTGTCTTCGAATCAAAAATTGCTGCAAATGCAAGAGTACACGCACGTACTCATGCAACTCCGTACCGGATCCCCTCCATATGTTCCTTACGATGCCCCAGTGCCACATGCGTGCAAACAAGTGCTCAATGCGTGCCCTATAGAAACCATGAACATCATTGTACTCCTTTTGCCGCTCGGTGAACGTCTTTCGACCGATAAATGGCCATGCCACATGGAGGCGCCCCTTGTATGCACCATCCATGGAGCCAATCTCATAATCCATACAATGTCCCTTCACTTTCCTCAATAGCACCGGAAGGTTGGGGCCCAAAAGAGGGCGGAAATGCTACGTCACCCTTGCATTCTCGGGGGTCCCCAAACAAAGGGGGACAAAATCAGAAGTCAAAACCTCCGCTAGGGGTCACCATGATGCCCCTAGGGGCCCCTAGTATCTCAAAGTATGGGTCTCTAGTACGGCCGGACGCCCAAATAGTTGCAGTGCGCGCGCACTGCGCGCTGCACTGCGCGCGCACTGCGCTTGAGGCGCCCCCAATGTCATTCAATGCCAATCACTGTCATCACTCACAGTGACCTCACTCACAGTGACCCTATTGTCTTGCTCGTTCATTATCACTGTCACTATCGCTGCCACTGCCACTGGATGAACCTGTACTAATGGATACAAAGGAGGACAAGGATCTTGCAACAATAGAATACACACACACACACAGCCGTCAGAATAAATTTGCAGTGCAAGTGGACACAGTCACAGTAAATTTGTAGTATAGGCAGGCACACGAGACATTCTACCGGAGACACCGTATTTGGTCACAATATTTTTGGGGTTTGCACTTTCCCACTATGGCCCTCTTGTTTTTTTTGTGACCAATCACAAAAAATGCCCCCCCCCCCCCCTGGACCCGGACCCCCCAAGTGGCGCCAAAATTATATCCATCACTGGCCTACATGCTGTTTGGCATGGGGATTGTGTAGAACTAAAAATATGGCAACTGTAGAACAGCCCCGGAAAGGGGTCCCCATGAAGACCCATTCCATGGTTTGCCGTACAAGATGCATTGGGTTAGTACCCGGATGCTTGGCAACAGGCTCATGAATAGTCTTGTATGTATCGCCACACATTGGACACTTGCTTGATGGCAATGCACATGGTTGATCCCTTCGACACTCACCGACAGTATCTGGCTGCATACTACACATTGTAGCGTAAAAAGGCAAAAGAAAACCGCAATGGTCTGCAGCATGTACCACTCCACAACTAAGATGATTGGACGTGCCAGATGCGGCGCCCGACTAGAATCTCTCCTCATACATCATCAACTGCACACAATACACAAAAGGATGGTCACTGGACCTTACCCTACTTTTCAATAAGCTCCTATGCTTTACCTGCGTGGCAAACTTCGACTAGTCACACCTGTAAGGGCCAGTCCTAGGGGGAGTATCCGCACCGCGCGTGCACCGCGCGTGCACCGCGCGCGCACCGCGTCCGCACCGCGTCAGGTATTTGAACAACTTCCCTAGGAGATGGTCTACTGGGAGAGGAGTTGTAAATGGTACCTGCTGGGCTCTGAGGCGTTACCATTCCCCCTGATTGGCTCTGGATGAAAGGGTCTATGGAACAACCCTAGTACCCGCACCGCGCATGCACCGCGCGCGCACCGCGTCTGATACTCCCCCCTAGGGTGCACCTATGGGGCATGATGTCGTCTTGGATGGCTTGGCGGGAACCTTTTTGCGACGTGTTGACTAGTGTGTTGACTAGCCCCCAGTGTTTGGATTTTAAGGGGGAATCCTTGCACTGTGCGCGCACGTCGCACACACTGTGCGCTACTTTTAGACTAGGTCCTCCCTAAGGAACCCCCAGGCACACCCCTTCCAAATGCCCCTAAATTTAGGTCACCCAAACTACCCTAGCCGAAGACAAATGCAAGCTACCTTCCCCTCACATAAGCCATCATGCAAAATGCAAAAAGCCACACACATATCCTCTTTTTTGTTCAATTGTCAACTAAGATCAGAATGCTCCGGAGTGGCGGCATTTGAAAGCTCAATCACCCTACTACCCTGCCCCCCCCCCCTGCAAACTCACGGGTTAGCGCGCAACGGTCTCCTGGGTGGGGGGGGGGAGACGGTTGCCAAGTGACGGTCTCCCCGGGGGGGGGGGGGGGATAGCAAGGGTATTTCAAGGCAAACCGTGGTACCCTCCACTGATGCAAGCACTGTGAAGCGACTTTTGCGTTGATGGTGCCAATGTGTTTCATCCAACACAAATGTTATTGAGGATCCAAAGGAACGGTAAAGAACTTCTGGGTACGAGAATAACACACTTTGAACTGTTGCACATGCTCAGTTTGCATGACAGGCACGGGGTGTGTTGCACTGGCTGATGAGGAGGAGGCAATGGCGCACGGGGCTGGTTTGGCAGCCCCTTTAGCGCCCGCTTGCACAGCCAGACCAGTCCGTTTGGCGGCTGGCCTTTGGAGCGAGAATATCACAGAACACACAGGGGTGCTTGATTTGAAGCAATGGGAAAGCAATGTAAGGCCATGCGTAAAGCAGATGGGCAACACAAACCAGCACAATACATGTTAACAAGAAAAACATGGAAGTGACGGTCTCCCGGGGGAGGGGGGGGGGATTGCAAGGGGTGGGTGTTTGCAAAGGGGGGGGAGGGTAGCTAGTGCCAAAGCCTCGTATGTGTCCACTTCATCCTCAACTGGACCGGGGGGCAAAGTGGCTTGCATGAGGGAATGCATGTCAACCTCCGGTTTCCACTTGTGGTACAACCACGCATCCTCATCAGCAGTGATGCGGCCTCGCATAGGGCATTCCACTGTGGTCAAGCAAAAACCAGGGAGTCTGTCACCCCAACTCAAGGGCCCACACCAAAGTGTGGGAGTCCATCGTGGAGATGAGCAAAAAAGTGTGAAAAGGGGTGGAAATGGGAAAGTGGGTGAAAATCCAAAAATGCCAAATCCCCAATGTGGAAGAAGCATCAAAACCTACGCTAGGGGCAACAATGAGGCCCCTAGTATCACAAAGTATGGGTCTCCAGTACGGCTAGACGCCCAAGTAGTTGCACTGCAACTGCACTGCGCGCGCACTGCGCTTAAGGCGCCCCCTAAACCCATGCGTCTTGTGCTGTGGGGGAAAGGGTCAAGAGGGTGCTTGTGCCCGTGACAGTGGGCCTCAGACAAGGAGCACATGTGTCAAGGTTTGGGAACACAGTAGCCGCAGTCTTACATCAAACTAACACATTATACAAACCCGGCTGGTCCGGTGAGCATACCATGAGATGCAATTCTCGTGATCGCCCCTCATCCCTGTGAATCGCCCCGCGCCCCGATCATGCTAGACAGCGGTATTGGACAATGTCATACACCCAGTGGACGATTGCGGCCCAATGGAATGTAGCTTGCCGCCCGACAAGTGATTGCAGCCCACGTGCATTCACTGCATTCCTGCTGAGGGGGGCTGATGCGGACATAGATCACAATCCTGCTGCACAGCTACAGTGAACATGGTCCACGATCCAGTGGATGATTATGTACTGGGCATTCCCAAACCTTCCACAGTGGCACTTATGAAGTGCATAGGGTTAGCATCCCGATTTGCCACAAACCAAAGGAGGCAAACCCAGAGGGAAATCGTATGTACATCTACGAGCAGAGGTTAAGGACTGTACAAGAGCTAATTGATTGTGGCGGGCCGCACCGATGACAAGTGCCAAGACTGGGCAGCTGGGGGCAAGGGGTGTGTGCGACTGTCATCTCCAAGCTCAACCCCTGCGGTGCACTATCAGGGGGATGCAGGAATATGTGTCTGATGTGCCAATGTCTCTGGGAAGCCGGAACGGTGGATCCAGCAACAAGTCACCGTCCATTTGCTTGCCCATTTCTGTCGGTCGTGTCGGGATACATTCTCACTGCTCTCTGGACTGAAGCACACCCGTGAGTTGCCCCCTCGCTGGCTGCTGTTGATCAGGGGCCATCCAACCCCTTCCCTTCTGGCCCTCCCCATGTCCCCCTCCACGGGGTCGGCTATTGCATCTCCTGTGCCGCTCCGCGTACATTCTCCATTGGGACACCTGGAGCCCTGTCAGCAACACTATCCGTACCCAGCTCTTGTGCGCCCTGTCTTGAAACCAGAAATCAACCCAAACCGCCAGCTCAGGTGGCGATTGGATGCTGTTTGGAGCACAGCCAAGGTTGGCGTTGAAGTGTATGTAGTATGGGCCGCTCACTCTTGACCCACCCCCCCCTTTTTGCCCGCTCACCTGACCCCTTCGTGCACTCGACTGCTGTGTGTGGGGGGGGGAGGGGGGATCCGCGATTTCCATCAATAACCGACAGACTTTTTGCTTGTGCAAGAAGACCATATAATTGCGCCCTGCATAGTAGTGCTTCCCTCAGGCTAGGGTACACGAAACACGAAGCCTGGTCACATACTGAAAGGGGACATTGGCACCGTGCGCACATGGCCTTTCCCTCTATGGCTCCAACACCACCACCAACAACAACAACACCACCAACAACAACAACCCCAACAACAACAACAACAACAACAACAACAACGAGCTCCATCTCACAAAAGAACACGGGGCAGGGCGTCAGCGACCCCAGACAGAGGAGGCGTCCCACCCCCGCCTCCGTGCAATAGAAGTTGTTTGCTGATGCACAGAGAGCAATAAACCGAGCAAGGGCACCAAATCCCATGTTCTATGTAGCTGCCCCCGCCACCGTTTGGTGGAAACTTGTCTACTGCGCAGAGGGCCACCAGCATTCAGTGACGGGCCTGACACCACTTTACGCGGGAGGTTTTGGGAGCACGGCAAGACTTTAGGGGCCGCAGCTGGCTTTTCCGCAAATATTGGATGCCCCTTGCAGAGTGAATGCCTGGGGGCTGCGGGGGGTCCCATGACAATGCTCATGGCAACACCAACATTCACGCTTTTGACGCAGATCACCAACAATGGATACGGCGATGGGCATCATCACTTGCACATTGCAACCACAAAAGCCGTTGACAACGTGAACAGACGCATTCATACCAACACTACCAGAACAGCACTGCAAGCGCCATCATCACCACGACCGGCTACCATGCTTGATGAATCATGGACCCACCATCATAGCTACCCGCATGCATGGCACTGCCATCCCAATGAAAGGCCACAGCAGTGGGACCAACATGACACCAAGCACCAGCAGAAGTGCCAAAATAGACTCAACCACGAGAACAACCGTCATTCCATTGATGGGCCGACCACTCTAATATCACCAACGCCAAGGCAATCTTCAACTTGGGCATCCACATAAATCTGCAATTTGAACAGTGATGCCAGCATTTGGCAGCTCAAGCGCCTTCAACCCGACATCACGCCGCCGATGCGTGCACTTTGGCCTCACACTCGGCGTGGACTTTCTCCAGTTTGTACTGTATCATGTCCTTGTATGACAACAAATGACTGATACCTTCGCTCACAGCGTTGCATAGCTGCGCCTTTTCGCGATGGTATTTCTGTTGGTTGTTCATGATCTCGATCTGCAAATTCTGGCAACTTTTGTGCAGCTGCACGGCATGCCCGAAGACACCGTCCATCGCCGCCACCTCTTCCCTCAGAGTCTCCAAAGTGGACATCTTCTCGGACTTCTCCGCTGTGAGCATTTTCACTTCGTGTTGACAAACACGCAGTTGTTCACCCACAGTCTGCTTTTTCACTTGATACCGCTGTTGGAGCCTGTCAATGGCAGGCTTGATCACTGTTTTGGGGTCCACACTCAGCATCTGCAGGTCCTGCACATCGGACGCGTGCAGCACCTTTCCGTTTACCTCCAGCTTCAAGTCAGAACCATATGTGTGTTTGCCCCCAGGATAGCATTTCTGCAACGTGGCTGCATGGTTGAACTCCGCAACCCTTTCCTCTAACTTGTCCATCATCAGCTGCAAGTGCTGTTCCACTTGCTCAACCCCGCGCTCCGTTGTTTTGACTCTGGAACAAAGCTCCGCGAGCTGTGCGTTGCAAAGCAGCTTTTCTCTCATGAGCCGCTCCTCCTCGTCCTTAGTGAGGGTCTGTGTCTGCAGCAAGTGCACCACATGCCCCTTCTGCTGCTCCAACCGCTCGACATCCCTCTGCAACTCGACAGTCAGTCTGCTCTGGACGTCGATCGCGCTGGCCTTCCCGCTATTCCACTCCTTCATTCTGGCCAGATAGATGCCGAAATTCTGTTGGTCTTGGCTTAAAGCGTCTCGCTGTTTGCGTGCAGTCTCCAAATCGTCAGGGGAATCGATGAGCTTCTGTAGTTCATACTGCAACTGCTTCTTCTCGGACTCAGTGCGTGCATTTTCCATTTGCATCTCTCTGACTTGCAGCTCCAGATTCTGCCGCATCTCCATCTCCGCAAGGCGCCAATCATCATATCCCCACAACACTTTCTGGTACATCTCGCGGACCCACATGTAGAATTGATTGGTATCGTCACATGGCGGTGCACCCTTTTCGCTGTCATCGTTGATACGCTGCACGTCCATGTCAAGCCTCTCCACCAGCCACACAATGGCGCCAAACACCGCGGGCCAAGTCAGTGGCGTGATCTGCACCACCTTCCGAGCGACGGGGATCGTGTAGGGGTATCGGAGCACGCGCTTGAAGATGTTACTGATGGCATCGCCGTCCAGAGACTCTAACCGGTATTCCGCATCCACCAGGTTGATCAGAAATTGCAGGAGAAACAGTACGTCGCTGTGCGACGGACACTGGCATAAACTTCGAACGTCAAGGGTGCGATCCGTTGGCCACCCCTGTCGTTTCACGAAGTCCACCACAACTTGTGCCTTGTCCTTTCTCCAGGCCGGGTCCTTCAATGGTCTTGTGTCGTGCTTGTATGCCGCGTGGTTGTATTGTGAGCTTTGGGATCTCGGACCCATGGTGTGCCGTTTATTTGGGTCTTGCGAACTTGCCGACCTCGGACCACAAGTAAGTCGCCGAACGACATCATTCGACCCCACCCCAGGGTTCATGTGCATCATTGTTTGTCTTCGCATGGCAGACCAAACTTGAAAAAAGATAGACACTCAGAAAGTTTTTGGGCCGCAAGCAGGTCACAAAGCGCTCCACACATGCACGTCCTGGTATGCATATGCAGCAATGTCCGGCAGTACCAATGGTGGAGTGTATATAAGCATGCCATTACATTGGCCACATCCCAGTGCCTTGGTGGCCTATAATGGTGGCACTAACGTTGGCCATGGCCCTGTTAGGACTCTTTTCTTGAGCCTCATTTTGTTCCCGTGCCGGCAAACTGACGTTGGCCGTGGCTCTGTCACGACTCTTTTCTTGGGCCTGATTTTGTTTCTAGTGCCAATGACACCACATGATAGATACTATGTTATATTGGCTGAGACCCAACTAATTGGTGGCCACACAGAGTACTAGTGCTTTGTGGACTCGGCATCCCATTGTTAAGGTCGCTATGGGGTGCCGTACGGAACCGGCAACTGTACATATTAAGCATGTATTGCAAAAGTTGCATTTCTTTCAATTTTTCAATACTTTTTTTTAATTTACATGACTTACCGCAAGAAAAAAATTACACGCATTTACCACAAAAAAAATTCAATTTCTTTTATAATTTACACAACTTACCGCAAGAAAAAATTACACGACTTGACGATTTTTTTGTACACGAGTTACATTTTTCACGGTTGCAAATCATCAATATTGGCATGGTAGCCCATGCGTGTGCCCCAAGCAGCTCCATATGACCGTTGGTATTCTAGGCAGGATGGTGCAATGGAGAGAAGGTGCTGGATCCGGACCACGGCCGTAATCGTCCCCTCCTGTGCGACCAACAGTGCAAAACCTGGGTACATGTGGAAACACCGCAACAACCAAACCATACAGCACATTTAGTTAGCCGGTGTGGGTGTACTAAGTGCAGCCTAGTGTCCTGTGTGTGTGTCGGTATGTGTGTGCGGGGGTTTTTTCACGTGGCAGTTCTTGTGATGCTCGGATATTAAGTTTTGCTTGTTGTGTCAGCCCCCCCCCCCCAAAAAACCCTGACCTGCACTGTGCGATGCAAACACACAAGTGTTGACAAAACAGGCCAAACGTTGAATACATTTGTCAGGTGGAACATGAAAGTGTATCATAATGATAAGCTTGATGAACTGTCGCTGTCAACAGATCAATGTGCACGGAACTTTTTTGTTCCGGTGTATATTTTTCCTAGACAGTGTACACTCAAGCTAATTACCCTTACCCTGCGGCGCGCCCAAAGCCCAAATCCAGCGACACAAAAGCTGACCTCATCTACAAGCGTGCATTCTGCAACTACTAGCGGTGCATGTTGTGTAGCCTTATATTTTCCTCCACCTATCTGGTGTACCCACATCGAGCCGGGGCTGAGCTCGAGGGCGGGATCTTCAATGAGCAACAAACGGCATTTGTACAGTGCCTCGTCTTGCCCGATCTGGCCCTCAAAGCACTCTTACACGCCACCATAGGTTTCATTTAGCTTAGTTCAGCAGATTACCTCCAAAACCCACAAAACCCATTGTTCCGTAGAACCATTTTGGGGTCCGTAGAGGGGGGATCCCCCCCACCCCCATTGGGATCAAGTCCTAGCTAGCAACCACACCCGTGCTACCGAACCCTTGCCATCTTAGGAGTCACCAAAGCAGGGACGACGCAAAATTCATACACGGCCCATTCCATGCGCAACAAGTGCACCATTTGTTAGGGGAAGGGGCCCAAAAAGGTAAAAATAGTAACAAAAATAGGGGAAAAGGGCGTATAGGGGTACACGTTACATAAAAAAAGGCATGTGTGTATGTACCACTATATTGCCTCTATTCCAAGATAATTACCCGCAGCGAATTGCGCGCCGCATGGTGCGCCGCATGGTGCCGCGGGCGCCGTAGGATAAGCACCCCCTTTGCATCAGGATTGGTGTTCAGCTGACAAGCCACACGCAACTCAACTATCAGCTACTGGGCCTGCTCATTAATGAACTACTAGTCACACTCCAGTTGGTCAAAAGCATCTTTGGGGTTGGCAGCCAGCACCTTGCGCCACTCTCCATGGATGAGGGCCTTGGGGCTAGGCTCCTCTGTGGCGGGAGTGGGCATGGAAGGTTGTGCCTTAGCCTCTGGGCCTTCCGCGCTTTGCTCGGCATCCTTGAGTGGGGTGGGGGTGGCGTGAACACTCTCCTCAATCACCAAAAGTTCACCTTCAACTTGGGTGCTGGGGGAGGGGGGGGACTCAAGAGGGCAAGGAAGCTCAGTCTAGCCCTCCAAATCATCACCAGGCGGTGGTGAGGGGAACATCCGAAAAAGAACCCCGGGGATCCACCACCAGGTTTGTGAGCTGCAGACTCAAGACCACAAGACCAACCGTCCTTTTGGAATCCCGAGGCCCGGTGCTTGGTGGTTAAGCAAAGCTTCTTCGGCGTCAATAAGAAAGGACGGATCAAATGAATGAAGCTCAAGGGTTCCCAAACTCAAATAATGAAACGCTGCAACCGGACACAACAATCGAATGCACACACAAACTAGTGTAACCCTTCTTTGTAATTGCTATTAACCACCAAAGTGTGGCAACGGCACCAAGCTATGTTGTCTAGTGTGGAGCCATATTCAACCATTTGCATCCACCTAGACAATCTCTTGATATGGGCAACCGCAAGAGCCCACGTACGTGGTTCATTGATTTCCATGTGGTAGAGCTCTTAATCCAACGAGCACACGATATCCTTGTCCGCCAACCAATCTCCCACCCCCAAATGGGTTGTTTCGCTTGGGATGGTACGTCGAGTACGCCTTTTAGAAGTGGGAGGGTCAACAGGGGGCCCACTGGGGGGTCCCCAACGCTTCGGAGCAAGGGACAACATCAGAAGTGGCCCACAAGTGGGCCTAGTGGCTACGTAGCCCCTACCGTCGGCGGGGTTCCCAACACTTCAAAGCGGGGGACAAAATCAGCAGTGGCCCACAAGTGGGCAGATTGGCTACATGCATGCATTTTTTGTTTTTGGTAAAATTGTGAATTTTTTCCTTTGTGGTAAAGTGGTGTTATTTTTCTTTTATTTGTCTTGTCTGGTAATAATTTCTTTGCGGTAAATGCGTGTAAAAAAAATTGTCACTTCGTGTATTTTTTTTCTGCGTATTGCGAGTATGGGTTTATACCACTTGCCGCAAAACAATGTACACGACGTGACAATTTTTTTTGTTACACATGTTTGCCGCAAAAAAAAACAAAAAAAATACACGTATTACAACATACACTTTGCAACTTTTTTTTTACTAACTCCAGAAGTTCAAAGAGTACTCAAGACTATGCTTGGGAAAGTGGGCGACTCCAGCATATGATACAGTGAATCCCCGTATTACAACATACACTTTGCAACCCCACCCCTTGTCCTAAGGGGGAATCCTTGCACTACGAGCGCACTGCGCGCGCACTGCGTGCTACTTTTAGACTATGTTCCCCCCGAAGAGCCCCTAGGCACGCCCCTTGGAAACACCCTTAGAATTAGGCGACCCAAACTGGACTGGAGGGGACCTTGAGGAGGACCTTCCCGGTTCTTGTGGCATGGTGAAGGACCAGGGGCCTTTGGGGGGGAACTTGACTGTGTTGGGCAGCGGAGATGGAGGACAATCAGGTGGTGAGTCTAAATTTGGGATGGCAAAGGAGATGGACTCCATCTTGCATTGCCGATTCACCACTCTCAACCCATCCTGGTAGTATTCCAAGTGGAGGAGTCCGTCTTCAGCCGTCCCAACCACCGTGGCAGGAGGTGGCGGGCCATTGGAGCGGGTGTAGAACACCCTATCCCCAATACTGAGATCCATGGAGAAAGTGGGCCGAAGAAATGAGGAGGGAAGTATGCGGCCCATAAAATATCAACACCCTCTGTCTCATCCTCTCCCGAATCATTGCAAGAAGAGTCATCAGAATCATGCTCAGAGTCTGTGTCAGTTCCTGAGTCAGAATCTAACTGAGAATCACAATCAGAATGTGGTTTGGCATTGGCAGGGCATTATCAGGGGAAAACCAATTGCAGGACAACTTCATTCCATTTGGGAAAGGGCTTTTGGCATAGCTAAGCGCAATTCATCATCCCTGATGGACTCCCACGCCTGTTCCATCCACTGCCCAAACTTGGACATCTGAGGTGCAGGTCTTGCATCAGTGTCCCTCAACTTTTGCACACATGGATGACCCAAAGGTTGAACAACTCCTCAACTTCAAGGTTCAATTTCTTGTTTACCCCAGCATTTGTCACAAGCATCTGCCCACATTGTACTGTTGGGCAGAGAAACATACAAAGGGGTGCCTCGTTTGCGCATCACCTTACACATGGAGGGATGCATGTGTGCTGGTGCCCTGTCAACATACCCCCCCCCTGTCGTTCCCCACCCCTTGTCGTTCCCGGGGGGGGGGGGGGGGGCACTTGGTCATCCCAAAATTTTTCGTTGCGGCTCATTGTGTTGTTGTGTGGGTGACTGTGTTGTGGGGTACGGCCACTTGTATCCCTTGCACTCATGGCAGGACATTTTGCTCACTTTCGCTGAAATGGAACTTGACAACACAACCATGTTTCCCCCTAGGACAAGTGTGATGTTCATCCGCTCCACGGAGGAACCTGTTTTGGTGCAGGTCGTTGGACATTCGGAGCACGGTGATGCATATCGCCGCATCACTTATGACCGTGATGGCAAGGCTGTCTTGCACGACCGTGCGTCTCTCCGTGCTGCAATTTCTGTGCCTGCAAATGTGCGTGTACGGTGGTGGTGCGGTCCCCCAGGGGGGGTGGGGGACCGTCACTTGGCAACTGTCCCCCAAGGGGTGGTGGGGGACCGTCTTTCCTGGGGTGGGGAACGACAAGGGGGGGGGGGGTACCACAAAGCCTTCTTCTCCTCGAAGAGGTTTGGCTACAAAAGGGTGCCAGCATACACCGTAGAACACAATAGCACACGGAATTAGCTACGGCAACGCTTTGACACCCATTGACCCTTCTTGCAGCTTGCACAGAGCCACAAACCACATTCTCTATTACATTGGAACCGCAAACACGATGCTTCCAAAAAAGGCTAAAAAGTGTGGAAACGTGGGGTCGCCGTGTTTGGACAACCCCGTGTTAGGGGGCGCCTTAAGCGCAGTACGCGTGCAGTGCGCGCACAGTGCGTGCGCAGTGCAACTATTTGGGCGTCTGGCCGTAGTAGAAACCCATACTTTGTGGTACTTTGGGCATCATTGTTGTTTGGTAGTAGGTTTTGATGCATTGGGGATCGGGCATTTTTGGATGTTCACCCTGTTTCACCCATTTCTACTTTTTTGCACACATTTTTTGCCCATTTCCACCACATCTACTCTTTTTTTCAGTTGATTGATATGGTGATACATTTTGAGGGTGCTTGCTACAGGCGGCACGTGGGGTTTAGCTGGGGCATGTCTTTCAGGGCAAGATGTACTGTACAAAGGACATTGTGGATGACAATTTTGGTCCTAAAGGTAAAAATCCCAAGTCTTCTGAATCAAATTCTGCAGGCAAAAGAGCGAAAATCAAATGTCCTCTCCCAATTTTGGGTGCTGTCGCAAAAAAAAAATGCGATAAAAAGAATCAAAGCACCCAAGCAAAAATTAGTTTGCCGTAAATCGTTAATGGTGGCACAGTAACCAATTGCAATGCATGCCCACGGCCTGTCCATGTATACAAGGAGCCAACAATGGATTTTTTTAAATGCGCCCACGGCCTGTTAGATTTCGCAGCGAGCACACCTGGAACGCCCCAATTATTACCCCCGCCAAAAATGGCCCCGAAGGAGAGCCACGTCAAGACGTGTGGCGCAAACACCCCTCCTTCCCACAATGAAGTGGGCCATACAATCAACCACTCTACTGCTTGTGCATGATGTGAAGCGGCCTGTTTACGTGATGTGTAGGCCAATTCACACAACCAGTGGCAGGGGTTTGGCTGTAGTAGGATCCTGTCTAGATGGGCAACAAATGGTATTCCTGGTTGTGCCCTATCCAGGGGCTCCCAAGGTGAAAACACACAAGATGGCTTGTTGGGAGAAACTATTGGATATCCCTATTGGATTGTCAAATCTTGAAAGGGAAGCTTCTGACTCTCTTTTGGGTTCTATTCACTTTGCAGCCAACCAAATCTATTCCTGTGTAAGATGTGGTTTGGTGGACACGGTGATCTCCGACTTTTCTGAATTTTCCGAGTGAGGCCCTAACCCAGCCCCTAAGCTAGCCCCAAAAGGTAAGCATGTCCGGATCTTCAAGATGAGGCGCAACGTTCGCGAGGGATTCTATTCAGTGCCTGTCAATCAGAATGAAAGCGTATGGGTGGTTCCTGGGTTGTGCACGTGAAGAGAAATGCCTTGTATTATCATGTTTTGAGTGGAAGATTGGTTTATGCTGCAACATGTGTACCGTGGCACGTGCCGCGCGGTAACACGGGCTTGTCTAAACACGGTGTCCACACTCTTGCCCCTGGAACTAGAACCTGGCTTGTTTTAAGACAAGTTGGGGGGGATTAGATCCCAACACAAAGTGTGTTTTATTGTTATTGTTTTAATGCAAGAGGTAAAACATATTCAACATTTTAGCTGCATGCTCTTCGCAAAAATAAAATCCGCAACAAAATTTGCAAAAAACCAACACTTTTTGGCCCTTTTGGACACATGTGGCAACGAAGCTACTTTGGGGCCAAGGTGGTCAAAAATCATGGGAATGCCAAATTATGATGTTCGATTCCAACAGGATGGCAATTGCCTGGTCTGCCTTTCTGTGCCTAGGGCCAAATTGCAAATTGCATAGGTGACGCTTTCTGTGTCCAGTGTATTTTTCTTTTGTAGCCCTCTGCAGTGCTGTACTGCTTATTGTTGTATGCTCTTGCGTCGCTTTATGCGCCATTGTTTCAGCATTTGACGTGCCATGTCCACTATTATCATGTGACTATTCCTGTCGAAGACCTTGAAGATCATGTTGTCGATGTGTCAAGCCGAAACACAACTCCCAAGATGTTTGAGGACAACCTCGTTTCGGTCAACCTCAAGCACCTTTGTTCATTTTGAACACTATCACCTTCCACTACTGGTCAATTTGACCCAGTCGTATTCAATCCGTTCCAATACAGTTTTGAGTGGTACCCAAAAGCACACAGCCAAGCACCAAGCGCACCCATACAACCAGGAAACAAGCAGACAACGCACTGGCGCACGGCACCCACGAACATCGGGGACACAATCATGCGGTTCACGTGTGCTACGTGAGCGGGGCCAATGCCACCAGCGGAAAGGCAAACACCATATACAATATGAGGCACAGGGCCAAAGGCAAGGAAACGGCGGAGGCAGACAGTACACATCCGGAGAATGGGCCCCTCACCCAAAAATTACCCACCCAGTGCGGAAATGACGCAGGCAGCAGCTGAGCTCCCAAATGGCTCAGTAGCGAAAACAGAAAAGAAAAGAAAAAGAAAAGAAAAGACAAGACGAGGTGATAAAAAACTCTGCTTTGCCTTGAGGACGAAGATGTCAGTGGAGACTTGTCTGAGGTCAGACGGTCACCATGGAACATATTCTAGCAACCTTAGACTTGTGATAGTGCCCTCACTGACTGCTGCACACAGCGTACAGATGCATGGATGCAGCATGCATTCTGGGCCTCCATACTGCGCCCGGGTGAACGCAAGCCGTTGGCGATAGGAGACCCTGCATCCGACACGAAGATGGGTGCGAACGGGCGCCCATTGAAGAAACCACTGAAACAGTTGGAGCAGTTTTTTTCCTGTGTGGTGGATCTGGCGAGTCTTGTGTCCAAAATACACAGGAGAACCATCACCAACCAAGAGCTAAAGCAAAAAAGCACCGAAATACAACATGGTCTGCTCCAGCGGCACCCTCGTCTGCCCACAAATCATGATCATGGTTTGTACTCACAGCAGATTCACCCCCTCTGAGTTTCGTGGGCACTCTTGTCAGCGCTACAACCAACGGCGCGTGCAAACACACCCACAATGTGGGGTCCTCTGAGGCTGGGGGAAGAATCTGGCACCACAAGGAGGCTACCCCCTTGCAGCCAGCAATTTTCCCACCTTGGAAGAAAGATTCCACAGCAAGCAGCCCACACCCTGCCTGCCTGTCTGAGCTTTGTGGGCGAGTCGTCAGGGGCATGGAATGGGGGGGTGGGGGTTGCCATAAAGGCCGAGTGAGTATGCCGGTTGGTACTTCCGGTGGGCCTGGTGGGGGCGTATCATGGGGACGGAGGGGATGGGGACCAAATGGGGGAAGGGGGGGGGGGGGCGCAGTGGATCCTCCATACGCCAGTGTCTCCTCCATGAAACGGTACAGCCCCCTCTGAGTTTCGTGGGCACTCTTGTCAGCGCTACAACCAACGGCGCGTGCAAACACACCCACAATGTGGGGTCCTCTGAGGCTGGGGGAAGAATCTGGCACCACAAGGAGGCTACCCCCTTGCAGCCAGCAATTTTCCCACCTTGGAAGAAAGATTCCACAGCAAGCAGCCCACACCCTGCCTGCCTGTCTGAGCTTTGTGGGCGAGTCGTCAGGGGCATGGAATGGGGGGGTGGGGGTTGCCATAAAGGCCGAGTGAGTATGCCGGTTGGTACTTCCGGTGGGCCTGGTGGGGGCGTATCATGGGGACGGAGGGGATGGGGACCAAATGGGGGAAGGGGGGGGGGGGGCGCAGTGGATCCTCCATACGCCAGTGTCTCCTCCATGAAACGGTACAGCAGCGCCGCTGACGGACCCCCCTTGGGTGGCCGCTCCAGTGCAAAACCCTGCACCCTCCCCCGCATCACTTTTGCAGGCCTGGCCGCAGTCAGGGGCAACGATGGTCAGACAGGGAGATCCTTGTGATGCACCACCCAGAGACAAGCAGGTCTGGGGGGGGAGGGGGGGCGTTGCATCAACATCCAAAGAAACAGCAGCGGGACGCAGTCTCCAGCAGAAGGTCATCTGGGGGCTGGTGCGTGGAATGCAGTGGGATTGCCAACGAAGCATGGCACAGAGAACGTACGCAAGACACCCTGCGTTGAATGACTCTGATGGGGCTTAAACAACAAATGCCTTCAACAATTCAACAGGGATCAAAAAAGGCATGACTCCCTGGGGAAGAGCAATACTTGGTCTGAGTGACTGTATGTCCCCGCCACGGACCACTGCAGCCTACATTCCAGTAGTGCAGGGCAACCTTCAGACACTTTTGCCCTTTTCTTGTTGGTTGGGTGTATGCACACACACTCACTCAGGCAGAGGCTGCACAATGGTCAGTGCACCGCACATGCACGTCCTTGGCCAAGTATTTGCATTGCACACTGTGCATTTGCAGCGAAACCCCCCATGCCACCTCTGTATAACACCGCAAAGCAACAAAGTAAGTCCCTGTTGCCTGGTCCCTTTGTTCTGCCTCACTCTAATTACCTCTTCTCCGTTGGCTGTGTTTTGTCGACTCGTGCATGTAGTCTTCATGTAACTATGTCATTACACTCAGGAGAGGGGCCTATCACATCATCGGCCACCCCATGGCCCTTGCAACCGCTGGCACTCCCTCAGCCACGCCTTATGGTGCCGACGATGCTTTCCTATTGGTGCTGCTTCCATTGTGCGTTGTGTTGTGTGTGTCCATCTGCGCATCATGCGCATCAGTTACCTGTCGGTGTCATCACATCAGTACCTGTGGCAAGCACCTGGCATCACTTCAGTACCTGGGGGGAGGCGCAATTAGCTCCAACCGCACCTGCCACCACGGTCCTCATTGCTCTCAGCCATTTGAATGTCCACTGGAGCCTTGTGCTTCTCCGTACCCTCCCTGACTTGGGTAAGAGACAAGGAGGGAATGGTTGCCCGGCGCGCGCCCAGCGCGCTATTTTTCTATTGACTATCCCGACTTCAGCCCCAGATGTACCCTCTCATGGAGAAGCCCCCCAAGTAGACCATAGTGCAGTGCGCGCGTAGCGCAATTATTTGGATGTCTAGCCGTCCTAGAACCCCATACTTTGTGACACAATGGGCGTTGTTGTTGTTTGAAAACAGGTATTTTGATGCTTATTTCACATTTTCACAGACTCCCTGCCCATCAGATCCATTGGCGGGATATGGAGTGCCGACCTGTGGAATCCTAAGTATGTGTCGCATGTTTATAAGGTGACTGTTGCCGTTGATATGTTGGCAATATTGTATGGATTTGCTCCTTGGCCCCCGGGACATCGGCTGATGTTTTCATTTGGGATGGTATGGACCTTCTTGTACCTGAGGCGATTTCTTTGATTTGGAGTTGTTGGAATTCACAGCTATTGCCTTACTGTGCAACGTGCTTTGTGGGGAAGGTGTGCAGTCCAACATTTTTAGTGCACCCCCTAAAAGGTCACCGGTGGGGCACGGGTCAAAAAAGATGCGCGTGCCCGGCGCGCTAACGCTCCCCCAAGGCTGGTGGTCCTGGGCATTATCGCCTGGTCACGCCGAGTTATGCCCTCCGGGGGGAGGGGGGGGGGGGATGCACCCCATGCATCTTACGCGCACATGCGCCGCCAGATGAGAGGTTCAGCAGAAGCGATGGGGTCGCTGATGAAGGTCGCCAGCAGCGAAGGGTTCCTTTTCCTTCTTGTTCCAGAACCCTGAGAACCCTCACACCCCCATGGCCTGCCCCAACCCGACACACCATGCGACGGTCCCCCATTATCACAGTACACCCCAGGCCTGCCTTCAGCAGTTGGGCCAAAACACAATGCGACCGCGGGAACTCAACGCAGTCAGTTTTGGCCTCTGCGGGAACTCAACGCGGTCACTTTTGGCCTATACCTGAGGCCATAGTGACGCAAGGGGGCGGGGGATGGACTGTGGTCGGGCGCAACTGTTACCCTGGCTTTGGCGCTGCCCTCCATGACAGGCACGCAAAAGGAGCGAAGGAAAGAAATCATACTTAGTAGTGTAGCTCATGGGCTGGATGGCCATTTCGCCGGATCACGGCTTCCTAAGCCAGAGAGAGGGGTTGCTGGTCGCAACCGAAGCCATATCACGAGGTTTTCCATGACTCCCTGCAGCCCCACAAGCTGCAATCAATGCCGCAACAGTATCACAGTACCTCATTGTCCGGCTGGTTTGTTGCGGAGAGAGACTCGCTGCTGCATACTATATTACACAGTGCTCAGACTTCAGCACTGCTCATCACCGTGGCGCCCCAGGAGGGGCCAGCTCAGTGGCCTACCGTCAGTGGTGCGAGCGCTGCGCATGGGACAGGGGTGGCTGTCTCTATGAGGCGATGGGCAGTTCATGCGGCACAAATCTGAATCGGGGTCGACAAGCCACGGCTCAGTGAGTCTCACGGGACGAAAAGGCGCCATTCGACCAGGGGCTGGTCGTTGCAGAAGGCCGTGGCATAACAAGGGGTGTCAGAAGGAGCGCCAGTTGAGCAGGGGTGGGCGTTGCGCAAGGTGGTTAGTGCGCAAGGGCAGGGGGGGGGGGGGGCAGAATGAGACTGACGTTTATTGCATGGTTGGGCTCCAGGGGACGTTTCTGCATAGCGCAGGCGCAGCTCCCCATTGTAAGTTCACTTTCCAGTGACCACCCTGAAAACCACCCACCACCGGGGAAGCATACGTCCAGAGGGCAACGACAGCAGATGTAGATACAAAACTGACAGTAATCTGGTGCTTTCAGTGCCAAACATAATTTGTTTTAACTCGTGACCTGAGTCTTTGGACTGAGTAGGAATCTGGGGCAGTCCTGCGAGCACAGTGGTTACCGCGGTCATCGTGGCCATTTGGGAAAACAGGTCCAAAATAGCCCACTTTTCACACAGTGTGCGTGCAGCACGCGGTGGGCCCCCAATTGGATCAACTTGGGCTCCAGGCCTGGGCCGGGTACAGGCGAGCATGCAAAGCGCCACCTCCGAAAGACACTTGGGAACTTGGAATCGTGCGCGCCGTTCTTGTTCAGCGAGTGCCCAACAGCTTGGCGGAGGTGGACGGGTGCGCCACACAATAATGGAGTCAGCTGGCACGGTGTCACAGCGTCAAGCGGGAGGACATACATGGGTCATGCAGGCAACAGATAGGTGAGGATCACATGGGGTTGAGGCATGAAGATTGAGAGGGATGGGTTGGGGGAGGGTGGGGCAGGGCCCTGGAAGGAATGGGGCCTCCAAGGGGGCTCCGTAGGCGGTTAGGCAGGCGCTACAGGGGGTTGCCACAGCGGCGGGGGGCGGTTGTTGTCAGTTGTCGGTTACAAACAAATGCGCGTAGAGCTGGCAGTTGGTGAGAGAGAGAGAGAGACAGAGCGGCTGGATGCATTGGGCACTGTGAAAGGCTGGAGCACAGGAGCACCACGGCCCAGAGACGGCATGGGTCGATTAATAGCGGTGGCAGCGATGCACTTGAGGAGCTAAAAAGGAGGTTGTATACAAGCGGTTACTGGCTGTTGGACAAGCGGTTGGTGGGAGGCAACTTCTGGCAGGCCGTTGGAGGCGGACAGCGCGGCTTACAAGGCGGACCGTCACCCAAAGAATGGGAAAGGGGTGGAGCTAAGTGCAAGGCTGGGGTGGGGGAAGAGGTTAGGCCGTCAACGCTATGCGCAACGCGGCACAGAGGCTTGTATGTAAAGGAAGGAGAGACGCGCACCAGATGCCGCAGAAGCGGGTCTCGAATAAGGGCCAGCCGTGATGAGGCACGCTCCCGAGGGAGGCATCCATATCGCTTGACCCCAGAACACCAAAGGACTGGAAAATGACGGGTCAAATCGGGAAATCGATCGGAAAAGTTCCACTGTGCCACAGGGGTCGCAGGTGCGGCTCTGCCAAGGGGCGACAGTGTTGGTACTCCCACCATCCCTGCGAGGGCATCTATGTTGCAGCGATGAACCGCTGGAATATTTCCCACCAATTCACAGTTTTGACGACAGCTGCCCTGACAGTTGCCCTAGCTGCCCTTCAAGTTGGGCCGCGCGCGCGCGCGCCATGTCAAGTGCTCCCCATTCAGATTCCAATGCTCTCTCAAAATGTGGGTCAAGAAGGTGTGCGTTGAGGGTGTGGGTCAGAGAGAGGGGGCAAAGGGGGTTACGCTCAGCTTTGATCACTGGCACGACTGGATCAGCCGTTTCCTTTGCGCCGGATCCAGCGCAAATCCAGCGTCAAAAATTACGAATCCAGCTTAGGCACTGGGCGAGAGTAGGAAATCCAACACAAATCCAGTGTCAACTGCCCAAAAATCCAGTGCAAACGAAACAGCTGCGCAGGCAAGTGAGAGAAAAGGGAGGGAACCTGCACACATCACACCGACCAAACGGCGCACCAACGACGACGACGATCAGACAAATGATGGGAACAACACCAACACGCTCCGACCGTTTCTGTCAGCCCCCATGGTCTGGAACCGCTGCGTAACCGCCGGAAATTGACTCCCAGCCGCTTTGGCCCCGGGCAACTGCTTTTGCAACCACCAGTAAACCACTCTTTAGCCTGCCCGCCCCCCTTTAAGCCCCACCTGATCATAATTCTGGTGGCGGACGCTACTTGCAGGTTTATGCAAGGCAAATCCAGTTTTCTGTCGATCAAAATGTGCTAATGCATTCTGGAAGGTTCTACAATGCGAAGTTGGTCTCGAGGGAGCAAGAGGCAGGGCACAAACACCCGGATGTGGTGTGGGCTCACTGAATTGGAACATTAGAGTGTACATCACATGACATGACATGACATGAGGGCATGGTTTGGGTTTGGGTTTTCTCGTGAACTGACCCAGGTGTGGGTCTGGAATTTGGGCCACAAACGGTTGGTTCACCGTTCGGTTGCTTGCATGGGTGTGTGTCATGTCATGTCATGTCCTGCCATTTGTCACACGTCATGTCATGTCACGTCCGAGCTCAACAATATGAACCACACATTAATGGGATCAGGGTCAGACCGTCTGCTGCCAATGTCTTTTCGAGCCTTGGTATTAAGCTTTTCAACGGGGGAGGTATGTAGGCCTGGCAGTTGCACACTCGGTAGTATCGTCTCCGTTTCCGTTGGTCTCCCCTTCCCAGAGTACATGGGAGTATCCGTTGTGCATCTTTCTGGACAGCTGAATTGCATGCTTGCCTTGGTCGTCCACTTGGGGCGGCCAAATTATGTCCGCCGCACGGCATGCGCGACATGCTATCACAGAAAGGTGCCTGGTCGACTATTTGTTGTTTGCGGCCTGACGAGGCAAATTCACGCTCAGACAACCAGTTCGTGGCTCTGTTTGTCCTGTCCGCTTTACGTTTGTGTGTGTGTGTGCGTGTGTGTGTGTGTGTGTGTGTGTGTGTGTGTGTGTGTGTGTGTGTGTGTGTGTGTGTGCGTTTGTTCACATGTGAGATCCAAATTTCCATTATTCGTGTCTTTCGGGTTTTCTGGTTTTCTGGTTTCAGCAGAGGCGGTGAGCTTTGTGTTGGTGGTGCCCGACGTCACTCAAAGAGGAGGGCGGGGTTACCGCTCCCCATCTTCAAGCGGTCATGCAATGGACACCATTGGTTGCTGCTAGAATCTGCGTGAAGCGGGCAGGTATTACTGAGTCGCAAATGGTGCAGGGCTGACTGATAATGGGACGTTGGCCCCAGCTGGACGGTAGTGGCATATATGGTCCTGCAGGCTCACACACATGCCGTCAGGTGAACACGGTCACAGTGGGCTCCTGTGCGTAGACTTGATGGGCAACTGATGTCTGTTGGCAGCTTCCCGGTGGCAGTCGACAGCCAACCGATGGCACTGGACGGTTGACCGATGACCACACAACCTCAGCTCACAAAAACAGAGGTCAGACAGGGGGCGCCGTGCTGAGACGGGGCTGGAGGACCGCGAAACACATTCAACGAACCAAGCGGGACTACAGCAGGGCAATGGCGTTCTCCAAAGGGCTGTCCTTGAGGAGAAAAACAGGGGTTCGTGACGCCGACAGAAGCGAACGTTCACAGGGACGCTCTCTGCTTCATGGCCAAGACATGGCAAAACACAACACCACAGAAATGGTACTGAACAATGGTTGGCGGTTGGCGGCGGTTGGCGGTTGGCGGCGGTTGGCGGTTGGTGGCGGTTGGCGGTCCTTGGGGGCCATCCTTAAGGGCTGTCCTTACCGGAAAAAAAAATTGGGGGTTCTTAAGGGCAGCCCTGGTTCTCGAACTGCCAGTGCTCAGTCGTCTGTGCTCCCAATGCAAAGGGGGGCGGGGGGCGGGGTATGAGGGGAAGCAAGAAGGAGGCCACGGAGACGACGGATGTGCAGCCCTTCCAGGAGGGCGGGGGGGGGGGGAGGGGCAGGGGGCGGCTGGAGACTTGGGGTCTTCCTTTCCGCGACTGAGGCCAAAGGGCCTGAGAAAACAGTTGGGTGTCCCTGAGTCCCTGAGGCAACTCAGGACCAGAGTTGGTGAGGACGGCACGGCCCCAGCACAGGCCCCCTTGTACCCGCACACCCCGCAAACAGGGACCATATCTCTCACGATTGGGACAAATGGGGAGCAGGAGGCGGCGGTTACAAAACCGTTGCAGCTGCAGTTGGAGTGGGAAGGATGTGGTTGGAGCGCGACTTTGTTGTTGACTACCGATAGTACACCGTTGCAGAAGGCCCGGGTGGACGGCTCTGCGAAATGGAAAACGTCGTCTGTGCGCTCCGCCCAACCGGATGCCTCCATCGTTCCCCTGCACAACGGTGCCCGCAGGAAGTTTACTCCGGACCCGAAGCCTGGGAGAGCAGCGCGTCCCTTGGCCTGTGCTTCAAGGGGCGGGAGACCAAAGGTGGTCTCAGGCGCAGTGGCCAAGCCGATGACTGGCGATCGGAAAAGCGGTTGGAGACGGGACCGGGCGGTTCCAAAAACGGTTAGCGAGCGGTTGGGGCGGACCACAACCGCGGTCCTGGAGGGAGGCCGAGCCTAGCATCCCCCTTCCATCACAGGCCTGCCCCTCGACGCTGGCACCCGCCTACGGACCGCCTACCGACAGCCGTGGCAGCTCCAAGTGCTGGGAGTCGCCGGAAATGTCCGAGAAGCTTGCCTCCGAGCCCTTGTCAGCCTGCGGGCTCTCCGCGATGTCCCCGGCTTCCGGCTGCCCAGTACTGTTCCCTGTGATGTTGCCCCCGCCGATGCTTTTCCGCTTCCACATGGACACGGCCCGCATTGTTGCTGTCGTCGCATCCACGGCTTTCTCGGCCTTGGACTTGCCGGCTGCAGATCAAAGGCGGGCCGTTGAAGCAGTCACTGGGGACGCCTTTTGCATGCAGCGTGCCGCAGGGCACAGGTAGTACGTGCATGTGGAGGCACCTTTGAGGTCTGGCAGCCCCGTTGGTGGGTGTTGCGCTGGTGGGCGGGTTTTTGATCTCCGGGTTTACGGTCTGGCCGTCATTTGAGGTTTGCGCAAGCCCAGAGGTCCCATCTGCTGGATGGGCCGGTACACCACAGGTACGTGTGTGGGGGGCGTGCCATAGAGGCTGGACGAGAATGCCGATATGTCTGGGCGTACGTACGTGTGCGCCTTTTGAGGAGGGAACCCTCCACTCGTGGATGGGTGGGTTGGTTGTCCACCGTTGGGTTGGGGGCGAAGAGGGCAAGAGGTGGGCAACATGCTTGGCTGCCCCTAACAACTGGGGGAAATTATTCTCACTAGGTGAGAGTGGGACGGTTGTCCCGCTACTTACAAGTGCTGCTTCTGCCCCTTGCACCGGGGCACCTGAATCCTCCACCCACACGGTCCCTCAAATGTCGAAACCAGACATTCAAGCCACACCACCCGACCAGACCCCATCCAACCCGATCAGACCAGACCGGACTTGGAGCCAGCGCTGGACAAGCGCTGGACAGAGCCTGGGCTGGACAAGCGTCGTCCTGTCAGGACCAGCGGGGACACGCATCCCTACTTTGGTGGGTGAGCGGGACAAGCGGCACTGTACTGGGTCGCACTGCAGCACAGGCAGACGCACAGCCACGACAACACCCACAATCAAGAGAATACACGTACACACACACGGCCTGATGAGATCAAGGCACAGCGAGAGCACAGCACTGATCGTCAATACAACTCATCAGGCCAACATCGATAGAAAGTCATGATGCTAGGCGCCTTTCTGACGGACAGTGATGATGGAAGTGCAATGAAGTTTAGACGGAAGGCGTCATGTGCATGCCGACCATTACCATTGACCGACGGGGCACACACACACACACACACACACACACACACACACACACACACACACACACACACACACACACACACACACACACACACACACACACACACACACACACACACACACACACACACACACACATCGTGGGAACTGCAAACACAAGAGCAAAAGCACAAGAAGAGCGGTTCAAGAGCACTCCTCAAGAGCTGCCGAGCAGCCCTAGACACCTTTTGATCCGCTGAAGGTGGGACAGAGTGCAACGAAGTGCAGGCATGCAAAGTGTGGTGCACGCCGATACCTCCTTCCCCAGACCCAGTTAATCTATTTATACCCGAGCCCATGTTTTACTTGCCCTCCAAATCTGCACACACACACACACACACACACACACGTTGAGAACCGCGAGACAAGAACAATGCAAGAAAAGCGGTTGAAAGAGAACTCCTCAGGAACAGCAGAGCTGTCCTGGACATCTTTCAGTGTGATGAGGAAGCAGTGCATATGGAGACATGTTCAGTGCCGTAAGCCGCAATGAAGCAATTGAACCAAATAAGCACACCAAGGCCAGAGCCAAAAGTTTTTCCTGCACTGGGTGCTTCCACCCCACCACCCACACCCAAAAGAGAAAGGGAGTCAGGGGAGGGGCGAGCAAACATTCATGGGTTGACCCGTGCCCGGAGCAGGGCCGCGCCATTACACCAGGTGGGTGTGTGGCCGGTAATGTATTAGAAGGGGGGGAAGGAGGGGGGGGGGGTCTGAAGGGCGGGGGTGGGGGTTGGCTGGAACCCCCCTCCTCCTAGGGTGCCCCAGTACTTTCAGTACTTTCATCATGAGCTGTGAAAAAATGAAGGAAAAAATTGTCAAGTTCTGTGCTAGCCTGCCAGACGATTGTGGCATCGTGCCTGGAATTGAACCCACACCAGGCACTTTGCACGTGCAGTGATCTACCACTGGCTCACTGCTGGCCACTGCCAGTACCCCGCTCTGCGATGGATTATCCGGTCTGGTCTGAAAATTATTCCTGAAAAATCCCCTCCCTTTGCCAAACAATTGCCCTTTATGACACATTGCAAGACGCTGGGCCCTCATTTAGCATCCTTCAGGTTCATGCAGGTTCATGTAGCTCCATTCAAGGTGCACTCAGGTTCATGCAGGTCCATTTACGGTCTACTCAGGTTTATGCAGGTCCATTTTGGGTCCACTCAGGTCCGTGCATTCAATTACACATTACACATTAGAAGGGGAGGAGTCAAAGGGGAGTGGGGGGGGGGGGGTCAGGGGAGGTACCCCCCCTCCTCCTACGGTGTACAGCTGTTCTAATACATCTCTCCCCAACACAAGGACACTTGTCCGGGTTGTCCCCAAACTCAGCGACGCCTTCCCCTGGAACGCGGAAAACACTATGCGTGCGGTGTACAGCATTGGTCATGAACTACCCTGTGCGCGTCATGAAGTGGTAGCGCCGTTGCTGCACTGGTTTAGAGCGACAGCCGCTTGGGACGGGGATCAGGATACCGACACCGTGACCCCCCAGCCCTTCCAGCCGGGGGGTTACAAGCAGTGAACAATCAGGGACAACCGTCATTCTTTCCTGGGACAAGCGCAAGCTCCCAGTCTTCCCCAGACCCCAGGGCAGGGATGAACTTATCCAGGGGGGGGGGGGGGGCTTGGGGAGGGGTTAGGGTGATCTGGCAATCCCACCACCCCAGGCCAAACCATCCACCCACCCAAAACCAGGAAAAATTTTCCTCGAGTAGAAATCAAATTTTGGATAGAGAGCCAAAAATGAGAGGCCCATTTTAGGTACACAAACCCTTTTTTTGCCCTCATACCCACTCCCGTCCCGTAGGCCGAACATGAAGCACATCCCTGCCCCAGGGACGCGGTCGGAAGCGACCCGAGCATTGGTGGGGGGGCGGTGCCCAACTGCATGCAAAATCAACGAGCTCTGCCCGCAGCAGACCCCACTGCACATTGCCTGATGGCACCGTGTGCGCACTGCGGCCTCAGATGTTGACACATGTTGTCTTGAAGGTCAAGCGCCGAACAATGGCCCTGCAACTCTGAGGGGAAACTAACCGGCCGCCCTGGAAGCAGGTGGAATATGCGCATACGCTTCTTGGTTGACTTGGCGTAGGCCTTCTCCAGCCTGGCGAGCTCCTCGGCACTCACCTTCCAGTCAATGCCCCACTCCTGCGCCATGTTGCAGAGGATGACACTGAACATGGACTTGATCAGCGTGGGCCTATGGCATGGACACCGAGGAGCGGGAGCGGAGGCGCCAGGGGGGAATTCGGAGGGGAGGCAAGAGGAGAGGAGTGAGCGGGAAAATGAGCAGATAATTTGTCATGGGGTGCAGCTGTGGTCTGCTGCCAGCTGCCATGGCCATGATGCCAGGAGCTGGAGGGTGGGGTGATATATGCGCACAAGCGGAGGGAGGGGAGGGGAGGGGAGGGGGGATGTAAATGGGGATGCCATGGTCACAGAAGCAGTCACCAGCACTTGGACAAGCAGTTGGAAGTTGGTTCCTTGGGTTCGGGGTCCTGACGTAATGTCTGCCAGAAAGTTCCTTGAAGGAGTGTGAAAATCCTGTCTTGAATGAATCGTTGAGGTTCAGGACGACCCCACCCATGAATACTCCTCATAGGACCTCAACCATCCCTGCCCCCAGGATGGCATCACTGGGGGTTGACAATTCCCACAGTGCTCGTTCGTTCAACACGGGTGCCTGACATGTTGCCTCGTTTTCCCCTGATTTCGCCTCTCCTTTGCTGGCCTTTCCCCAGTTTCCCTGGCCTTTGTCAAAATTTTGAGGCAACGTATCATGGGGGACTTTGATCAAAGCGAAGCGACTCGGATGGAATTCCACGGATTTTGAGTCACTGTGTGCCTGCGTCTGGTTGGCACGGAGGCTTGGCCGGCACAGGGACTCACTTCCGCAGCCACCCTATCCTTTGCGAGGTCTCTGTGACAGCCACGCAGAGTAAAATTGTGTCGGGTCGACCCATTGAACCCCCCCCCATCCATCGCATACGAACGAATGCTCCAGCAGCCCTCAGTGCCGGCACACCTTTGAAGCATGAAGTGCTCAAACTCCTCGAAGTCAATGCCGCCCCCCGCCTCGTTCCTCAGCACAAGGTCCAGCTCCGTTAACATGGCCTCAGTCACGCCCAGCCGGGCCATGGTCTTTGCCCCACGGCTCCTGAGCAGGTTCAGCTCTACAGCACTGATCTGAACAACAACAGCATGGCCTGTGGCATTCGGGAAGAGCAGGCGAAGGGGCACGAAGCTGAAGGGGCGGTGTCAAAAGTACCCATCAAGCGGTTGGAAAAGCGGGAGGGGGCGGAAACTCTGGCGGTGACAAAATGGTTGGGGGACCATGGGGCACAGAGAGCAACTGTTAGGGCAGAATAACACGTCCCCCGGAAAGGGGCTGGGGGCGGGTACCCCATCTCCTTCAAGTACATGCCTGTGTGTAACTGTGTGTGGCTGACGAACATCGAACAGTGCATCGAAAACGGCACGAATGGTGGCTCCTGGGGGGGGGGGGGGGTCGGTCCCCCGAGCTTGAAAAAATTGCGATAAATTGCGGTAAATTGCGGTAAAATTGCAGTATAAATTGTTTTGCTCCCCAGACTCTATGCCACCCATGAGCAGCAGTGGAGCAGAGATATGCAGTACCTGAGTTGGTTGTACACAGGACACACACCTTGGACACCTTGGTTCAATTCCTGCATTGGAGGCCCCAAACACAGAATTTTAGGAAAAAAGGGTTTTTTAACCAATTATGCACCCAATTGGTAGGATCGTGAGGCTTGTAGCACCTAGCACGCACACTGCACCAAAGCTTTCAGCACAAGCATTTAATCCAATCGTCCTTTCACGTTACCATTATAATGGGCCATGAAAGCAACACGAGGGCATTGTCACTCATTGCATGCCCTTGGTCAGTGTTGGTGTACTCGCAAAAAAGAAAAGAATCGGGCTCAACAGAGCCAGTCCCCATCACCATTGTAATGAGGAAAAGGACTATGTTTAAAAGCTGATGCAAGGCGGGCCTCCCACCACTGAAGGAGGTGTGCAGGCCCAGTTACGTCCCTAATGTTGCTACAGCCAAAAGCATAAAAACGGTATCATCAGCGACGGCAGTTCATGAGGGAATTGTCTAACTCGACCAGCAGGTGTGATCCGCGTGGCATAGCGTGCCTGGCGACCACCTTGTCCTTTGCCACGCTTCACAGGCACTTTGCCCTTTCCAGAGTCACTGTCCCCAGAAGTTGATGACAGTTTGGGAGCGCAAAAAAAAAACAGAAAAGTGTCCTGCCACACAAATCACATGCAAGCAGGATGCATAGCAGCCCCCAGCGCCTTGCAGAAAGAACAGTCTCACTGCGCCTCGTCAAAAAGACAAAGAATTGTCTCATTGTATTCAAAAAGCCAACAATCGAAAAATTGCGGCAAAATTGCGGACCGCAATCCCCCCCCCCCCAGGTGGCTCCCGTCATGGCCCCTTCGCCACCCATGTGGCGGGCAAGGGCCGTGGTAGGTGTGCGTCCTTTTGCCCCGGGGAGAAGGCATAGTTGAGCTCGTGCATTGTAAGCCACAAAGACTGGTGGTGCAGCGTGGTGTGGTGCGGCGTGGTGTGGTCTGGTGTATGGTATCGACTTGTGTTGTGTTGTGTTGTGTTGTTTCGTGTCGTGTCGTGTCGTGTCGTGTCGTGTCGTGTCGTGTCGTGTCGTGTCGTGTCGTGTCGTGTCGTGTCGTGTCGTGTCGTGTCGTGTTGTGTCGTGTCGTGTTGTGTTGTGTCGTGTCGTGTCGTGTTGCGTCGTGTTGTGACGTGTTGTGTTGTGTTGTGTTGTGGTGCGGTGTGGTGTGATGTGATGTGGTCCGGTGCGTTGTGGTGCGGTGCGTTGTATTGTATTGTATCATATTGCATTGCATTGTATTGCATTGTGTTGCATTGAATTGTGTTGCATTGTGTTGGGTTGGGTTGCATTGCATTGCATTGCACTGCATTGTGTTGCACTGTGTTGTGTTGTGTTGTGTTGTGTTGTGTTGCGTTGCGTTGCATTGCGTTGGCTTGCGTTGGGTTGGCTTGCGTCGCGTCGCGTCGCGTCGCGTCACGTTGCGTCACGTTGCGTTGCGTTGCATTGCATTGCATTGCATTGCATTGCATTGCATTGCATTGCATTGCATTGTATTGTATTGTATTGTATTGTATTGTATTGTATTGTATTGTATTGTATTGTATTGTATTGTATTGTATTGTATTGCATTGCATTGCATTGCATTGCATTGCATTGCATTGCATTGCATTGCATTGCATTGCATTGCATTGCATTGTATTGTATTGTATTGTATTGTATTGTATTGTATTGTATTGTATTGTATTGTATTGTAGTGTAGTGTAGTGCAGTGTAGTGCAGTGCAGTGCAGTGCAGTGCAGTGCAGTGTAGTGCAGTGCAGTGTAGTAGCCATGCCATGCCATGCCATGCATGGCATGGCATTGTATTGTATCGTGTGGAAATCACGGTTTTCGATTGATTTTGGTCACCCTCAATGGGCACCCAACTGACATATCCCGTGTCGCTTTGCTCTGTGCTCCCTTCAGCCGCAGGTAGTGCACACACCTCCCCACTGCCATCGTCATCAAACAAATTGAAGCAGGCCTGGAAGGTCTGACGTCGATTGGTCACCAAGTGCGAGGTCAGCACATCCATCACCTGCACGGCGGTCCCAGGACGACATGGGGGGGTTTTCGTTGCAGATCTGGACCACTACACCCGCAGTGTGCGTGTGGCGGGGTGGGTCCGGAGGGGGGGCACTAAAAAAAATTGCCACATTTTATGTGGGGGAGGAAAACCGGAGGGGAGCAGAAGGAAAATGCCATTATTTTTTTTTGGAGGGGGGGCATGTGGAATTCCTCATTGAGTTCCCAGCATCCTGACACATGTATAGACACTCCACCCCATGCACAAACACTCAACCATGTGCACACACATGCACACACACTCAACCACATGCACACAATCTCAACCACATGAGGAGGAGGAGGAGGAGGAGGAGGAGATGCGGCCAGGATCCAAGCCGTGCGACAACCTCATGATGCCCGCAGTGGTCGCTTTGATGGAATAACCCTTGCTGTCGTTGTGGATACCCATGCCTGAGCATTATGGTGGCGCCGTGTTTAGGCCAAGTGCCGTGTGTGCCTGACCTGGTGTGGGGTAGTGCCCCTGGCTCAACTCCTGGGCCGGTAGACACCCGCCTGGGGTGACTGTAACACGGTTTGCGGTGTGGGCCTAGCCCCAGGCCACTAGCACGCCGCACACAGAAATGTACGCCTCAGGAGCGGTGCTTCATTGCCGGTGAGGATCGCTTCTGAAGTCGGCAAAGGGCAGTGCACTGCGGGCGTCCTGCAAGTCACAGGGTACCTCATCAAATATGCACTTGGACCTCAGGACTCCGCCCCTCCCAACAGCAACTGGCAGTTACGCTCCAAACACATCCTTCCAACTCGAACAGCGGCGGCAGCGGTTTTGTACCCGCCGCCTCCTGCTCCCAACCGCTTGGTAAACCAGGGCTAATCGGTTTCACTAACGTTCGCTGCACTACCCTGGGGCCTGTCTTCCTTCAAAAGAAGAGCACAGTGACCAGGGGTGTCTCCAGTCATGAAGCAAGGCAGAAAACCACACCCCTCAAGCGTCACAGTGAGGGAGGAGGGCAGGAAAGGGGAATTGTGTCCCAAATCTGAGGACCAGGAATGGGAGGTGGGAGAACACTCTGCGCACGGGGGCGGGGGGACCGTTCAAGCCCCTGTTCTCGGGGCCGGTGTTTGGCGGGGGGGAGGACCCCACCATACACCACTCAAAATGATCCGCCACAACGCACTGATCATTGTGAGCCATGTATCACGAAGGCGCGGCCCAATTGCCTGAGTCATTACCAGTCCTCAGACTGCCCTTTTGTGAGGGATCTCTCCCAAATGCCTCTGTTGCAGGACCCCCATTCCCTGGGCACAAGTCATTCATGCATGATTGGAAGAAGTAGTGGTGAGGGAGTGAAATGACAATCATAACCTTTCTTGGAATGTTTGTGTGCTCTCTTGGGCACTAAAATAAGTGCCCCAATCCCATTGTGCTAGGCTAGGTCAGAAAATCCCACACGGACACATGGCCCCAAACGGTTGAAGGTCGGACGGTGACCGTTGAAACTTTGCCCGGCGCGCTAACATTCCCTCTCTGTATGGGTTATTGGTGCCCCACTAAACAATAGCTTTCCTTTCTGGTGGGGTATTCCGTGAAGGCTGGTCTTGGGGACGGGGTGGTGGGGGGGGGGGGGGCATAAAGGCTCAGTAAAGAGGCACTTGGTACTTCCGGATGTACGCACTGGTTTCCGTTTTCCGGGGGCAACTGTCTACGTTGCTTGTCCCCAGCGACTGGGGAAAAGTATTTTCACGTGGTGAGAGTGGCGCAGTCATCCCTCTGCTCACAAGCGCTGCTTCTGCCCCTTGGCATCCCTCCCAGGCCGGCACCAGCAATGCTTCACATTCAGCATGACGATGAAATTTGGAGGGCATTCACGATGGGGTTCCAGTTCACCAAGTGTTGTATTCTTGTTTTGGGGGGGTAGGGGAGGGCGCGCCATAAAGGCTGAAGGAGTATGCCGGTTGGTACTTCTGGATGTACGGAAATGTGGGCCTTTTGGGGAGGAAATCCTCTGCGCGTGTGGAAGGGTTGGTTGGTTCGGGGTGAGTGCCATGAAGGCTCAGTATGCCGGTCAGTACTTCCGGGTGTGTGCCATTGTTCACTTTTTGGAGAACAGGTTGTACACATTGTTTGTATCCGGATGGTGTGGAAGCGGATGTTGGTGGGTGAGTGTGGGGCAGTTGCCCCTCTGCTCAGAAAGGCTGCTGCAGCCCCTTGGCGCTACTCCAAAGCCAGCGCCAACAGACTTCACATTCAGTCTTTCCCAGACCGTGAAATCTGGAGGGTACTCCGCAGCACATCTGAAGTGGGAAGTTGCAACACAGGGCCGCATCGAAGGGCCTGATCTCAGACGCACAGACGTTGTTTGGACATCTGACCAGACCTACTGGCAGTCATCCTCTACTCTAGGCTCTCAAGTAGAATTCCAGCCCCGAATAAGCGACCAGGGCTCCCCAAATGAATTTTATGTTGAATGCCGCGGGGGGGGGGGGGGGCAGTCCCCTATTCTCAGGGTAAAAGGTGCTCCAATCGTCTCCAAATTTAATTGCTGGGCCTTTCCGAACCAGTGGCAACCCTGGTGCGGCCCTGGCGCCCGGGAAATCAGTGAACGGGGCCGGCTAAAATACAGGGAAAGCTGTTTGCGACCCGGGACTTCTATTTCAGACTCCAGAGTAACCGCGCCCTTCCAAGTCCAACTCCGGCGACAGGGGTTTCGTAATCGCCGCCCCCTGCTCCCGAGCCGCTTTCTTGACTATGGCCAATCGGTTTTACAAGCGTTCGCTGCACCACCCTGTGGCCCTCATTTGCATCAAGCGGCCCTGACCCGCGCCCCAACCCCCCTCTAACAACAGAGAGGCCATTCGGGTGTGGTGCCCTCTGGGCCCCCTCGTCTACGCGGGCTGTAGCGCCGCAGCCAGTGCAGCCAGCACCGGTGGCACCCAGGGCAGGAAAGCACTCTCTGCGCCCTGGTGCCCCTCCACCTGCCCGGGGTACGCCCTCGGCCGTGGGGAGCTGGACCCAGCCCGCGTGGCAGCACCACCTGTGCTGAAGGCAGTCAAGGAGTGCGGGTCTGACCCCAGTCGTGCCACGTACCACTGCATTCCCGTGCCAACAGGCATTCGTGGAGTGGTTGGGTAGCTTGTCCTTGTGACGTGGAGGTTGCGAGCCCAGGCCCACATCTCCCCCGGCGGGCTCAGCGTCAGGCTCTCCAGCCTCCCTGCCGGGGCCTGGAGCACCAGGCACACACTTCCCCGCGCCATGTGCGCCAACGCCGAACAACGATGGAGCAAGCAGGTGTGCCACAGCCCCCCCCACCCCCTCTCAGACACACAAGGGCACATACACACAGGCACGGCGGCATCTCCCGCCCGCGAGCGCCACCGCGGGGTCTGGGGGCGGTCAACAGTCCGGTAGGCCTTGCGACCGGACACCCGGGTACAGCCGCCCAGTCGGGTCCGGCACGGAAGGCGGCGCGGACCGTGGGTAGGCGACCAGGTGAGGCCTTCACCCAACCCAACCCAACCCCCCCCCCCCCTCTACCCCCAGGACGTAGGCTTTGGCCTGGTGGGGGCCCTCCTACGGTCGGCCATGCTGGTGACCGCCTGCTCAGGCTGTCACCCCAAGCAAACGCAGGCTGGCGCCGCCGCGCGCAAGCGCACAACCGCAGACCTCGACCGGAGAGATATCGCCACCACCGTCCGCGTCGAAGCGGTCGAACAGGGAGTCCACGAGCTTCAAGTTGTTGAGGCCCAGGCTGTGCAACGCGTCCCTGCACCACATCGACACACGTGGCGGACCGGACTACACGTGGGGGGGGTTGTACGGGGGTTATCCAGAGTTTTGCTGAAAGGGAGGTTGGGGGGGGGGGTCTGGAACCCAAAATTCCAAAAGTTTGTGTACCAAAAATCGCCCAGCAATATTTCCTTTTGTAAATTTCATTTTTTCCCCACTTTATGAAATCCGGGTCCAAGGGGGGCGACCCGCCCCAGGAGACCCTGAGTTGTTAAGCAAAACTCTGGGGTTATCTCGCCAGGGAAACTTTCGTGGGGGGAGGGGGGGTTCGCCGCCCTTGGTTATCCCAAAGCTCCCAACTGCCTCCCACATGCCCGAACGTGCAGGCCAATGCTCGTTTCAGAGTCGGAAAGGTGTGCAAACCACTTTGCAGTGGCGTTGGCATCTTCCCTGCACGCCCGACACCCCTGAATGTCGCCGGGGGGAAAATTCGCCACCTCGCTTAAAGACGACATTTTCCCACAAAACTATCCCCACCCGAACCCCGCCCCCCTTCCCCTGTACACAACGCGGCAGTGCAATCTGCAGCGCGGTGCCGTGCCGTGCCGCGCCCCGTGCAGTATTAACGCGGCCTCTAGCTGAACTACTGCTGTGGCAGTCACCAGCCGTCACTAAACACGGTCCGCAAAAGACTTCCTTCTGGTGCGTATCCTGTTTCAACGGGTTACACACTTTTTTGGGGAAGGGGGTACATACCCGGTACACAACAAATTGTTCTAGGATACACACCCGATGCACACGGAGGATGAGGGTTGTGAGAATAATCTCACTTGTGTCGGCTGTTGGCGGTTATGCGACTGGCGGTTGGCGGTTCCACGGGTCCGGGGCGGTGCCCACCAGACTTTCTTCTCGTGTGTATTACAAAGATGGTGGAGTGGGTAGCCCAAAACATTTTGATGTTGACCGGGTGCGCATCTGTGTGTATTGCCATGCCTCCCCCCATGCGGGCCCACTTGTCCTTAGGCACCGTGAAGCACCTTCAACAGCCCGCGGCTGCCCTCCGGCGCTCTGGGAGGGGGGCGCGTGCAGACACGGCAGGGACGCTGCACCGTCAGGGCCGAGGGCGGCCTCCTCGACCGTAGGTAAACCGCCGTCCCATTTAAAATCATGCGCGTGATTTTATTTTTTCTGCGTGATTTTATTTGGCGCATGATTTTATTTAAACCTTGCGTGTTTTTATTTCTACTTGCCTCAGACACCATGGATTTTGCTTTCCATTCTTTTCTTGCTGATGCACGTGACAATGATGAGTTGGAGGTTGATGATTGTTGGGCCGCTGAAACAGATTCTGATTGTGTTACTGCCAATTCAACGGACGGCGACTCAGATGAACTTGGAACTGTTGCAGACCCGGTTGCTGGTTGCTGAACAACGTGTTGAGCCAGTTCCTGAACCAGTTGCTGTACCAGTTCCTGAACAAGTTGCTGAAGCAGTTGCTGTTCAAGTTCCTGAGGAAGTTCCTGAACCTGTTGCTGAACCAGTTCCTGAACAAGTTCGTGAACCTGTTGCAGTGTCCCTCTGTGTTTCTTTTGCTCTTGTCCTCGGGGATTGGTTGCAGTTTGTAGCATTTGACCCGCAAAAAATGGTGCGTGATTTTATTTCTACCGTTTTCAATAAAATCAAGCATGCGTGATTTTGTTTTTTCTGCGTGATTTTAATCAGGCGGGGGGTTTAACCAAAAGAAATACGGCGACTCCTTCGAATCCGTCCACACTTACACTTGTGTTGTGCGTTGTGCACACTTCCGCTACACTTTGTTGCATTTACGGTGTACTTCCGTTGTACTATGTCAAATTACTATCATACTTTTGCTTCCACTTCCGTTGCGCTACTGTTAAGCTTTGGTACACCTCCGTCACACTTCGTTGCCCTTCCGGTTCACTCCACTTCCGCTGCAGCTCGTCGCTTCTCCGTTGCACGTCCGTTGCACTGATCTGGCAGGCCACGGCTTACCGCCACCAAGGCGGGGGGGGGGGGGATGGCAGCCTGGGATCCTCCGCCTGACCTAACCCCCCACCCACATCAGAAAATTTCTCCTCACGAAAAGAAATGAAATTGATTAAAGGGGCCCGAAATTGGAGGTCGATTGTAGGTACACACACTTTTGTTTGGCCTCTGACCCCCCCCCCCCCTCCGGGAGAGGTAAAATGCGCCACTAACCCGTGGCCTGTCCGTCACACGTCCGTTGCACCGCTCGTGGGGCCCGGCAAAAACCGTCACACCGGCAACCGGCAGGAACCTGAACATTGGTTTTGTCATACTGGCAGCATTGTTTTCATTCATGAACTTGGCGTGCTTCTTGAAGATGCCCTTGACCAGGGACAAGTAGTCCACCTCTCCCTGGAACGAGTTCCGGAAACCTCTCACCGCCCGCGCCACGCTCTCGTTAAAATGCTGCCAAACCCTGGGGCGAAGAGGCACAAGGGAGCTGCTGGGGGCACTGCGCAAGAAGGCCCTACCCCCTTGTGCCCAAGCCCCCACCCCACCCCTGGCCCAACAGACCATCTCAAGGCTAATGCTCTACACGGCACAGCAAGTCCCCCCTCTTATGAGAGACAGTTGTGTCATTATGAAGCAAGCAACAGTGGGGAAGGGTGGTGATGCACAAGCACATGTGATATACCGATGCATCATTGCCCTGGAACACAGTCCTACACCTGCACTGGGGCGCACAAATGCCGCCGCCATGCTGGCACTATACAGTGACCACAATGCAAATGCGGGTCGCAGAAGGTGTGGTGTGTGCGTGGGGCGGGGGGGGGGGGTTCCTGGGACAGCCACTGGCTGGACTTGTTCCTCCGTAATTAATCCCCAGTTTCCCTTAAGGCCGATTTCGACGCTTTGCAGCCATGGTCCACCCACGAACGTGTCTTCGAGGCGCCGTGACACCACGCCCCCACAGCGGGGCGCGATCACCACCCAGTGGTCCTCCACCTCCCCCTGGCCCTGGCCCTGGCCTAGCGGTGTGCATGCCCAGGGTGGGCTTCTCCCTGACCACCAGACGGCTCTTCAACCCCAACGTCCAAAAGGTCGGGGACAGCCTCCTTGCTGACGCCGCCCAGGACAAGCACTTGGCCGTGTGGCTCCAGGAGGCCACGGACACTATGCCCCAGCAGGCAGTGGACTCGGTCTTGGACCTCCTGGCTAGTGCCACCCGGCGCATGGCTGTGGTGGTGGGTATGCACCTCCCGTCGGGGGAAGAGTCCCTCCCCATATGGCTCCGAGGAACTGGGTGCAGAGCTGAGGAAAGCCCTCAGCCACACCGCCTTCCTCTCCCAATGGGCAGAGGTGCTGTACCGGCAGGACGCAGCCGCGCAGCGCCTGAGTTCCCTGGAGGGGCGGCTCCTCATTATGGAGCTACGATGGGCCAGCTGGGAATTCGCTCCAACAACCCTAGACAAGCTCCATTGCAGAGCTCAAGAGGCAGTCGGATGACCCTGCAACTGGGGTCACTGCACTCTGGGACGCCGTCGCCCAGGAACACAAGAGGTCCATCAAGCACTTCTAGCTGCAACATGCCTCGGGGCCCCCTCAAACGACAAAAGGCGGGCCGTGCAGGGGGCCGTCAACATCCTCGCCCCTGGGGCAATCTAGTGCATCCAGTCTGCGGATTTGGGTGCAGAGGCGGTGGCTGAAGCCCAGGCGGTGCTTGAGGAGTTTTGGCAGCACTGGGCTAACATGTGCTCTGCCTCCGCAGTTGGGGGGGAAGGGGGGGCTGGAACCCAAAAGTCCAAATGTTTGTGTACCAAAAATAGCCCAAGTCAATCTTTCCTTTTGTAAATTTCATTTTTTTCCCACCATGAAATCCGGGTCCAAGGGGGGGGCTGGTGTTCGGACCCCCCCCCCTCCAGGACATGGTGAGTTGTTATCCAAAACTCTGGTCCCAGGGTTAGTGGCAGTCACAAGTGGGTTCAATGGAGCTCGTGTGTGTGTGTGGGTGGGTGGGTGGGTGGGTGGGTGTGGGCCACCACGTGGGCTTACCCTGCATCCCTTCGAGTTGAGCACCGTGGAGTGATGTCTCACTGACATCGTCAACACCATGAAGGGACAAGCCGCTGCACCAAGGATCCACTCCTGTGCAGGCGCATCCCTCTCCAGACAGGCCATCGCCACACAGGTCATCGGTGCTGGTGTGCTGGACTTTCCACACAGATGGCGACAAGGCACAGGTGAGGCCCACGTTTCCACGGCAAAATGCAGGTGGGGGGCCGGGGGCGGGGGGTGCTGGCAATTCAGTGGAGTGCAGTGGGCAGTGCGAAGGTTCCTGACCAGTCACCAACTTGTGTGCCATCGCCCCCTTTCAACGACACTTGCCGCTTCGAACCGTTTGCCCGACTCCCACTGACTCGTGACTGAGGCCCCCGAGGACAGGCAGCATCCGCGCTTTGCCGGCGGCGGTATAACGAACGCCGCAGGTCCGTTGCGGAGGAATGCAGGATCGATGGCGGTTGGGAAGAAACCAATCGCGGTCCAACGGCTGTGGAAGGTGGTTGAAGTGCAACCGACCCTTTTTTCCAGCCGATCCGGCGGGTGTGTCGGCAGTGGCGGAGACGCAGTCCACTGATGTGACAGACCCTCCGGGGCACGACAGCGGCACGCAAGAGGGGAATCACCGGAACGTGCGGTCCAGACTGCCGGAGAAGATCTGCTCACCGTTTTTCCAGACGTATCGCACGCCGTCCCTGTGGCCCTCGTAGCAGTATTCGTGGCCTCCCACTCGGAAATCCATTTGTTGAATAGTTGCGTCATCGCCACCTGAGGATAAAGGCCACAGGCACAGGCCGGTGGGCCACAACAGAACACAACACAACTGACCTCAACACAAGGAGGAGGAGGAGGAGGAGGAGATGGGGTCCCCCGGTAGGGCGCACCCGCTCGCCAACCCCACGGTGCCTACCGGCCCCACCAATCTGCAACCCGGCGATCGATGGGAGGGACCCTGACTGCGGGCCCAGTCCGGATCAGCATCGTGGCTGCACCTCTCCTCTTTGTCTCCTCCCCATGGACTCCTGACCCCCGGGTGCAGCGGGTACCACTCAGGAGCCTTGGAGGGGGGGCAATGGAGGGAATCCGGCTCCACTTCCAGTCCGGCTGCCACCCAGGGGGCGGGGACACAGTCACACGGGTGTGAGCCATTAGCCCGCCAGGTACTACCGAAGTGCGGCGTTTGGCTGCAGGCCCGCGGGTCATGGGGGCCGTCACCTGCTCCCACACCCCGCCGTAGGGCCCTCATGTCCAAGCGCGGTAAGGCAAACCCTCGCTCGGCGCATTTTCGGCTGGGAACGCACCCGAGGTCAGGGAATGCCTGGGTGATCACCGTGCTGGTCGCCATCCCAGCCCTGGTAGGTGGTACAAGACCCGGGGTTGGAACCCCGGCCATGCGCAGTGGCCATCATCGTGTCGCACAGGCGGCTGACCCCCCGGGGATCATGCGGGCCCCTGAACTCGTACAAACCCACTTAGCGTTGCGGCGGGCCATACCCCATCCCCACTGGTCGTCCCTATCCCCACCCGGTCCGTCCATGACCAAGGGAACTCGGGTGCACCCGCCGCCGCCGCTTGTGTCGCAACCGCATCTAGCCCCTCCCGGGCGTCCCTATCCCCAATGCAATGCAGCACAGCACAGCACAGCACAACACAACACAACACAATACCAACACAACAGAACACAACGCAACACAGCACAACGCAACGCAATACGGCATAGCACAGCACAGCACAGCACAGCACAGCACAGCACAGCACAGCACAGCACAGCACAGCACAGCACAGGACAGGACAGCACAGCACAGCACAGCACAGCACAGCACAGCACAACACAATACCAACATGACCCACAACACTCCGCATGACACAACACACAGCACAAAATGTACCATAACACAACAGAATACACAACACACTGCAGGACACCACGCAAAATGCTACTCACACGCCACATAACATACATAAACGCATGCAGTGCGCTGTGGTGTGTGTTCTGCGGGAAGAAAGGGTCCAAAGTAGCCCACTTTTCGCATAGCGCAGGCACAGCGCACCCTGCGCCCTGTGTGTGCCGATCTCGGGAGAGGGCATGCCGTTCACGGGTCCCTCCCGCCTCCCCCCAACGTCCGGGGGCAGGCCCTTAGACACACCCGAGAGCACTTTGTGGCCGTCGGTCCAAAGGGACAAGATGGCGTCGTCGGAGCCACACAGCGAGCCCTGGCACCTGCGGAGGATGGGTGCGGGCAGACCGGAGGGGGACGGAGGGGGGGCTGCGCAGTGCTGGTACGCAACGGGGGGGGGGAGGGGACTTCGGGGGGGGGATGATTTCGTGGGAAAGTTTCGTCTCTCAAGGTGGCGAAATTTCCCCCTGGCGAGGGGTGTCGGTAGTGTAGTGCAGGGATTCCCCAGGGTGGCGAAAGTCTTGGAAAGACCCCCCTCCCCCCCCGCCCAACGAAATAATCCCCATACAACCCCCACCCCCCTGAAGTTTGTGCCATGTCAGTCAAGGCTGTCCTTAGTGCCCCTCCCATCCGACCCCCCCCCCGCCCCAATCCCCACTCCGATACGCCGGGGCTTCAACAGCACCGGCTGGTCAGGAGCTGCTGTCGGTTCCCCGACAACCGGCGTCGGTTGACCATCAACCGCCGCGGTTGACCGCAATCCTGCCCCCCTGAACCGCCCGGCTTTCTTTAGCAGTAAAAAAAAAAAAGGAAATACCTCATTCCTAAAGAACAGCTCTGGTGTCTGTGCCAGGGCACAATTGGCAAAGCATAACGCAAAGAAAAAAGCCCGTCCGCGGCCATAAAGGGCCACAGGGGCCGTTCCGTCACAAGCGCGACCGATGGATGGGGGGACCTGCGGGCTGGACAGCGACAAAACAGCCACAGTCCCCGGCGGCAGGCACACGCGGAGTCGTCGCGCAGCGACTGCTGGACCGACGGCACCGTCCGTTGAGGTCGGAGTGCGGGGAGTGCCGGGTATCTCGCCTGACGTGCCCCCCTGTGCATGGCCCGCATTGGTGGTGCACTGTTCTGAAAACCGAGGGGCGAAAGGGGCGACCAATGCCATGACCACAGCCTAAGGACATCAGGACATCATGCATCTCGATGCCAGGGTATCACACGGCACACACCTCCACCAAAACCCACCGCCAAAAGCTATGGCGGAAAAGTTGACGGAACCAACGCCTGGTGTTGGTTGGACGGAGGCGGTGTCTACAAAGGGGGGGGGGTGCCCCGTGGAAATTTTGATGGTGCTCCAGGACACGTGCTGCGGGGCCAGTCCAGACTCCGCCCATTGCTGGGTCCCTCTTGGAACGGGCATCAGTTGTGGTTGCGAAACGGAGGGGGGGGGTGGGGGGGCAGGGGTTAGTGCGTGGCAGCGATCCCGTGCCGAAAGTGTGGCAAAGTGCAAAGGGACGGAAGTGTGACGTAGCACAATGGAAGTGTGGCTAAGTGTGACGAAGAGGACCGGAAATGCAGCGGAATTGGGATGCAAGTGCAACAACATGTGGCGGAAGTCCGACGGAAGTGCAATGGAGGCGCAACGGAGATGTAACGGAGGTGTACCGGTGTACCCGAAATTTGACGGAAGTGTAACAAAGGGCAACGAAAATGTAACGACGTGCAACGGAAGTGCAACACAGTGCAACGGAACTGTACAAAGTGAAGGAGACCAAAGAAGCAAAGGCTCTGCAAGACTTGGAAGATCCGGCGCTGACGGGCGCCGCCGGCGGCAACGACAGAACGAGCCCGAGGCTGACTGGGACGTATGAGCACTGCTATAGGGCTTGAGCTGGGGTCATGGAAGGGGAGGGCGGGCGGTTTGGACAGAGCAGTGACAACCGGTGGAGGAGGGGGGCTGCCCAGGAATGCATTGGACGGGGAGGAGCCCCCCTCCCCCGGGGGACTTCTCGGATCAGATTTCAGTGCGGTGTTCGCGCCGCGTTGGATTGAGACACAGGGCCGTCGGGCCACACAGCACCATGACGCTTCAAACGTGGTGGAGCCGGCGGTACAAAGAAGGGTAACCACGCAAAGGGTTTGCCCTCGGGGCCTCAAAAGGTCAGCTGTGGACCCGCCACGAAGCTCCAGCCGCGCCCGCCCTCACACGGCCTTCATTGCCTTCTCAGTTCCAGTCGTGCCCCATGTCGCTTGCACAGTCCCATCCCAGTGTGGTGCTCCCTCCCCTCCCTGCATCGGACCAAAGGCTGCCCTTGGGGGGGGGGGGGGTTGGCATGACGCCATGGTGTGATGATCTCGTCTGCAGCTGGCGGCGCCTACTGGCCGATCGCCATTCGCTGCCCTTCCCTTGGACCCTTTCCCTCCATAGGCGGTGGTGCCCATCGGCTTCTCACCAGCCTTTGACCTTCCTCTTCCTCCTTGCCCTAACCTTCCCTCTCCCCTCCCCTTTCCCTTCCCTTGGCCTTTCCCTCTGTAGGCCGCGGTGCCCATCGGCCTCACCACACTCCTTCCCTTCCCTTTGGGGGGGGGGGGGGCATGTGGGTTTATGACGCCGACCCCCAAAACTAAAAGTTCCCGGAGGTCAGTCCCAACATTTATACCTCAAAGCAATCACCACGGCGCTAATCATGAGGTACATACAGGGCTCCTTTTCCGGGGGTGGGGGGTGGGGTCCACCCCCCCCCCCAGTGAGGCTGAGTTGTTGTTAGAGGCGCCGAAGAAAATTTTTGGCCTAAACCAACTGGCGCCAAAGGCGCGCCAAAGAACATTTGTGATTGGCCGAAGGCCTGTAGAAAAATTTGGCCCAATCACTTGAGGGTGGGGGGTCCCCGGGGGGTGGGGGTGGGGGGGGGGGCCTCCCCCCATCAACTGGTGCTGGATTGTTAAGAGGAGCCCTTGGTGCAGATAGTGGGGGGAGGGGGGGCGAGCAGACACCTCGTTGTGCGTTGGTCGTACAAATACACTACGCCGTTGGTACCCCCCGCGTAAAGCAGGTTGAAGTCCTCAGCGGCGGTCTTGGACATGCACCGCACGGGGGTCAGGCACTCGAAGACGGACACGAGCTGCTGCGTCTCGATGTCCACGCACTTCAGCAGGCCATCCAGACTGCAGACAAATGCGGACAGTGGGTGACCGTGAGGGTGCGCCATGCCCAGGGGGAACCTGGACACCCGAAGGGCCCGGGGGGCATCATTCCGTGCCCCCTATGAGCCTTCCACTGCGGGTACCAGCCGCGCGCTGGCAGCCGCGAAGGGAACATTGTCTCAGGGTTTTGTTTTAGCTGAGCCGTCCCTACACATAGCCATCTCAGGCCGGCGGTCACCGGCCCCCCGTCGTTGGTCAGCCACCGCACCCCCCCCCTCAGTGTGATTTGCGAACGGCTCTCAGGGGCTATTGCTGGCCGTTGTGTCTTTCGGGCGCAGTTGATCTTGCTGAGGTGTACTGAGGATTGTGGAGGGTTGTGGAGGGTTGTGGAGGGTTGTGGAGGGTTGTGGAGGGTTGTGGAGGGTTGTGGAGGGTTGTGGAGGGTTGTGGAGGGTTGTGGAGGGTTGTGGAGGGTTGTGGAGGGTTGTGGAGGGTTGTGGAGGGTTGTGGAGGGTTGTGGAGGGTCGTTGTGGAGGACTGCTGGTGCCGGGGAATGTGAAAGACTGCAGACGGTTTATGCCAGGGGGTGGGGTTTGCTGAGGGTTGTGATGTGTTTCCTGCCGGACCAGGTCTGGTATGTGTTGAAGGTTGTTGAGGGCGACTGTTACTGGCTGTGGGGCTGTTGAGGATGACAGCTGGATGTTGTCTGCAAAAGGCGTTTTCTTGTAATGGGGTTGGGACTCACAAAGGTAGGGGCACAGGGTCTGGGACACTGTACGCCATGGGCACGGGCAAAGGGCATGGGCGTGGCGGAAAGGGCATGGGCGTGGCGGCTAGGGCGGCTTGGCGGCAGCCGTGGCAGCCAAAAGGCCGAGCGGCTTTCAGCCTCAAACATCTCAAAAAAGAGAATGTTCGCTTGATTTCGAACACCTGTGTCAAGATACAGCCTCTTGTGATAGCGAGCTCCTCCAAGACCATATTGCAGGAGGAGGCAGGCAAACAGCACCACAGAATGGGTTGAGAAGAGGGTGCACCTGCAAGTGAAGAGCCGTCCGGGACTGTTCTCATCGGCCAATATCCCTTTGATATGGGCACTGTGCACCTGAGGACATTCAACGTGGCAGCTCGCAAGACACGAGCAGCAGGCCCAGCGTGTCTGCATGGGATCCGACGCAGGCCGTTGCTTGAGGACTCCAGGGCCCATTCAGGGCCCTGGCCAACCCGGCCCGACCCACCCGCCCCCATCAACAGAAATAAAATTTCCTCAACAAATTAAGTTTTTAAAGGGGCCCCAAATTGGAGGCCGATTGTAGGCAAAGCCCCGTCGCAATACGCGCGTGTTCTTGTGGTGCGTCCCCCGGAGAATCCCCCCACCGTTGGGTTGGACAGCAACATCATTTTTGAGCTTTTGGGACAAAGACTCCCCCACTGTTCATCTCCGGTTCGCTCAAAAGCGCCTGCAAGTGAAGAGCACTCGCGTGCGCATTCTGATGTTGATGCATGTTATTGTTTGGGGATGGGGCTGAGGCAATTTTTTTGGCCTCTGAGCAAATACCCCATTGAGAGGGCCCGGGGGGGGGGGGGGGGCACTGAGCAAAGGCCTAATCCCGTGGCTGGGGGGCTTAGTTCGGGGGGGGGGGGGGGCGGTGTCGGGGGCACAGGGCTCCCCGGGCAGACCGCTTCGGGGGCACATAGTGCCCGGGGCACAGTGTTCGGGGGGTACATAGCTCAGCTCTGGGCAACGAAGTGTGACCCCCGGACAGAAAGGGAGGGGGTTTCGTGTCCGGGCGCCGAGGCGGCAGCCCCGCGTGTCGGACCACCGCAAAGCACTCCGCCACCGGCAAACCACCACTGCGGAGTCCGTCACCCCCGGCGTGGGCTATGTGGCACAGGGGTGCCGGCCACCCGGTGCCCCAGAGGGCGTTCCCTGACCCAAGAAAAGATGGACCAACCACAGGTCAGTTGGGCGGTGGTTGACGGCGGTTTGACGGTGACCGACGGAAGTTGGACGGTGACCGGGGGCAGCCGGAGAAAACGTTTTTGGGGTCACCCTCTGAATTTCAGATGACGTAGAGTCGGTGGAAGGCACGGGCATTTGGTGAAACCTAGTATGCACGTAGCAAAACCTAGTAAAATGTAGCAAAACCTAGTAAAATGTAGCAAAACCTAGTAAAAAAAAATTTTTTTTAAAAAAAAATTTTTAAAAAATTTTTTTTTCTACTAGGTAAGAAAAGCAAAAATTTTAAAAAAATTTTAAAAAAAATTTTTTTACTAGGTAAAAAAAGCAAAAAATTTAAAAAATTTTCCCTTACTAGGTTACTAGGTAGTGACAAATTTGGACTTGAATTTGAACAAAAAAAACCAAGTTTATGGGGGGGGGAGGGTCAACGGTAGGTGGTATTTATGTTTAAGGGCATGGTGCCCCCTGGTCTATTCCAGGCCACTTGTGTAAGTGGCGCCCCACCCGGGCCAAACCGTGTATTGCAAGGTCAGCAAAAATAAAATGAGGCTCAAGAAAAGAAGGAGCTTTTATATGATAAATATATATATACATATATGAGGTGCACACACGCGTGCTTTATATGAAGTCGCAAAACACGCGCTTGTAGATGAGGTCCGACTTCTTGTCTTTGTAGGTGGGTTGTGCAGAGGGAGGGTTGTGCTTGCACATGTTGCGAATCACGCCCGTGGTCTTTTCTTCCAACTCTTTGATTAGATTTTTGTCATACTCCAATCTCCCAGAGGCATCTTTGGGGTAATGCTCTGGAACAAAAAATTCTTCACCACGGATCACCACCTTTGGACGGACCTCATCTACAGAAGGCGGCTTGTCAACCACAAGCCGGTCACCCAAGGCGAATGCCAACACAATGCATGCCAGTGTGGCAGTAAATTGCACATTCCATTTGCGCAATGCCACACATATCTCCGTGGAACAGAAACCGGAAGCATGCAGGGCACACTGATAAACTCCACATTCAGGGCACGTGATGTGGGCTGTGTCGTCGCAAAAAAAAGCACGACGAACGGCTGGGTGAACAATAGGGCGTTGCATACATCCGCGCCAAGGCCCAACTGGGTGTGGTCTCAATAGGGGGGGCAGGCGGAGAACTGCGATAGTGCAAAGCTGCCTGTGCAATCTCACGCAACAACCACAATCTGTCTTGTGGAAGTTGGATGCTACCGTTGACAACACGCCTAGACAAAAGGCAATGTAGCATCATAAGGCAGGCAGGATGGCAGCTCACACCGTCGTCCTGATGTAGGAAGGTGGAGTAGAGGGGGGCTATAGCAAAAGCTACACTGCCGAACTCACCCAAAAACTTGTCCCACCTCTTCAGCGCCCTTGCCTTAATGCCTTCTTGTTCGGCAATGAGGTTCACTATTGCCAACTCCTCGGTGTTTGCACCCGCTATGTACGGCTTGTAACACAGCGGATCGAACACGAGGCACAAGAAAGTACGTGTTGGGGAAACCAACAACAAGCGCAGCACCCAATGTGCATTGCGCTTATTATAAATCTACGCCACGAGCAAGGGGGGCGCATAGATCATATCAATGGACGCCGCGTTCAAAGTACGCCGCGCCCATGACTCAGCCAACACCTCCCTACGACCCAACGGTAAAGCCGACACATTCCACAATGAGTCACGCACAACCCACGCCACACCCACAACATCCCAGTCCGCACTCAAAGCTGTCCGAGCAGACCACCAGTAATACACAACAATCTCGGCGGTATCTGTGACGTAAGATTCTGAGTAAACATCCCTCAAATGGCGTGCCTCTAGCTTATATTGTTGAGACCCAGAACTTGGAATGATCACGTCAAGTGGTCGTTCCCATTCGTCATGGAGCAATGACTCAACATGCTGCAATTGGGCAGCAGGGCCGCCTGGGCCATTAGTCAGGGCATGGCACACTGCGGCCAAGACGTCATGTCCACAAACAGGCCTCGTAATAACCATTCCCGTCTGTGACGGCGGGGTGGTATTAGAGCATGGGGGTGGGGGGACAGTCTCCGTCCCAGCATTGGGATGGTCGGCCAATTCCTCCATGGCTAGAGGCGGGCTGGTAGGAGACGCATTTGCGGGGGTAATTGCGGGGAGGCTGCTGTCACCATCCGGGTGTGTGGAGGGGGGCGTCAAAGCACAAGGGGAGGAGGGGGTAGTTTCAGTATGGGATTGCGTGGGATGCAAGATCTTCCCAACCTCAACCTCCTCCTCCCACTTTTGCAAGACCCAGCGCGACTCATCTCTATCTTTAAACTTGCGAGCAACGCACTCCTCACCTTCCAAACACCACATGCACCCCTCGCAATAGACGCACCATAAGAAAACTTTCCGATGGCACTGCCCAGAAGTGGCCCACAAGTGGGCAAATTGGCTACCTCACCCCTGCCGTATCGGGGATCCCCTCCGCTTCAGAGCGGGGGGCAAAATCAGAAGTGGCCCACAAGTGGGCAAAGTGGCTACCTCACCCCTGCCGTATCGGGGATCCCCTCCGCTGCAGAGCGGGGGGCAAAATCAGAAGTGGCCCACAAGTGGGCAAAGTGGCTACCTCACCCCTGCCGTATCGGGGAGCCCCACCGCTGCAGAGCGGGGGGCAAAATCAGAGGTGGCCCACAAGTGGGCAAGGTGGCTACCCAGTAACCTAGTAATAAAAAAAAATTTTGTTTTTACTAGGTTCTGAAACCTAGTAAAAACAAAAACTTTTTTTTTACTAGGTTTGAAAACCTAGTAAAAAAAAATTTTTTTTACTAGGTTTTGAAACCTAGTAAAAAAAAACTTTTTTTTTACTAGGTTCCCAATACCTAGTAAAAAAACGTGTTACCTAGTAAACTGTTACCTAGTAAAAAAAAAAACTTTTTAAAAAAAAATTTTTTTTACTAGGTTTCACTACAGACCCGGAAGGCACGGGGGCACCTTCGAACGTTTCGATTCAGGCACAAGGTTGGGGCCGGGGTATTCCCACGACCACGAGGGCTGGGGCATTCCCCACAACAATGACTTGGACAAGCCAAACCCTTGGGACGGCAACCGACGGCGGTTGCACAGTCACCGACGGCCGTTGGAGGGTGGCGCGGCGGCTGCGCAGTTGTTCTCGGCGCCCCCTAAGGCCGGTCCCTAACGGCGAAAAAGAAAAAAGGAAGGAAAAGATGGGGTCGTAAGGGGGCGCCCTGACTACCCACGAGGGACACACTGCATTTGGCCGTCCGTGTTGCAGGCGTGGGTGCGGCGCACATCCCAATTGTGTGTGGGAGTGGGGCAGGAAAAGCGTAGGTTTGGGGCCCACAGCAGTGCACTGCCCCCGTCGCGCCCACACCCCTTTCCGCCTTCTGCTGGGGCCCCAAGTGGGAGCAGAACGTGGGCCTTTACTGAAGGGGCGTCTGAGTTTACGGACAGGTGGGTGAGGAAGTTGCCCCAGCGGTTGCTGGTGGCTGCAGGAGCGTTGATCGAAGTTCTGAGGGCTCTCTGATTCACCTTCGGTCGAGGGTTTCGAATCCGAGTTGGGTCGAAGGGTGGCCAGCGAGCACGTGAAGGCCAAGTCTCATTGGAGGTACGGCCACTGGCAGGCAGGATGCTACGAAGACACACAAGAGGGCCAGGCCAAGACCCGTTGTTGTGCAGCGCACGGCGGATCCGTAACGCAAACCAAAACCAAACAACTCTTGTCGGCTCACGCCTCTCCCCCAAACTGTGCACACCGCCGATGGAGAAGGCACCAGAACACTACACACAGTTTCAGGGGGGGGGCCAAGGGTAAGGCATCCAAAGCCCCTCGCCAGAGGGCCCCGTGGAGCGTAGGCGGAGGGCTGTCCACAGGCTGCGGAGGTACGAGGGAATGCGGTGGCGGACATGAGATGGCGTGAGTGGGAGCCAAATCTGCACCGGAGGTGCAGCCGCACAGGATCAGGGCGCTGCTGCCGCGGCATCCAGTAACACCTCCAACTCCAATCTGCCATTGCTACAGAGAAGACATATGAACCTTCACACGCAGTGGACATTTGGAGGAAAAGGTACCCGCCAGTAACCGCCGGCGGTTGGTCAACTACAAGCGGTTGGCGGTCAACCGCCGACCGTTGGCGGTCACCCGCCCGTCCAGAGGGCTGTCCTTAAGGGGCCGTCCGGAGTGAAAGTCAAAAACAATCTCATCGTTCAAGGACCGCCGGTGCAGTGTGGCAGGATGGGGAGAGGGGGCAAACCTTCAGCTGCGCCACCAGCTCCCCTTGCGCGTCCACGGTCAGCACCGCCCCGCGGGAGGTCCCGGCGTACGCCTTTCGGTTGGCAAGGGCCACGGTCTCGACGGGACTCGGATTCCTCAGCCTGAAGACCTGCTTGGCGCTCTGCACGTCCCAGCCCCGCAGCGTCCCGTCCTTCGACCCGGACAGGAGCCCCGCGTCCCCGAACGGCTCCTCGGGGGCGACGAGCGTCAGGACGATGCCGGAGTGCCCCTTGTACGACTGCCCCTGGTACTCCCCATCGTCGGTGGAAAACCTGTGGGAACGGGATGCACACTTTGCTTTCCTTGGATCCACACGTGATACAGGGGGATGGGATGGGATGGGAGTGTGTCCAACACCTGCCAGACACGTCGCCAGGCCGACCCTATGTGTCAGCGGCTTGTGCCACAGGCTGCCGCGCGCTGGACTCGCAGCCACGCAAACCACCACTGACCCAGTCCGAGACCGGCGGGTGAAGTTTCCATACCCACACTCCTTGGGGACCCTGGTCGGCGTCACGTCCGGGGCTTCCGGCCCACACTCACGCACACATGTGATACAGGGGGGGGGGGGGTAATTTTCGGGTGGGGGAAATTTCGGCAGCCCCACTTTGGGATGCACAGCGGATACACAAAAAAGTCTGTTGGGATGCACACTGGGGGGGGCGTTTTCGCACAGCGCGGGCACAGCGCCAATTATTCAGTTGTTTATCCCGGGAACACTCCTGAAAACCACCCACCTACAGAAGCGTGCATGATCCATTCAACACAGCATCGGGGGTGCACAATTCAGGACCCTGGGATCCGTGGCTACTGGTGGTGGAAAACAGCCGACTTTTCGCGCAGCGCACGGTGCGCCCCCTAGGTACACAAAAAATCATTCTTTGGGATACGCAGGATACACAAGAAAAAAAAAATTGGGACACGCACCAGCATGAAGACTGATCCTGACATGCAATACACGGGCACCAGCACCTCCCTGCAGAAGAAAAATGTTAGCTGCCGACGCAGGGAGCAAGAAATGGCCCGGGTTGCGCAAAAAGTTTTTGGGGGGAAACTTTGGCACCCATCTGAAAAACGAAACCCCCCGCCCCCGTACACACGTTTGGAGGTTGGGATACACATGTGACAGACGAAGTCCTAACACGGGAAGGAATGGATCTTGGCCATCCCCCACACCTTCACCCGTGCAGATAAAGTGCATCCCTACAACCCCAAGTACTGTATTGGGCTGTACCCCAAAGCCACGAACGTGAGTATCATGTGTGCGGCCCAAGTTTCAAGAGTGTTTAGGGCATGTGTCTCGCAGCCTTGTCCAGGCCTGTGCTGCATGTTCTTTTTTGGCAGGGGCGGTGCCCCCCCACCCCCCTTCCCCGCCCCCCAGACCAAACTGACCATCGTGGGAATAAACGAAACGTACCGTTGGATAAATGTGTCAGGCCATTTTTGGTACAAAAACTTTTGGGTCCCAGACACCCCCCCCCAACACACCCCCTTTAAGCACAGGCCTGGCCTTGTCTGCTGCTTTGTTCGTCCCACGTCCCCGGGCAGACCGCTTCGGGGGCACATAGTGCCCGGGGCACAGTGTTCGGGAGGTACATAGCTCAGCTCTGGGCAACGAAGTGTGACCCACGGACAGAAAGGGAGGGGGTTTCGTGTCCGGGCGCCGAGGCGGCAGCCCCGCGTGGTGGACCACCGCAAAGCACTCCGCCACCGGCAAACCACCACTGCGGAGTCCGTCACCCCCGGCGTGGGCTATGTGGCACAGGGGTGCCGACCACCCGGTGCCCCGATGATGAAGCAATTATCTTCGAGGAATCGTTCAGGGACTAGGGAACCAAAAACCCGACGAGGCTGTGGGACACAGGCCATTCACACGCTTGAACATCGGGATGCGCACCTTCCCCCCCCCATGTCCATCCCCCCCCCAAGGGACGACGGTTCCCCCCCACCCCGGGGGGAACCGTCACCTGGGGGGGGGGAAACCATACACCACTCCCGACCAGCCAATTCTAGTAAAACCCAACTAAAAAATTTCTTCAGCGCCTTCGGCGCCTGTGATTTCCTATTGATTTCTTATTGTTCATGGGCCAAGTGACGGTTCCCCCCCTGGGGGGGGGGATGGACACGGGGGGGGGGGATGGACACGGGGGGGGGAAGGCACATGACACACACGTCCGAGGCTGCAGGACACAGCCCAGTACAGTACAGTACTTATCACGCCCCCCTGCACCATCACCAACACTAGCCCACCCCTCCCTCCCTCATTTGGCCCGGCACTTGACCTCCCACAGACCCCCCCCCTCCTCCGGACGACCCTCCGGGCCTCAGGATAGTGCAGACCAGCGGGGTATAGACCGGCTGAGCCGAGATTGTCGTGGGGGGCTCCATTGAGCCCCCCTTCCCTGCACCATCGAAGATCCGCCGCGGGATCACACCCTTAAAGTTCCTCTCCCTGACCCGTCTCAGCCTCACAGAGCCAGCGTTGTCCCTCCACCATTGGCCCAGCCTGGTCCTATCCCCCCAGACCCCAGCTGGTCCCACCCCCACGGACCCTTACCCCCCCCTCCCCGCAATGTCGTGACGGCTCCCCCCAAGGGGCCGCACGAAGGTCAAAGAGCAAAGAGCGCTCCACACATGCACGTCCCGGTATGGATATGAAGCAATGTTCGACAGTTCACACAGCTGATGCTGTCATACAGCTCTCTTTGGGGGGTTCCATAGTTCTTGTTTGTGTGTGGGGGGGGGGGGGTCATGAAATGCCGGTTCCCCCCCTGGAGGGGGGGGGGGGGGCTGGGGGGGTAGGGGAGATTGCACCACACAATGGTAGCACTGAAACTGCAACAGTTCCAGTGTAACCTAAAGAAAATATTTCTTTGCTGTGCTTTTTGGGCCAAGTGACGGTTCCCCCCCCGGGGGGGGGGGATTGCAAGGGGGGGGAATTTCAAAGGAGGCGGGGGGGGGGATACCCTGTCCCACCCACATGGCTCCAGCCTGGGCGCGCATACCCAACTGTTCGGAGGTGCCTCACCCCCCAACAGCAACAACCTCCTGGCCTGGGTTTGGGTGCATGCAGGCCTCCGCTGCCCCACCCTCCAGCATCGGGCACTTGGTCGCGGGGCGGGACCTGTGGATGAGGCCGTTGCACAGGCCTGTGAAGTAGTTGTGCCCCTGCATCGCGTAGGAGTAGATGCACTGCGTGCTCATGTCCATGGTCCGCATGCAGTTACCCGGGACGACCTCCGGGGCGACGGAGAGCTTGGCATCGGGGCAGAAGGACCGGTAGGAGGCCGAGCGGGGGGCACGGCCCGCGCCTTTGCCGAGCGGGGTTCGGGGTTTGCTTGGGGTAGGGGCTGCCCCGAGAGAAGGCTGCCTGTCTTGCCGTGGCGGTGTGGCATTGGGGTTCAGGAGGGTTGGGAGCCTGCAGCAAAAGCAGTCAGCCATGGGCGAGGGTTGCAGGCTCAGAGGGGCTGCGAGTGGGCCATGATGTCAGCTGTGCACGTAACCTCATGAGGGCGCCTCAATGCACCGCACCCGCATAGCGCGCTTTAGTAAACATCACATTTACCGACGTACCACACCCGTTTTTCAGGCCGGGACTCGTGTGGCCTCAGGGGTCAGCATGCAACAACGGCCCACTCCACTCCAGGGCTGTCCTTAAGGGGAAAAAGAAGACCTTTGTAATGCCAACAGGAAAGAACGTTCACGGGGACGCTCTCTGCTTCATGGTCACGGAACCTTCGCTACTTCAAAGGTTGGCGGTTGGCCGTTGGCAGTTGGCGGCGGTTGGCGGTCGGTGGTTGGTGGCGGTTGGTGGCGGCTGGTGGTTGGCGGTCAGTGGTCAGCGGTTGGTGGCGGTTGGCAGTGGTTGACGGTTGGGGGCTGTCCTTAAGGGCTCTCCTTAACAAAAAAAATTTTTTTTAAGACAGCCTTGCTCTGCTCCAACAACCGCATCCCTGGGGAACGGATGGTTGCATTCATTCACCATTGTTTTACTGGGCTTAAACGCACTGCGCGTGAGGCACCGCTAGCTGGACTCCCTCCGGGCAGGCTAGGTATTCGAGGGTCAAGCACTGCAGCCTGCGCCCGCCAGTCAGCACTCCTCCAACGCATGGTACACCAGTTGCACTACGCACGCACCCAGCACGTAGTACGGCGTATGCCCTGCCCTACAGCCTGCCTAACTGGGGGGGGGGGGGGGGTTTCGCACAGCGCCAATTATTACGGTGCTTATCCAGGAACACCCCAGAAACCCACCAACCGACAGAAGTGTGCATGATCAACTCACAAAAAATACCTGGTGTACCAGCAGGGGGCTGCAGGGTGCAGAATTCAGGACCCCGGGACCCATGGCCACCATCAGACTAGAGAAAAAAAATCCTGGTGTACCAGTGGAGGCTGCAGGGTACAGAATTCAGGAACCTGGGGCTGAGGCTGGGGCTGGGGCTGCCAGCGGTGGAAAACAGCCGACTATCGGCACAGCGCATGGTGCGCCCCCTGGAGGGTGCCGCTTGCCTGGCTGCCGGAAAGAGGCATATCTGCTGGGTCGAAAGGCATTCTCTCCAGGAAAAAATTGTTTGGATGCCGATGACAGGGGTCCCCGTGCAGCCACGCGTTGCACCGCAGATTGTGCAGGGGCAACAGAGGAGAGTGGGTTGCGGAGAGAGTAGAAATACCTGTAGGCAGCCATCAATCAGGAGCAGGAATTCATGGTGCCATGGCACAAAAATATCTGCTGTAGGCAAAGAATTTGGAGTTGTGCATTGATTGGGCAGCGTGCAGCTTCTGGGGGTTGTGCATGTGGCATATAGATGTGAAAAAGCGGCCAGCCCCACGCTCACCAATGAGCAGCACATCAAAGCCAAATGTTTTTTTTTTGCTCAGACCAAGATGAGCTGGCGTAGCCTGCTCACTTCACAGTACTCGAGGTAACCTCTCGGGATCAAGGTTCAGAGCTGTCCAGTGCTACCCCCCCCCCCCCCCCCTTGTTCTAGCTACGCAAAAGTCCCAAATTAATACGGTCCCTACGCCTACTTAGCTTGGACAAGGGCGTAGCTTGCGCGCGACACATACAACTACCAGCATGGTGAGCTGATGCAAGAAAGGGGGATATGGTGCACAAATATCCCCAAAATCAGAGCTATGTGGGTTCAAGTGGGCAAACAATCACAACAAATGTGTCCATGACTCTATGTAACTGGCGAATTTGTCACCAAACCCATGTCTTGTGGTTGCACTACATTTGGTACCAAATTAAATTAGGTCCCAAATTAATACGGTCCCTACGCCTACTATGGGGGAATGTTTGCCCGGCGCGCGCCCGGCGCGCTACTTTTGTATTAACTATCCCGACTTCAGCCCCAGATTTACCCTCCCATGGAGAAGCCCCCCAAGTAGACCACATTGCACTGCACACCTTCCCTACAAAGCACGTTGCAAAATAAAGCAATATCTGTGACTTCAACCACTCCAACTGTCATTTGTGTTGCACTTAACAAACAACATTGGTCCCACAAGTGTGGGTGTCAATACATTCATTACAATAGTGCTCCTTACACTCATCACAAACTGCGACGGTGGAGCGCCTTTGGCAACACAACACACACACTTCCGCCTCATCCTCTGCCTCATCTTGCGTGGCGGCCGAGTTGCTTTGGTCAGTCCAAACCTGAGGTGGGACATGCTCCCATGGTCCGTAGGGGGGGTGACGGACTTGCCTCCGGATGCAAAACTGAGTGAAATGCAACAAAATGCGGACTGACTGGTGCAACTCATTGGGGCCGCCACGCCAGATGTTCCTAACCAAACCCCAATGTCACAACCGAGCAAACAGCTGCTCAATGCGTGCCCTGTACCACCCATGGACATCATTGTAACCTTGTTGGCGGGCTGTCAAAGTGCCATTCTTTCTTCCAATGAATGGCACAATGACATGAATCCGGCCTTTATAAGCGCCATCATGGCCCCCAACTTCAAAATCAAAGAAATCCCCTCGGGTACGAGAAGGTCCGTACCCATCCCAAATCAAAACATCTGCTGATGTCCCGGGGGCCAAGGGGCAAATCCATACAATGTTGCCCAACATATCAACGGCAACAGTGACCTTGTAAACATGCGACGCATACTTAGGATTCCACGGGTCTGCACTCCATATCCCGCCAATGGAACTGATGGGCATGGAGTCTGTGAAATGCATCATAAAGAATGGAAAATGGGGACAATGGTTGAAAGGATTCAACCTGTCGGCCCATCGAATCTCTTGAACAACATGGTTAAGGCATTCTCGGGGGTCCCCAACAAAGGGAACAAAATCAAAACTCAAAACCTACGCCGGGGGTCACCATGATGCACCACGCAACAAAGCGTGGATTCAAAGATTGTCCCGGTTTCGTCAATAGCACCGGACGGTTGGGGCCCAAAAGAGGGCGGAAATGCTACATCACCCCTGCATTCTCGGGGGTCCCCAACAAAGGGAACAAAATCAAAACTCAAAACCTACGCCGGGGGTCACCATGATGCACCACGCAACAAAGCGTGGATTCAAAGATTGTCCCGGTTTCGTCAATAGCACCGGACGGTTGGGGCCCAAAAGAGGGCGGAAATGCTACATCACCCCTGCATTCTCGGGGGTCCCCAACAAAGGGAACAAAATCGGAAGTCAAAACCTACGCCGGGGGTCACCATGATGCAGCACGCAACGAAGCGTGGATTCAAAGATTGTCCTAAGTGCGCCCCCTTAGCGCACCCCCTAAAAGGTCACCGGTGGGGCACGGGTCCAAAAAGATGCCCGGCGCGCGCCCGGCGCGCTAACGTTCCCCCTATAGCTTGGACAAGGGCTTGGCTAGGACAAAGCGGGGGGGGTACGATGATCCCACAAATGACTGTGGTAGCGGATCTGACATGTAGTGAGGATTAGCTGAGTCTGAAACCAGGTTATGCCATGGGAGACTGCCACCCCACAGCACATTCAAGTCAAATGTATTCTCATGAATCAAGGGTGCTGCTAACCATGACTCTCCGGTGGCCATCAGCAGGACTCCTCACAGACCGGCCATGGTAAACATCACACTATGAGGTCCATGGCCTCAGGGTCCTAATGCGAAAAGCATCCCGGAGGGACTTGTTGCCCAGCCCATGTCCCGCACATGCCCCGCACGCAAGGCTATCATCTGCGGAACCTGCCCCCACAGAATGCTCCCTAATGGCTCACAAAAGGAGACCTTGTGCAAAGTACTAACCAACAAGACCCATAGCGTCAGGAAATCAGTGATTCATGTCTTTGTGCACCTAATGCACCACCCATGCACCACCCTGTACCACTCATGTATGTCGTTGTAAGATTGTTGTTGGGCAATCTGGGTACCAGGTTTTCTGCCAATAAATTTGGAACAACAACATGCACATGGGCTTTGTAGGCACCATCGCGTGCACCAACTTCAAAATCAAATCCCTGCACCTACGTGAAGGTCGGTGACCATCCTAAATCAACACATAGGCGGACGTTCCGATGGCCAGAACCAAAATGTGCCTGAAAGATGCCCCATGTACCCAGTGCAGCAAATGTCCCCACCGACTTGGGTGCCATAGGCTCTGCAAACGGCACACTTCTAGACTTGTAATCTGCAGATATGATTAATGACCGCCTCGCGGACACCTTACCACTTGCGTGATCGCTCTACTTAAATTCTGAGCTTGTCGACAGTAGGACCGACTGCACGAAGCACTCCGGGAAGCACCAACACATAGAGGAGTTTAACGCAGCCAGCATCATCACACAGTGGTGCAGAACAATGACACTGGACTGCACAAAGGGGGCGTCACTGAACTACATGTGCATTGCGAACCACTTTTAACGTTATTCGTCTAGAGGAACTGCCCGCTCGCATTGATCATTCTTTTGGGTGCCATAGCATCATTCCCCTACAGGGTTGCACCTTGCACTACACAGTAAAGCCATGTACAACCGAAAACACACCAGCTTAAATCCCCTTGTCTTCCTACCCAGCACTGTCGCAATGCTGCAGTGTTCATGTGCTGCAGTGTAGTTATGTGGTTTAGCTTTGTATCCCTTCAGCCACAAGCAGAGACATTCCATTGTCTATCCACTCTATCTGGCGCTTACTTTACACAGGGGTTGCCCTCATCAAAGTCGAAATACGCCTGATGCCCTGTACATCCAGAGACAGAGGCCCTTCCGGACTAACAGGCCTTCTTGACTTCCACTTTGACGTGCACTGTTCTGATCCAGCACACTTTGTGTCCGGGTGGGCTCCCAAAAATGTCTTGGGGCCAAATCTTTGGAGAATTTGCCTGCGATGATGTGCTGTGTTTGTACGAGCAATACAGCAATCTGGCGGTACACTTCAGCTATGCCGAGGCATCGTCGCCTACCCCCTCCCCCCCTGCTGCAAGCAACAGAAAAATCCCAAAAATACTGCAGCTTAGACAAGGCCATAGCTTGCACGCAGCACATGGAAATGGGAACTGTTGTGCTGGTGGAAGCAAAGGCTCAGGATACCTCAAATGAACTTTTGTGGGCACTGGGGCAAACACGACCAACTCAAATGTCCCTGAGCCCACAACCGTGCTTGTCTTATGTGGTTGCAGGAAAATTGGTACCAAATTAAATTAGCTCACAAATTAATAGAGTCCCCACGCCCGGTAGCTTAGACAAGACTGCAGCTTGGACAACCAAGGGGGGGTACGCCCAGCACAGCAGTACAGCAATCTGGCTACACGCTTCAGCTATACCTGGGCATCGTCGCCTACACTTTTCACTGGAGGCAGAACATGAAAAGGCAGCCTAAAGAGCGTACAGCACAGTAGAAGGCGCGCATTGATACGAACTCAATGTCGAACTTCGGTGTCGTGCAGAACCCCAACCACTCATTTGTTGACCTTGCTTAAAGAATACCACCGCGTCCGAATTTATTTGGATGCCGACAATCAACGACGTCAGCGGTTCGTGGTTTCCCCGGTTTGCAGTACTGTCCGGGGGGAAAGTGGAACGCTGTTGTAGAACACGATAACTGTACCGACCAAGTTGACCTGTTGACCTGTTGAAAGGGACGCCTCCGGCAAAGAGGAGAGCCTCTTTGCCAAAATCCAGTCAAAAGATGAGACCAAAGAAAAACACTGCATGCACACAAGCACATACACAGACACGCACAGGCATGGGCACACCGTTTTGCTTCAGAAGATGATGTGTGCATGCGCAACTCGCATGCAACACACACACGTGCGCGCACGCACGCACGCACGCACACGTGTGTGAAGCCTCGGATCCGGCGTGCAGGGAGAGCGGCGTTACGAAGCGAATTCACCGGCTGCATGCAGCATCTGAGTGGCTGTGTACCCTCGTTGGTACCACACGCCTTTCAAGCAGACAGTCGCAAGGCCATGTGGCATCTGCGCCTTTCGGGAAAAAAAATCGACTCTCAGACATCCCCCCACCCACCCACACACACACACACACACACACACACATACCACTCAGACTGCAGGCACACTTCGTCACGCATTGCCACAGGGGGTGACGGGAGCCGGTCCCTGCAACCTCCAACTATCTATCCAAACTCGCGGGGGCGGGGGGGGGCTGGGGGAAGGTGTTGTAGGGGCTGGCGCTGGGCCGGGGCTGCCATAGAGGCCAAATAAATGAGCCTGGGAGGTGGGAGGGCTGGGGGGGGGGGGGGGCGGGCTTGAGCACGGAGAGGTCCGCTGGGTGTGGGAGTTGGGGGGGGGGGGGCGGTCGTGGGGGCTGCGCATTGCCACACCCCCAGCCACCTCCGTCGGCAAACAACATGCAGATCGTGCCGTATTTGACACCAGATTAAATAGCAGAGTTAGACGGCAGAGCGAGCTCCGCAGTGCTGGAGCATAACCCTCCGATTTGAAATCCTGAGTCGCAACTCTTCTTCAGTGATGCAATCAGATTAAACCTCCTCCAGTTCCGAAACGAATTCTTATGATGGACCAGCCCCGAGCCGAAGGGCGGTCGAATGTACAAATGGCCTGCGCTGAGACCGACCAAAGAGTATATGGGAGGGAGGCAGGGAGAGGCGATAGGCCCTAATCAATGCGGCAGCCCCCGTGTCGCAGGGCCCCCGGGTGGTAGGCAGCGGCACCCCGACGCTGACCTCCGCAGCACCTTCCAGATTGGACCAACTGAGGCACGCTTCCCCTGACAGCTGGCACCAGAACGGCGATCGGGCCAAAGGCACGCCAAGAGTACAGCCCCATCCTCGAACTGGAACGGGGAAGTGCTCTGTTCCATGAATGCCACAGCGGTCACACGGAAGCACACCGACACACAGCCACGCAACCAGACGCACCCGCCCGCACCGACGGACGGAGGTAGAACCGCACACGGACCCGCACCCCGACACAGAGACCCTTCGCGGGAATGCGCGCGCGCGCGCCCACGCGATGCGAGGACAGCACACCGACCCACGCAATGCGCTGTCTGACCGCATCACGCAGCCGCGTCGGGCCGACTCCGGTCGGGGTCGACAAAAAGGTGAGGCAACCGGGCCCCTTTCGCAGAGAGATGACCAGGAGAGGCCGGATGCAGCAGGAACGTGCATGGGTGGTGCCTGTCAGGCCCTCCAGAGGCCACACCAGGAGCCGCCAAAAAGTGTAGCAATGGGCAGCAGTCGACCGACGGCGGTCAGCCGGTCGCCGACCGCGGTCGGCGTTGTCCGGCGACATGTGGCCCGCGGCGCCCGCGGTTGTTGGTGTCCAACCGACGGCGGTTGGCCGGTCGCCGCCGGCAACGGGCTCAGCGGTCGCGCGCGGGCAGCGGCAGCCCCTTTTCCGCAGTCGTTTGCCATTTCTGAATGCCATCGCAACGGCGTCGGGCACCGCGCACCGAACACAACCCACAGTCCACGCAGGCCATGGCCAAGCTGCCCGGAGACCGCCTGAGGCCCGGATGCTTAGCACCTCTTGCCGGTTGTGGCGCAGGTTGAGCCCCTTGCCTCTCCTGTAAAGTTGTGTACCAGGTAAGCCCCTTTAACTTGATGGACCGGGAATCTTGGGACCAGACGCCCACAAAGACGTGCCCCCACAAGCCACCGTCCAGCTGGATACAGGCTTCGGGTGAGCAAACGTGCACAACAACCCCCCCCCCCCCCCAGGCGGGCAGGCCCGCGGGCAGGCAGACACACACCCCGCACACATTGGTGATTTTCATAAAAAGCCCAATCCATCAAACGGCGTCTAGTGGTCAAGCAAGGGTTGAAACTTTCAAGGCTTTTGTCAAAAGGAGGACACATTCCAAAGCCCCGCACACGATGGCACAAGGTGAGTGGCTCTGCGTATTTCTGTCTCGCCAGTACCAAGTACCGATTGATTAGGATCACAAGGACATGGTGTAGGCACCGAAAAAAATAGACACCAAGAAACACACACACGCACGCACGCACACACGCAAACACACGCGTTGAACTTGACAAACAGGCACTACGAAGGCGCTGAGTGCAAAGATTCTCGTCAGGCGCGTGTCATGGCAGGCCGCAAAAGCAGTGCATGATACGCGCTAGGCGCCTTTCTGTAGGTACAGGAGGAACACACACACACACACACACACACACACACACACACACTCAAAACAGGGGATACCACGCTCGCATCGCGCGCATCACGATGCACACGGGTGTCTTTCGGCGCTGAGGCTTACATCGCACGGCGTCACACGGGTAGAGACGCGGTGCGCGCACGTACGACGCGCGCGCCTCCCTTCTGCGTGGACACGGGAATCAGGTCTCATGCAGCGCCATGCGCAAAAGACAGGTCCTAAGCCGTGGACCAGCGCTGCACATCACGAGGCACGCTGTGTTGATGCACCGTGTTGCGCACCGCAAAAACCCTTACAACCACTTTTTCAGACTGTTTTGCTGCTGTGCGGTCTTGTCATGTGTCCATTGGGCGCCATGGCAGGAAAGCAGAATTTTGTATACGTACGTACTTACATGTGTGCATGTGTGCATGTGTGCATGCATGCATGACACATCACATTATGTTGCACTTTACACTGCTACACCGCATTACACTACATGAAGACATGACATTACGTCGCAGTGCATTGCATTGCATTGCATTGCATCACACCGCATTGCATTGCATTGCATTGCATTGCAGTGCAGTGCAGTGCATTGCCGTGGATGGAATCACAGTACATTACAATTTACAGTTTCCATGGCTGGCGACCCGATATTTGGAATCTTCCCACATAAAAAACCCATTTTCAGCGCCGCAGCGCAACCCGTGCACCGCAACGGCTCTGATACCACTGCACGAAACCACTGCGATAGGACTGCAAGCGTCCGTCTACGTGGGGACGAACGATGCCGTGTAATCGTTCGTGAAGGAGAACCCCTCCAGCCACACCGACTGGTTCGGGGGTGGGCAGTAGCTGAGGGCATCGTGGCCTTGAATGGGGTGGACGGGCTCGTACGCAGGCTCTTCCGGTGGCTTGTAAGGGGTCGGCAGGGTTTTGCTGACCAGCAGGTCCCAGTTGATGCCCTGCAGCCACGGGTGCGCCTTCACCTGGGCAACCGTGCGCATCCGGCGGCTCCGATCCTTCCACAAGATTTGCGTGATGAAGTTGGAGGCCGCCTGGGACATGATGCCCGCGGGGGGAAGCACCGGGGCCGGGTGGATCACCTGTGGGAGATGCAGGGGTTGGGGATACCCTCCTGGGGGTCCTGGAGGTCACCGCTCCGGATCACCAACTGGCGATGACCCCACATCCCAGTGCCTGAGGCGGCGGGGGGGAGCCCCCCCCCCCCCCCTGCCGGAACCTCTGGTTTGCATTTGTCTGTATTTTAATTAGGTCACACCCCCCCTGCCGGAATGAAAATGTGCAAGTCCCTGGAGCTTGGGATTGGATGTTGCACTTTGGCAAAAACAGAAAGCCGTGGTGGGACCCACAGATCCCATCACAGAACTGGCCTATTCCCATACTGCAAATGGAGCTCAAACATCCAAAAACAAAACGTTAGCAAAATGTCATTAATGCCGCACGAACAGATGACACAGAGGGCCATCTTTTGAAACGAGCTCGGGTAGCCGCAATCGTTCTGCTGGATGGCAGTAAGGGCAGCGTGCATATTGTGGATCAAGACCCCCGACTTTCCAATTCGAAGGGTTTCAGGAGCGGCTGCGGCCGGTGCTCTTGCTGGTGTCGTTTCCGCGTCAGCGGAGCCCAGTATTTGGTGTGTTGGGACTGTGCTGAATGTGGCATGGTGTGCCGTTTGCGTGTCAGCGGCGCCCAATAATAATAATCCAGCCCACCCCCCCCCCCCCTTCTGGTGGTGCGAAGAATACTTTTGGCCCAAACTAACTGGCGCTGAAGGCGCCAGAGTGACTTGCTGATTCGCCGAAGGCCCGGAGGAAAATTTGGCCCAATCACTTAAGGGGGGTGGCTTCGCATGTCGCCGAGGTGCATTGCTCTCGTCTGCAGCTGGCTGCGCCTATTGGTCGATCGTCATTCGCTGCCCTTCCCTTGCACCCTTTCCCTCCGTAGGCGGTGCTGCCCATCGGCCTCTCAACCTGTGTCCTTCCTCTTCCTCCTTGCCCAATCTTTACTCTTGTCTACTCGTCTCTACTTCCCTTTCCTTTCCCTTGGTCGGTTGTGCCAACGGAGCCCCCGAACTTTCCCTGTTTCACTGCTCTGTGTCGGGTCCTCACAGAGGAGGGCAACTGCCCTCGCCGTTGGCCAGGTGCGTCCAAGCGGTCATCCCATACCGGCGGTGAGGGACCCCTCCCCAGCGGCGGCCTTTGGGCCCTGGGATGTCCACTTGCGGCGTCTTTTCCCTGACGGGGGCACATAACGGCCTTCTGCCTGTCCGCTTCTGCGCTCAGTCCTCCTTGTGGCCAGCGCATCATGTACCCCCTACGCCCCCCTTAATGTCCCTTTATGTCTAAGGCGGGGGGGGGGGGCTCAGGGGGGGTGGTGTGGGACCCCCCGCCCCAGTGGTGCTGGCTGAGTTGTTAACAGGAGCCCTGGGGTGGGCTGAGGGGGCGTTTTCGCACAGCGCGCGCACAGCGCCAATTATTACGGTGATTATCCAGGTAACAACCCTGAAAACCACCCACCTGCGGAATCATGCACAATCAATTCAAAACTCAAAAATCCAAACATCTGATGCTTACCATGGGTCCCAGGGACCTAAATTCTGCCCCCTATAGCCCCGTCCACTGCAGCAGCCATTCAATGACGTCCTTTCAATCTTCTGAACTGACCGAACTCCCGGTGGTGGAGAACAGCCAACTTTTCGCACAGCGCGCGCACAGCGCACGGTACGCCCCCTGAGACCATGCCCTGGTCCGTGACCCCAAACCCCGGGGAGTCAAAGGCTCCCAAGCTGGAGGACAACTGCGGGCCCATGCGGGAAGGGGAGGCACGCCGTTGGGGCATCGCGCCTCGGCGCAAGCCACAAAAGAAAGGAAGACCGGGCGGGGGCGCACCTGCGCGTGCACTTCCGGGACCGTGCGGCCCGTCCACGGGAAGGCGCCCACCATCATCTGGTAGATCAACACCCCGAACATCCACCAGTCCACCTCCAGACCGAAGGGCTCGCCCTTCAGCATCTCCGGGCTCAGGTAGTAGTTGGGCTGCCCGAAGTAGTTGGCCCCGCCGTCCTTCGTGTGGGGCGCCAGCGGCTTCGCCAGACCGAAGTCGATCAGCATCGCGTTGCCGTTCTGATTGGGAGCGCGAGAGGGGGCGCGGCCGTTGGGGGGGGGGGGGGGGGAGGAGGAGGAGCGGGCCTCGCACCCAACCGGGCTTCACCCGCAGGTCCAGGACTTGGTCCCCAGCCACTCTTCTCGTCTCCCTCCGACGAGCGTTCCCCAGGGCGCAGGGTACGTGCGCGCTGCAGCGCTCGACACTCCGCCGGGGTACCCATGAGCCGAGCGGCGTTCGTGAACACACCTCGAATGCACTGGCCCTGACCTGGTTTGTGTGTGACCCACCCCTTTGACTCCCCGGGGTTTGGGGTCACGGACCAGGGCATGGTCTCAGGGGGCGTACCGTGCGCTGTGCGCGCGCTGTGCGAAAAGTTGGCTGTTCTCCACCACCGGGAGTTCGGTCAGTTCAGAAGATTGAAAGGACGTCATTGAATGGCTGCTGCAGTGGACGGGGCTATAAAACCAAACCAAAACCAAAAAAAATTTCCTCTGGGCAAAAATGAATGTTTGAATCGAGAGCCAAAAATGAGAGGCCCATTTTACGTACACCAACTTGTTTTTGCCCTCATACCCCCCCACCCATCCCCCACCCCCCGCATCCCGTAGGCCCAACACTAAGCACCACCCTGGCCGTCGGGCGCAGCACCCGTTGTTCAGGAAGGCGCCGTCGCGGCTCACACAAGTGTGTTGATCCGCCCCCCCCCCCGTGCCTCTTCCTCCTGGCATCACTGACATCGGTGCTGCTTCTCGGACAACGAGGCGAGGGGGACATCAAAAAGAAATTTCCTTCGCAGAATGTGTCCCCTCATGACCCCCCGTAACGTCCGTCCGGCGGTCGAGTGCCTCCTCGTGAATCCAGTCAGCAAGCGCCTGGTGGATGGCGCTGGTCGACAGGGGCCGCCCACAGGCCCTGTCTGTCGAGCCGCATGACCTGAGTCGCAAACTGTGTTGGCGCCCAGGGCGTACACCGTCGGGGCTTTGTGTGATTCAAAATTCGAACCAGTGGGGCCGGAGAACATAGCTTCACCCACACCATGTTGTGGGTGCGTTGCCTATTCCTGTTTGTGCCGGACACGTCTGTCACCTCACTGCCCCCTGTGATGTGCGGAGTGCTCGCATCACGGGCCTCGACAAATCCACTCAGCCACACTCATCGGCGCAGAAATGCGGACGACACTCATCGACAGCAAGACACACACACAGTGGGAGACAAGAGAGAGGAGAGAGAGGGGGGGGGGGGATTAGGATTAGGATTAGGCTGACCGTACGATATTGGGGAGAGGGAGGGAGGGGGAGGGAGGGGGAGGGAGGGGGAGAGAGGGAGAGAGAGGGGGAGAGAGGGAGGGAGAGGGAGGGAGAGGGAGGGAGAGGGAGAGAGAGAGGGAGAAAGAGGGAGAGAGAGGGAGGGAGAGGGAGGAAGGGAGAGGGAGAGAGGGGGAGAGAGGGGGGAGAGAGAAGACCAAGAAATGGACAGAAGAACACACAGTCAGGCCACAACAGGGCCACAGGCAGTCACGGTAAACCTTGTCTAACACGACATTGTCAGGCTTCATATCACGATACATGATGTTCTGGTTGTGGAGATACTCCAGGGCCAACACAATCTGCGCCACGTAGAATCGCGTGCGGCCTTCGTCAAAGCGGTGGCCTGGGGCCTGATTCAGATGCTGGGCCAGTTCGCCCCCCTACACAGACATGCAGCCAAGGACGCCGCATGCGGCACTCGAGCACGATGCATTGGCACAAGCCAACGATTCAACGCACGCCTGAGGCGCCAACCAGCGATGGTGCGGGGCACACCTGAGATGCAGGTGGGCCAGGCCTTTGCTTAGTGATACTGGGGTGGGGTGGGGGGTTACATTGCCCCCGATACTGGGGTGGCGGGGGGGGGGGGGGGTTTCATTGCTCCCCCCCCCCCCGAATATTGCCCACCCACCCACCCACATCAGGGGGAAATTCTTCCTCAGGAAAAAAATGAAATTTATCAAAGGGCCTGAAGTTGGAGGTTCATTTGAGGTACACAAACTTTTTTGGGGGCCTCTAAGCCCCCCCCCCCCCGGGATTATATCAAGCAGCCACCGAGCAAAGGCCCCGGGTGGGCTCAAACGAGCGATGGTTCGGGGCAAGAAGCACTGTGACGTTGGTGGGCGGCATCCCATCCCCGCACCCAACAGTGGGGCCCATCCATGCCTCAAAGGCTGCCCGCGGACTGCCCCATCCGCCTGCCAACTCCGTCACGGACTAGCCCATCCGCACACAGTTCTGAACAGAGAACCAAAAAGGAGAGGCCCATTTTAGGTCCACCAACTCGTTTTTGCCCTCATACACCCCCGTGCATGGTCTACCACCGCTGCGCCAGCTAAGGCCATCATGCCAGCAAACAGCATGCAACTACGCCCAGGACAGACTGGGATATGTGGGCCAGCAGAAGCAAGTGGCCAAAACCACCTACACCAAGCACACCGACACCAACAAGGAGCCCCCTTGAGCCAGGATCTCCCTCCTCAAGGGGAAGGAGGGGACAGGGTGCAACGAACCCACTCCCACTTCCCCCTCCCCCGCCCCCTCCTCTACCCCCTCCCTACAGCAACACGCTCCCCCGCCACCCAATGCCCCCCAGGGAAGAAAGAATGGAGAGGGTGGGGAAGAAACTGGGCAGGGGGAAAGGGGCGAACAAAGGGAGGTAACAGGACGGGTCAGACCGCGCTCGCCAAAAACGGTGCAGAGCGCAGAAGGAGGAGAAGGAAAGGAAAAACGGGAAAGAATCATTGTGGTTGTTAGAAGCCCCTGTCAGGAAAATTATCCTGCAGATGCACACCCCAGCTTGCACAAATCAGTGCTGGAGTCGGCAAACCCAGCATGGACTCGGAGTGTACATCTGGATGCACCTGGTGAACGGCACGGGCAACAGCCCGTCTCCGGGACAGCTGACCCTGGAGTAGTCAAACAGGACAAGTCATCCAGGGGCTCCATTGACACAACCAACACACGTTCGGGTCCACAGAGGGTCAGAATGAGCAGTGGCGAGAGGCCAATAGGCGCCACCAAAGGCAAACAATCAGATACCGAGGCCTTGTGCCAGACCCCCCCCCCTGTGTGACATGCCGTCTGGTTGTTGTTTCTTTACGGGGCCCCGGACAGTCACCTGTCCTTCCCTTCGCATCTTGCGTCGGGTCGCTGCTTTCTGTCAGCCGCTGCGGCCGGTGCTCCTGCTGGTGTCGTTTCCGCGTTCGCGGAGCCCAGTGGTTGGTGTGCTGGGGCTGCGCTGGATGTGGCAGGATGTGCCATTTGTGTGCCAGCGGCGCCCAGTAGTTGGCGTATTGGGGTTGTGCTAGGTTTTGTGGTTGTTGCGGGGGTCATTTGACTGTTTTTTGCTGTCCACACCCCTCCGTCCTCAGGCCGTCCACAATCTGCCTCGTTGCATTTCCGTGTGCGTGAAGCCCAGGTGCCCTGTTCCTCCGTTGGAGGTTCCTTCCCTTGCCTGGCCCACCATTCCTTTCCACAGGGGCGCCTCAGGGGCCCCAGCGGTGGCCCACTGGGTCCTGGATCCCCTGAGCGCAGACAACCCCGTGGGGTAGACCCCACCTTCAGAAAATGACTGGCCCTGCCCCTGACCCCGCCGCACGGCCCACACCGGCATGTAATCCATCACCAGGAAGGCCCGCTCCCCCGTCTGCCAGGCCCAGCGCAGAGAGACGACCAACGGGTGCTTCATGCGCATCATGGTGCTCTTCTCCGCCCGCAGCAGCTCCACCAGGTTCTGCTTCCAGAACACCCTCTTCGACATGACCTGCACGGCAGTGGGGCAGTCTCGGGGGGTGGGGGGGGGGGGGAGTAGAGCCCCCTCACACTGCCGACCCCCCACACCCACAACGCACATGCGCAGCCGCAGGCCCTCCTCCAGAGACCGCCCGCCCCCGCCTGCCACGAGGGCAACGGCGGCGCATCAGAGCGTGTGCCCGAAGGCCTCTGTCAGAGCAAGGCCTCTGCCAGAGCAAGGCCGGAGGAAGAGCAACGCAGGTGCCTTGCTCCAGCCAGGCCACGGCTTAGCGGTCCGGGGGGGGGGTGTGACCTAATTAAAAAACAGACAAATGCAAACCAGAGGTAATGCACTCCACAGTCGCGGTCCGGGGGGGCGGGCAAGGCCGGAGGAAGAGCAACGCAGGTGCCTTGCTCCCCTCGGCCAGGCCATGGCTTAGCGGTCCGGGGGGGGGGGGGGGGGGGCAGAATGGCAGCCTAGGCACCTCCGCCTGACCCACCCACCCACCCAAATCAGAAGATTATTCCTCAGGGAAAAAATGAAATATAGTAAAGGGGCCCGAAATTGGAGGTCGATCGGAAGTCTTGTGGGGTGTTGTTTGACACTCTTACTACTTCTTGTGGTGATTGTGTTTGCCGGGAGTTCGTGTCTTTGAACTCAGCAAAAGCGGAGTTCGGACAATTTTGCCCGAGGGTTGTTATCGTCGACGAATTCTATCTTTGGGGGGGCCCACCCACCCACATCAGAAAAATTTTCCTCTGACCCCCCTCCCCCCCCCCGGTAAAAGTAAAACTTGCCACTAAGCCGGGGCCTGCCGTCGGCAGAGAGGTCGGGGCCGCACAGCTCAGCAGTCACAGCACATCGCACCGGACCAGGATTCGAGCACCCGACCCACCCCCGTGCGGTGACACGTGGGTGTGTGACCCAACCCCCCCACCCACCCGGACTGACCTCTGGGGGGGTGAGGCCTAGTTCAGGGGCGCTAAGCGAAGGTTTAGGTGGAGTCTGTGGTAGACTTCCCCTGTTCAACACCATCCCGACGGAAGCTTCAGGGGCCCTGCTCATTCATAGCTGCATAGTGCTGGGGCCCTGAACATCAGTTCGCCAGATGCGATCTCGGGATCAGATATTCCCCAAAAAATGCCACTGGCACCAGTCCCAGAGACACAGGGGGTAGCCCACCACCACCACGTCTGAGGCCCCAGCATCAATACTGAAAATTGGGCTGCACCTGCACTGCCACCCACCGAGAGCGACCACTCAAAGAGGACAAAGAGGAGTGGGAAGGAGGGACGAGGCAATTCCTGTGGGAAAGGAAACGCACTGTCAGAGCGAGAACGTACCGCAGTTGTGCTTTTCGGAGCGTCGTCTGTATGCACACAGCACGGCACCAAGCGGGTGTTGCGGGTGACCAAGCCGCTCAAGCCGGCATGGCTTACTTCTGGGGGGAGGGGTCATAACTGTTGTAAGACGGGGCGTACTTGAAGGCAGGTGATGACGACATGCCCGGGCAGGGGGCCAGTCAGCGTCAACGCCAGGCCACGGCTTACCGTTACGGGGGGGGCGGGGGGCGGAATGGCAGCCTGGGCTCTTCCGCCTGACCCACCCACCCACCACATCAGAAATTTTTTCCTCAAAAAAAAATGAAATTTACCAAAGGGGCACGAGATGGGAGGCCGATTTTAGGTGCAAGAACTTTTTTTTGGCCTGCCCCCCCTGTGTGACATTCCGTCGGGTGGTTGTTCCTTTACGGGGCCCTGGGCAGTCACCCGTTCTTCCCTTCCCATGCTGCGTCGGGTCGCTGCTTTCTTGCCCCCCCCCCCCCCGACCATTATAGGTACAACTCGCCACTAATCCAGGGCCTGGTCAAGGCTCAGCACCTTCAACGGTTGGACCGGGTGCGCGTACTGCCCGTCCCTGATGCCCTGTGTGGACAGCCCGCGCAGCAGCGCACCTTCATTGCGTAGTACGACTGGTGGCCCTTGCGGCGTACTTTCCACACTTTTCCGAAGGAGCCCTTGCCCAGAACTTTGATCAGTTCAAAATCGTCCAGACTCACCTTCTTCTGCTTTTTGGGCAGCAGAGGCGCTTTGGGGGCCGGAATGGCCCCCGGCGATGCAGGGGCCGCAGGGGCTGCAGGGGCAGGGGCAGCACCCCTGGGGCTTGCTGTAGATTCGTCGCTGTTCTCGTCATTGTTGTCAATAACACAGTCGGCGTCCTATGAGCCAAGGAGAGAGAGGAGTTTCAGTGGCCCTACGAGAAGGTGTCCCGGGATGAGATCTCAGGCAGCTTCCTCCAATGTTGATGTTGATGCGAGGCTTCCGGTTGCCAAACATTTCAAAAGGCCAAGAAATTGACCACAAAAGGAAAATTTGCAATGCAGTCTGGTAGTATGAGATGTAGTGTGGGTGGTGATGTGAGGTGTGGTATGAAATGTGGTACGGGGGCGGTATGAGATGAGATATTGTATGGCATGTTGTATGTGTTGTGGCGTGACGCGCGGAATGAGATGTGATATGGACAGGGATGTATTAGAAGAGAGGAGGGGGGGGAAGGGAGGGGGTCTGGAACCCAAAATTTTGGGACCAAAAAATAGCCCAAATCAATATTTCCTTTTGTAAAATTCATTTTTTCCCACTATGAAATCTGGGTCCAGCGGGGGGGGGGGGGGGCGCTCCTCCTGTAGTCGTCAGCCGTTTTAATACATCCCGGGGTATTGAATATTGTGTGAAGACGTGGTCTGAGATGTAGCAGGACATGCCAGTTGATATGCAGTGACCATGGGTTTTTCACGCTCTGAGTGGCGGCTGGAAGAAGCGGAATCGCCCGTGCCTCCATGGGGTCTGTCACGAACCTGTTACTTGGTCATGAGGCCTGAGCCCCAGCAGCCACCGACTGCTGGTAACCGGCATTGGCTCGACAGGCGGTCGTCAACCGCCGTCCGCTGAATCGTTACGGCATTCGCAGGTGGTTATCCGCTCTACCCCATCGTACGCTGTGTTCTGGGGCACCTTTTGTTGCGGTTTGTTGTCTTCCTTCCTCTTGCTCGTTTTCCAGGTCTTTGACAAAACTTTGTGGTCATGCACCACAGGGCGACTGCATCTATACCAGACCGCTCTGCAGCCAAGCGCTTTCAGCAGATGGACCGATGGTGTTGGGAAATCCGTGATCGTCCTGCCTCCTCATTGTCAGGCTGATTTGGTGCGGAGAGGAGGGGGGCTGGTGGTTTGACAATTGGTTGAGCTCTTCGGTGTGGGCGGGCCCTGCAATCCCTGATCTCTGAAATGACATTTCAGAACTCCGTCGTCTCTTGTCTTGGGGATATGGGCGCTTAGGGGGACAGAATCATGAGGGAGTTCCGTGGACTTCGCAGGGGTTGGCCACACGCCAACCGCTCTTGTGCGGACTGGACCGATGCAATTGTGAACGAGGATTGCAGCTTTGGGGACAATCGTGCACCACCAAATTCAATTCATTAGAGTCACCATCTTGTCCCGAAGCATCCTCGTCTGCGCATAACCCTTGATACTGGTTGGTACTCAGAGGAGTGAGGCTTGAAATAGGGTCCCGGTACTTCCGGCACGACCAAAAATTTGCACTGCGTGGGCACTTCGTGCAAACACGTCTTCGGGTCTCCTGTTCGCACCCGGCAGCCACTGGCCATGTACAGTCATCTGGTACCTTGCCACCGGTCAGCAACACGACCCTCCCTGATCTGATGTGTGTTGATTGCGCCTCTGGGATTTGACTCATTGCGACCCCAACCCGGCCCCCAACCCCGCCTCAATGTGGGGGTCACGGTTGCAATGCCCAGCTATTCACGACGTACCTACCTTTCCTAAAGCAAAAGCTTGATGGGAGCCAGCTCTGTGATGCATTGATATGTGATGCATTTCAAATTGTGGTGTTTAGATTCCGAAATGGGATGCAGTCATACAGCAGAGATAGGTATAATCATTGACGTAACACTGTTGGTGGCAGTAGGGGGAATGGTGAGATGACAGAAAAACGCTGTCGTGCCACTGTGGCCAACCTATGCGACTGCATACCTTAGGAAGCAGCATGCCCATTGCCTCGTCTTCGTCGTCCGAGTCGTCTTTCAACTCGACCGCTGACTTACCAGCATTGTTCTGGGTTACTGCAGGGAGAGCGTGGCAGAGCCCCAACAAGCGCAGCGGCGGGACACAGCGTGGGCATCAATGGGAAATGCGGTACGTGGTGGCTCGGGGAAATTGGCAGGACGGATGCTGCTTTTGCCTGGTCCTGGTGGTGGCGGTTCACAAAAAGAAACACAGGAGCGGACTCAGGTCGCAATTGAGGGAACGTGCAGTGAAATCAGAGGCCGCAAACGTCAACTCACAGTGCGATCCATGCGAATGGTAGTGGAGGATGACTTGCTTCAGATGGGGATGCCTCAGAGGGGGAGACCTGGATCTGGCCTATGGGCACCCGGCCCGGCCCAGTGTGAAGTGAGGAGGGGATCCACCCCCCCCCCCCGCCCCCGCCCCACCCTTCCCAAAGAGCCATTGCTCCAGAGGGGATGAGCAACTGGGAACATCCCTCCGAAGACTTCCGACGGAAAACGTCGCTGTGTTACCTTGTTTCATTATGTTGTTGCATGCCACGCCACATGCCGTCTTTTTTTTCTTTTTCTGAAGGAATACAACATGAGTGGGTCAACAGGTGTGCTGTTGACATTTCTTTCTTCAATGAACACAAGGGTGCATTGATGACTGGGTGCACTCAGAATTGTTCTTGTTGAAGGAAGACAAGAGGGGTGCATTAACATATGCGCTTTTCATTCTTCTCTCTTGAAGGAACGAACACAAGATGGGTTGATTCCCCATGCACTGCCCATGCATATATAGTGTACATATACATGTACATATACGTGTACATATGTCTACAGGTCATGCACAGATACGGCAGCCACCAATACCACATGGAATGGGTCACAAGTTCAAGTAGCAAATGCTGAGACGGGGTTAACAAGAGTTGCAGAGAGCTGGGTTGGGCTTTAATCTGTGGGCTACAGCTGTGACGCGATGGACATTTACTTATCACTTGAGCCAGGCGGCGGAGGAAGTTGCAGCTAAGGAGTAGCCCGGGTCCTGCCAGAATGCCCCAATCCATTATGGAAGAGGAAGATCTGAATCTAAAATAAATAATTGAACCCCCCTGTTCCGTTGCACCAGTTCCTTCATGTAGGTGCACTGCAATGCTCTCTGCCGAGCGCTGCGCTGCAGTGGCCTGCCTTTGTGATGCATGGCAACACCGGAGGGGACCGGACACGCCGCGGGATGTGATTCCGACCCCCTTCTAACCCCCCCCCCTATCCCACGGATCGGATCCTAGCCGAACCCCCCCCCCCCCCCCCAGCCGTGCCTAGAGTGCAAATTCGAAAACCACCAGATCCACTCAAAACCAGCCCAACCCCGATTTGGCCACCGGAACGGTCACGTTTGACGATGATTTGCCATGATGACCGAAGCGTGGTACAAGGCATTCAAAATGGCCCAGCACAAAGACTGGCACGCACCGGGAAATTAATTGCCTTTCCAACCCCAACCCACCCACATGTACTCGACTGTCACGCCGTCGGGTACGCAGGTGGAGACCCTCAAGTCAGGGGGTTTCGGAACACGAACAGACAGCATCGATGAAGGTCGTGCGGTCATACCCGGCATTGCAGGCGGTCCCGCGCTCGTCGTGCTGGATGCTGGTGTGACTTGTGGAGTGTACCATTGCGCAGGCGGATCCGGGATCGTCTTGACGGTAGGGTCCATCTCCTTTCCATTCGCAAGGGGTACTGGTGATCCTGCAGCCTGTGGTGATCCTGCAGCATGTGGTTGGCCCGCAAATGGCGCGGCTGCCGGGGCTTGTGGTGCCGTCAATGTAGGCTGTTGCGCTGCTTGCTTCGCATCAGCTTGGGTAGCAATGCTGATGGGCATTTGGCCGGAAGGCGCAGCTGCAGACGGTTTGGCTGCTTGATGCTGCTGCTGCTGCTGCTGCTGCTGTTGTAGAGCTTGCAGAGCTTGCATTGCCACAGGATCGTCAACAACCCGCGGTTTGGCTGCCTGCTGTTGCAAAGCTTGTAGGGCTTGCATGGCTACAGGATCCTCGGTGGCTTGGGGTTTGGCTGCTTGTTGTTGCAGAGCCTGCAAGGCTTGCAGAGCCGCTGGATCGTGTGCAACCTGCAAGGCAGCACGGTGGCAAGACAACAGACACCTCCTTTTCGCCTTTGCCCTCCTTTCGACCGATAGTTGATGGACGGGTCGTAGTGGGACCGGTCCAGGCGCCCCCCCGTCTTTTTCTTTTCTAGGGGTACGGGAGTGAGCAGTAGCACTATTTTTCCTTTGCAATCAACAGTGCATCACCCCAGAACTGTACAGCACCGCGAATGGAAGCAGGCCTTTTTGTTCAGAACCAGAGTAGCTCCCACTAAGTGGACCACGCTGAGCACAAAACAAGCCACGCTCTCCATCTAGCCTCCCATGCTACAACTACACCCACATTCCCTTAATTTTTACGAACACACGCGGACTTGCCCAGGCGGGGGGAAAGCCGCCTCAAAATGAATGAATGAATGAACCGGGGTGGCTACAGCTCGGCTTGAGGCTCTGCGGCCTCCCCGTAGCACAGCACAGTCGTGCGACACGGCACATAACTACCCAGGCGCATGTACAATAGAATGGGCTGTACCTTTCAAGAACCACAAGGGTTGGGATATTTGAGAGCACCCCTCACCGCGTACCATAGCATCGAGTCACGCACTCTCCTAGGCCACACCATCCAGCCACTGTCCCAACCCTTGCACCCTCCACGTTACCCCTTCGATCCTTGAACCCTCGTGCGCGCGACGGGATATCTCGCCGGTTGCTTATCAAGGCGTCGCATCAACAACGGGCGACTTATCAAGGCGTCGCATCAACAACGGGCGAGTCCTGGTTGGATGTGATCCGGGAAGGGGGGTGCCGGGAATGTTGCGAAAGCTCAAAACAAAATAGACTCGGGGTCCTCGGATACTGACAACTAAAATCGAACGACAAATTAGAGCAGATAGCCCGGTTCAAGGGGTAGTAAAAGTCTTCGTGGCTGAGTTCGTTGGACTGTGAGAAGCATACGCTGCACAATCGTCGGATTTCATGGCACCACAACAACAACCGGACACCGAGGAAGCCAAATGTACCCGACGACCCTCGGATTCCCATTAGTGGCACCCAAACTTGCGGCTTCCGTCCGATTGCCCTTTCAAAGCACTCTTGTCGTGAATACTCCTCACCACACAGGCACTAGGCACTCGTACTCCAAAGTCCAAATTTTATGATGCTTCAAAACACGACATGTAAAATCAAACGAGAGCTACGGGTTTGCAATCAAAAGAAACAATCGGACGGACGCGGTGGCGCGAAGCGTGGAATTGTTGTAGTAGCCATCGTCGGATAGCACGTGGGTTTCGTGGTTGAAACCCACGCGATAGTATCGTCCCAAACAATGCGCGAATCGACAACACTATCCCCTACTACTATTCTACGAATTGCACTCGTTCACATCACGCCGTACGAGCACCACGCGATTGCCAAAATATCGCGTGTCCATGCCGAGTCATGTGACGTTGGCAAATCCTCGTCCCGTTCCCCGTAAAGAGGAGGCATCACCTGCTGATTCACGTATTGATAGCCAGATTGATTCGCATACTGGTTGACGGATGGTGTGCCATAATTTGGAGTGTATGCATTGAACCCCCCTTGAAGGTTGGATGTTGGCGTTGAACCGTACGTTTGGTGAGATTGCATGGTGGTGCCATATTGGCCGAATTGGCCAAAAGTGCTTGGCGCTTGGAATTGAGATGCCGAGTACCCCGTGGCATAACCTTGGCCGAAATACATCGTATTTCTACACATGATTGTGCACAATGCAAAGATACCTTAACGCTTTACCTCGAAAGTCATTTTCGGCGACAACGCTAAACCTCGAGTATTATTTTGGACGACACACAGAAGATTAACGGAACACTAGCTGTGCGCGTTGCTCAATGGGAACTACACAATTCCCACAACCCCCCCTTGAAAATAACGTTTACCGTCCTTGCGCAATCCGAAGACGCTACTCCCCGTTTCCTAGTTTCGGGCCAATTCCTTCATCACCCAACAACACAACAAGCACGAAAAGCGACAGAACCACGTTGCTCACGCAACATTCCTATGAGGCGAAAGAAAATTGATACTCAAAAAGTGCAGAAAGTTGCAATGCGAACGCAAGAGCGAGCACATGCTCAACACTTAAAACAACATAACATGAACATAGCACGGTTGCACTAAGTTAGACACATACGACATCACGCGTATGGAGCATTCACGAATGCCAAGAAAACACAAACGGATTTGATCATATCCGGACCCCACTATTCCTTTTATCTCACCGTTTTTCCAATCTACACCCCCTGCTTGTTGAAACCTTCCACCACCTCGATTGGGCGTCGCTTTTTGGCGTGCCCAATGGAGATGTACGCAAGACAACCGAGGTCACGAATTTGGTTGTTCGTAAGACTGCAAAAACCAAATCGAAGCTATGATGGTACTCGCACATTTGGCCCTTCATGTCGAGGGGACCATGTTTGAATTTAGCCAAACAGGCGGGCCTCTTGGGAAGCCGATTGCATTGTCTCTTTGCTCCGTAGGCTCACTTGCGTGGGAGCCGCGTGTGGTTGTGAAGGAAGTGCGTCCAAATAATGCGACGTCTCCCCCATGCGAATCACGCATCACGCTCCCACGAAGGATCAACAAATTGATTTCGCTTTTTCGTGCTTTGGTGGACTCATGTTGTGTTTGGGTGCTGCCAATGTTCTGCCGACCATCCTCAACGTAACCCCAGGACACGCACATGCACGAGAACTAACCTAGGTCGAGAAATCCGAAAAATTAGCCGGCACCCTTTACGGCGAACGTGGTGATAAAAGGCGACACCAGCTCCACCACCCTCGGGGAAAGCCCACGGGTATCGTGACGTTAAAATTTTCACGAAATGAATCACGTCCTGGAAGCATAGATGCTTCGGACCATCCTAAGGTACACCGAGGTGGGGCACGCTTTGGGAAACGTCACGAAAAATGTTGTGCGAAAACCGCAGCCATCGTACCAATGCCCTTTTGGTGAAGTGACTTCGATTTCTTCGTTGCTGTGGGCATTCGGCTGCTCATAATCATGCCATGGTGGAACGTGTACGCGAAACATGCACGCCTCACCAATCGGCTCTATTTACCACTTATCTCGAGTCATCATTCTTAAACTTCTGTCCCACCTACTAAATCTTTTCCAAAGCCTGCAAGTAGCCCCGAGGTGAAAATTAGTTGCCGGTAGGGCCAAGAGTCCTGGGATACCGTGAGATGCCAGGCACAAAATTTGCGGGTAGGCAGCAACCCGATGAATCCCTCTAGGGAACCCGCCGAGGGAGGAAGAGTGGATGAGCACGTAGCACGGCACGTTGCTATCACCCACAATCTCAGGTGAGGTCCACTCACCTGTGCTTGTGTGTTCTTGCACCGTGCCACCCCTTCCTCCCCTAGTTACCTGCGGGGCAGGCTCCTGGTGCAAGATGGGCCCTGATGCAAGATGGCATGATGGGGGTAAGGTGCGAAGTGCAAGTCCGCGCCTGCGCGCGGTAACTGAAAGCATTCTCCGGCCAAACGAGAAGGCCTTTGAAGCGAATTTTTTGTTGATTGCATGAAACCACTTCCTCAAACGATGAAGATTCTGATTGCAAGCATTGAAGCAGTGAAATGCTGTCCACATCATGGGGGAAAAGGCGCGTTCCCCCCAACTTTGGGTATTCATTGGCTAGAAGATTGGAGTTTTCCGTTATGATCCACCTCAACTTTAAAAGCTGTAAATGTGCATGCAGCGCAAAATCCTTTCCGCTCGTGGACTCACGGATGAACCTGCTACTACACTTATGAGTCTTGTTGGTCGGCACTGGACTTCCCCCCTTTGCTGGTGGCAAGGAGGAGCACCCTATTTTATGTCACTAGCACACATAAGATGGACAATATTGGGAAGTCATATGAAATGGAGGAGCTGCATCAGATGTATGGGATGGCCCTCTAGCACAATGGAAAGTGGACTTGATGTATGTAGATGCTATTGGTATAAGTGTCGTATCATCGTCATTAGTGTTGGGAGTCATTTCCCAAGTCATAGTGGAAGTTGTGCACCATCAATTCACCTTGAAACTGGAAGCAAACAAAGAACCATAAATTCGTCTTGAAGAAAAATAGTTCATAGCGCACCCAGTGGTCGTACATGTTTAGTTAAAGTAGACAAGATTGGGTACACTAAAGTGCATCACAAGGTGCTGTTCCAAAACTAATTGATCCAAAGCATTGGTAAAGTAAGTGATCCGCGGATCACTTTGGATCACTGAAATCGAAGCCCCCATCGCCCAACGTTTTGGATCAATCCGGACCACCACCATTGAAACCATTGAACCCCCCACCCCATACACCCTACCTAAGGCACCTACCTCGTTCAACGCAAACATTGACATGAACAAGGAAGACATGTGTACCATGGCAGAGATAATGAAGAAAGAAATGCATTTTGGATCCACAGGAAATGCAATTGCAATTCCTTTGTGGAATGCTTGGTATTGCCTTACACTTGCGGCCCTTGACCCCTGCAGGATGACCCCGCCTTGTAGGCTAGGGATGCAGAGAGAGGGGTGGGCATATATAATTTGTTTGGCCCATTGTGGTATGGCAAAGAGAAACTCTCACAAAGCGCAAGGCAACAGCAAACAGACCAGTCGTGAGCTGCAGTCTAGACGATTGTGCTGCCGTGCTGTTGTGTCCTCCTTTCAGGGGGCCCTGTGGGCCCGGAAAAACGGAGGGGTCAAAAAAAGGCACGGAAAAGTTGGGAGCCTCCAAAAGGGGTGGGGGTTCGTGAAACCAGCACTGTGTCCAAAAGTCGATGGTGGATGCTCCCCCGATGCATATCCAGTGTCTACGTGCACGCCAAACCCCAGGGTCTCATAGGGACCGTCACAATAGGACGGTGATGTGCTGTCGACATAGCGGTCCGCATCATCTCAAAAGATGACTTGCTGATGTGCATTGCATCCACAGCCCGGCGATTGGGGGTCTGACGGGGCTGTATTGTTGCACAGTACACAAACGTTGCACGTGATCTTGGAAGATTACCTGAGTTTCACCCGGTGGCAGCCACAAAGGCCCAGGAAAACTGCGCATGAAGTACCCAACATGAAACACCCAAACACAAAACTATTGCCGGAGACGAAAACAAGTGCAAATTTCAAACATCCCCCACACGCCCCTCGGTATTCTCCATAGATCCATGCACCCTTGCATCCCTGCATCCTGATGCTGCGTTTGCCCTGCCAACCCCCTGCACATGCCCCGCATGGATGACATCTTTGCCGCTTCACTAGAACATGTACAATGTGTCACCCACACGAGCCTCGGTGCCACCCTCAGTGCCCAGGCACACCATCCTCCAGGGCCTTGCCGCCGGTCTTGTCATCTGTGCCGTTATGATCTGTGTTGGCCACTACGATGCCCCAGCGTATCCCGGGGATTCGATGCGCACGCTGATCCTGCTGCCTGCCGCGTTGCGGCAAGCTCCGGCGGTGGGGCTGTCCCCTTTCAGCCTAGAGCACCGCGCGAGACACCCGACAGTCGCGCACGCGACAGCCACCCTGGACTGGGCGGTGCAGTCAGGCAGTGGTCAGCACCCGATGGGTGCGTCCGGGCAAAGTCAAGTCACCCACCCCGAGTTGACATCAAGGCAGAGTGCGCGCATCGTAAACAATGTCATGGTGTGCACTGGACAGGGCTGCGTGGTGGGGCCCAATTTATGAACTGCCCCCAGAGCTCCACTTGACAACTCAGCACGAGTGATGGTGGTGAGGGGTTTGCCAGATCCCCCCGCTCCAGATGCCATTGGTGCCTCAACGGTGGTATCTGTTGTGCCTCGTGCCGATACCTGGGAGTCTGCACTCCAACGGGACTCAGCAGCTGCATTTCGAGAATGCTTTGCCCCGGGCGATCTCGCTCTGAGTGCTCCGTTTGCTTCGCTGCACCCCAAGACCCACCCCCCACCCTGCTCTTTGTTGAACAAGGTACGACCTCTGGGGGCTCGGTCCACACCGAACCAGTCTGCCCGCACCAGAACAGGACTGAGATCCGATCTACAGCGAGCAGCCGACACGCTGTGCCACATACCATCGGCCGCACACAGTCGAATGTCGGGCGTATCAACCGCATTTGTTTCCCACCTTTATGGATCACCCCCACGCCCCCACCCACCCCGCTACCGAAAGAATGAGCTGCAGAGTCAATAAAGGCATTGAGTGTATGCAGCAGCACGCTGTGAGAAAAAAGTGTGCAGTTGTGAGCGCACATATGATGTGCCCGTTAGGTTTCGCTAGTTCACGTGCGCAGTTTGGTTTTGTTCGCTTCAACTGCCGGCTGTGTTGTGTTCTCCTTGTGGCCCACCCACGCACACACACCCAGAAACACCATCTCTCACCATCTTTCCATGCATCCTGACCACAACCGGCCCCAAAAATAATTAGCCACCCCTGAGTGCCCCCCTCCCCCCCCCGTCCATAATGAAGATCAGAGGGTCTTGGTCTGGGGGGGCGTACCGTGCGCTGTGCGCGCGCTGTGCGAAAAGTTGGCTGTTCTCCACCACCGGGAGTTCGGTAAGTTCAGAAGATTGAAAGGACGTCATTGAATGGCTGCTGCAGTGGACGGGGCTATAGGGGGCAGAATTTAGGTCCCTGGGACCCATGGCAAGCATCAGATGTTTGAATTTTTGAGATTTGAATTGGTTGTGCATGATTCCGCAGGTGCGTGGTTTTCAGGGTTGTTACCTGGATAATCACCGTAATAATTGGCGCTGTGCGCGCGCTGTGCGAAAACGCCCCCTGGGTCCAGAAGCCTGACCGTGCATGATGCTTGGCAGTGCGTCCTGTGTGATAGTCATTTAGGATGGCGGTCGGTCCCTCACAAGCCTATTTGCATTTCTGTCGTATTAATGGCGATGCACTCGATGCCCTTGCGGTGGTATGGTGAGGCACGCAAGAACGCTTCTGCTGTCTCAGTATGATTTGCTCAGTATGGTTTGCCCCCCCCCCCCCCCATGATTGCGTGCTAGAGCCATTATTGAACAAGTCTGTTACACCGCAAACATCAGCCGGTTTGCTTTTCATCCTTATCGACCACCCCCCATAATTCGCCCCCCACCTTGGCCAGTGAGGTGTACCGACTACGAGTGCGCAGTTGTGGACGCACACCTGGTATTGCCAGGTACAATTGGCGGTTTGTTTTGTGGCAGTTACATGGTCCGCACTTCGGTTTTATTCGCTGGAACTGCCGAAAGCAGGCTCGACGGCTGCATTCTGGGCATTGGTTGCACGACAGTCGCTGGTGCTTCAGAGCATGAGAATCATCATGATGGCCTCGGCCAATGATTGTTGACATGCAAAACGTTCACCACCCCAGCCAGTCCACCACCCTTGACTTCGTGATCCCCCTGGGTACTAAGCCCCCCCCCCCCAACCTCCCTTGCGAGAGCAACGCCCTTGTCAGGGCATCAGGAGGTGTTGTTTCCGCAACTTTTGGAACCGTGTCCTACTGGGCCCTTTATAACTTCACCCCCAACGTCAGAGCAGCAGTTGGTGCCCTTGCGAGAGCAACGCCCTTGTCAGGGCATCAGGAGGTGTTGTTTCCGCAACTTTTGGAACCGTGTCCTACTGGGCCCTTTATAACTTCACCCCCAACGTCAGAGCAGCAGTTGGTGTTGTTCGCGTCAAATTTTGGGACTTTAGTGTCGGGCTCGCAAGGGGTGGCGGGTTATTTTGCTGTCCACCCGGGCTGCTGTTGAGGGCGGCTGACGAGTGTTGAGGGATGGCTGCAGCCCCGCACCCATTCCGCAGGCCGGCGTCATTCTCAACCTCGTGTTCGCTGCATCCACGGCGATCGCATTCATCTGGCACCAACGGAGGGCGGGGGCCATTCGACCGCCCGAACCTTCGACTTGGGCCCTGGCAGCATTGGATGGTATTGCATGCCTCTATTGTGTGTGCCCCTGCTGTTGCTGACCCCCCCCCATCCTGTTCACTGCCGGCCACAGCGGCACACCAGAACGTCTGCGCACCTGTCCTGTCGGCACAGGCAACAGCCGGGACCCAATGCACAGCGAGCGCTGTTGTCGCATACCGGCGGCCGTCCACCCCCAAAACGGACGATTTCCCCCACAAAACCCGAACAAGTGCGCCCGGGCGTAACCATCGGACTCCTGTTCCACCTTGAGGGAGCCCACCGCTCCCAGTCCACTCCCTGCCAGACCTCCTCCCTGTCAGAGATCTTGCAGGTTTCCGTGGACAGAGTGCCGAGTGCCATCCCTTGTTACGCAATCCTTCCCAGCATCCAGGTTCCTTGGTGTACCGTGCAGTCACGATTTTTTCCCTCAGAGCACAGCGTCCCTCTGACGGGATGCCTGTGTCTCAGGCCACCCCGACTGTTCGCTGCCACAGGTCGCGAACCCGACGACCCGCCCCAGCCCAGCTTCATGGCGGCGCAATTCGAGGAGGTGGAGGCGGAGCTGGGGGGCCAGATCGAAGAGTTCCAGCACGAGTTCGAGACGCTGGAGGCCGAGTTCGAGGCGCAGTTGGGGCGTCTGACCAGCATCGCTGGCCAAGAGATCACCCAAATAATGCAGAAGCGGCGGGTCGGGGCGCTGGTTCTCTCCATCGCACTGTACCTGAGTACCTTCGTGGGCGCCGCGACGGTGGGCTGGCTGATGTACCCGGTGGGCCAGGGCTGGGTCCGCTCGCTCGACCCGATGCTGACGGTGCTGGACCTCGGGGAGGTATGGTTGTGCCCCAGCGGGAGGCGTTCGGCCGTAGTTCCTCCGCCGACCACCCCCCAGCCCCCACCCCCCACCCAACCCGCGACGCACGACGCCCACAATGTGGCTGTGGTTGGACGTAATTTGGGCGCCCAAAGCGCCAGAAAATTCTTTCCCCTAACATTTCTGTGGAATGCTTTTCTGTGTGCCCCCGACGTGTGTGTGCGCGCGCGCGCGTGCATTCCGCGTGGACTGCGCGACGGATCAGGTCCATACTTGCTACTAAAACCTGCCGGGAACACCTGCCAAAAGCTGTTGTGGCACCTGTCGACACCTGCCGGAAATTCTTTCTGACACATGTGAGTGCCTGGTGGGGTGTGTGGGGTGTTTGCATGCACTGTCGGTTGACCAGCTTTCATGGAAAGCCCCCCTCTCCGCCGCGTTGCGGCCGCATCAGACGGACCACTCTCACGCAGCCCCCCTCCCCTCCCCCCTCCCATTCATTCATGAACAGACCCCCTTACCAGGGATGCATTAGACGGGCAGGGACCTCGGAGGCGGCCCTAGAGGCAGTTAGACAGGCGGTTGGAGGAGGTTGCCAAAGCGGTTGGGGGCGGTTACTGTCGGTTGCAAATGCCATTGAAGCTGGCGCTTGGCGTCAGGGGGACAGTGGCTGGGCATAGGCTGGGCGCCCTGGAGGGGGGTGGGGGGTACCCCCACTTTCCAATGCATCCCTGCCCCTTACCCCCCCTGGCATGGGGTTCAAAGTGTTGCCCCTTTTCGGCTCCACGCGCTGCCGCAGTTTCGGTATGGCGACGGCTTTTGCCGTTCCTCAGCCGAAAGAGGGCGCCCATCAGGATAACTCGCTGTTGTATTGCTGTTTGGCACGGCCCTGAAGGACGCCTGCCGCTGCCTGCGCACGTGCCTGTCACTTTGCCCGTGCCTGAGCTTGTACTTGTGTCTTGTCACTGCCAGCCGCGTCCACTCGTGTCCCGCCATCATCGGGCCTGCCCAGCGCCTGCGGCTGAAGAGGGCCTGGGCCGATTTGGTGGCCTGTGGCTCGCACTCTGGTGTGATGTGTGTGGGGGGGTGAGCGCGGTGTGAACCACTTCACATCTGCGTTCAGGTGGGGCAGCCCCTGGGGCTTGTGATCACGATCCTGGGCATCACCTTCGGCAACCTCCTCAGCACGACCCTCGGCTTCAACTTCACGCGGCTGCAGTCCACCCGCATCGCCCTCTACGACGAGGCCGCGCAGATGGGGCTGCTGCTCAACGACCTCCTCATCGTGTTCCAGCGGGAGCCCGCCGAGCGCGAGCTGTCGTTCCGGCGGCTGCTGCGGCACGCCAAGTGCTCGTACTACATCACTGACGAGGTCGCGCCGCGTGCCCCTGCTCGCGCATGTGCCTGTGCCCATGCACGTGCCCGTCACCGTGCCTGAGTCTGTGCTTGGGTGTTTCTGTGCTGCTGTCCCTGTGTCTGTGCTTGTGCTTGTGCTGGTATGTGTGCCTGTCTGCCTGTGCCTGTGCCTGTGATTGTCATTTCGTGTGCGTCTGAGGTGTCCTCCGATGCAGATGGCTAGCCAGTGATCCCCAGAGAGAGTGCACCAAGGATGAGAAGCGCCCTGAGTCAAAAATGGTTCAAATTCCCGTGCCGCCGCAGTCATGGCTCACCCCTCCCCTCCCCCAGCCACCAATCACAGTCGTTGGCCGCAGAAGGGGCGGCCCCCCTTGGCACACACACACACACACACACACACACACACACAGGGCTTGTCCGTACCCTGGCCAAGGAGCCGGGCTCTGCGGCCGTGGAGTCTCAGCGGCCAATTGCCTTACAGGAAGCGCGCCTAAAGTGGCTCAAGGGCATCCTGCTGCTGCAGCTGCAGGATGCCCTATTTCAGATCGTTCCTCAGGGCCAGAAGGCATACCTTAAAGGTAGAACCATGTACGAACATATCGCCTCTGTCCAGCAGAGATGGGACAGAGGCATAGGGGATGGATGGGCATGCTGGGTGGCGGTCGACTACTCTAAAGCCTATGATTCGGTCAGCCATCCCATGCTCAGTGCGCTCCGGGGGTGGGGGGCACGCCAGCACTCAAGCGACTCATGGGAAGCCCCCCCCCCCCCTGCCTGACTGTGGAGTGCATTACCTCTGGTTTGCATTTGTCTGTTTTTTAATTAGGTCACACCCCCCCCCCTGGGGGCCTGCACGCGCGCCACGGTCGGCGGCTGCTTACAATGTGTCCGAGGGCAAGCAGCGACGCGCAAAAATGTGTTCGCCGGGGCTGGCACTGCTTATACCGTGCCCGCAGGAAAAAAGTGACACGCAAAAATGTGTTCGCTGGGGCCGGCGGCCGCTTGTAACGCGCCCGCGGGCAAAAAGTGGCGCGCAAAAATGTGTTAGCAGGCGCCGGCGGCCGCTTGTAACCCGCTGGCGGGCAAAAAGTGACCCACCAGCCCCCGATGGCACACACACACACACACACACACACACACACACACACACACACACACACACACACACACACACACACACACACACACACACACACACACACACACACACACACACACACACACACACACACACACACACACACACACACACACACACACACACACACACACACACACACACACACACACACACACACACACACACACACACACACACACACACACACACACACACACACACACACACACACACACACACACACACACACACACACACACACACACACACACACACACACACACACACACACACACACACACACACACACACACACACACACACACACACACACACACACACACACACACACACACACACACACACACACACACACACACACACACACACACACACACACACACACACACACACACACACACACACACACACACACACACACACACACACACACACACACACACACACACACACACACACACACACACACACACACACACACACACACACACACACACACACACACACACACACACACACACACACACACACACACACACACACACACACACACACACACACACACACACACACACACACACACACACACACACACACACACACACACACACACACACACACACACACACACACACACACACACACACACACACACACACACACACACACACACACACACACACACACACACACACACACACACACACACACACACACACACACACACACACACACACACACACACACACACACACACACACACACACACACACACACACACACACACACACACACACACACACACACACACACACACACACACACACACACACACACACACACACACACACACACACACACACACACACACACACACACACACACACACACACACACACACACACACACACACACACACACACACACACACACACACACACACACACACACACACACACACACACACACACACAACACACACACACACACACACACACACACACACACACACACACACACACACACACACACACACACACACACACACACACACACACACACACACACACACACACACACACACACACACACACACACACACACACACACACACACACACACACACACACACACACACACACACACACACACACACACACACACACACACACACACACACACACACACACACACACACACACACACACACACACACACACACACACACACACACACACACACACACACACACACACACACACACACACACACACACACACACACACACACACACACACACACACACACACACACACACACACACACACACACACACACACACACACACACACACACACACACACACACACACACACACACACACACACACACACACACACACACACACACACACACACACACACACACACACACACACACACACACACACACACACACACACACACACACACACACACACACACACACACACACACACACACACACACACACACACACACACACACACACACACACACACACACACACACACACACACACACACACACACACACACACACACACACACACACACACACACACACACACACACACACACACACACACACACACACACACACACACACACACACACACACACACACACACACACACACACACACACACACACACACACACACACACACACACACACACACACACACACACACACACACACACACACACACACACACACACACACACACACACACACACACACACACACACACACACACACACACACACACACACACACACACACACACACACACACACACACACACACACACACACACACACACACACACACACACACACACACACACACACACACACACACACACACACACACACACACACACACACACACACACACACACACACACACACACACACACACACACACACACACACACACACACACACACACACACACACACACACACACACACACACACACACACACACACACACACACACACACACACACACACACACACACACACACACACACACACACACACACACACACACACACACACACACACACACACACACACACACACACACACACACACACACACACACACACACACACACACACACACACACACACACACACACACACACACACACACACACACACACACACACACACACACACACACACACACACACACACACACACACACACACACACACACACACACACACACACACACACACACACACACACACACACACACACACACACACACACACACACACACACACACACACACACACACACACACACACACACACACACACACACACACACACACACACACACACACACACACACACACACACACACACACACACACACACACACACACACACACACACACACACACACACACACACACACACACACACACACACACACACACACACACACACACACACACACACACACACACACACACACACACACACACACACACACACACACACACACACACACACACACACACACACACACACACACACACACACACACACACACACACACACACACACACACACACACACACACACACACACACACACACACACACACACACACACACACACACACACACACACACACACACACACACACACACACACACACACACACACACACACACACACACACACACACACACACACACACACACACACACACACACACACACACACACACACACACACACACACACACACACACACACACACACACACACACACACACACACACACACACACACACACACACACACACACACACACACACACACACACACACACACACACACACACACACACACACACACACACACACACACACACACACACACACACACACACACACACACACACACACACACACACACACACACACACACACACACACACACACACACACACACACACACACACACACACACACACACACACACACACACACACACACACACACACACACACACACACACACACACACACACACACACACACACACACACACACACACACACACACACACACACACACACACACACACACACACACACACACACACACACACACACACACACACACACACACACACACACACACACACACACACACACACACACACACACACACACACACACACACACACACACACACACACACACACACACACACACACACACACACACACACACACACACACACACACACACACACACACACACACACACACACACACACACACACACACACACACACACACACACACACACACACACACACACACACACACACACACACACACACACACACACACACACACACACACACACACACACACACACACACACACACACACACACACACACACACACACACACACACACACACACACACACACACACACACACACACACACACACACACACACACACACACACACACACACACACACACACACACACACACACACACACACACACACACACACACACACACACACACACACACACACACACACACACACACACACACACACACACACACACACACACACACACACACACACACACACACACACACACACACACACACACACACACACACACACACACACACACACACACACACACACACACACACACACACACACACACACACACACACACACACACACACACACACACACACACACACACACACACACACACACACACACACACACACACACACACACACACACACACACACACACACACACACACACACACACACACACACACACACACACACACACACACACACACACACACACACACACACACACACACACACACACACACACACACACACACACACACACACACACACACACACACACACACACACACACACACACACACACACACACACACACACACACACACACACACACACACACACAAGCACACACACACACACACACACACACACACACACACACACACACACCATGCGGAGGGGTGCACCTGGCCCTCAGTTCAAACGAGAGGCAGGGCATCACAGTCACACGGGACGTTTCTTCGATTCATGGGCAGCCTGTGTTCAGTCCACCTGCTGCGATGCAGCAGGGGGAGTATGGCCTCTGTGCATTGCAGGGCCAGATGGCCTCTGTGCATTGCAGGGCCAGGACATCCTCGTGCATGATGCACCCCTAGTGAATCACCGAGTGGGTCAGCCTGGGGTGGCTTCACCCAGGGCCATGTTGGCCGCCAAGTGAGCGAGGCTGTCTGGGCCAGCCAAGAGAACGACCCCACGGGTATTGGCAGTGAGTACCTTTGGTCCACAAGTGGTCCAGTCATTTGGCATCGGGGGTCCTGCACATACACGCACGTATGCACACACACACACACGCGCGCGCGCGCGCGCGCCCGTGTCCAACGAACACATTGTCCAGTTTGGACCGTATTTTTTTTGACCCAAAAATTAGTCAGTGAGTTTGAATGTACAACACTTAGGCTGATAGATTGGGGAATTGAGGGGCTTGTGTGATGTGTTTTGCAATCAGGATTGTAACAATTGTACTGCAGGATGCGAGGAAGCTGCATCCCTCGACTTTCGGACCTTTTTTGCACCTGACCGGGAGGTGCTACACAAGATTTCACGTTCGCACGCGCAATGAACTAGCTCCTTGTCCAACGGACACTTGGTGTTCGGACAGTATTTTTTTTTGTTTTTTGGTGTTCGCCGGGCGCGGCGGGGGGGGGGGGGGGCGTTGGGTGCAGACGAATACTCTGGTGCCTCTGTTTTACGTTGGGCATCCTCCAAGGGGCTGCAGGATCTCTGATCCACGTGTCACTGCGATTTGCAGCCGAGCACCCCACGGCGTATGGGCCAAATAAGGTAGGCATCCACCAACCATCACTGCCGCCAACTGCCTTCGGTGGACTGCCAGCTGCCGTTGCTGCCCCAGTCTCTTCCCTTCTACCCCGCCCTCCGGGACGGGGGGAAGTCCTCTGGAGGCTCTGTCCACATTGGCAGCCTGTGTGTCTGTCGTACCTGTTGTCCTTGCAGGAGCTGCCCGCCACACACCGGGTGCCACTCAAAGAGGGTGCCCCAGGGATGTATTGGAATGCCTGACAACCGTAGGAGGAGGGCCACCCCCTCGCCCCCAACCCCTGCCAACCCCTGCCAACCCCTCCTTTCTATGGCTCCTCCTCTGGTCGTCAGCCGTTCTCCCTGCATGGAGGTGCAACGGGTGCGGGGACTCCGTCGTCGTCGTTCGTGCGCCGTTTGGTCGTTGTGGTGCGTGCATGTTCCCGCCCCTTTCTCTCATTTGCTCTGCGTATGTGCGGACCATCCAGTCGTGCCAGTGATCAAAGCTGAGCGTAAGCCCCATGCTTTGCCCCCTCTCCCTGACTTTTCTCAGGCCCGGATCGATCACAATCTGGAGTATATCTATGTTCCCGGAGTTTCCTCCCCCTTCGACGACCCGTTGGTGCAGCTCATCCGCCAAATCGCCGCGTATTCCGGCACACTGAAAAGCAGTGACGGGTACTTGGGTGTGTCCTCTGCCATGCCCTGCCATCGGATCCTCCCAGGTCATGCCACACCCTCACCGCACACCTTCTTGACCCACATTTTGAGAGAGCATTGGGCTGGTGAAGATTTACTTGGGGGCGGGCGGGGCGCTTGGAGGCCCCCAAAATTCAGGGGGGGTGGCGAAAAGGGGCTCCAAGGGGCTACAAGCCTATTTCCTCAGTACAAATGTCTGAAATTTTGGCTCCAACTTGCTTATGGGGAGAGCGGGGAGCAGGGATGTAGCTTCCAGTCGGTCCAACCCTTCAAAAAGAGCGTTTCTGCAGCGTTTGGCAGCGCCACGACTCGATTCAAAAAGCCACTAATGACATCCCACCCCCCCACCACCATAGGGATGCAGATTCGCCTCGAATTCAATTTGAATTCGAGCGAATTCGTACCGAATTCGAATTCGTGCGAATTCGAGCGACTTCGATTTCAACACATTCATAATGAGAGCTTGTACACGTTTCCTCCGAATGGAGCGAATTCGTACCGAATTCGAATTCGTGCGAGTTCGTGCGAATTCGAACCCCCAACCCTACACCACCATCACCGCTGCCAGGTGCAGCGGACGCTCGCCGGGCAACAGAGTACAACATCTGAACATCCGGATTGGCTTCGGTGGAAGGTAACGTGACCACTGATTGCCATGGTTGACCTTTTGTCGCAACGGTGTTTAAATGTGGCGGTTCGTTCGAGAATTTGTAACCGATTTTAACAAAACCATGAGCAAAAGTACACAAAAAGCTCTTCAAACTCCAAGTCAAACAGGGTTTGGAGGATGTTTGGCCATGCCCTGACACTAAAAGGTGCTGGTCACTCCATTGGTTACTTTGCCTTATGGATTTTACGTGGAGGACGCCCCCCCAGTTTGCTTTTGATCGTGAGCAGGGGATGTGCCTCGCGATGCAGCAGATGTTGTTGGGGAAAAAGACACACAAATGAACCAAGTCGGGGCATTTTCGCCGGCAGTTTCTTCACCTTTATGTCCCCCAACCCCCCACCCCTCCTTTATGCCTCCTACCCCCTCCTTTATCCCCACGCCTCCTAGATGTCCCATGGCCGGCCGATGTGCAGAGTCGTCGGGGACACCATCGTGCCCCCCTCGGGCGTCCTGTGAGCCTTAAGATCGGCCACCAAATCCGAATCCAATTCTTCGAGATGCCCCCCCACCCCCTTGTTCATACCTCACCCCCTCCTTTCTGCCCCCAGGAGGGGCCAGCTGCCCTTGCGGCCCCATTGGCCAAAGGGGCTGTAGCGCCGCCACACCGGGGGTTTGCCCTGGTAGGTCCCCAGGGCAGGGAAGCGCCCCGCCCCCTCTGCGACCCCTCGAATTCCCTCAGCCGCGTTCCCAGGCCGCGGGATGCTGGACCCGGCCGATGCGGCAGCACCGCCCTCTATGGCACTCAAAGAGGGTGGGTCCTTTCCGGTCGAGCCGCACGCTGCAGCCGCCCCCGTGCCATGCGGTCGTGGGGCGGCGTGGCAGCGCATCCCCGTGACCGGCGGGTCGCGAGCCCTGGCCCACTACTCAGCGGTCGGCCCAGCGTAAGGCACCCATTGGGGCCCGGAGCACGGGGCACGCACAACCCAGACACCACCCGATCGTGGAGCGCGCGCGCACGTGCGCCAACGTGCCCCCGCCCGCCAACGCACGCGCGCTCACACGCACAGGCACGACGTCGTCTGGCAGGCGTTGGGGCCGCACGGCCGGGACCGCCGAGCCCAGTCGGGCCGTGCCGGTACGGCGGCGTGGACCGTGGGTGGCAGCGACCGGGGGAGCCCTTGACCCAACCCAACCCAACCCAACCTCCTCGTTTACGCCCTTGCCCACCCCCCCTGCCCCTCCTTCGTGCCCCCCTCCCCCCCCTCCACAGAGCTCCTCTTTGTCCCAGGCCTTCCCCCGAAAGGGCCTCTTTTTGGGCCGCCACGAGAAAAATGACGCGGAAGGGCCCACAATGTATTTCGGGAGTGAAAAAGGAATCCGCCGGTGATTCCTCACAGAACGTTCCACAGCGGGGCACCGTACGATTGGGCTTTGCATGGGCCCGGCGGCAGGACCTCCCATTTTGGGGGACACCAAAGCCCCCCCCCCCCCCCGAATGACTGTGGAGTGCATTACCTCTGGTTTGCATTTGTCTGTTTTTTTTAATTAGGTCACACCCCCCGCCCACGGAAGTGTTAGAATGGCCGTACACGGCAGGAGGAGGAGGGGGGGTGTCCGCCCCCTGGACCCCCCCCCCCTCCCCCCCAGACCAAAGTGACCATCGTGGGAAAAGTACAATTACGAAATTTACAATCGGGAAAATCTTGCCAGGCCATTTTTGGTGGACGAACTTTTGGGTCCCAGACGCCCCCTCCCCTTCTCATACTTCCCTGCCCCCCCCCCCCCCACACGAGAGCCGTTTGGGCCCTCCTCCCCGCCACATGCCTTCGCGACCCCCCCCCCCCCCCCCGCCATTCCCGGTCCCCCCCGCCGCCCAGAGCGCATCCTGGACCGCATCGAGTACTCCGCGCGGGAGCTCCGGCAGCGCCGCGACGACCGCGTGAGCTGGGAGCTCTCGCAGACCCCGCCCGCGATGTGGCTCACGCTGCTGGTCCTGAACAGCCTGTTCTACGTGGACTACCTGGTCCTCACCACGAACCTGACGTGGCCGGGCTACCGCGTGTTCTTCGGGGCCATCACGGGGGCCGTCGCGCTGCTCTACCTCGTGGTCCTGGACCTGGGGGACATTTACCGCGGGACCTTCACCGTGAACTCGGGGATGAAGGGGCCGCGCGGCACGGCCCCCATCATGAAGCCCATCATCGACACCGTGGAGACGTTCCTGGATGACGCGCGGCGGGAGTGCGCCCGCAGGGGCCTCCCGCTCAAGTCCGACGGGGGCCCCACGCAGCCCCCGGGGGCCGGGTTGCGTTAGAAGGGGGGGGGCCTCGAGGGCGGTTGCGCAGGCGGTTGGAGGAGGTTGCCAAAGCGGTTGGGGGTGGTTACTGTCGGTTGTAAATGCTGTTGAAGCTGGCACCTGCCGTCAGGGAGACAGTGGCTGGGCATAGGCTGGGCGGCGCCGATGGCAATGTCGCCGAAGACCTTTTTGTTCTGACTTGATTGCTTTGCAGCCTTGGGCCTTGCAGCGTGCAGGTGAGCGTTCAGCATTTGTATCCCACACCGGGTACCTGCCCCCCTTCCGATGCATCCCTGCCCCCCCGGGGGAGGGGGCGTGTTAAAATAGCCGGCCTTCTCAGGGTTTACTGTGTGTGTGTTTGGGGGGGGGTGTACATCCGGGAAATGAGGAGGGCTGACGTCTTTTAGGGCCCAAGGCGCTCTTGCGCAAGTGAAGAGGAAGAAGGGCGAAGGGAGTGGGATCCCCTGTCTCTTCACCCCCCGTTCCCTGCCCCGTGTCAGCGCAGGTCTCAGGTCTCCTCCGTTGAAGCTCCTCCATGTGCCCATTGGAGAGGCAACCTCTGCGCGCCCGCGAAGGAGGGAGAGGGTTTTCGAGTGCAGGGGTTTGGCAGTCCCCCCCCCCCGTCATTTTTGGATGGTGGGGTGCTGGGTTACCTCCACTCCCCAACACACACACTACGCAGCACAGACTGTCTACATGCACGCGCACGCGGACACACACGCACGCACACACCCACACTCACATCCACACATACACATACATCCGCGCACCCACGCGCCTACCCACGCGCGGGCGCGCACACACCCACCCACCCACCCACCCACCCACCCACCCACCCAGACACACACACACACACACACACACACACGCACGCACATTCACGCGAAAAGGGAAGGTACCATCCGCACTGCCCGTTTTACATGTTGACCCCATCGTCCCAGGCAAAGGACACGGCCACTGATACGACATGAATGGAACACGGCCAGGGGCCATCAGAGCCATTCAGGGAATTCAGTGACATGTACCACACGTGTTATCCAGCGGACGACTCACTTATCATCCCATCGAAGATACAGCGCCCGGCAGAAATATCCATCCACAATGCTGCAGCCTGCCGAAGGGGAGGGGGATTAGGACTGGGCAATGCGCGTTATGCCCCACGTGTTGCCGGGCAACAAGGGCCGATTAAGCCCGTCCACGCGCACCCCTGCCCCCCTCCTCGCCTCTCCAGCCACCTATCAGCCTCTCGATCTCGTGTCGAGGTATGCCCCGGCAGTTCTGGGGCTCTCTGGGCGCGCCCCGGTAGTTCCGGGGCGTTCCGGGGCATGGCGGGTGTGGCGCCGGGTGCTGCCCATCCCCTACGCCCTTCCGCAACGCCCCACCCCGCTGCCTTTATGATGGCGTGACAGCTCAACTGAACTCGGTGACGCATATCCCACAGATGCTGCAGATGGCGCATACCCGTTCCGAGATAGCGCATTCAGCGTGTGGCGTCACTGCTGTAGTGCCCCAGGTGTGCATTCGATTGCGGGGTTGTTCCCCGGTGCGTCCCAACAACTTCGAACCCATCCAACAACTGACATTGATTTCGAAGCCTTGTGGTATCAACCCTCGGTGCTCGGCGTGAGAAGCCGTGAAGCAGACCTGAAGGCGCCTGTGTGGTCGAACACCCAAACCAGAATTCCTAGAGAGTCATAAAGAACGCACAGCGCCCCAAAGAAACACTTTGTTTTGAGGCTGACGAGACTGAGCGGTAGCGAAACCGGTACCACCACATCTTCTCCGTTGTGTGTGCATTTGCTCACTGTCCCGGGACTGAATCTCAATGCACCCATTGTGCCTACACAGTTCAACCAAACGTTCAGGTTTGCGTAGAATGAGGGCTCAAGAAGCTGTGGCTTGACCCTCACTCTATCACAACAAGCGTGGCAGTCCACGAAGCCCCGCAACCTACCCCCTAACCTCCTGTGCATTTCCCCACAAAATCATGGGAACATGAAGCTGACCCCCCCCCCCCCAAAACTCTCGCCGAGTAAAATTACCTTCCCCCAGCTGTTGGGGGTAGCCGAGCAGGCTGCCCACGTCTCGCAGTTTTCTTTCGAACCCACCCTCTTCACCCCCGACCCCATTGGTCGGCACCCAACCCCCCCATCTGCAAGCGGAGGATCCCCTTCTCAAAAGGCGAACACGTGCGTACACCCGGAAATACCAGCCGGCGTACTCGTTCAGCCTTTATGCCCCCAACCCCCCCCCCCCCCATAGGGATGTGCGCTAATCTTTGATGCGGAGGAGTTTGCCAACCCACACCCCATCCCTCCCTCCCTCTCTCCCTCCCCTGCGAAATTTTGTAGGGGGCAGAAATGAAATAAATGGGAGTTCCCTCGGGCTATTTTCTGCACCCAAACTTTGCACCCTCAGACCTCCCCCACCCCCCACCTTCTCCTCTACGCTACTTCTCACAGAACATGGGCTTGACCTGAGTGTTGGGAGCTGTGACTCCCGTGTCCTGCGCAGAAGATGGGCCCCTAGGACCCTCTTCCTTCGCAGCCTTTGCTTGCGTGACCGCCTGCCTGCACGTGCCACTGTGGCCCTCCTACACGTCGCCCTCCGGCAGGGCTCGTGAAGTGAGGCACGGGGTGGCACAGGCTGTAATTGGCTCAGAGCAACAGAGTCCCCCCCCCGTGCCCGTATCCGTCCCCATGCCAGCCAGTCGGGTATGCAGGCAAATCGCAACCCCGCTCTTCTCTGGCATGTGTAGAAAATCGTTTCAACGTACGCTTATGATCAGACCCAACTGTTGCCATTGTGTGATTCGCTTGTGTCACCGCTGTGCTCCGCCCAGAGTGCTGCTTGGAACAACTCAGCACTGCCAGGGGTCGCGGGCGTGGGGGCGGGGCGGGGATGGGGTCCCAGACAAAACCCCCCTGACCCTCCTTCCCACAAGTGATTGGGGAAAACTTTTCTCCCGCCGCTTTGGCACTGGGCAATGTGCTCGTTCAGCGTCAGCGAAAACTCAGGACCACCAGGCGGGGGGTGACCCACCCCTGTCCTTGACCTGCCCCCCTCAAAAGAAAAATTGGAACTCTGGTGTCGCTGCCTTAAAGGACAGGGCCCTGAGTATTTGATTGCAGGAGTTGCTCCGAAGTTCAATTCTTAGCCCATTGTGTTGTGCATTGCTGTGCCCCTTCACTGCATCCTTGCACTGCCATTTTTGCGGGGCATTGCAGTGCCGACTTGGAGAAGCCCCCCCCCCCGGGCCCCTTCTTTGTCGTGTGTAGTTGTCGTATGTCGGCCGGCAGGGGCACGGCTCTGTCACTTTGATGCCTGGTTTTTCTCGCACACCAGGGAATGCCATGCACGTAGTGCGCACGCAGTGCGAAGTTTTGGATGGCGGCAAATACTCGAACCCTAGTTTTGGCCCCTTTTCACAAGTTTTTGGTTCCGTACTAGGGTTTTTTTTAGCTTCCTAAGCATGTAGGATGTGGCATATTTGAATTGTCAACCATTTTTGCCCATTTTCAACCATTTCCCCCTATTTCCTTCCCCGCATGGGCGTTAGCGCACGGGGTGCGCGCCGGGCATCTTTGAGGGAGTGTTATTTTGGGCCTTCAACCTTCCAGTGCTATTCAGGAAACCGGGCCAATCTTACCTACGATCGGTGCTACGGTTGTAACTCAGCCCCCCTCCTTGCGTTCATGCCTCTCCCATCTTTGTTGCCAAATGTCAAACGGGCACCCTGAGCCTGGTATGTGGTCATACAACTCCAGGGTGTCTGCTGCGGAACTACTGTATTTTGCACTTTGTTCGTAGAATACACATCTCTATCTCCGCGGATCTTGAGGAGTTTGTGGTACGGCCTTCATCTCCACCACATCACTGTCCTCGCTCGCCATCAACAAGTGTGTCGTGTCCACGCTCAGAATCACCACCGCCCTCCCCTTCATCCTATTTGCTACCAGACAGGTGACAGGTATTCTTGGGTATCCCGGCCTCTACATGCGCAGTATGCACGCAGTGCGAGAACTTGGCCCCAGTCCCCTGCCGTCTAAATTGCAAGCGACAGCACATTATAACAGACTGCCAAATGTATTGATGACCATTGCACCATATGACCGATTTGGATCGGCGTCGCACAGTTTCCCACTCGCCCTACACTGTGCCTGATGAAGTCTACGTGCACGCCCGTACCCCACATTTCCAAGCCCTTGCGTTCAGCAACATGGGGTCACCCTGCGCAAGCATGTGCAGCCGCAGCATGCCGCAGCACCCGGTTTTTGGAGCTGCACATGGGGCTTTTGAAGCATGCCGCAGCATGCCACAGCAAGCCGCAGCATGCCGCAGCATGAAGAATTTTGCTTTAATGAAAGTGATTAATTTCGCTCACAACTTTGTTTGTTTGTGAGTTCAGGTTCCCAGGGATGCCTAGGTCAATGTGATGTTGTGTGCATTCGTCGTCTTCACGCAAAAACATAAGGCTTACTTTGTGCATGAAAACCCAATTTTTCATCAGATTGACTACTGTGGGACAGGTGACAAAAATTGGGCTTACCAGGAATTGAAACAGTGCATATACCACTAGAGTAATGACTGCGTCTGACATATTACTGTTCAAGGACCATGTACAGACCGATGGATGAAAATTTTTTTCGAAAATTGAGAGACATTTTGCGTTTCTACATGATTCTAACTACAGAGTAACATCAAGGAAGGTGTGTTTGGGGCCTGGGACGGAGATCCAGGTCACTGCGAAGCTGTTTTGCCTAAAAATCGGACCGCCAGGTACCCACATGTGCAGGTTGAGGCATGCGGCAGCATGCTGCAGCACAAGAATTTTTTCCAAGGGACTGCACATGCTTGACCACGTGGACAGGGCGCAGGTTTAGTTTACTGACACAGACTCTAGGATGCTTCCGGTGTGCCTGGACCTTGCTGTCTTGTACATAGGGGGGGCAGACATTATCTACGATGTTCTGCGCTCGACTCCCTTATTCTTGTCCATCGTGGGAACGCAGATTGGACCCATATAATCACCAGCGCCACCAGGTGCCACCGGAATCACCATTTCCACTGGTGTTGCCTTTGAGTCAACCGCGCATCTTTTGTAGTATAAGTATGGCGATGCATTGCATGGCGTGCAGCACAGGGTCGACGGAACAGCATCGTTGTGCGCAACAACAGAATTGGCTATTATCTCGCTTTGCATTGCCTGTGAGCTTGGGTTTCAACCCGCACCATGGCCACTCATATCGTCTTTGAGTCAACCAAGCATCGTTTGTAGTAACCGTATGCAATCTCTGAACACATTTCGGTTGAGGCTGTCAACCTGATGCTCGATGTTCATCGGAAGTTGCTTTCAACGCCCATTGACCAATGCATACCCCATCGGAGATCCACACTTGCTTTTCCGCAGATCTCCTCCAAAAGGCATTGTGAATGATGCCGGGTGTTTTGAAGGGCTCTTCCGCCATCTCAGAAGGGGGCAGAGTGCTACACCAGAAGCTGCACCATTATTTCAAGTGGTAGTTGCGGTATGCGTGTCAAAGAGATGATTTTTTCATCACGTTCTCAGAAGGGGTGGGTGTTGAAGCCAAGGCAGCCTTGGGATGACCGATGGTGGAAGTGTATGCTTCATCCACAGAGGCATCTCTTATGAGTACCTCCAAATATTTTGGTCCCGGCAGTTGGTCACCCAAGAGCGCCCCACATGCCCATCTATCGCCCCCAGGGTTGGGGACTGGAGGGGGAGGTGGTCTAATGTGGAGGGTTGTTGTATCTTCCTGTTGGGGGCTGCCACCCTTGGTACTCCAGTACATGCGCTCGTCGACTAGAAGCCTTTGGATTGGCGGCTCGAGAACCATGACGGTGTCATCCAGCGACATCATGCCCCATCATTGATGCCACAGGGTACTGGCGGTGGGCCAGCTCTTGGTAATCGAGGTAGGTCACCACCGCCCCCACATGAACCCCTTCGATGGTGCCCAAGCAGATGCCCAAGTGCAAGGGTATCAATTGGGACTGCAGGGGCACAGGGGGGGGGCATATGAGTGGCCCTCCCTGTGAGTGAGGAGGTTCTCCTATGTACCCAGCCCTCTGTGGGCCCCCACAGCTGGGCGGAAGTGTTGAGTGACAAGGAAGTCTTTGGCTAGGTTGGCCAACATCATTCCCCAAGACTACACTGGGCGTTGGGGGCAGCAGGTGCAGGTAGCGGTGGGAAATGGCCCACCTCCGGGAGTCATCCCGGATGCGGTAGCTGCACCCCTGCAAGATTGTGGGCTTGGAGGCTAGTCAGGGTCTCTTGTGAGTTTAATCGGGCTTTGTTAGCAAGGGTTCTGGTTGTTGTGTCGACAGGGGAAGGGGGTCGGGGCAGGCTTCGCAAGTTGTGTGGGTGCATAGAAGCCACTGGCACTTGAGGTCGCCAAGCCACTTCAAACGGTGGGCTCCCCCAAGAGCCACCAAGCTGTGCTTGAGTGTGCCCACCGTGGACTGTGCCATGCGCATAAACCTGGGCATGGAGGGTAACATGCGCTTTGCCGGGAATGCGGGGTGCAGGGCGTGTGCCGGGCTTGCCCTCCACTGGGGTTGCTCGCAGGGGGTAGGTCCCTAAACGCGAGGGATGGATGTAGCCCTGGCACTTTGCCTGGTCGTGCACTGCCGTTGGAGTCAGATGAACCTCGTACATTCGTACAGTGCTCCTCGTAGTACGTGTGGCGCCAGCTGTGGATGGCTTGTTGCTACTTTGCCCGCTTTGTAGGGTAGGTCCACCAGGTTATGTGGTGCTTCAGGTTTCGGGCAACCGCGTTGGGCTGTGGTTTGTCCAATGGAGCCACTGAGTGGGAGGGAACTAGGATGGGGCAGACATGGTGGCCGAAACATATGGTGTTAGGCCAGTGGTGGTATGAGGCCACGGTTAATGGGCAGTCAATATGGCATACAGCTGTGTCGTCTCGGCTCCTGTCTTTTTGATGTTGAGAGTGTTTGCCTCGGGATGCATCCCAAAGGTCTACCCAGTCTGGGGTATGCACTGCCAGGGCATGGTGTTTGCCCCATGGGAGGAGGTCCATCAGGATGGCATTCGGCATTACCATCCTTGTTGTCCCAGCAGAGAGTTGTCCGAGTGAAATGCAGGATGTGGTGGTCCTGTTGAAGGTTCAGCTACTCGATGCATCAAGTCCACCATATGTAGCGGGGAAGACCTGCCACATAAGTGCCAGGCGACGAGCGCCCAAGAAAAGACCAGGCCATCAACGAACCAGCTAGGCATTGGGTGAGACCTAGAAATTGTTTTTAACGATAGTGGGTATATATTGGATTGTATGGGTCAGAGGCCCGGCATGCAAATATAGTGGTACAGCCAGATTAACCCTCTAAAGCACCAATAGTACCAAAAAAGGATGGATTGTTTGAGCAAGTCTTGATCTTCCAACAAAGGGTTATTGAATGCAAAGCAAGATTTGTATTCCCACCACTCGATTTAACACACCTTAGGTTTCTATTTGCTTGTGGTTTGATCGGTGAATAGGTTTTAGACCTTGGTGAGGCTTAGGCCATGTTGAGTAGGATCTTCCAATCGTGCAATCATGGACCACCTCAAATACTTTACGTGTCACAACCAAATAAGGCAGAGAAAGATATATAGAGGTCATCTAACATCCACAGGACGAGTTTCCATGCTCTAATTCGGTTTGATCAAATTTGTAGTAGATCTTCAGGATTTGACATATGGGGCCCCATAATCAGGCATCATCATGATGGATGATCAGATCTGAGATTTGAACAATCAGCACCAAATCACATTGAAGGCACATGTACAACTAATGAAGTAATATGAAGATTGTTCTGAAATCCTAGCATGTAATTCTTCTGAGATTGGCAGAGGTTGGTGAAAATCATCTGAATTGAGCAGACGTTCAAAAGGTCCTCAATGAGAATCAAACATTAACACTGATTATCAGTGTGTGGGTTTAGGAAAACAGTGCACATAAGTATTGTTCTTTTCAAACAAATGAAGTTTAAGGGGTGTTTAAATGACCCCACCCGCTGGTTGTACAATGTAAATTGACCGGTTATTGGGCCGATAATGGGAAATAGCATCTAGCAGCAGGAACAGTGGTTGGGAGCTGAATTTTTGCTATTATAAAGTTGAAGTATGAAGGTTTCACGTATTCTTCTGTTCCAGTTCAGATCTTTGAATTTACTCATTTGGTGGCAGCGAAAAGCAGCACCGGGCGCAGGCCGGAATTGACGTGGACCTGCTAGTGGGCCAGGTTTGTTCAAGAGACCAGAAGAAATCGTTTCACCAGAATTGCAATTTTTTTTTGCAACGCACCCCCCCCCCCGGCACGTGTGCAAGCTGATTTCTATGGAAACCACATAGTAACATCATCCACAGAAAGGCGCAGTGACACGAGAATATATGAACCATGGTCTTGAGTACAAAAGCGCCCACTTTCCACCGAGTACATGGCTGCACCTGAAGCCTGTAGCCCCTTGGGAGAATGGAGTGCCGGCTTTGCCTGCTCCCCACATCATTGCGTCTTCCCAGAGTACATGGCTGCACCTGCCGCCCGTAGCCCCTCGGGTGTCCCCTGTGGAGGCTCCACTGACGTTTTGCAATGGCTCCGTACCAATCACGTGCCTCACGTACTTGAGTGGCTGCTGCAAGATTTGCTGGCATCGCGCCCTGCTGACCCCCTGAGCCACATGCAGAACGCTTTGGCCCGCTTGCCAACGGGTGCCCTCGGAGCTTCACATGCCGGCGCTCTGTCAAATACCCACGGGCTGCCGGGCATCAGCAGCTCATCAAGTATCGCCCAGTCTCCCGCTGAGCCAGACCCGGAGCCGACCGCATCGCACACGGACGGGGCGCGGACTCCACCGGGACCCAAATCGGACTCGAATGGGACCGGACGCGAGCCTCAGCCGATGGCGGCCGTGAAGCCCGGATTCCGCACGTTTCGGGCCGAGCGATTCTGCCTGGAGGGCCTCGCCTTCCCCTCCCTGAAGGAGTGGCTGCTGGATCTACCGTCGAAGGACCCCAAGCGGCGCTTTGGCCACGCGCAGATGCGGCGGCTGGTGGCGACGCTGGAGGCCGGGGTGGCGGCCATGCCCAAGCGCTTCGACCCCGAGCGGGTGCTGAGCCGCGTGGAGGAGGCCAACGCCAAGGACCAGCGCGGCGTGCCCGAGAAACTGAAGGCCGAGGTCCGGGCCCTGCCCGCGTTCTCCACGCCGGACAGCCACGCGTTCACGCTCCGCGCGTACACCGCGGAGCTGTACCTCGACGGCGGCGGCGGCAGGAGCGCCCCGTACCAAATCTACGGCGAGTTCAACCGCATCTGCCGCGGCTACGGGCAGGCGCTGGCGCCCCCCGCCGACCTCCTGCAGGACTGGGAGCTGTTCAAGCCGCTGGCCTGGCACCTGGACGCGGCCATCCGGCAGCTCCCGAGCGTCCCCATGGTCCTGTACCGCGGCGGGGGGTACGCGGTGGAGGACGGGGACTACCGGATCGGGGCGCGCGGCTCGTGGGGGGGGGTGCTGAGCGCCAGCAGCGACCGGCGGCAGGCGGCAATGTTCGTGGCCAAGGAGGGCATGGCGAGGGCGGTGTCCGGGTGCTACTGGATGATCCTGTCCGACCAGGCGCGGCCGATGTACCAACTGTCCGAGTTCGCGGAGGAGATGGAGTACGTCCATCCCTTGGACTTGGAGCTGGAGGTGCCCTGCCCTCCCCTCAGGGCTTTGCTTGAGGGGGAGGAGTGCAATTGGGTAAATTCCAGAGCGGTCGTAGAGCGGTCACAGGGGATGTGAAACGGTTGGGGGGCGGTTACTGGCGGCTGGAAATGCGGTTGGGGCTGGTGTTGGGGTATGGGAATGCCTTTGGGGTCGAGTTAGGGCCGGAGGGTTGGGGGGGAGGGGGGTACCCCTCCCCCGTTGAAGCGACCCCCCCCCCCCCCTGTGACCCCTGACCAGGATGCACGCATAGCCCAGTAGAGCCCAGAGCGCCAGGGCAGTTAATGGAAGCAGGGACGAGGGTTGAACTTGTGATCACAAATCGTGCTGTAACAGCGCCGTACTGTGGCATGATGTACAGAAGGCCATGACGGCTGTGGGGCAGGTGCGGCCAGAGCCTAATGCGGACATTGCAGCCTGACCAGTGGGGGGGGGGCGCCCCAAGTCAGAGTCGGGATCAGAGCGCAAGGAGCAGGGCATAGGCTGGCAACGCATCCTGAGTTGCAGTTGTGAACGCGCCATGGCGCTTCCCCGCGTGCCCACGTTGTATCACCAGCCGTTCGGGACGGTGGTCGGGCCGCTGGAAGCCGACGAAGATAGCTGCTGTCTTGATGGCGAGTGACCCTGCTTATGATGGGGGTGGCGGAAAAAGGTTTGTGTGTGGGGGGGGGGCGTCCTTCAAGCCCGTTTTCCAGACCCCCCCCCCCCCGGTGACAGGAGCCCAAGCCAAGCCCACAGGGGGTGGGGAGGGGGCGGGGCAGTCCGGGGTACCCCAACATATCTACACCTCAAAATGATCGCCACAATGCGCTGATCATTTTCAGGCGTGCATGTGGGGAAATTTCTTTCAAATCTTTTTTTCGCTTTGTGGCCCAACTTCTGAGCCAAGGGGAATGCTGTGCACGCAGCGCGCGCACAGTGACAGTGACAGTGACAATGCAAACTTTTGTACGCCGGCAACTACTTGAACCCTAGTTATGGCCCCTTTTCACAAGTTTGTTGTCCCATAGCAGGTTCTTTTACGCTTCTTGTGCATTGAGGATGTGGCACATTTGAATTGCCACCCATTTTCACCCATTTTCAGCCATTTTAGCCCATTTCCACCCGGTCTTGGTGCACGTTCTTTGTTATAAGGTAGACAAACCAATAACTATACCAATGACCAAATTCTATAGCGGCCAAAATGATATGAGAAGTTTGACAAGAAAATGTTGTTTAATGACTACCCTTGTGTATTGAGAGCAACCCCTAATGCCTACAATTCCTTCCCATGCTTGGGTAAGGGTGTTCCTATCCCTTACGGGTACGGATGTCTTAATATGAGTAAACACCAGTGGCTCAGAAATCGGTCTACGGCAGATTCTGCGAAGCGCGCGGTGCGCAGTTTCACAGGCGATTTGGCTTCAGCTGCTAGAATTACAAACTTCTAGGTTTATTTAAAACTTTCATGTTTCTACTTGATATATATAATATTCACGTTGCAGCATTAATCACAGCACTTTGTTGTATTTGTACATGATCGGCCTACTATTGGTCATTTTACCTTAGGTGGATGGTGGATTATGATGATGGGGAATCACCGGACGTCGTGTACATTCACAACGCATCAAATCGGCAGGTGGGTTGTTACACACTCCAAAGCGGATTCCAACCTTCATGGCCATTGCCTTGCTATCTGTAGGAAACAATGTCCTTTGTGGATTCTCTTTATGAGCCAGCACTTGAACCCTTCATCTCTACTGTCACATCACCGCGAATTAGTAGCATGGCTTATCAGTAATGGCCCACATAGTGTTGTTGGGCCCCAATCTGGTCAAGGCAGAATGCCTATGTCCCCAAAAGGCTGCCACCATCTTCCAACACACTCGGGCAATAGCACATTGCGCTTGGCCACGGCCTCCAACCACCAAGGATATGAAGACCCTTGTGACGCCTGCATAAATGTAGGGTGGTTTCCACCCTTCCTCCTTGGCAAGGTTTCATCGTGTGGGCACTGCACGCAGTCCGCACGCAGTGCCCACGCAGTGCACACGCAGTGCGCACGCAGTGCAACAACTTGCCCAAGACTGATGCCCAGACTGCCACTTTATAAAGGCTCTTTCACGGGAGCCCCTTTCCCTGTCCCCCTCCCCCCCTAGGGGTAAGGGGGCTTGACCCCCCCCCCCACACCCTGGCAACCCACATGCAGGCTAGAGGTTATGGCCGACAAAACACAGCTGAGTGCCAGAGGGACAAGTGACAGTTTGCCGGTTATACATACCAAGGTCCGCGGGTAGCGGAATGGAAGTATGTGGAGAACCGCCAAACATCGCTGCATATGCATACGCGGGTAGGAAGGTCTGGCGCAGACAAGGCACCACTGGGGGGTTTGGTGTGCATGAGGCGGTCAGGTGGGGCGGGGGCGGGGGCGGGGGGCATTGTTGGGGGGGGGGCGTTGGGGGGGGGGGGGGGGCTGGGGGTGCCACTTTAGGGTTGCAGTGCACCCACGAACAGCGCGGTAATGCCCCTGGGAAGTTAGGCTGCACCCGCAAACAGCCGAGAGACGACCACCGAAAGGAGGCCGCATCCACCGAAAGCAGGGCTTAGCCCGCAAGCACCCGTTTAGGGGTGGGATGCACCTCCCGACAGTTGAGCAACGCTCGCCATCGCTGATTACTCTGTACCCACCATGGCATGGATCCGAGCGAGCAGTGAGCGCACAGGTTTGGCGCAAAGTGGGGAGGGGGGGTTGGCGCTAATGAGGCGCACGGGGGTGGGGGTGGGCGTGCAATGCAGTGCACCGCGCCAGGGGGGGGGGGGGGGTTGGTGCGCATGAGGCGCGTCCGGGGTCACCCTGTGCCTCGTCTAAAGAACCGCACGATTCCAGCGCAACACTCACGACCCCATGTCACACACTTATTGTACCAAAATGTGTTGCCACATCTTAAAAAGCAACCGAGAACATGGAGGCACCCCGAGTGTCGGGCCGCTGCCGCAAGCCACACACTTCGTGGGAGGAGAATGAGTTGGATTATTGATGGCACTCTGCGATAAGAATGGTGTGCAAGAGGGGTATGGAGCGATCCCCTCCGTGCGATCGCTTGCGGGCACGAGTGTGAGCAGCAGGCACGCACTGCAACGGCATTCCCACCCAGCAATCAACAACGCGAGGTAGGGAGACGGAATAGCGGAGTACCGGGGAGCTCAGGTTTTCAACTGGAGAAAGGGGGGGGTTCGATAGAGCCCCCCCCCCCCCCTTTGGTTGGGTGGGGGACTAGCCAAAGGGCTGCACCGACCTCCCCCTCCTCCCTCAGTCTGAAGCCCGCCCACCTCCGGGGGCGAAACTGAGGCACACTGCGATACGTTTTTCGCATGTCGCAGAGAACGGGACGGGTGCCATGCCATGTGCCGTATTTTTAGGTGTGCAGGGCCATCCCCAGATCGATTCTCCAGATGCTCTCCTTCAAGATCACCATCATTGTCCTTAAGCGGGCCGGCAGTACGCTGCCTTTGGCCCTCCACCTGGCGGCTCTCGATGGCCTCGGGTTCATTTTCGATGGGTTCCTGGCCTCGTACGTCACCCCAACCGTCAAGTTGAACCCCCACGCCTTCGAGAGCTTCCCGATTGCCTCCAAAGTGGAGGAGTTCCTGCAGCGGCCAGAGCAAGTGCTCCTCCTTGCGGCCAAGCCCGGAATAGGCAAGACGTCGTGTGCCCTGTGGCTGTCGAGATTCAGTGAGCACCTGGGGCACATTTGGCTGTTCATTTCGCTGCCCTCCATCGACAAACCCTTCGCCCCCTTTGGACTCGTGGACCACATCCAAAAGAGCTTTGGGTTCGATGAGGCGGAGATGGCAGAGCTGCAAAGCCGTCGACTTGTGTTGATCTTGGACAGTCTGGATGAGGTGGCCTCACAGCCCTGCGCCCCGACTGCAGAACCCGCACCAGGGCTTGGCCCAGTCCACATCCAAATGCCGAGCGCCTGGGAAGTGAAACAGTGCACACTCCGCCTCACTTGCAATCCCCTTCCTGGAGGCCGTGTTGCGCGGGTGTATGCCCGTCAGCAGTCTTGATGTGTCTTGAAATGGGAGCCGCCCTGTCACCGCGCCAGGCTCGCGCGCGCGCACACACACACACACACACACACACACACACACTCTCTCTCTCTCTCTTCCTACGCAATCGCTTCTGCCCAACAAAAAACCATGCCTGCAAAGGCCTGCACGGCATTCACCAGGTCTGCTGAGGTCCCCACACCAACCAATCACCCCTCCAGCCCCCAAACGCAGGAGGCCAAAAACACCACCGCCCGGGTCCCCCCCAGTGCCTGTCCCACAGGGGCTGGAGGAGACTGCAGCCGAGGACACCGTAGCCCGCCCGCCTTTTCTGACGAGGCACGGGAGAGCCAACACTCTGGTTACTTAACCAACAAACCACTGAGGTTCTGATTCCGCAGAAGGTAGGGGACCAACGTCCCACAGAGGCCTCAGCAGACCTGAGCCAAATGGGGCGTCCAGCCCAACGCTGCACAAGGATCCACCTCTAAAAGTACAGATCAGACACACACACACACACACACACACAACGTCATTTCATGGGCCTCACCAGGGGCACGTGGGGCCCTATGCAAAGCCGTCAGTGGAGCATCTGCGCCCGCCCTCAGGCACTGCTGCCACGACCGCTGCGGTGGTCGTGCCAGAGTCACACGGGCAGTGGCGCACCGTCCGCAACATGATGCCACACCACGAGGTCGGGGCCCAGCCACCAGACCACCCCCTGGACGGGATCTGCTTGTTACGTCTTGAAGCTGGTGAGCGGGTGACTGTCCAGGGCCCTGTAAAGAAACAACAACCAGACGGAATGAGGGCAAAAAAGTTTGTGCTGACACTAAAAGGTACTGGTCACTCCATTGGTCACTTTGCCTTATGGATTTTACGTGGAGGACGCCCCCCAGTTTGCTTTTGATCGTGGGCAGGGGATGTGCCTCGCGATGCAGCAGATGTTGTTGGGGAAAAAGACAACACAAATGAACCAAGTCGGGGCATTTTCGCCGGCAGTTTCTTCACCTTTATGTTCCCCAACCCCCCACCCCTCCTTTATGCCCCTCCTACCTCCTCCTTTATCCCCACGCCTCCTAGATGTCCCATGGCCGGCCGATGTGCAGAGTCGTCGGGGACACCATCGTGCCCCCCTCGGGCGTCCTGTGAGCCTTAAGATCGGCCACCAAATCCGAATCCAATTCTTCGAGATGCCCCCCCACCCCCTTGTTCATAAAAATGGGCCTCTCATTTTTGGCTCTTTATTCAAAATCCCCTTTTCCCCTCAAAGAAAAGTTTTTTGGTTTTGGGTGGGTGGGTGGTTAGGCCTGGGGTGGGTGGGTCCGCCAGATCACCCCCCCCCTCCCCCCGCTCATCCCTGCCCCCCGTCCGTTCCGCAGGTCCCCGCACAGGCCTCGGCCCGTTCCTGGTGGGATCTCAACGGGTTCGAGGACCACGCCCTCAAGATCATCGTCACGTGCCGTGACACGGAGGTGCACAAGTACGGGCAATGCCTGGGGCCGCAGCCCATGCGCCTCTACCTCCACGGCTTCGGGCCCCAGCAGATGAGAGAGTACGTGGAAAGGCGTCTGCAGGCGCAAGGCACGGCCGCCCCTCCGCCGGTGGCGCTGAGGTCGCGCTGGGACGACCCACCGTCTCGCGTGGCTGGGGCCGACGAGGCGGCTGCGGCTCCGACCGCGGCTTTGGCTGAGGACGCCGCCCGGGGCCCGGCACTGAGCACTCCGCCGGCCAACGAGATGACGGATGTGCAGCTTGAAGCGGGTCGCCTCGTGACTCAGATGCAGGGGTCGTGCATCGGTGATGACGCGTTCTCGGTCCCGTTTGTCCTCAACATGGGGATCGATCTGTACCTCTCGGATGTGGTCTATTACAGATCCGCGGATTTGGGGGCGTACCGGCGGTCGCAGCTCTATGATAAGTGGTTCCGTCAGAGGTTCGCTGCCCAGGGCGTGGACGCTGATGTGGGCCTGTCGCATGCTCAGGAGCTGGCATGGGACCTCTACAAACGAGGCATCACCCATGATCACGTTGGGAAGTGGGGGTCGCATGACTGGTTCCGCCGCTGTCCCCTTCGGGTTCATGACTATCAACCGGATTCATTTTTCAGCTTCCAGCACAAGTCTCTGCAGGAGTACCTTGTGGCCTACTATTTGTGGGACAGGCTGGAAGATGGAAGCGCCTGCGGCGCTCTGGAGGCAGTGGATGTCACGCATGACGTACAAGTGCTCAGATTTTTTGGCAACATCTACGCTGTGGCAGAAGAGGTGCTCCTCCAGCTCCTTGGCGTTGATATAGATGCACAAATGCAACTTCCATGTCCTCAGATAATCACGCAAATCGCGCGCCACAGGAAGAGCTCTTCGGGTTGCCTTTGCTCCATCCGGATGGTACGTTGTCTGGGATGGGTGTCCGCTGTCGCGTGCCCCTGTGGTAGAGGCAAACACCGGCCCATCCGGGAAAAGAGGGTTTGAGCTGGAACGGAGGGGGAGGGGAATGCATCAGAATACAAAAATTCTACCCTTGTTGCCATTTTTTAATATGGTTTGTGTGTGTGTCTGTGTGTGTCTGTGTGTGTGTGTGTCCTTCCCCCATATACGGCAAGAAGTCGCCCCCCCGTACCTCGGAGGTACGGGGGGGGGAGGTACGGGGGGGCTACGGTGGGGGTGTACGGGGTGTCGGGTGTCGGGTGTCCGAGTGCCTGGAGCCGATTCCACCGGACGCACCGGATACGGCCGCCCCGGCCAGGCTGGGCTGGACGTCGCCACACCGCGGTGGGCGCAGCGTCCATCGCGTCGCTCTCGTCTCCCCCACGCTCCCCCCCCCCCTTTGCCCTGGGTCCCCGCTGATACAATCCGCATGGGCACACGCCCTATGCCTTCAGTTCTGCCAATAGTAATAAATTCCGCATGGACACACGCCCAATGCCCCCAGTTCTGCCAAAAGTAATAAATTCTGCATGGACACACACCCAATGCCTTCAGTTTTGCCAAAAGTAATATATTCTCCGTGGGCACACACCCAATGCTCCCAGTTCTGCCAAAAGTGATATATTCTGCATGGGCACACGCCCTATGCCGTCAGTTCTGCCAATAGTAATAAATTCTGCATGGACACACTACCAATGTCCCCAGTTCTGCCAATAGTAATATATTCTGCATGGACACATGCCCAATACCTTCAGTTCTGCCAAAAGCAATAAATTCTGCATGGACCCACGACCAATGCCTTCAGTTTTGCCAAAAGTAATAGATTCTGCATGGGCACTACCAATGCTCCCAGTTCTGCCAAAAGTAATAAATTCTGCATGGGCACACGCCCAATGCCCCCACTTCTGCCAAAAGGAAAAAATTCGGGGTGTACGGGGGGGGGGTACGGGGGGGAGGTACGGGGGGGGTACGGGGGGGGGGTACGGGGGGGGCGACTTCTTGCCGACTATCCCTTCCCCGGTCAGTAACAACGCTATTATGCGTTAAGTGCTGGGTGACACATCCTGGATTTCTCCCCTCCTCTGTGCAATGGCAGTCGGTGAGGGGTCGCCTCAGGGATTGTGCCAGGGAGACTGTTAGCCTCTGACCTCACCCCTTCCCATGGTCTTGCACAAGCACAACCATTCGCCTTGCACTCCCTCAGATTGTCACCGCAGTTTGGCCTGACGAGAAGTCCAGACACCCACTGCACGTCCTTGCCTGTGATTCTTGGCGCCAGGGCGTGTTATAGTGTGTGTGTGTGGCGCCTTTCTGTAGGTACAGGAGGAACACAAACACACACACACACACACACACACTCGAAACAGGGGATACCACGCTCGCATCGCGCGCATCACGATGCACACGGGTGTCTTTCGGCGCTGAGGCTTACATCGCACGGCGTCACACGGGTAGAGACGCGGGGCGCGCACGTACGACGCGCGCGCCTCCCTTCTGCGTGGACACTGTGGGAGAACCCAAGTTGCAGTGGGCCCAGAGCACCAGTTGCTGGTTGTGTACAGTGTCAGTTTTGCCTCCTGTGAGGTAATGCATGTATGTGTTAGTCAGAGCTGGGCTGTACCCTGGTTTGTCTGTGTATTGCCTGCTGTTGACTGCATCCCCTGTACTCCAGAGCATCTGTTCTGGAGTGAGAGAAATTCTCTTTTGCACTTCTGTTTTGGTCGAACTGAGAGTGTGTGTGCACCCGCTGTTTGTATTGTACCGTATTGTATACTACAAGAGAGTGTGTGTCGGTGTGTATCTGTCTACCACATCCCTTTTTGCCACCACGGTCACTGGCGGAAAGCGCCCGCATGTTCCACCTCCACCTCTGCCATCCCCTTCGCCCCGCAGACCATCCCAAGCGCGGCCCTGGGATCTCTGCGCGACCAGCTCCTGCACTTCACGCTGCGATCGCGCGACGACCCCGGGCGCGACCGCCTGGCGGCCAACAGCCTCAGCCTCCTGAACGCCGCGGCGGTGCTGCTGTCGGGGCTTGATCTGCGCGGGGTCCGGGCCCCCGGGGCGCACCTGGAGGGCGCGCAGCTCCACGGCGCCGACCTGCGCGGCGCCTGCCTCCCCGGGGCCAACCTGCGCGGCGCCGTCCTGGACTGCGCGGACCTGCGCGGCGCCGACCTGGCGGGCGCGCGCGCGACGCCGCTGCTGCGGAAGTGGCCGGCGGCGGGCCCCGTGAACCGCGTGGCCCTGGCGCCGGGCGGGCGGCTGCTGGCGTCTGCGCTGCAGGACTGCGAGGACCAGAGCATCGCCCTGTGGGACGTGGCGACGGGGGCGGCGGCGGGGGCCCTCGTGGGGCATACGGGCACGGTGTGGGGCCTGGCCATCCCCGTCGACGAGCGCCTGCTGTCCAGCGCCGAGGACTCCACCGTCCGCCTGTGGGACCTCGACGCGCGCGCGCCGCTGCGGACGATCGAGACGGGGGCGGACTGGGTGCTGTGCTGCGCCATGGCCCCGCGTGGCGCCGTCGTCGCGTGCGGCGCGGAGGAGGCCATTCAGGTCTGGGGGGTCGAGGGGGCGCTGGTACGGACGCTGGAGGGGCACGCGCGCGACGTGACGTGCCTCGCGATGTCGGGGGACGGGCGCGTGCTCGCGTCCGGCTCCGACGACCGGACCGTCCGGATGTGGGGCGTGGCGGGGGGCGAGGCCCTGGCGGTCCTGCAGGGCCACACGTCGTGCGTGGCCGCGGTGGCGCTGTCGGCCGACGGGGGGACGGTGGTGTCCGGGTCCATGGACAAGCGCGTGTGCGTGTGGCAGGCGGCGACGGGGGCGCTGCTGCGGACGCTGGAGGGGCACCGCGGGTATGTCAACGGCGTCGCGGTGTCGGGCGACGGGCAGACGGTCGTGTCCGGGTGCGAGGAACAGACGGTGCGGGTGTGGAACGCTTCGACCGGGGCCCTTCTTCGGACGATGGAGGGCCACACCAAGGCCGTCCGGGCCGTGCTCCTGCTGGCGGCCGGGGCCGGGGCCGGGGCCGGGGCGGCCATCGCCTCCGCCTCCGAAGACGGCACCATCCGCTTTTGGGAGCTGGAGGAGACGGCAGAGCTCGTCCGGCCGCAGGAGGGGCCGCTGAGCGGGTTCGTCCACGCGGTGGCGGTGGCGGGGGACGGCGACCGGATCGTGTCCGGAGAGCACGACGGGACCGTCCGGATCTGGTCGGCGTGGGACGGCAGCTCCCGGGCGGTGGCCGAGGGCCACGCAGCGGCCGCGCGCGCGGTTGCGGTGTCCCGGGACGGTCTCCGCGCCGCGTCCGGCGGCGACGACGCCCTCGTGCGGGTGTGGGACGTGTCGGACGGGCGGCTGCAGGCGACGTTGGAGGGGCACCGCGGCTCGCCGGGCGAGCAGTCGTCGGTGACAAGCGTCGCGCTGTCGGCCGACGGGACGGTGCTGGCGTCCGGGTCGGAGGATCAGACGGTGCGGGTGTGGGCCCTGCCGTCCGCCGACGTCGTTGGCACCTTCGCGCTCGACACGGAGGTGCGCTCCGTGGCGCTGTCGGACGACGGGCGAGTGCTGGTGGCCGCCCTGCGGTACGACTTCTTCGAGAAGACGAAGGAGAAGCGGGTCATGGTGTGGGACGCGCGGACGCGGGAGGTACTGAGAACGGTCGACGGGGAGGGCTACGCGGCGGTGCCGGCCCCCGACGGGCGGACGGTCGCGAGCGCCGGCGCGGACAAGCGCATCCGGGTGACCGTCGTCGCCACGGGGGAGACGGCCGGGGAGTGGGACAGCGGGGGGACGGTGTACAGTCTGGCGTTTGCGGGCGACGGCCGTCTGCTGGTGTCCGGGGGCTGCGAGGGCGTCGTACAGGTGTGGGACGTCGTCCAGGGGGCGCTCGTGCGGACGCTGGAGGGGCACGCGGACGCTGTCTGGAGCGTGGCCGTCACGCCGGACGCGCGGACGGTCGTGTCAGGGTCGTCTGACCGGACCGTGCGGGTCTGGCGGATGGGCGACGGGCGCGGGGGGACGGGCCGTGGGGTCTGGGGTGGCCTGACCGACCCCTCCTCCGCAGAGCCTGAGGGGCAGGGGAGCGCGGCGGAGGCGGTGGAGCCTTCGAGTGGGGGCCTCTGGCAGACGGGCCGCAACGTGTTGTGCTTCGTGTTGAAGGCCTGTAACGCCCGGTCCTCCCGGTTGTTTGCGTCGAAGGCCAAGATCTCCGCCACCACCGCCATGTCCGACGTGTTGATGGAGACGCTGCTTCAAGCGAAGGCTGAGGCGGATGGGCAATGAGAAGGGGCGATCGGATCGTTTGGTTGGTTGACGGAAGAATGGGAGGACATGACAGTGCTGGTCCCTCGGTTCCGCCACCCACACAACAAGTCTCCAAATCTGCCCCCACAGGACCCGTGTTATTGCTATGTATGCTGGCCCACAGACACAGTAGTGCGATTCTCATTGAGGCCTATGACCAGGATTTCTCTCCGCTACAAGCCACGCATAGTCAACCTATTCAAGAGGCGTTCTCCATGCAAATCCTGTCTGAATGTTGTACAGTTGTATGTCGAAACATTTTTCTACTACCCAACTGATTTGCCACTGTAGATCTCTTTGCATATATTGCTACACCCCTCTACACCCCTTAAATCTAGCGAACAAGCAAGCAACACTTCCCCTTTCAGTTTTGGCCGTTCCGTACCCTTTTTTTAGCCATTGCGAGCCCTTTAAAGGGGCAAATACCAACTGCTAACCATCCAATTCACTACTGAAACATGTTTCTTCGTGTTTCCCGACCCCAAAATAGGGGGGGGGGGTCCCTACTTGCCTCCCTCAGCCCACCTGGTGACCCTACACCCTCATAGATACATTAGTATACCTATGCCGTGTATGGCATAGGTATGGGGGAGTGGTTGTCCCGTTTCGGTGTATGATTGCCCGTGGTTTATAAGTTATGCGGAGCCCATATGTACCCCGCTCCGTTTTGGATGTGTAAAATCTAAAACAAAAGCACAGGTCTCAGGGTCCAACAGGACTCTGGGGTGGCTGGGCAAGTTGTGCATTTTCGAAAATATCTTGAGGAGGTTTGTTAGCTCATGCGCAGGTGCAAGCGCCATATACTCCCCCGGAGCGTATTCGCGTAGGATTCCCCAACGTATGAAGCCGGATGTCTAACCCCCTGTAAAATCGTCATGTTGGGAGAGCTTTTGTCCGGCCTCACCAGATCGCCGGCGGCCGGGCTTTGGTCTGAGAAACAGCCGTGGGACTTCCCACAGTTGCCGTTGTGTGTGTGTGTGTGTGTGTGTGTGTGTGTGTGTGTGTGTGTGTGTGTGCGTGTGTGTGTGTGTGTGTCTGCGTGTCCCCAAGCGTTGTGCCCCAGGATCAATGGGCCCCAAAAACGTTGTGCCCCAACAACATTGTGCCACAAGGACGGCATGCCCCCAGAGCATCGCGCTCCCAGAGCATAGATGCCCCCAGAGCATTGTGCCCTCAGAGCATTGTCCCCCAGATACTTGTTTTCAAGAACGTTATGCTCGAAGAACGTTGTGCTTGAAGAACGTTGTGACCCCAGATCAATGTGCCCCTTGAACATTGTGCCCAACGAGCATTGCCCCAGGAGTTGGAGGGAATCGTCCGGCGGTCGCTTCGGTGGCCGGTTTGGCTCGGCCCCAGGCCCCTGGCCAAAGCTATCATGTTGGCGATGCGGACCCTTCTATATACATCATACATACCCATGGACAGGGGACCATGCGGGCTGGGCAGCTAATTGTGTGCCCGAGAACCTTCCGCGAGAGGCGTTCTGTGCATCAGTCCTGTGCAAAAGACGGTTCCTTGGAGTGGAGACATGGCGTCTCAAAGAAATCGTTTGCCATGCACTGCTCGCTGGGAACGTCGTCACTTAGAGTGCATGTAGAATGGTGTGTAATTTTGTTCCCTTTTCAGAGTGTTTGCTGCACGGGGGGGGGGGGGGCGGCCGGGCCGGGTCCTTGTATGCGACCCCCCCAGCCCCCCCCCCCCCCCCCCAGGTTTTGAAAGATAGTGGTGCCGGGTCCGCCACCAACAAGTGTCTCTAGAGAAAACTGCACATGGATGTATTCATTGTCATTTCTCATTCTCATTGTCATTGTCATTTCCATTTCTCATTCTCCCCCTCATTTCTCATTTCTCAATCTCTCTTCTCATTCTCATTCTCATGTCTCATCCTCATTCTCATTTGCCATTCTCATTTCTCATTTCTCATTTCTCATTTCTCATTTCTCATTCTCATTTCGTCTTTGGCATTTCTCATTCTCATTCTAATTCTCATTCTCATTTCTCATTCTCATTCTCACTACCATTTCTCAATCTCATTGCTCATTCTCATTCTCATTTCTCATTCTCATTTCTTGTTCGCATTCTCATTTCTCATTCCTGATTGTCATTCCCTTTTCTCCCGGGGGGGGGGGGGGGCGACTCCGCGGGTCCTAGGACGCCAACTACCCCCCCCCCCCAAGGGGCCTCCGGCCAACAGTTAGTTGTCAAAGGTATGAACCCATGGAGCCAATGGGCGCCGTACGCGCCCCGGCGCCAAAGGCGCCCAATGGGGGAACGTTAGCGCGCTAGGCGTGCGCCGGGCATCTTTTTTGATCCGTGCCCCACCGGTAGCCTTTTAGGGGGTGCATTAAGGGGGCGCACTTATTGGAGCCATTGGAGCCATTGATTTCTCCCCAGTAGCGGGGGTCAGACACTTGTTAAATGGGGGGTTCAGGAAAAGGGCTCAATTGACAGACACCATTCTCACTAAAGAAAAGGTTAGGATCCACAGGGGCAATTTTGATTTTGAGGTAGCCATTGTTGATCAAAGCTTTTGAGCGCCAGATATCGCAAGACGAGGCGCTATACAAATGTCGTTTGTTGCGAGGTGCTTCCAGCGGAGATCAGCAAGACGGGCCGCTATACAAATGTCGTTTGTTGCGCAGTGAAGATCCTACATTCGGAGCAAAACCCCGGCACCCCTCCCAAAATCCCCCCCCTCCCCCTCCCAGAACTCCCCCCTCTGAGCCCCCCCCCCCCCCCCAAGAGGCCTCCGTCCGACAGTTAGTTGGGGGGGGGGGGTAGTTGGCGTCCAAAACCGCGGGGTCGCCCCCCCCCCCCCCGGCTCTTCTCAATTGTCATTCTCATTTGCAATCTCATCATCATATTCATTCTCATTCTCATTTTCATTCTCATTCTCATTTCTCATTCTCATTTGCATTCTGATTCTGATATTTGTTCTCATTCTCATTCTCATTCTTGTTTCTCATTCTCATTTGCATTCTCATTGTCATTCCAATTCTCATTATCATTTGTCATTCTCACTTGCATTGTCACTATGATATTCCTTGGCATTTCTCGTTCTCATTCTCATTTCTCATTTCTCATTTCTCATTTCTCATTTCTCATTTCTCATCCTCATTCTCATTCTCATTCTTATTTCCATTTCTCATTCTCCTTTCTCATTGTTATTTGCATGTTCAGCAGGTGGTTGCTGATTTTGCGTTGCCTTGGGAAGCAAAACCTAAATATGCACAGCTTCAAGCACACACTCACAGATTGGACGACGAGGTAGGAGGGTTGGGTCCCAGAAAAGTGCACATCCTGAGAGTGCCGTATCACTGCTTGGGGAATAAATGGGTACATTAGTTGCAGTACAAATTACCATTTGTACATAATACGAAATTGTTTGCTGTTTTAATGCCTTCCCCAAATCCGGGGAAGTAATTCTGCACACAGATGCGCAAAGCGGCTGCAGAGCGCGCACACATCGCAGAAACAAAGTGACGAATTTAATTTGGTGCAGTGCAAATCCTGCATTTCATTGTTTCTTGTGTGTAAATATGTGTAAATAAAACAGAAACACTTCATTTTTGTGTTGATAGCCTGTGCTGATGAGGGCCTGGTTGGGCCGAAACATGTCCGGAAACTGAGGTGATGCTCCATCGATTCCCGTGGCTTGCGGGGTTCCAAGGACTCTAATTGAATTGTTTGGTGTACAAGCAGCTCGGAAATCCTTGAGGGTGAAATCAATTTTGCGATTTATTTAAACAAAAAAAGAGATTGAGAATGAGAATGAATATCACAATCAGAATGCAAATAAGAATGATAAATGAGAATGAGAATGAGAAATGAGAATGATAATGAGAATGAGAAATGAGAAATGAGAAATGAGAAATGAGAAATGAGAAATGAGAAATGAGAAATGAGAATGAAAATGAGACATGAGAATGAGGAATGACAATGGGCAATGGGAAACGAGAATGAGAATGAGAAATGAGAATGAGAATACACTCCCCTCTGGGCCGGCCAGTTCTGACATGCTTGGGGGTGTTACTCCCCCAGGGAATGTAGCTGCATGAGCGGGTTCTTTTCCAGTACACAGAAGTCTGTACCGGTGCTAAACTGATAATCGGGAGATCCATAAAAGGAATATATCTCTGTTGGTTGACCACCTCAAAGGTGAATTTCAAATTCCTGGATAAATTGCACGCAATTGGTTTTGCAATTGTTCTATCCTATGAAGGATAATGCCATCATCAATGAACCGGCTCAAAGAGATCTTCTGGTCCACCCCTGCACTATGCTCACACATTCGTAAGACGAGGGTAGCCCAGATTGGGGCCATATTGGTGCCCATTGCAAGGCCAATGCACTGGCGATAGACTCAAGTGGCTGGGCATGCAAAGTACACATGTGTATAAACAATGTTTAGTTATACCAAACCAAGATTGATGCGGTCATCAAAAGACGGGTGCATAAAGCAGACCACTTTCTACAATTCAGCAATTTCATTCCTATCAATCTCGGAGAAACAGACCACCGTTCTGATTTTGATATTCATTCTCATTCTAATTCTCATTTCTCATTTTCATTTCTCATTCTGATTGTCATTCTCATCCTCATTCTCATTTCTCATTGTCACTTGCATTACCATCATCGTGGCCATTGTCATTTCTCATTTCTCATTCTCATTCTCATTTCTCATTCTCATTCTCATTTATCAGTCTCATTTCTCATTGTCATTCTCTTCTCATTTCTTATTTCGCATTTCTCATTCCTCAATCTCATTTCTCATTCTCATTCCCAATTCGATTGCTACACCTCATTTCTCATTCTCATTCTCATGTCTCATTTTCATTCTCATTTCATTCTCATTCTCATTCTCATTCTCATTCTCATTTCTCATTCTCATTCTCATTTCTCATTTCCCATTTCTCATTCTCATTTCTCATTCTAATTTGCATTCTCATCATCATATTCATTCTCATTCTCATTGTCATTTCTCATTCTAGTTTGCATTCTGATTCTGATATTCATTCTCATTCTCATTCCCGTTTCTCATTCTAGTTTGCATTCTCGTTCTAATATGCATTCTCATTCTCATTCTCGTTTCTCATTTTCATTCTCATTCTGATTGTCATTCTTATTCTCATTCTCATTTTTCATTCTCATTTGCAATGTTATTATTATATTGATTCTCATATCTCGTTCTCATTCTCATTTCTCATTTCTGATTCTCATTCTCATTTCTCATTTCTCACTCTCATTCTCATTTCCATTTCTCACTCTCATTTTTCATTCTCATTCTCATGTTTCATTCTCATTCTCATTTCTCATTCTCATTTCTCATTCTCATCTCTCATTCTAATTTGCATTCTCATCATAATATTCATTCTCATTCTCATTGTCATTCTCATTTCTCATTCCAGTTTGCATTCTGATTCTGCTATTCATTCTCAGTCTCATTCTCGTTTCTCATTTTCATTCTCATTCTGATTGTCATTCTCATTTTTATTCTCATTTCTCATTCTCACTTGCAATGTCATTATCATATTCATTGTCATTTGTCGTTCTCATTCTCATTTCTCATTTCTCATTTCTCATTTCTCACTCTCATTTCTCATTATCATTCTCATTTCTCATTCTCATTTCTCATTTCTCATTTCTCATTTCCCATTTCCCATTTCCCATTCTCATTTCTTATTCTCACGTCTCATTTTCATTCTCATTCTCATTTCCCATTCTCATTTCTCATTCTCATTTCTTATTCTCATTTCTCATTCTCATTCGCATTTCTCATTCTCATTTGCATTCTGATTCTGATATTCATTCTCATTCTCATTCTCATTCTCATTCTCATTCTCATTCTCATTCGCATTTCTCATTCGCATTCTCATTATCATATTCATTCTCATTTCTGATTCTCATTCTCGTTGTCATTTCCATTTCTCATTCTCATTCTCATTTCTCCTTCTCATTGTCATGTCTCATTTCTCATTTCTCATTTCTCATTCTCATTCTCATTTCCATTTCTCAATCTCATTTCGCATTCTGATTCTCATGTCTCATTTTCTCATTCTCATTTCTCTTTCTCATTCTTGGTGACAAATTTGCCAGTTACAGAGGGTCATGGATACATTCGTTGTGAGTGTTTGCCCACTTGAACCCACATAGCTCTGATTTTGGCGATATTTGTGCATTTTATTCCCCTTTCTTGCACCAGCCCACCATGCAATCTTCTTTTTTTGAATCTGTCCGTCTACGGCCTTGTCCAAGCTACAGTAGGTGTAGGGACAGTATTAATTTGGGACTTTTGCGTATCTTTTACAAGGGGGGGGGGGATCCTCTGCCGCGTGACAGTCATCCGCAGCCTCGCCTAAGTGCAGCAGAAGCTGTCTTGGAGGGACCTCCAAGACCAGGGTCTACCTATTGCAACACTCGACCCGCAATATAAGCGCTGCATGTTGACAAAATCCGCTACGAGGCTTGTGCCTTCCCCACACTGCGTGTGTGCACCATGTGGGTGCAGCCATTGCACTATATCCTCATCCGCCATGATCATCTCCGGTCCCTCTCTCACCTTGTCCCCACAAGACTGGGCCACATGGTACTACGCCTTGGCATGGAAGGGCAGTACACGACTGTCAGATGAATACGTGTTGTAGGGCAGTGCAGTGCTGTGCCAGGGGTGCGAACCAAAACATATTGGGAGGACCTCAAAGGAACACTATTTTGAAGGCTTCTGATGGGGACCATTTGTGGTAGATTTCATCTAATGGCGGGCGGGCGCAGCCTCCCCCTTTTACACAAAAGCCCCCAGTGTCAGCAAACCAAAACCTACAATGGGTAACACCAAGGAAGCGAAACTGCTCAGAGCCAGGCAAGCATAAAACTTGGCCTGGGGCTTTGGACAAAAAAACAATGAAAGGCAAGTGAGTGCAGGCCTGTGAGCACAGAAACAGTGCTTTATCACCGACAATCAAGGTGAGAGAACACCTAAGGATCGTGCTGCATCGTGCCTGGGTCGTGCATGCTTACGGATAGAGCAGTGCTCCACAGGCACTGCTGGGCACTGAAGGCAGAACTATCACTAACAGCTGGCTTTTGAGAGCCTCTCTCTTCACTTCTTGGTTTCATACTCAGAATCCCCACTATGTGTTAGTACCCTGCTGCTCCAGACACTATGATGGGCACCATGGTCGACATTCTCAAACCATTCGTGCTGCTGCTGCTGCTGCTGCTGCTGCTGCCGCCCAATGGCTACGCTGCGTTGGTGGACTTCCAGCGCCTGCCTGTCACTGCAAAGCGACTTCCGTGCATTCCTGCCCTCTCCGCCATCGACGTGCTGAACCCGTACCAGTTGGCGTGCCCGACGTCGCAGAGCCGCCCGCCGAGCCCGCGTGAGCTGCTGCCGAGGCCCGACGACATCGACGTCCCCAAAATTCTGCAGTGCCTTGCACTGTACCCGGCAGAGGATTGCAGTGTCTCAGATGCACACGCGACCGGCGCACAAGTCCTCATGAAAATTTTTCAGGTATGCCTCGTTTTTCTTGCGACGCCACTTCGGATGAGGACTGCGGTTGGCGGGCGGGTCCGGTGTTGCTGGTTACCATTGGGAGTGGCATGGCATGGTATGCCCTGCTGCGCTGTGCAATGCCAATGGTCGCATTTAATCCGCCCGCCTCCCAGAGCCCGGTTGGCATGCTCTGTGGTGTCGAATCCGCGGGGAGCGGTCAGTTTCAACATTTTAGCCGAGCTGCAAAAGGATTGCATTCAACCTTTCCCAGTCCCCATGATGACACGTGGCGACTGGGTATTGTCCGCTGGACTGACAGGGCCCAACAAAAGTCTCCAAACTGGGCTGGCATGGGACGACCTGACATCCCCTTTCGCTTCAAGGAGCACGGCTCTTACGGGGTATTGAAGCTGCGACAACCATTGGTTCCCGGGGTCCCGGACACCTCCGTACGTGAGACCGTTGCACCGACTTTGCATATTGCATATTTGACTGACTGACAGCCGGATGGTGAGAGAAGTGGCACGCACGGATTTGGCTGTGCTCCCTAGCACCTGGTGTGAGCCCTGTTCTTCCCCTTGGCTGCCAGCGCTTTGCTGCCCCGATGGTCCGTCCTTGGTGCAGGTTGGGCATAGTAGTTCTGAGGCAGAACGGGAGTGGGATTGCAGCCCAATTGCAGTGTCCGTTTCGGGTGGTGGTCTTGGGCAGGCCGCCACCTGAGGGCATCCAGTCGTCCGGCAGTGCCTGGTTCGACCTCTCTGCGAGGGTATGCGAAGGGAAGTGCCTGGATGATCTCGGGACTTCCGTCTGGTTTGCCGGCGCTGTGGTTTCCACCGCGTCTCACTCTACCGGACAGCCCAAAACAAAAAGATCACCCGCATCGTAGTGTGCACTGCTACCGTTATTGAAATCCGCAGGGCATTCAGAGCGGTGCAGCAAACTCATGGTGTTGCGACATGAACCCGCAATGTGTTGGATGGGATGTCGCAGTGGACCCAACCTCATTCCTGGTGTTCTTATATTGTGCCTGCTCGTGTTTGCACTTGCATGACCCATTGAAAGCCCCCCCCCCCCCCCCCCCACAGGTTTGCCATGGAGGGTGCCTTAGGCACTGTGTGCACGCCATTTTGTGTGATATGAGGGCAGAACAAACGCCTGAATCCACCGCCAATCAGCATTTGGCCAAGGACAGCCTCCTTGGTCCTGTGTCTACCGTCACCCCTTCACAAAGCACCTTCGGTGCTTTTTCTTTATTGGGAGAGCGTCAGCGCGCCGGGTGCGTGCCAGGCATCTTTTTGGGCCACTTTTGATGCGGCCCCTTTCCAGTTGGGGATATTGACTGGCCCCTTTCCAGTTGGGGATATGGACTGGCCCCGTTCCGGTTGGGGATATGGCCCGGGCCCTGATTTTAGTTTCATTCATTTCGTTGGTTGTTAGTCTAATGCATTTCAGGGGTATCGGGGACCCGAATGTTGCACATTTCAGCACCCACTAGCACGCCAGGAATTTTGCATCACATGTTTACGAGGTAACTGTTACTGTTGATGTGTTGGGCAAGATTGTATGATTTGGCCCCCAGCACATCTGCACATCTGCACATCTGCCCCCAGCACATGTTTTGATTTCGGATAGATATGGACCGTCTCGTGCCCGCGGTGATTTCTTTGATTTTGAAGTTGACGGCGCTTAATAAAGGCCGGATTCATGTTATTGTGCCATTCATTGGAAGAAAGAATGGAACTTTGATGGCCCGGCAACAGTGATGTGCATGGGTGGTATAGGGCACACATTGAACATTTGTTTGAACAGTTGTGGCATCCGGGTTTGGTTAGGAACATCCGGTGAAGTGGCCCCGATGAGTTGCAACAGTCCGTGTGTGTTTTGTTGCATTTCACGCAATTTTGCATTTGGTCCGTCACCCTCCTTATGGAGCATGGGACCATGTCTTGCCTCAGATTTGGACTGATAAAAGCAACTCGGCCGCCAAGCAAGATGAGGGAGAGGATGAGGCAGATGTGTGTGCCTTGTGACGTTAGAAGCGTTCCACCATCATAGGTTGTGGGGAGTGCCAGGGGCATTATCATGATGAATGTATTGATGGGGAACTGGTGGGGAACAAATTATTAGCCAATACATGAGTACTACACATTGATTTGAAATTCTTCATTTCGTCTTATGTAGCGTGCTTTGTAGGGAATGTTTTTGCGGTCCACTTTGGTCGAATTGGGGGGCTCCTGTCATGGAGGTTAAATCCGGGGTTATAGTAGGGATAGTTAACATAACAGTAGCATGCCGGGCATGCGCCCGGCGTGCGCCAAGCAACCCCCCCCCCCCCCATGGTGTGGCAATCTCCCACTGCATAATCTGGTTTCAGGCTCAGCTAATCCACACTACGTGTCAGATCCGCTACCACAGTTGTTTGTGGGATCATCGTAGCATTTGACAGCTCTGAACCTTGATTCTGAGAACTTGTCTCGAGCACCATATGACGAACAGCGTACACCAGTTCATCTTGATTGAGACCAAAAAAAAATGTCTTACTTTTTTTTTCCATACTCAGTGCTCCTGCGCGCCCCCAGTCCGTGGGCAGATGACCCGCCTTTTTGTGTCCTCTGTTATATCCACTGCGCTGGTGTTGTGTGTCTGTCGGTGCCCTCGTGTGCCTTTTGCTGTTCCGTTGTCCTACTGTGGCCCGGTGGTGCAGGCATCGGTGCCCATTGCTGCGTGTTGCAGCGGGACTCTGCACGGCTTTGGACCGTGAGTGCCGTCCTGTCATGGCCCACGCGGACCAGAGTCCCATTTGCGAATTCCGCCACCCACCGTCCCGTGCTGGCCCCTGTCCAGCACTCGGCCCGCCTGCGAAGGGACCTCTGCCTCTCCACCCGTGCCTCTCTGCCCTTCAGCCCCAGAAGGGTCGCATTGCTATTTGATACGCCTTGCGATGCCCTGCCCTGCCCTGCCCTGCCCTGCCATGCCATGCCATGACATGCGGCGCCCTGCCAATGGAAATGCTGTACCATGCAGCTCCATGCAATGCCATCCTGCGCGGTACCATACCATGCGACGCCATGCAGTGGCCTGCCATGTGATACCTTGCCATACCATGCCATGGCATCCCAATGCCGTCATATGCCGTGCCGCACCCCACCATTCCTTGCGATGCTCCGGTCCCGGGTGAATGCTCAGGTTGGGGATCATGAGCTCACGGAGTACAAAAACGGGGTGCATACGGATGTCCACAGAGATCAGACCTGCGGAAATGCGTCCAACTCCAATGCCGGCCCGGCATTGCATTTGGCGATGAACGTGCACTTTCAGGGCGACTGCGCGGGTCATATCCACAAAAGTCATTCGCAGGTCCTGCACTGCCCCTCTGATTCCGAGTGCTAAGCTCCTCTGGTGGATGGGATAGCTTCGCATCACACGGGAGGGCGACGGGAGCAGTGTGAGGGGAAGCACACCGAGTTTTCATATGAGTTGTAACCCCCTCCGCTTGACCTGTTTTATTCGTTCAGGCCTTTTTTCTTTCAGGTGCAGTGGGTATCGGGTGGTTTGTGCGCAGCGCGTGCACGGCTGGAGGGGGAGGGGGAGGGAGGGAGAGGGAGAGACTGGTGCGCCAAAGTGCGCTTCCCCTGGGCTATGCTCACATCACTTTACTACCAGTTGCGAACGCGGCTTTGTGCACCGGTCCGACACCTCTTTGCAATCAGCCCACCGCCATTGAGAATCAACCGCCATCAGCTGGTGAACCGTAAGCTGTGGGTCGCAAAACAGAAAGAGGTGCTGTCTGTAACAGCTGACCGCTTGCCAACGGCAATCCTGCCAACCAAATCCTCAGGCTGCGGGGGGGGGGGGGGGGCGCTGTTCCGGTTGTGTCAACGGAGCCCCTGCATGACTTGACCTGTTTGACTACTCCGGGGTCGGCTGTCCCGGAGACGGGCTGCTGCCCGTGCCGTTGACCACGTGCATCCAGATGCACAGTCTAAGTCCATGCGGGGGTTTGCCGACTCCAGCACTGACTTGGGCGCGCTGGTGTGTGCATCTGCAGGATAATTTTCCTGACAGGGGCTTCTAACAACCACAATGATTCTTTCCCTTTTGTCCTCTCCTTTGCCTCCTTCTGCGCTCTGCACCGTTTTCGGCGAGCGCAGTCTGCCCTGCCCTGTTACCTCCCGTTGTGGCTCCCTTTCCCCCTACCCAGTTTCCTCTGGGCTCTCCCTGTTCTCCTTATTCTGCGGGGTGTCGGGGGACGTGTTGCTGTGGGGAGGGGGAAGCGGAGTGGGAGTGGGTTTGTCGCACCCCGACCCCTCCTTCCCCTTGAGGAGGAAGATCCTGGCTCAAGGGGGCTCCTTGTTGTGTCGGTGTACTTGGTGTGGGTGGTTTTGGCCACTTGCTTCTGCTGGCCCACATATCCCAGTCTGTCCTGGGCGTAGTTGCATGCTGTTTGCTAGCTTGATGGCCTTAGCTGGCGCGGCGGTGGTACACCATGCACGTAGCGCACGCCGTCAGACTAAGGGTTCAGGACCAGGGCTAGTTCCCCTTGGTAGGCGTCTCAGGACCAGGGCTAGTTCCCCTTCGCAGGCGTCCCCACAGCTGGGGTGAGGGGGTAGGCCTCGTCCAGAATTGGGGGTTTGGGACGTCCTGGAGTGCAGCTCGCCGGTGCCATACTGCTGGGCTGGGCCTGTGATATCCTGACCCATGCGCTGTATGGGGCAGGCCGGCCTGCCGTCTTTGCCAGCGCTGGCACGGCTGCCGGCGAGGGCCCTGAGTGCTCAACCGATCACTGAAGCCGCTCTATTCCCCTGTTCAACAAGAACACTGACATCTGCACATCTTTGCACTGCCGCGTGTCGCCTCGTGAACGATCTCTGCAAATTCGCATCGTGTGTCAGACTGAGACGACTGAAATACAGCGAAAGTCCACTCCAACCGTCAGAATGCGGCAGTCCCCGCTCGCTGGACGTTCTGTAGTTTTGGGCTGGGCTGTGTTATCACAACCCATGCCATCCTCCCCTATGCTATCGTACTCCATGCTCTGCCCGATCCTCGCGACCTGTCACCCCATGTTATACCGTTTCTAAGTGCAGTTCAGGACCCGCCACCGTTGGACATTGCAAGTTTGAATGCTCCCAGACGCTTGCAGGTGGTTTTAACAGTAAATGGTCCTGCATTTCAAGACCCCGCCCCCCCATGACCACATTGCCTGACAGGTCCCCATCAGCCAAATGGACTCGGTCCGCTTGGACACCATGTTTGAGATCTTCTCCGCCCACGACCCCGTGGCCCTGTTCATCCCCACCACCACGGCCGGGACCATTGAGGCCCCCGACATGGCCACACACTGGACCGGCACCGCCAAGGCCCTCAATCAAAGGCTGGGGACGCTGCTCTTCTGGCCTGAGATCAGCGACGCGCCGCACACCGCGGTCGTCACCATCGGCATTGCAGCCGCCGGGCAGGAGATGACTGCGGTGCTGGACGTTGCCGTCGCCGCCCCAGAGGCCACGGCATCGAGCCCTCCGTACGTGGCGCTGGTGGAGGGGATGGTGGCGATGTTTGATGCGGAGGCGTTCAAGGCCGCCGTGAAGGCGGTGATGGAGGCACGCAGGCCTGGGCGGGCCATGGCTGGTGTTGTGGTGGACATCCTCAGCCTGGCGCAGAAGGAGGTGCCCGCGAATGTCAAGTTCCAGACGTTGGTCGCAGTGGTGGAGGTCACGTTCCAGGTCATCGTCACCCCTGATGCTCTGGAGTCACCGGGCAGTGAGGGGTTTGGGGCTGCTCTGAAACCACGTTGTTCCTCTCCGCTTCTTCACCCGTTTAGCCAAGACTACTGTGGCGACATCTGCTGCGGTGATAACCGCTGCGGCCATAACTGCTGCGGCGATAAGTACTGAGGCAGAAAGTGCTGCGGCGATTACTGATGCGGCGATAATTTCTCCGGCAATTACTGCTGCTGTGGCGATAACTCCGGTAGCAATGACTACTGGGGCGACAACTGTTGCGATATTAAGTAGCTTGGGGATATCTACTGCGGCAATCACTCCTGCCACCATGACTGCTGCGGCAATGACCGCTGGGGCAATAGCTGTTGCAGCGACAACTACTACAGCAATACCCGCCGATAACTGCTGTGGCATGGTCACAACATGGTCAGGGCATGGTCATAGCAGGGTCAAGGCATGGTCACGGGCGCTCATGGCATGGTCACGGCATAGTCCCTGGTGTTCACGACATGATCATTGGAGCTACCCCCCCCCCCCTTACAATCTTCCCCCCCCCGGGGAAGTGGGGGGGACCGTCACTTCACTGTTTTGCTAGGCAATATCTATTGCCTCCGTTTGTGTTCCCCATCTGTCACACACACCTTCTTGCATTGCTTTCCCATTACTCCAAATCAGTCGCCTGTGTGTATTCTGTGATATTCTCTCTCCAAAGGCGGTGTACAGGGTGTCTTGTCCCTTGTTCAGACCCAAGATGTTTTCTCCTAGTGACCGTTTATGGTACCATTCACGCACACTTGGTGCATATGTGTTGGCCACTGTTGTGGGGGCTTCACCAAATGGGCCGCAGTTTTGCCACGTGCGGTATATACGCCCTGGTGGGGTCACTCAAATGGATCATGAGAGTGCTCAACTCTCAAGGCTCGAGGCTGTGGTGGTTGCATCACCCAAGGCGCTTCACCTGTGTGCTGTTTGCTTGCATCAGTGGAGGGTACCATGGTTTGCCTTGAAATACCTTTGCAATCCCCCCCCCGGGGGGGGGGACCGTGCGCTAAGGGGGGAGATTGCAATGGGAGGGGGGGTAGGTATTAGCCGTATGGACCCTGGCCTCATGTGCCTGAGTGGTGCGTGTTGTTGGGTGGGCTCCTTTCTGGTGGGTTTTGCCGCTTATGCACACAGTTCAACAACATTGCTTTGGCCGACGTGCGGGGTTGTCACTGATGCCCCGGAATCATCACCTCCTAGTTGGGTGTCATGTGCTATGGAAGCTGAGCCACGCAACCTCCGGCTGTAGTGTTCACGGTGCACAGGCTGCCACCAATCTCCTCTTCCGCGGCGTACGCCAATCATGTCAAGTCGTTTTTAGACGGTAACAGAGATGTTTGGAAACGGAACATTGTCTATGCAATGGTCCAAACATATTGCACAGCCCGGGACCATAAGGTCATGTGCAATTCAAAGACTGGCACTTGCAACAGGGGCACTATTTTGTTTTGGCGGAAGTTTTGGCCATATTGCAACTTAATTCCAAGATACCAAAACAGCGGAAAACAAAATTTCTCGCTGTCGAAAGACGAGCTGCCAAAATATACGGCACGCCGCAACGCTAGATTTGGAACCAGCTGGTGGGTTTGCCACATCACTTTGAAATGGGTGTTGCTTGATCTGCACGTCGTTTGGAATGCCATGCAGTTCAATGGGATACATTTGGACCCGTTTTCAGGGGGGGGCATTTCCTCAGAACTTGGACCATGATCGGGTTTGCAACCCCCCCCCCCCCCATTTGTAAAATGATGCAGACCCCCGCCCTCTTTTTGCCATTTCGATCTTCTCGCACTTTGGGGCCTTGGCTTAGGCTTATGGCGCCATATTGAGTTCTCTCCACTCGGTCACCGCGTCCCTGCTACCTTGGCAATATGTGCATATGGCAAAAAGTGCATGACACAACAAGGATGAATAAGTGCGCGGTACAAACGGTGGTATGCGAAAAAGGGAGGGGGGGGGGCGTTGCACCGTAAAACCCCCTTAAACCCCCCACCTCCCACCTTTTAACAATTGCCGGGAGGAGGGTTTTAATCATGGTATCCGATGCTCGACAAACCGCCCCCCCCCCTGCCCGTTTTGTTACTTATGGAACGTCCGGCACTGCCGCCGGCGATTAGCCACTGCCGACTCCTGGCAACTGGTCCCTAACCGCCGACGGTGACCCTCAACCGCCGATGCTTGATCCCCAAGCGCCCACGACCGATGGTCAACCAAGAGCTAGTCGACAGTCAACTGTGGTTGGCAGTTATCTCGGGGTATTCGGTCATTGCATCGCACTGTTTGTCCGCCCTCTGGTTTGCTGTAACTCTTCTTCCGGGCCCATTGGGATGGAGTGGGCCCTATTTTGGGCTGCACCCTCCCACCGCCTGGCCTCCGCTGATGCAACGGGTCTCTTTCCAGGTCCTCAACGTGCCGATCAGCGCCCTCGCCTCGTACCTGGACGCCATTGCCGAGGCGGGGACGACGAACGGGTTCCCGGGCCACAGCGTCCTCGCCCTCACCGTGGCCGAGCCCAGCCCCTCGCCCAGCCCCTCCGCCTCCGCGGACGCCAGTCCGGTGTCGCCCAACCCCAACGCTGCCGACCCCAGCGCCAGCCCCCGACCCGTCCCCAGTCCCGCATCCGACCCCAGCCCTTCCCCCGACCCCGAGGCGCCGGTTCCAGAGGAGGACTCGAAGAGCCCCACCGTCATCATTATCATCATTGTAACGGTCGCCGTGGTGCTTGTGGGCGCTGTTGGGCTTGCAGTGGCCTTCTACTACCGCAGGCACCGCGGCGAGCTGCTGGCGGATCGCCCTCCGAGTCGGAGCTCGTTGAGGTCGGCGGGCTCCTCCGTGATCACCGTCAAGACGCAGGGTATGTGCGTTCGGATGGTTTTCAAGCACGAAAACTTCTTCCGGCGCCAAAGGACCTGGAATTGCTGCATTTTAGTTGCGGTGGGGTTTACTGGAAGAGGCCGTGGTGGGTGGGTGGGGGGGGGGGGAGCGGGTTGGGACAGCGGTGAGGGTGGGGCTGCGGGGTGGGGCGGGGTCCGTCCTTCTGTGGTAACCTCCGGCTCCATCTTCTGACAAGCGGGTGTTCGATAGCACAGATTCCCACGCACACGCACAGCCACAACCCGCGCCACCAGCACTGCCCACCTGCATCGCAAAGCGCCATACACTCACACAATATGCGTACGCACATTCATACACACAGGGCACAACGGAAGCGCGTGCGCGCATGCGTAGAGCGGACAGACAGAGCAACGAAAGCAGCCGTCTGAGTGTCTGTGCCTCGTCGGGACGCAAAAAGCGACTTGGCGCGTGTCTGCAGTTGTCGGAATATGGCAGTGTTCTGGCAGTGCACGCACGCGATGGGCAGCGCGACAAAATACTGCAAAAAAGTGAAGAGGGAGGACGAAAATTTGTGTCACCTCAATCTGCGTTGGATGCAACCAACCATCCCCCCCCCCTCCACACACAGAATCGTCCACTTTTTTTCAAGCTCTAGATAGGGCCCGCAAAATGGTGGGGTATAGGTCTCATGGGGTGTGTAGTCTCCAGGCTCAAATTATGGCACAGGCCCCCGCTAGCATGCTTCCCCTGTTAACCATCTTGCTAGCAGTTGGGCTACGGTGCAGCGTGTGGCAGGGATGTGGTGGCTCAGGGCATCGACGGCACGCATGGTGCTTTCCAATTGCCACGGTGATACAGCAAACGCACGGTGCAGACTCATGCATCGCCTTATGCAACACCTGATGCATGGATTAGGCCCAGTGCACATGTGCGCGCGCGCAAACCCAATAGTGGACACGCGCGTGCCCGCGCGCTCACACACACACTCAGACCGCCGGGATGGGAAATGCGGGACTCCAAAATGGTACCTGGGAAGCAGAAGCATTCCAGGGCCAAGAGGTCGTTGTTCAGAGGCCGGTCAATCCATCGCCGTGTGCTTTCGTAGGCTCGCTCCACCCGGGGGCCTGCACAGGGGTCAGCGCATGGGCATGAGCGGGTGCGGTAGGCGCATGACAACTATAAATAGTCTTCGAGTTGTGCTGACAGGGAGGAAAGGCCGCAAGAGGCGGAGCATCCAAACATCGCTGCAGTGCATTGCTGTAGAGAGGTGATGTATGATAGCGAACGCTATAGTTGTTGTTGAAATGATTGGGCGTCACACACGCATACACCCACACACACACACACCCTTCCCTTTCCACATGGCGTTACAGAATGGCGCTACTCTGCGGCTTGTATGTTTGTTTGTTGCGGTGTTTCCGCCTTTAACTGGTTATGCTCGTTTGCTGCGGGGTGGGTACCTGAGCTTCGGTTCTTGGGCGCGCAGCGGGAGTAGAACCGGGGGTACGGCGTGCCGATATACCCTCTTCCCCCTCCTCACCATGGTTGGCTGGTTGGTGGTCCTGAGGACCAGCAGGGGGGGACATGAAAGCTTGCTCATGCCCCCCCTTCTCTTGTGTGGTTGCTTATGACTATTAGTGTGAGCTTGCACGGTACATGTTAGTGAGGTGGTGGTACAAGCCAGTATTGTCCTTATAGATGAATGGTATGCGCAGGGTCTCGCATGCCGTAGGCGTTGGTTCGAACCCCGAGGAGGGTTGGGATAACCCTGGCAGCGGGGTGGCCCCGCTTATTGTGCTTGCGGGGCGGGTATGCTGACCTCGTCGGGATACCATAGTGGCTAAGGGGTCGTACGCGGGCCGGAAGGTGCCGGGTTCGAGTCTGGGGGGGCTCGAAATGCGTAGAATTTGTGTTATGATCAACGAGTATCTACCTATCATCTAGGTTTTTTCTACTACTTGGCGCCCTGTACTGAGTCTGCCCCCCCCCCCCCTCCCGAGTCTCCAGGGATGCATGGGGCTGGGATGTGGGGAGCGGTAGGGCACACGAGCATGCAATGTGTGTCTTGCTGTCATGCGGATGGTTCTGAGGGCAAGAGCCGTGGTGGGTTCGCGGCGTGTGTACTTATGGTGTTCAGTGCCCGCTGGGCAGCCCTTCCTGCAGGGCAGAACGGTTGAACTCATGGTTTGCAGCAGTGGTAGGACCTTAGGATTGTTGAACCTCGCAGTTGGAGCATATTAGAATGGATTCCTTGGCACACACACACACACACACACACACACACACACACACACACACACACACACACACACACGACCTCAGAGGGTGCTGCAGGCCCTCCGTACCCCTCCCTGATGTGGTTTGTTTGTTGCGGTGATTCCGTGTCTCTCTCTGTTCCCACCTGTTTTCCAAAACTCTCTGGTTGGCTGGTTGGCGGCCATTTGGCCAGCAGGGGAAATATGCAGGCTTGCTCATGTCGCCCCTTCTGTTTATCTATTGTAGCAGTAGTGCCCCCCCCCCCCCCTCAGAACCCTCAGGGATGCATGGGGATGGTCTGTGGGGAGCGGTAGGGCACACGTCTTGTTGCCACGTGGACATAGGGCAGGAGCTGTGGTGTGTTAGCAGTGACTGTACATATGGAGATCACGGCCCTCTGGGCAGCCCCCCTGCAGAGCCGAACACTGGACTCACTGTTTGCAGTAGTGGTAGGACGTTGAACCTCGCAGTTTGGGCATGATTGGAATTGTTGCCTTGGCGTGCGTGCACACACACACACACACACACACACACACACACGTACACACACACACACACGTACACACACACACACACACACACACACACACCACACAGCAAAATTGTCAGAAAATTTCAGGGCATATGGTGCTTTTGTTGGTTGCTTGCTTGACAAGGAGCAGATTGATGATGAAAAGCTCCCAATTTTTCACCCCCCTCGTCCCACCTCCTCACCCACCCCCGCCCAGACCCATGGCCCGCCCCCGGCCCACCCCTTCCCTAGTTCAGGTTCCCAATCCCAAACTCGGTGGGGGGGGGGGGGGGACAACTCCCGAGACTCGACCCGGTCATGTCGTACCTCGTACTAGGACGTGGAAGAAATGTCAGAATTGGTACAACCCAAGTGTTTGTTCTTAATGATTTCCTAGAGTAGTGCGTCAACAATAGTGGTGCCCAAACAAGTCATTTGTCATGCTCTTGCAAACTTGTGAAGGGGAAAGGATACCAATGTTCAAGAATGTGATAATGCGTAGATTTCAGGAATGAGAAGGATAGCCACATGTGTGTCCAACACTACACTGCACTCGCCCACCCGTCCCATTGTTCTTTTCATTGTGCCTTTCTTGCATTAGCCTTTTCTACGCTCTCTTGCCAATTCTCCATGGGCCGACATCGGGTGCAGAATTCAGGTCCCTGGGACATATGGAATGCATCAGACTAAAAATGAAAAATTGCTGGTGTACCAGCAGGGGTTGTAGGGTGCAGAATTCAGGTCCTTGGGACATATGGAATGCATCAGACTGAAAAAAAAATTCTTGGTGTACTAGCAGAGGTTGCAGGGTGCAAAATTCAGTTCCCTGGGACATATGGAATGCATCAGACTAAAAAAAAAATCCTGGTATACCAGCAAGGGTTGCAGGGTGCAAAATTTGTGTCTTTAGGACAGATGGAATGCATCAGATTGGGAAAGAAAAATAGTACCCATCTCATCAGAACACCTAGGTCGGCTACAAATGTCGTACCACACGCTTGAAAAGTCAAGTTGCAAGGAACTTCCCATGTGAACCTACTTTCTGATGACACCCCATGCCCACTTTCACCTATGTTCACCACCAGTAGCCCCCGTGCATCACAGGCAGGCCGGGATCCCCCCCTTTTGTGTGTTGGTACACTTGTCGTACCTCGTACTTTTGGGTGGAAAAAGTTCCATAATTGATCAGGTCCTCAATTCCGTTCTGCCCCCCCCCCCCCCGCCAAACTCCATTTGCATTTCGCGCAGACACCAACAACTCGAATTTCGGGCTGCTCCCGCGCCATCACCAAGGGCAATGTGCCGAGGACCAGATTCCGCACCCCCCGTCTGAGCCCCTCCGAATCGACCGCCCGAGCCTTGAGGATGTGGAGAAGCTGACTGACGCGGAGAACCAGGGGGATGTGGAAAATCCGGACAGCCCTCAACATCCGCACGGCAGTGACAGCCACCATCCACAGACGCAGTCCCCGGAGCACACTGAGTCCGGCGCGGAGTTGATACGGGGGAACAGCAGCGCTTTGGGCCGCTTTGGCAGCAGCTCTAAAATCCGACCGCAGTGATCATGGTCATATTGTAGCCATCCCCGCGTTGCTGACCGCTAGTGCGCCCAGGGCAAAGGGCTGGTGTCGACCCGCATCGCTGGCCTGGTCGCATGGCGCTCGTTCATCACTCCGTCTCGTTTCTGTCGCTTGGAGCCGAGAGGCGCATAGGCCCCCCCCAAAACACCCACCCCCCCTCTGTCGGTCCCCATCAAACTGCGTTGGTGGCCGTCCACCGTTCAGCCCGTTGCGTTGCGTTGAAGCCGTCCATTGGAAATGGGCTCGTGGCTGCGGAAGCATGTCCAGTGCGTGCAGGGCTTTGCCGTTGGGTCAGCAGTGGCGGGCAGTCGGCGCCAAGAGCGTGGCAACGGTCATCTGCGGGTGGTGCTTGGGTTTGCACCGTCCACGTACAAAGCGTGTCTGGGGAGCGCATCATCTGCAGGGACGTAAGCTCACCGACTTTTCGGTGAGTGCGGTGAGTCCCGTTTCTCCGTCGGTGAGTGGGGGTGAGCAGGTTTCCAATGAGGGCACGATGGGGAGGACGCTTTTCTTCGGGAAAAAGGGGGAAATGGGACGGAGGGAAATGCGAGGGAATTGAGAATTTTCACCCATTTTGTCCTCATTTCTCCCCATTTCTCCACATTTTCCCCATATTTTTTTCGGTTTGTTATCTGCTTACAATACTACATTCCCCCATTTATCCCCATTTCTCCCCATTTGCCCTCCTTTTCCCTCGGATTCCCCCGTTTCCCCCTGCCCGTTTTGCCGGGCTCTGGTGGTGAGGCGGTGAGTGCGGTGGCGGTGAGCTTACAGGCCTGCATCTGCGGCCGACAATTTGAAGCAGCGCCCTCAGAGCCGTGCACAAGCATGAAGCCTTGCTGCATGCAACTGTAAAAGGTAGCCATCGGGAGCTGTACGCAGCTGTACCTAGTTATCCTGTCTGCATGTACCCAGCCATCAAGCGCATGCCTGTGCGGGCACACGCAGTTCGGAAGCCTTGCCGGGGGCAACGGTACGTCTACGGCTTGGACCGCCGGCATCCTGTGGGGGAGGTGGTGCTTATCATTCTCTGTGTGATGTGGCCAGCAGAACTCACCCCCTGACCCTGAAACCACCTCGCCAGTAGCGACCAGGGCACAGGCGATCTGCAGCGCATGGACACGCCGGGCAGGACGTGTTCGGGGGCCCCATGTTCCTCAGCACGGAGGCTGCAGAGGTACAAGGGGGGGTTTGGTTTGGTTTGGGCCAAGGCCTGTGCCGGACGCCCTGGCCCACACTCAGCACTCGCCTTTGTGCCGACACGACTGGGCTAGGCGAATCGCGGTTGTCCGGTCCCAAGGCCTGCCGGACTGTTGACCGCCCCCGTACCCCGTGGTGGCACACACGGGAGGGAGATGCCGCCGTGCCTGTGTGTGTGGCGCGCGCGGGGCAGGTGGGTGGGGCGTGCATGCCGGTGGCGCTTGTAGGGCATGACGGGTCACACGGCTGCGCCGCGCCTGGCCCTGCCCGCTTGCGCCTGCGTGTGGGGGGTTGTGTGATGCCTGGTGCTCCAGGCCCCGGCAGGGAGGCCATGGGAGCCTGACGCTGAGCCCGCCGGGGGAGTGTTCGGTCTGGACACGCCGCCTCCCGGTCATTGACATGCTGCCAGCGGCCCCACGACTGCATGAGGCACGGGGGCGCGCTCCCTGGGCGCACGACTGGGGGGGGTCCACACCTCCTGACTGCCCTAGGCACTGGTGGTGTTGTCGTGGACTGGACCCTCCGCCCACGGCGTTGAGGGACGGCAGGGGGAGGGGCTCCAGGGCGCGCCGAGCGCTGCCCTGCCCTGGAGCCTGCCCGGGCTCGGGGCCTGGGTGGCGGTGCTACTGCCCGCGTAAACGGGGGGCCCCAGAGGGCACACCACTCGAGTGACCGCTCCGTAAGGAGGGGGGGGGGGGGGGGCAGGGGTCGGCAGGTGGCTGTCTGGCCTCCAGGGGTCGCCCACAACTGAACTGGAGTGCACGGGGCTGTGCTGGCCTGGGCGTCTGTGATGAAGTTGGAGGGGCACGCGCACACCTGGAGGTTCCCTGGGCAGGCCGCTCAAGGGATACCCACAGCGGTCAAGCTGTGAGCCCTGCACAGCCTCCACTTTTTG